>OY998124.1:19803525-21033525 GCA_963921985.1 Agrilus biguttatus | reverse complement strand
TGGAAACTGTTAAATAAATATAAGATCATTAAACACCCTTTATTAAGTATAAAGTTCATTTACGATTACTAAAAGGCAAATTATCTAGATATAAGTAAGTACTGTTCAATACTTAAAAATTACTGACAAATGTGACTGGGTTTCGCGCCCTGGGAGTTCCGTACCGTTATTATATATATATATATATATATATATAATAGTTTGAACCATATACGAGGTGTAATCAACAATTTCTAAACCAATAAGATTACATCAAGTCTGAATTAATTTCCTTCAAAGTACTCTCCTTAGCTATCGATGCACTTATTCCAAAGCTGAATCTATCACTAGAAGCATTTATGGAAAGCTTCGTTTGAAAAGTCATTCAGCTGCTCCGTTATTGCCCTCTCAATGTCGGAAATGGGGACAGAACGGTTTTCATTTCGAAGAATTCGCATGGTGCCAAATCCAGAGAGTAAGGTGGATGTGAATAGACAAGAACGTTTTAATTCGGCCAAAAATTTGTGGATCAAATGTTCTTCTGTTCGTTACTCAAAAATTCATACGATATATTCAGTTCTTAGGAAAGTTCTCGAATAGTTAATCGCGAGTTTGAACGAACCATTTTTACACTTATTAAGCTTTTTTTGAGGTATAAGGACGTTCCGACCGTTGCTCTTCCGTATCCAACTCATTTACGCTTTTAAATCGCTCGTATATCTTCAGAATTACCTGATTATTATCATATACTGATTTTAACATATTTTGACTTTTTTGGTACTTTTCCAATTTAAAACAAACCTTAATGTTACCACGTTGTTCAAAATCGAGAAACATGATAAACCCAACCTCACCCAGCGCAGGAAACCGGCTAACAAGTCACATCTTCTTCAAACTACCTCAACGGATAAACAATCGTATTTTTTTTATCACATCTACTATTAGTTTTTGTGTCATTAGTGGCGAAAGAATGATTAACACGAGACTGTACAGATATCAAATTAGAAAATATTAAGTTTTACACGTACCTAATGGTTTCGCATAGATTAGAAATAAACAATTTTCTAATTTTTCCCATTACTTGTGCTATGCTGGGTTAACGGGATGTACTGTATGAGTTTCGATAATCAGTGAGTTGAAAGGCGAACAACAAAGTGATCCCATATATATATCGGTTCTGTTTCCTTATTTCGAGGTACAGATTCTTGAAAAGGGAGTTCATTAAATTAGAAAGAAAGTAAAAGAAAATGTAATCTCATTTTTACCAACAATACGACATGAGCTACTAAAATCCAATATTACATATTTCTAGTCTCAAATAGATTTTAAATGTGCAATTCAAAAGAAATCCTTAAAACTTACTAGATTTTACGATAAAACATAATCGAAGAATCGTTTTCATATGCTTCAAAGGCTACAAAAGCAGATGTGACTTGATAAGATATAACATTAAAAACTTTTGGGTGTTTCAGTCCCATTAATTGCTAAAGCTGATGAGTGGATAGTCCTATATGCTACTCTAAAGTCGGGGGGTAGGCCTCCTTTGGGGAATCGTGGGAATGGATGGGTGGTGGTTGGGAAGAAAAAAAGAGCAAGACGAAATGAAGGAAGAAGAGAAGTGAAAGGTTACTTGTGGAAAATAAACCTAAATGATTCGAGGAAACCACAGAAGAGACCAAGAAAGGCGGATCTGGAATTGACTCTGTGACCTTCTGAATAATAAAAGTTACGATCTATTCCATATGTGGAATACAGTAGATGGTTCAACCCCTACGCCAAAACGCGACATTAAACGTTCAAAATACTTTTCGGTAATAAGGTTACCTTTTTTAGGGACGGGGAAAAGAACTAATAGCTAGTGTACATGGCTCACCTGCAATGATCAGTGGACCTTACAAAGCAATAACAAAATAAATTAAAGTAAACTAAAGAGTGGAGAACTAGGGATATGACCTTTGTCAATGTTAAGTTAGATTAACCTATTTTTATAAATATACGTATCTTCAAAACTATCAAGTAGGTAAACATACATAATTTTCCAAACAAAAGAACATCACTTGTAAATTACTATATACCCCATATAATAATACTGTTGTCACACAAAATACTATTTTGATAGAAAATAATTGCTATAGTTTAAAATATTTCTTATCTAAATATAAACCTAAAATTGATGATATACAAAAAAGTAGTATTTATAGGATTCAATGTAACACTTGTGATGCTTTTTATATTGGTAAAAGTAATAGAGCCATTAACTTAAGAATAAAAGAACACGTCTATAATATTAATAAAAAAGACAATAAATTTGGATTCTCAGAACATTGTACCTCGCTTAATCATAATTTAGATTTAGACAACATTAAAGTCCTTCATAGTGGGCAAAACAAAAGGAGCAAATTGTCTCTTTTAGAGAATCTTGAAATTAAAAAGGCTGTTTCACAAAATAAGAATATTGTACATAACCAAATAGAATTGAGTTTTAATGACTCGCCACTAGTTCCTGTTAACATCTAATTATAAATAAAGCTGTCGTAGTTTTAAGCTTTAGTATAAGATTTACTCTTTCCTTTGAAAATGGTTGCGTGACCGAAACTTGTCAGGAGTTTTCAATAAAAAATTAATTTAAAGTTCATTATTATTAAAATATGTTTCACAATAAATGCACTCCCCGCAGTATTAAGTGTATTAATTTAAAATTGTCAATATTGATCTATGGTTTTCAGGAAGAGTAAGCTAGATAACACCTGATTTCTCTGTTCTACCTAATCTAGCATGATCTACATGCTGTTTCAACCTAAAAAATAATTAGTCTGACGACCTTTTTCATAATTCCACGACTTTTATGAAAAAGGAATCAAGTTAGATTCAATAAACTTTAATAACCAAAGGTACTATTGTAGACATACGACACTACCTTTTGGAAAGGAGGATTTTTTGAATCGATGTTATTTAAATAAATTATAGATAACAATATTTAAGAATGTTTAATATCAACCGAAATAGTAACCCAATTAAACGTAATATAGCAAATCTGAAACGATTCGTTACTGAATATGTTACATTTGTATTAAATTTTATTGAAATTGGACATAAAACTCGCGTAAAATTTCGCCAATTCCGAGAAACTGGGCAGTAAACCGAAGATGGGAAGCTTTAGGAAAATCTTTGTTTGTAGATATGGAACAATAGAATAAGACTCCATTTTCTTTTAGTAGTCATAAACAGAAAAGAAACGAAAGAATGAGCGATAACAACAATACGACAAGGCGATTAAGCTGTAAATTAGAACATTTCGAAAATAGCATACTTAACTCTTACCCACATGCTTTTTCAAAATTCAACAAACTCAATTCAATTCAGATTAACATTAATTACGCATATTAATTGGATTAAAAAAAGAAGATAATAAAACTGACTTCATTGTTCCGTATCCACGACCACTCTTTATATATTGAAAAAAAAAATTATATAGGTAGCAACATTTTGAAGGCCAAAGACCAACTTCTTTAAATACTTTAGTATAAAAAACGACTTCTTTTAACATACCAGACCTCCCATTATATCACTTTATTTCAATCATAATTTATAATACATACTTAAGAGATAATATTTGTACTTTTTATTAATATTAAGATTCATTGTTGCAGTCAAATATCTAATTTATTTTCTATTTATTTGAACTACCAAAATTACCGCTTCTTTCCAGTTTAAATTTTCATCTACATGTTTTCAGATTTATTGTATTATTTGTTATGTATCTCTCTTTTCCCTCCATCATCTTCATAGAGTCGTCAATTCGAAGACTAAGCAGACACGCACCTCCAATCCTTCCGGCTACTCTGGTCCAAGTTTTCTGTTATTTCCTTGTATCACTTAGGCAAATGCAGGGGAAGTAATATTCCATAGATAACCTTTCACTTCTCTTCTGTCTTCATTTCGTCCGTCTCATCTTTCTCTCTCTAACCACACCACACCACCCACCCACTCCCACGATTCCTTCAAGGAGGCTGAAGAGGGCCTTACGCCCTGTCCTACAGTGTGGGTCGAAGGTACTGCCCTCCACCAGCACGAGTAGCTGGTGGTAATAAAATACACAAAAGAGAAAAAATCCTTCTTATCCTGAACCAATCTTCCCATTTCCCTGCAACTAGAACAACTTAAATTAAGAGATACATCAGAAAAATTAACAAAATCATTAAAATTAATATAATAGTATTTGCATTCGTTTCATAGAAAAGGATGAAAAATATTCAAAGAGGTAACAAACAAAGAATCAATAATGTCCTCGTGGATTCGCGGTAGAACATCTATCGGATGTTAAAATTTTACTACCAAAAGGAGTGCCTAGAACTTCAAAAGTATACTTATATGTGGTAATTTTGTAGAGAGGCTGTCATAATGATGAAAATCATCTTTAACATGTAATTATAATAATAAATAAAACACCAAAAATATTTGGGAAAATCGGCATTTACCGAATAAAATTTAAATATTTTACTTTGTTTGATACATTGGTCAGACGGCTATTAGCTTAAAAAACGTTTTCAGAAACAGAAAGAATCGATTATATGTTATATACAATAAAGGTACAACTAATTTAGCAATGCGAAAAATTGTGATATAATTCAGTTTACATAAAAGTACTACATAATCAGAAAAAACATGTTTTCCTTAAATCAGTTAGATCTTTTGGGAATATAAAAATTCCGTGGTCAATTATACTAATAATATTATGTATTTATATACTCTGCAGGGTTGTTCAAACTGAGTGGTATATTAGACGTTTTAGGAAAATTAAGCATGGTAGAGATTTGAAAATTTGGGAGTTATCAAGGACGATATTTCTATATAAAATAAAAGCTCTCTGCCACTTACAGTTATATCGGAAGTTAATGTCAACTTTATTTTAAATGGAATAGTAGGTATACATACATTGTACGACAAATTCGTTTGAAGTATAGAATTTTTATGTGACTTTGATAACCAACTTGTATGCCTATATGCCTACGATGAACAGTTTCTGAGATAATTTAATTTATATAAAAATGACTGCCACCGCAACCCAAACTATAAATTATCATAAATATTTAGAATATTAAAATTTTGACTGGTTATAGTCGTCATATATAAGACTAACATCATGTCAAAATTAAGCTTTATAATATATAGTTACAGATCGATCACAAAAAAGTACAAAGTTTATAAATTTCAAACAAGAATAATTAAAAATATGAGTAAATTAAACACTTGGAGGAGTTTCACTTTATTTTATTGATTACCTTGCTACAAGGCGAAATATACATAGAGTAATCAATAAAATAAAGTGAAACTCCTCCAAGTGTTCAATTTACTCATATTTTGTTTAAATAATGTTTCACCAAGAGTCCATGGCGAATTACTTCCGTAAGAATAATTACATTTTTTCAAATTTTGTTTTGTCATTCGATTTAATTTTTATCCTCTTTCGATACATTCGAATGTTTTCTATTGTTGTTGCAATAAACTATCGATTTTGTAAATTTCTGTTTCGATAAAAGCAAATCAAAAATTTTGAATTACCTATTTTTTGTCAGATATTTTACAGCGCTGACGTCAAAATAACTAGTTTTTATACTTATAACAAATAGGATTATATCCGTGTGGGCTGATGGAAATAAAATATTTGAAGGCACAGTAATATACGTATATGTTGGTCGCTATACAACATGGAAATCAGATTGGCTGAAAATATTTTATGGTGTAGAGCGCGATTGTGCGGAGGTGAAGGCACAGCCAGATGCGCACATATCGCACCAACAAAAATTTCAGCAAATTAACATGAGAATGCATTCTCTGTCGAAAATTTACGACATTTTTATATCGTGCTTGTTATGGCGTCGTATCCCGTCACTATCGGATCCCTATGAATAGAAAATGGTCCGCTTTATACATGAATTTTCACTTTTGACAAAATCCGTGTCGCTTCGCAGGGATTGCCGTATAAAAACAACCTGAATTTATGGCAGACGGCATACCAGAACGTACCAATAAGCATCAAAGTAAGTGTATTATAGTCCTCCGTTATGTATATAGGTTTGAATATTATTTTGGATTTTGAATTTTTTACTGTTCCATTACTAAATCACACGGTTTATTCATGTGTGACCTCCTAAGGGGCCGCGAAGTTTATTCAGCGGGGTGGCAACTATTAAAAAATTAAAAATCACAAACGACCCAAATATGATCATTATTAACGGAAATGCAAACAAACAACCAATTAGATTGTGATCAGCCCTCTCTTCCACTAGGCAGGAAACTTTCAAAATGTTTGGATTCCGGTTTAAATGTCAAAACTAATATTTATTAAACTAGTTTTGATGCATATTTGATGAAACATGATAAATAATAAAAATAATATGAAAAGTTTCAACAATGTATATAAAGAAAATCTCTTGCAATTGTTTAATTAAATACCTAGCTTACAAAAATGGCTACGACACTAATTTAGTACATAATATGTCAAGCAAAAAACATGTTATAAAGCTAAGCAAACAAAAATAAAGAAAATGTTTTTTGTTCCATTAAGTTATTATTAAAATATGTAAGCAATAAAATTAAACATAGCTTAAAAACATTGAATATAAAAACAGTAGAAGTTAGTAAAACTAATTTAAAAATTTTACTAGTACACAATAAAGATAAAACAAACTTTAATTGTAAAAGTGGTGTCTATGAATGAAATTGTAACCAGTGCGATGCTATATACATAGGCCAATGTGGCAGGACCTTAAACCATAGAATAAAGGAACATGTAAATAGTATAAAGAACCATGTAAATTCTACGGGCTTTTCCGAACATTGTAACATTAACGGACATACATTAAACTTAGATAACATTAACTTAATTCATGGCGGACAAAAATGCGAAAGGTTAAATTTATTCGAAAATCTTGAAATTAAAAAAGCTTTATCGGATGGAAAAAATGTAGTAAATAACCAGAAAGAATTGTGCTCAAATAATACACCCTTACTGTTACCTAGAAGACAATAGCTTTATTGTGGGTTGATATTATAATGTTCGAAAATTCCACGTAGGCTAGTTAGTTGTTACGGATATGTTTATGTATGTATATTTTCAGAATCCCATATCGGCTAATTAGTTGTTACAAATACGTTTATGTATGTATATTTGTACATCTTGTCAATAGGTATTTAACCGGTTAGCTTTAACTTTTAATTTAGTTTGTTTACCTACTTATTGATAATAACAGTCTCGTCGAAACAATTGTAAGAGGTTTTCTTTAAATACATTGTTGAAACATTTCATATTATTTTTGTCAAAAATAATGATTTTACGACTTCTGAGAAAATGTACCGTTAGATTTTTGTTACTATTTTTGATTAAGTGGTCGAATCATTGCAGAAAAGGTTTACATTGCGAATATTTTTAAATTTTTAGAGGCAATAGTCGAATTTTACACGGATAATTATTCTGGACAGAGTATTTTATGTGACAGAGCGATTATTTTTAATTTAATAGACAATGTCGATGACGTTAGCCTTATCACTTGGCTATAACTAGTAAAAATTTCAACAGTGTAAGTCATTTTTTATGGATGTTATGATTTTTTATAGTTTGGTTGCGGTGAAATCTTTTTTCAAATAATTTAAATTATTTCAGAAACTCTTCATCGTAGGCATACAGGTTGGTTATCAAAGTCACCTTAAAATTTATGTTTCATACGAATTCATCGTAAAAAATATACCATTCCATTTAAAATAACAAAGTTGACATCAACTTCCGGTATAACCAGAAATGCCCGACAGTTGAAATTATTTTAGTTTAATAGATCATCCTTGATAACCCCTACTCCTGAATTTTCAAATCTGTAACATGCTTAGTTTCCCTAAAACGTCTAACGTACCACTCAGTTTGAATGACCCTGTATTAAAACTTATTTATTTCGCTGCGCTTGGTTGATGTAGTTACACTAAATTATTGTATTCATTTAGTTCCTAGTGACGTCGCAAAAATGCATAAATATCTAATTGTTAATAGTACTGTAGCGCTACGGCATCTGCATTTACCAAAATATAGATATCTACATTCAATTATATCCTAGTACTTTATAATAATTCAGTAGAGCAGTTTAAAAGGTTACTAAAGGAAAGGAAAAGAAAAATACTGCTTTTTTGTTTCACACTGAGAGTTTAATGTTCAAAAATTGTTTCGGCTGCTGAAGCCTTTTTCAAGACAGTAAGATATTACACTAAAGTTACAATCTATAATATTGCCTTAAATACTAGTTCAAGGTAGGGGGGGGTGGAAACCTAAGTACTTATCTATAATTAAATTATTTTGAAAGTCTAGTTGATCGTTAGTGATATGATCTTTTCTTAAAAAGGCTTTTTTAATTTCCATCTGTTCCAAAAGATTAAGTCTTTTTCCTTTGTTTTCAAAGTGTAACAAAGTAATGTTATTAATATCTACAGAATGATTGAGGTCGATACAATGCATGCTTAATCCTGTGTTACAAATGTTTTTTAAAATAGCCTTTTTGTGTTCGTCAAATCTGGTTCTTAGGTTTCTACCCGTTTGGCCTATATAATATGCGTCACAATTATCACATTTCAATTTATAAACTCCATTTTTATCTAGGATGTCAATTTTGGTTTTGTTGTTTACTAACATTTTCCCTAGATTATTTTTGTTTACATGAATTGTTTTAATTCCTAATTTGCTAAGTTGATTACAAATCCTACTACTTGTATTGGGCATATAATTGATGAATTTAAAATTTGTTTCGTTACTTAAATTTGATCCTGCATATAATTGTTTTTTAATTTTCCTATTGTTTTTTTGTTCTTATTATGTCATCTATTAGTTTTGTTTTGTAACCATTGTTTGTGGCTATTAGTTTAATGATCGAAAGTTCCTTATTGTAATTATCCTGATTCAAAGGGAATTCTAAGAGGCGGTGTAACATGCTATGGAAGGCCGAAAGTTTAATTTGTTTTGATTGTCTTGCTTGGTTATGTATAATAGTGTCAGTAAAAGTTGGTTTCCTGTAAATATCGTAATTTAGTTTTTGATTGTTTATTTGAATATTTACATCTAAAAAGTTAAGGCCTTTTTCATTACCTGTTTCTATGGTGAACTGTATTTTTTTATTTACTTTGTTAAGAAAATTAAGGAACTGTTCTAACTGTCTTGAGGTGCCCAACCATATACATAAAATGTCGTCAATGTATCGTGACCAATGGAAGATATTTTTCAGTAATTTGTTATTTTTGTCCGAAAATAAAGAGTTTTCAAAAAATGACATATATATTTCTGCGAATAGCGGAGATAAAGGTGATCCCATTGGTAATCCATCTAATTGTTTGTAAATATTGTTGTTAAATTCAAAATAATTTTGTTCTAAACAAGTGTTTATGACTATTTGTAGCTGAATCTTTAGTTGTGAGTCTAAAGGACTATTTTCTATCTTTTCTTTTCCTTTCCTTTTTTAAAAGTGTTTTTTAAAAATGTTTCACAAAAAACCATCTGCTTATACTATTCAAACTATTAAAAGCTTACTGTTCTTCTGACTTACTTTACTAGTATTTATGGGGACTATAATAGCAAGTAGAATGGATGATATTGCAGGTGGTTTTTAAGAATCTGTATACCTACCTCGCTCTTTTTATGATAAATGAATAAGTGTCGACGATAAACGTGTGAAAGCTATTAACCAGTAAGTCATTTATGTTCCTCCAGTTTGGGGAACAGGAGCCGATTTTAATTAAAGATTAACAGTGATAAGTTGCAGTCGCCGTTACCGTCTTATTAAATTTTTTTATTGCCAAAGTTTGGAAACAAAAGTGAAACGCATTAAATGCAAATCGCGAGTTTATCCCTTCAAGTTTACGAGATCATTTAAAGTTTTAATGGGATATAAGACAAGTTTATTGGTCAATAACGTTCCTCTATTCCGGATAATATATTTTCGTAATGGACGAAGTTTCATCCGAAGCCAAAAAAGCCACTGGATGCTTTCTTATCTAGGACTCGGCGAATAAAATCCTTTCATTACCTTGTTTTTCTTCTTCTCTTATCAGACATGCGAGAACAAAACTGGACGAATCCATATAAATCATAAAAAGGACAAAAATATAATTCTCAGAAACAAGCAGTTTTTATTGTATAAAATTCAAAAATCTACTATCCTGAAACCGACAAAATAACTACCGTAAATAACAGGCGGGCTGAAAAGTTCGTAGGCTAGCATAGAAAAAATTATTACTTTTTGATAGAATTTGATTTCATTATTCAATATGGTTCCCTCCGAAGGCGATACAACGATTATAGCAGTCATACAATTTTTCTATACCATTTTTATAATACGGTTTGTCATTAGCCTCAAAATGGGCTTCAGTTTCGGCGATTACGATTACCTCTTAAATGGCGCAAAATTTCTATTCAGCGAACATCCTCTTGAGGTCTGAGAACAGAAAAAAGTCGCTAGGGGCCAGATCTGGAGAGTACGATGGATGCGGAAGCAATTCGAAGCCCAATTCATTGAATTTTGCCATCGATTTCATTGATTTGTGACACGGTGCATTGTCTTTATTTAACAGCACTTTTTCTTCAAATGAGGCTGCTTTTCCGCTATTTCGTCTTTTAAACGCTACGTAATAGTCGCTGTTTATGGTTTTCCCTTTTTTAAGATAGTCAATTAATATCATACTATACCATGAGCATCCTAGAATACTGATGCCATAGCCTTGCCAGCCGACTTTTGCATCTTTCCACGCTTTGGAGTCGGTTCATCACGTGCAGTCCACTCGACTGACTGTCGGTGTGTCGATTGGACTCCGGCGTAAAATGATGGAGCCGTGTTTCATCTATCGTCACATATCGACGCAAACGCATAAATTCGGATTTATTACGATTGAACAGCTCCAAACACTGCTTAAAATAATCGATCCGTTGTTGTTTTGTGAGCTCGCGCGGCACACACATTGTACAGAGCTTTCATATATCCAAATATTCATTCACGATATGACCAACACGTTTAGGGTCTCAGCTATTTCAATCAACTTCACTTTACGGTTATCAAAAATTATTTTGTGGACTTTTTTGATGTTTTCGTCTGTAACAGCCTCTTTGGGGCGTCCACTGCGTGCATCGTCCTCCGTACTCATTTCGCCTCGTTTAAATTTAGCAAACCACTTTTCTACGGTAGATTTTCCTGGTGCAAAGTCCGAATAATATTTATCAAGCTAAGCCTTGGTTTCAACAGAGTTTTTTTGCCAAAAAGCAATGCTTTATTAACACACGAAATTCCTATTTATCCATTTTTTCAAAGTAACAAAAGTTCTTTCACTAAAAGTGCTACAACTCAGATACTAATAGTGCAACAGCTGTCAAATTTATACACGCATCTTTTGAAGGCTAGGGCTAACTAAAAATCATATGGATTTGATACTAGTAGCGCCATCTATGGGTCAGCCTACGAACTTTTCAGCCCGCCTGTTAGCCATATAACCATCTTGAAGGCAAACAAACATTACATGATCAATTATAGATACACAAAAACTTAAGAGTTAACGTTACTACAGTTCTACTTTTTTCACGATTCATACCGAATTTTAGGAATGTTACCTTACTAGAATTAATTTTGTTGTGAGCGAGATCCCGAAGCAAAAATCAATAGTCGGCAGACATTATAAAAGGCTATAAATTATCGGTGTCGTAAATCTTTCAGTACAGGACAAATAACAAGTTGCATAACAAAGGGGATGTGAGAATATTGGAGAACTGAGTGGTTGCTTCTAGAAAAACGCTAGAATGTTCGACGATAATATAAATAAGTTGCTAATAAACAACCGAAGACAGTTCAATATAGATAGGCGTTAGTAAACAATGCAAATATGAAGTAAACCCGGTGATATAAATAGTTAATATTTTCTAAACTAAGTTTAATTAAACAAATTGTTGTTAATAATGGATACAATGCTAATTTAATAGATAAATTGTTAAATCAAGAACTTTTTAAGAAAACGATTAACTTAATTTACCTCTCACCTGTACAACCAAAAATTTAGTTCTCTTTATTGCATATACATTTACAGGTAGTAGCTATTAAAAAACTTTTTAGTAGTCACAATATTAATATAGTCCAAAAGATAACAAAAGTGGTGCCTACAAATTAAACTGCGGTTCCTGTGATAAATTTTATATTGGTATGACTGGTAGGAATTCTAAGACGAGGATTTCTGAACATAATAGATCATACACCGATAGAAAACACCACTCTAACTACGCAACTCATCTGATAGAAACTAATCATTCTCCGAATTTCAATTTTGAAGTTCTACATGTAGTACAAATAGGACTTAAAACTAAACCTTTTAGAATCCCTCGAAATAAATAAACATAAATTATCTCTTTTATTATTAAATGATCAACTTGATGTTAATTTTTCACCTTTAATTAATTTGAACTTTACTATTCACGTGTACCACACTTATCCTGAAGAAGCTACTGTGTTAGTAAAACAATTGCTGATATAATAAATTCCTGTGAAAGTTTTCTTTTGTTTTACTTCTGATTATGAATACCATTTACCAAGTAAAAGCCAATTCATTTTCATCTTTAATAATAAAGTACTGACAATATCCAAACAAGAAGGAATCAAAATCCTTATTCGTCTAAATTTTAAGATCAATGATCTCAAATTTTGAACGCGTCCCACCAGGTAGGCACAACGAACCGAAAGCTACATCCCACGACCAGTTTCGACCTATCGGGTCTCATCAGGTGGGCGCTGGCAGAAATACCTTTACAGGCTATATTATAAATATAAAAATATAATTATAAATATGGATTCAACAGAAACAACTACTCCAAGGGCTAATACCCCTACCGGCATTGAATTACACTGTTGATTCCGATGTATTATTAGACGAAGATATCCAAAAAAGAAGGAATCAAAATCCTTATTCGTCTAAATTTTAAGGGCCTATGTAAACATTATATATAGTACTATTTCTTAAAACCACAAAAGATAAAATTAAAATCTAGAGATTTGCTTACAAGGCACAGTCATGCCACATTAATATTAATATATTTGTGAATTTCATGACAATAAGGTGTCTTAGGGATGCAATCATGGATTTCCTGATTTTCTATCACGTCCATTTCAAAACCGGTTTAAACTTATGTCATCAATCACTCTTTATACAAACTTTTAAGTGGTCAACTGACCTTTTGGTTAATAAAACCCAACACATATGATTGCAATCTGAATTGAGAAAAAGTATTCGTCAAAGTTGCTCTAAGCCCTATACCCAAAATCCGTACTTAAACTGCTTTGGTGCTTGAAGCCCCAGTAACTTTTAAAGATCTAAAGACTGTGAATTACAAAAAGTAGTTACGTTTAAAGCCTTAAGCACATTAAATATATTAGGAGCCTTCAATAACTTCGAAACTATTAAATTCCATTTATGTTCTTGATTGTTTTTATGAATTTATTACTTAATTGCGAATTTTAAATGAGAGGTATTCAAGCACCTTGAAAGAGCTTGAAGCCCTTGAAATACAAATTAGAAGGCACATTCATAAAGTAGTTCGTTTACCAAACCCCAAGAATATACTTGTTTACGAAAGGGCTTGAAATACAGTGCTTCTAGGCCTTGAAATGACTGGAAGCACACTTTTAAGTACAAAGCATTAAAGCTTTGTGCAGCTGTGATAGAAAAGTCTAAAAAATGTTGATGCAGTATATTTTTCCGAGCTGTTTTGCCGTGGTCCATGGAATTTTTCTTTTGCAGACGTTTCGCCATGCTTTGCTGTCGGCATCTTCAGAAATGACTTGACCGTAACTGAAGCCCGGAAAAATACACTGTATCAACATACGCCGGCCGTGAAAGCCTGAGAACTACAAGCATAAAAAATGTTTTATTATTGTTGGCGTTCCTTACGTAATTATAAATTTATTGTTACTTTCTAAGTAAGAATGAGTACCTAATATGTCTATAACAATGTAGCTCATTCTGATATAAGAAGATTTAGATTTTCTGGAGAAGGTATTCGTAATAATTCCGAGACACGTAGTAAGAGGAGGTTGTATAAGAGAACTTTAGTCGTAACGACAACACGGCGTAGATTTACTTCTACATATACCTAAGATTTATATTGTCTTCACGTCTGCTTGCATAGAGATAAGGGGCTGTAAAAAATAAATAAAATCGCGCAAGTAACTGCTGTTTCAACTATAAATTTTCCAGGGCACATTAGATTTTTCGACTAGCGTCGCATTCTGTGTGTGAATTTCAACTTTTGAATAATCGTTAAACTCGAACATGGAATGGAGACGTGTGATTTCCATAAAGTATAAGAATGGGAAATGCGAGGATTCGAATGGCTCACGGAAAAGATAACTAGCATTTAATATAATACGAACTGAGAAGGTCTAATACTAATAGTAACCTATGGAAATTTTGAGAGATCGAAGAATATTCTGATAAGTGTCATTTATAATGTATAAGAAATGTTAAACTTACTAAAAGTATAAACCCATTCAAATTTGGACGGATTAGTGCTGTTGTCGATGGGGTAGCACTTATATTTTAAACATGGCACGCCGTAACCTAATAGTTCCGTCACCGATCGTTTAGCAAACCGAGCGGCGTGGTCTAGTATTCTAGATCATTTGAACCCGGGTCCGGCTGTTCTGATACATGTTTTCTGTGGTTTCCTTGGATAATTTAGGCATATGCTGGGCAGTAATATTCCACAGATAATCTTTCACTTCTCTTCTGTCTTCATTTCGTCCGTCTCATCTTTTTATCCCTAACCACACCATCCACCCATTCCCACGATTTCTGAAAGGAGGCTGAAGAGGGCCTTACGCCTTACCCTTCGGCTTTATACTACAGTGAAGATCGGAGGAACTGCCCGCCCACAAGCACGAGTAGCTGGTGGGAATGAAATACAAAAATATATATTTTTTTCGTTTAGCGTTTAGAACACTGATATTTAAAGGCACTGAACGTGTCAAGACGTTGGTAATTTTAATCAAAAATTCAAATTAAACGGCGATATCGTTAATGGTTAGTTTCATTATTTAATTAGGCGTTATATAGTTAGGTAATCCCATAATTTTGTATCATGGGGGAGATAGCTCCACAAAATTTACCTTACAAACTTACCTATTTGGTACTCGTTAACCCCCTTGCCTCAGACTACCACGAAGAAACCAAGCAATGAACATGCTGACACGTGAAATATTGATTTTTCCCCATCGAGAACCGGTAATAATGTATGATTGCACCCTTGCCACACTGTGGCTTCTTCAGGTGGAAGAAATATAAACATAAATTTAGCAGCAATTGTCTTATACACTATATTGTGGAAAAGAAGAAGTTGGATTTTTTTACCTATCAATCTACAATACTAATATACAACTAATAATACATTAAGTTTATTTTTACAAATGTGAAAAGAATGAAGAAATTAAAAATATTTTTTATTATTTTTTAGTTTTAAAGTTACAGAGTGATGTATTAAAATAAAATTAGATTTACAATATAAAAGAAGAAATTCTGTTTAAACAAATGCTTAAAAAATATTTAATAGAGTTGAATTGTTTAATTCTAATTGATCATTGAAAATCAAACCTTTTTTATTGAGTTTATTTATCTCATGGCTCTCTAATAAGTTTAGGTTTTTACTTTTATTTGCAAAGTGTAGGATTTTAAAATCGTCGTTAAAATTATGTTTATTTTGAGTAAGATGTTTGGCGTATGTAGAGGTGGTTTTATTGTTTTCAAAGCTTTTCTTGTGTTCTTTAATTCTTTTTGTAAAGGATCTACCTGTCTGTCCAATGTAAGCCATTTCGCAACTTCCACATTGCAATTGGTATACTCCCGATTTATTTAAATTATTGGTGCTATCCTTATTGTTTTTAATATAGTTTCCTAGGGTATTGTTAGTGTTAAAGGAGATTGTATTATTCGTGAAACTTTTTGTTTGTTTTCCTGCTTTTATTGTATGTTTCCTACGTATTAAACTGTTGTAATTGTGATTCTCGTTGTTTTTAACAATGGGGTAGAATTTGTTTACTTAATTTTTTATTTAAGATTGATGTGACTATATTACGATTATATCCGTTATTATGAGCTATTTGATAAGTTCTGTCTAATTCTATGTTAAAATTTTCTTTAGATAGAGGTACTGTGTAAACTGGAGTGGAAAAAGGATAGTTTGTGTGACATGGAATGATTTGATTTTGAATGTATAATTGTATCTGTTTGGTTTTTTTGTGATATATAGAAAATTCGTGTTTGTTATTTATGTTTTTTAAGAATTAAATAACACAAGGAAACCTTTGAAAACAATAAAACCACCTCTACATATGCCGAACATCTTACTGAAAATAAACATAATTTTAACGACGATTTTAAAATCCTACACTTTGAAAATAAAAATAAAAAACTACACTTATTAGACAGCCTCGAGATAAATAAACTCAATAAAAAAGGATTGATTTTAAATGATCAATTAGAAATAAACAATTCAACTCTATTAAATAATTTTAAAAATTTTGGTTAAACAATATTTCTTCTTTCATATTGTAAATCTAATTTTATTTTAATACATCACTCTCTAACATTAAAACTAAAAAATAATAAAAAATATTTTTAATTTTTTCATTCTTATCACATTTGTTAAAATAAACTTAGTATTATTAGTTGTATATTAGTATTGTACATTGATAGGTAAAAAAACCGAACTTCTTCTTTTTACATATTATAGTATATAAGACAATTGCTTTATTTAATTTTATTTAATTTATACAACATATAAATGTGGTAGGAATTTCTGTGTACGTATAAGTGAAATGCAACGATATTTCATCAGAATGTTTCTCCCCCTTTTACGACCTGATTTAATATTTAATAGGACACCTGCTGTGTCGCTGTGGTAAGTATATGTCAAGGGTTTTCAGCCAGTCTCTTCAAAAAACACAGCACGTCCCCTTATATGCGTATATTTTGGTTTTTGCTTATACTTGCTTTATTTTATTTATTTCTTTATTTTAGGTTTTTATTTCATCTTCTCGGCGTTTCCCCCGTAGGGCTTCTGGTTCATGTTTTCCCATGTCCATCATGTCAGTTTTATTTTTACGCTGATGGTATCTCAATTTTAGTAGATTGCTTGTGAAGTTTTGATGGTGCTATCAATTCTAGCCGGTCTGGTTGGCGAAGTGGGGCGCAAGGGGTTGTTCAGAGGGTGGGTGGATGTAAGGTTGTGCGCTCATGCCAGATCTCGCAGGGTTCTAATGACTAATACGATGGCCGGAATGGGGTGGAATTCGACGGGCTGCCAAAGGAAGCCATAAAGCTCAGCTTAGTTTGCTTTTCTCCACGTTCCTACCCTTCTTCGTCCTCTGCTTGCTGCCGAACGCCTGCCGTTTCGAATCAGAAAATTACGACCCCTTAGAATGTGATCGACTCAGGGTTGTGTTCGACCTGCCGAAAATACAAAAAATGTTGAATACAGTTCTTAGAATGTTCTGAAGGGTTTTCAAATTGTATCTATTTATAAATAGATTAATAAAATTCAAAATTAGTATTTATTGTATTTAAGTGAAATATAGTTAAATAGTAATTCCGGAAAATACACCGTATTTATTAGGAGTAATAAAAAAGGAAGAATATTCATTGACGAATTTGGGTAACCGTATAAATATAATTTAAAAGTGAATTTCATAAATTACCTATATGGGAGGTGATTTTTATGTTCAAAAATTAATTCTAATTCTAATTAATACGAAGAATATCTGTGTTATTAACTAGAGAAAATTAGATTAAGTTATGCATAAATATAATAACATCAAAATTTATTAACTGCATCCATATTTATTACGGTGTTAAATGATTTACGTACATAAATATGTTATGTATACGACGTAAATATTTATTACATATAGCTTTATATATTGATAATTTTTTTTCATAAAAAGGAAAACAATTTTTTGTTTATTATAGGGTGACGTGAATTATGTTTTCTTTGGTACAATTTTAAAACTTGAAACAATGAATTAAGAGAGGAAAAAAAAATAAAGAGCGGCGTTTTTCAGTCACAATCTAATGTTTGGTGGGTTGCGTCACGTTCTGGAAGAAGTGGGTTGGTACAGAAAGGCAGAGGCGATTTCCGAAAAGCAAACGACTTAGGATACGGACTTGATCGTAAACCGTGAAATTGAAAGAGCTTATGCCTTTCCACTCGAAAGCGAGGCTCAGCTAAAAATAGAGAAACGTTTTCGAGAAAATCCACTTTATTTTCTTTTAAACCCCAACAGTGCCTTCAGTTGGAGTCTTGAATGTGATGACAGGCTTTTAACTAAAATCCCAAAAGAAAATAATTGAAAAGTAAATAAAAATGTAATTTTGGGTTTTACTATGTATATTTAATTTTGAGTATCGACAACCGAATATTATTTAAACAAAAAACATTTCTAATAGTCAATTTTATTTTATTGACTAATAAAAGTTTCCTTTTGAGTAAATTGTAGAAAACATCTAGTACAACCTCTTATTATTGCCATAGATATAAAATTAAAGATGTATTCAGACCCAGCACGAAAAAATCACTGAAAATCTTGGAGGTATTGTGGAAGACAATAATAGCTCAAACCTCAACGCCAAAACAAATACAGAGGGAAGGAATAGCAAATTTAGGAAATTTTTTATCCCCCGAAAATGATAGTAGAGTTAGATACTTTGTAATAATTCATTTTTAAACAATTAAAAACAAACGCAAATTACTTTGTTTTATCACTTTATTTAGTTGCTATCTACGATACTATAGTTTCGATAAAACTAATATCATTATCAAGCGAATTAATTATTAATTAACGAATTCATTAAAATCGCTTAATAATGATACTCGTTGTATCGAAACTATAGTAGCATAGATAGCAATTAAATAAAGTGATAAAACAAAATAACTTGCGTTTGTTTTTAATTGTCTTTATCGCCCTTTATAGCTGAGTATTCTCCTCGACCATGGCTACAATATGTGGAGAATATTTCTGCTGTTTGTGATTTAAATACTGGTAGTCTTCAAGACTCTCTTGTTAATTAAATTCACGTTACCTATTTAGTGTTAATCATTGTGTCAGTGATTTATTTATATTCACCTGCTTATGGAATGTTTTGCACACAATAGGACAATTCAATCCACCCCATTAAAATTTAGATGTCCCGACAATTAAATGAACGTTCCATATTTTCAGAATTGTACATATATATAGTTCTTTTACACCAACAGCAAGTATTTGTTGGTAGGGAAAAGAGAGGTGTCGTTATTAGATAAATAGTGTTAAGAAATCAGTGCAACAATCTCCCTAAAAACAACTAGTATAACTTTGTAAATATTCATGTTATTTCTTGTACAATACATATTTTAAGTTTTCAAAGTTTTTGATTTTATTTGATTGATGGTTGTGGGTATTCAAAAATAATTAACTTCATCCAACATTACCTTTCTGTCAATTTTACTGTTTGGAATGGAAAAAGATGGAAAACTGCTATTTTTGGATGCTTTGGTTATAAGAAATGGTAATTCTTTAAAATTAAATATCTATAGAAAACCCAATAATACTTCTATATTTATAACCAATGAGTCCAATCATTATAGTCAACATAACATTGCTAATTTCAGGTTCCTTGTACATAGATTACATAGGTTTTCCTGTAAATATAGATAGGTATCATAAACAACTTTGTACCATTAGAAATATTGCCAAAGACAACGGTTATAATTGTAATAAAATTGATAAAGTAGTCAATAGATTTAAATTTTAGAATTATACTTTAAGATCTTCAAATTTGCAAAATGTTTGCTTTTAACAATTCATAAAAGCCTACTTGAGTCATAATATTACATGAATACTTGAAATAGACAAATATGTTAAAAAGCACAGAACTTACCACTCTTATTTCCTGCAGCACCTAATAATAATTAATGGAAAATGAAATAACATACGTATGTCAGCATTTAGGTAATGAAAATCAAAGTATGTTGAGGTTTGTAAGCCATACAGGTTTTTCAATTAAATTAAAAAAATGTAACCCTCATTTGACTCTCATTTCTACATATTTACATTAAGAGGAAGAATTTATAAGATTTATACTTTACAGTTCATCATCAAAGGATCATCAGTCCGGAGACTAGTTGGTCGCACTTCTACCCTTATATCTTATATTCTTAACGTAAGTAACTGTAAATTTTCCTGTATAAGCTCTTTCAAGGTGGCGAGAAGATTTATTGACAACACGAAAACCTCCAAGGAGGCTATGCTAATTTCTATAATTTCTAAAATACTTTTCTTGAGGGTTGCCCTATTTATATAAATAATTATATGATATTTAAATCTAAATAATGATTATGATTTATACAGTAGTGCAGTTGTTATAGATTTTTACGTGTTCCTCTAAGCGTTTCTTTAAGGGACGACTGTCTGACCAATATAAATAACTTCAATCATTACAAGTGTCCAGTCAAGAAACTATTTTCAATACGAAAAGAAATATTTATGCTCTACATTAATTTTTTACTTATTTCTATTAATAGATTAGGTGCCGTTAGAAATTGTTTTAGGGGACTGGACATTAGGAATCGCATTAATTAAAGTTTTGGGAAACTTCCTTGTGCACTAAGTTTTAATTAAATACTAATACGCCAGGTCCGTATAGTAACAGGATACCCATCTTTAGAAGAATATGCAACAAATAAATAAATATAAAATGCAACACACAAAGTTAATGTGTTTTATAGTTTCTGTTTTAGCAAAAGAAACTTGTGTGTTGTTCTTTAAAAGAGCTAAAACCTCCGACGTTTAGGTTTGCAGACCATCATTGATCGTATACAGTGCTTTTACCCTTTAAGTGTTACAAAATATAGACCAGAGCCAACTGTTGGACGATGGACGGTCGTAAGAAACGACGTTATAGGCTCTTAAATACTTTGTGGCTTTTAACACTGAATACTGTAGTGCCCAGTACTTGCGGTTAGCTTATAGGAGGTCGTGTGTGCGCCGAGTAGGTATATGCATAAAACGGTTGTTACAAAATTAATAACATCTTTAAAATTAACAGCGCCATAACATTCACTCTACCAAAAATTTATGCTCGACACTCGAGTACCGAAACGCCTTAACAACATAAAGCACACGTAATTGTTTTGATTTACAAATTGCCACATTTTTTACTTTTACCACTGTCTGTATTAGCCACTTCATAAAAACGTGTACGCAAAAAGAGATGAAGATACATAAATGTATATAAAATTGTTACAAATTCGAGTGTAATCCATTCAACCGTAACGCCGCATTCTTGTTTTCAACAATTTCAAGTAATTTATAGTAACATTATGAATATATCTGGACAAATTATTCTTTATTTTTCGTACTGTTTTGGACTTCGACGAACAAATAATAACAACAAATGTTATGTACATGCAGTTTTAAAATCTTCATAATATTATTACTACCTGTTTTCAAGTATCGTTATTTATTACAGATAATCTAAATATCTATGTAAAAACAAGAAACTATACAAAATGTTTCAACGATTTTATTATTCAAAAGCTAACGTGCAAACAAGAATTAGCCATAAAAAATAAAAATGCTACTACAGGTTTTACAGAACACTGCATAGAAAACAATCATATCTTAGATATCAACACAACGTTGAAAAAATGTAGAAAACTTAACCTTCTAGAAGTTTTAGAAATCAAATTAGCAATTGCAAAGAATGATAATATAGTCAATAAACACACTGAAATATTATCGAACAATAGTCCACTTCTGTTAACCAATTCATGATGGTTTTTTCCCCCTTTTTAGGCTTATATACATCTGTAACTGTGTACTTATTTGTTATCTTTTTTTAAGGTTTGAATTACTGTTCCTTAGGTAGTAACTACAATTCTCTTGATAAAGACCGATTGGTCGAAACAATTGTCGACCTTTTGTATATTTTCTTGTTTTTATTTTAAGATAAACAAAAATTTCATAAATGTAATTGCAAATTTTCAACTTTTTTAATGTGGTTTATGCATATGATAGACATTGAATGTATTTTCTCTTTCAAGTATTGAACCACAAACGGATTCATTTTTACAGCATACAAATTCAAAGTTAAACAAATACGCTTGTAAAGAAGACCATTTAAAAATTCCTGAAAGGAGGCTCTACCCTCCGGATTTACACTACAGTGTAGGTTGGAAGGACTGCCCGCCCACCAGCACGAGTAGCTGGGCACATATTATTGTTTATTGAGTCAATGAAAATATTACATGCATTGCAAACTACAATTGTATCAACTTTTTGTTTAGAATGAATTTCTGGAAGATAGGCAAAATCACATAAAAATTGCTTCCGCCCCCCTAAACAAAATCCTGTGTCAGCGTCTGCTTCCTTTAGGATTGCTGGTAAATTTTTGCTGTTTGAAGTTTCGTGATTTCCTTAGGTAAATACATGTTTTAATTACCTGTTGGTACCTTTACAAATAATGTTATTAACCATAAAAGTATGCATTTAATAATGCACCTACATATTCGCCAACTAACAATAGAGACTTTCATTACAGAAAATTGCAGGATGAGATGAGACTCCATATGTTTCGGTTGATGATAAAGTTATAAATGTAAATATAAACATGATAATTACTTATTACACACATGTAAAGCCATTTTTCGATTGTCAATCAGTTATTATGTGCAGTAATCGATTACCGAAATATTAATTATCGCATATTATTATGATCAATTACATCATTGCATTTTATGACATTAAAAACGTATTGGTAGGATGGATGAGTAATTCGGTAATGTGGCAGCAAACAGATACCATTCAAAATTTGCTAAGGAATTAAACCTTAATTGAATATATGTACAATAGTCTCATTAATCCAAAATACAATAGATAATTAATTAGACTACTGTCCAATTGGTTATTTTAATCAAATTGATCTCTAAACACTAGCGAGAAGTGCGCTCCGCCTTAAAAAATTTTGCAGAATGGATTGCATTTCTTCTTTTGAGGTTTGGCTTCCCGTATTAACTTTATTTTTATAGGTAGATACTAGTACTTAAAAACACGTGTATAAAGTGATGACTTTTCCACTGTTTATTTTCTTATTTTGAAAATTGTTAATATTAGATAATATTAGAATCCTTTGAGATCAAAAAGCAGATTAAACAAAATAAAGAATTAACATTAAAGAATATAGAAAACGTTTACGAATCCACAATATTAAATAAAGTACTATAATGTACCCCCCCCCCCCCAATTAGACTTAATGATAGATAATTATATATTCAGAATAGTTACTTATTGTAATCCGTTGCCTTCTGAAGATGCCCTTGTAGGGCGAAACAATTGTGAAGATAAGAAAATAAACAGTGGAAAAATCAAGTCGAATTTTACTTTTCGTTTCTTTAAACATGTTTTTTCTTAAAGTATAGGCAGAAAAAACCAATGATGATTTGATTAAAGATTACTTTGTTGGTAGGCATTTGGTAAATGACGAAGATTGATCGTATTGGAAGGATTTTGAAGGTTATAACCTTAAAGCGTAGAACATGGTGACAGCATTTAATACTATAGTAGTGGATCAAAATTAATAAAAATCACTTGGCTAAGTTTTCACAAATTTTATTGAAAAAAGAACTCAACATATGTTTCGGCCAAAGGCCATTATCAAGAGTCAAGTGATTTTTATTAATTTTGATTCGTTATCATGTTGTTTCACAATGAGTTTACCAATCAATCTGCAGAACTGATTATAGTAGTGATCCTGAAATAGGAAACAATTATAGTTCTCGCTCTAACGCCGCCTGATTGGTTGAGAGAGATACGGCTAAGAAAGAGACAGCCAATCAGACCGTGGTAGAGCGAGTAAGGTAAACCACAATTATTTGCTATTTCAAGATCACTGCTATAATATTAAATGTTGTTTCCATGTTTTTATGCACAAAGGTTACAACGTTTACCAAAACCCATCAGTAATCAAGAAATAGTAGAATAGAAACAACACTTACATTGTCACAAAATATCTAATAAAACACAAAAATTGTTGCGCTAGCACAGCATACTCGTCAGGTGAATGCTAATTGAGGGTGATTGGGTTGATATATTAACGTAAAACAGCAGTGGGGGATTTAAGACTAATAGAATTACAAAATTTAAAAGTTACAATTTAAATAAATAACAAATAATGATGTTAAGTTAAAATTTTAAATAGAGTAACGAAGAAAAGTTGACATAGACTTCATTATTTGACAGTAAGGATGATTATTAGCATTTGTTAATTTCCATCCATTACAATGATTTACACAAAATAAAAACTGGAGTGTATGAAATAAAATGTTCAAATTGTAATACGATATACATAGGTAAATCAAAAAGAAGTATTGTTACTCGGTTCAAAGAAAATAAATAGTATATGAAATATAAAAAATATAGTTCAAGTTTAGCGACACATTTGATTGAAAATAACCATACGATAGATATTGAAAATTTGAAATTTTTAAAAAGTGTAAATGGCGGATTAGTATTAGACAAATATGAAGTGTTAGAAATTAAGAAAGCATTATTGAATAACAAGAATTTAGCAAATGACCAAATTGAATTTAGTAACAACCCCCTTCTTAATCCTAATGTAGTGCAATTTGGTTCAAAATTGTATATATAAACAAAATTATCTTGTTAATGTAGTTAAACTGTATAAACCCCTGATGATTCCCTAAAAAGGCGAAATGCGTATTGGGTCAAAAATAAATTAAGTGTTGTGTTTTAATTTTAATTTTAATTTTAAATATATGTTACACCATGTGACAACGGCAAATACCTTCAATATATCTAATAAGTACCAGAAAATGTAACGGTCAGATTATCTCGTTTTAAAGTTTATAATGAAACAACCAGTATGGGAATACCAGTAAGGAATTTAATGGGCCGCATCTGATAAACGTATCTTTTTCATAAAACGAAAAACACATAATGGTTCTCGCGAGAAGAAGATAGGCGGGTGGCGGGTGGCAACCTCAGTTTCCATACTTGAATTTAAAGGTATACCCTCGTCAACAAAGGATTGTCTGCTATCTATAAATGGTCCAACAAACGGAGACAGCATGTTCCAGCAGGAGGGACAGTGTGACAGGTAGTTACTTTAGGTGATAGTTTTACGTTCTGACATCTCGGAGGAGTGACGGTCAGCTCGGTCGAAACATAAAACACTGCTACACTCGACAACGCATAATCAATGGACTTTAAACGTTGTCTGAGAGCTGTGTTCGAAACTTCAGGCCGCGCATTTATTGTGGAATAAATCAATAATGCATTAGTTAGGTCCTTACTGGGAAACGTTCGTTGTTCAACAAGCACAATAAATAATCCGACGGCTGGAGCTGCCTCTCGTAAGTCGCTTTGGATTTCTACTTAATTGGATGCGACGTGAATGCAATCGAATAAAAATAAAATGAAAGAAGTAAAGAAAACAGCCATTTTTATGGTGGTTCAGGTCGCTTCGTCCTCATTTTCATACAAAAGTGTAACTCATCATGGAAGAGGAACTAAAATAAACAATCACATTGAATATCTGTTCCAGTTTTTTTTCCAATGGTGTTTTGTTTTGGTCAATTGAATTTTCCTGTTTCAGACGTTTCAACGTTATTTCTTGACGGCATTCTCAGTAGTGATATGATCCAGTTAAGATTGATCAGGGCAAAACATCATAAAAAAGAATTAAAACCAATCTACGCCGACCGTGAAAACCCCATGACTACAATTGTATACGTTATTAATTACTATTTTCGCGCTTTAACACGGCAAAAAACAATTAACCTAAAGACATCCTTCGATCATGTTACTGGCTTTTAAGTACCTCTTCATTATTCTACTCGTCTTAGCAAGTTGAGCTGTAATTATGAAAGTATAAATTGTTCCTGATGATTCCATATTTATATTTATAAATGGTAATAATTTTACTACCATTTTTGGGTATTTCATTGATGTAATTTACTTAATTACATAAGTTAATAACGATTCTCGCAAACACATTGATCAAAATAAAATGCTTCGGTCGTGAGCCAGGGGGCGGACAATTACACCCCCACCCCCTGCTGTATTCCCCACCGGTAACTCTTCTATTTTAAGTTCTTGGTAGAAGTTCCTATTAAACTTGGTATCCGCCTTTCAAATCTCGGCTCTTTTATACCTAACGTTGTTTGTATCGAACTTATGTTGTGTTTTTGTTCAGATTAAAAGAACAAGATCAGTTTTACAATAGATTAAGCATCGAATATTTCACAAGAGAACAAACAGCAATAATAAAATTGTATAAGCAAATAATGACAAAAATTATAACCAGTATTTCATAACGATTACTTCCTGTCTCAAAGCCGTTTGAAAATATTTTTTTAAATAATATGTAATATAACACCAGAATCAGTAATTATATTAAGTACATATAATAAATAAATATTATTCAATTGATATGTTTCATTGTCTATAAATTGTCTTCTACATGTAGTACATTGTTGTATTTAAATAGGTGTAAACTTTCTACAATAGATTTTCAGAACTCTAAATATATATTTTATTTCGGCAGGTATTAGTATTGTCACTTATTTTAACAACATCATTGTTATATCACCTGAATAATAATTTATTTTATTAATTTACATGTTCGGTTAAAAAGACGTTGTTAAAAATTCTCAAAAACTTTTTAGGAGAAAATACTCACTACTAAGTCATAGCTGCATTTTTATAAGCCTGCACTTGTAAATTACAAAAAAGGGACTTACCCCTATATACCACAAACGATCACTAATGCGCACAAATTTTTCGCCCACTTACAATGTGGGTATTTTCAACGCAAGACCTTGTCTTGTGGGCGAAACACGTGTCCGCATTAGTGATCGTTTGTGGTATATAGGGGTAAGTCTCTCGTTTTGTAATTTATTACATACCACAGTCTCCTTTATTATTCTCTATTCCTGAACTTGCACTTTTAATACTGCTTCTTTAATGACTTCTGGTTACCAACATTAGCATTAACAATGTTAGTAACTTCTTTGTTTAAACGAGAAAAGAAAATTGAAATCAATGCAGACTTTGTTCTTGTGATACAATTATTTAATTAGTAAAGTAAAATAATATCCTTCTCTAAGTATTATTTCATTTACATGCTGGATATCGCCTTCCACACCTAAAATATAAAATTAAATAGAAGGTAACGTAATTCTTCGTTTTAAACGTGAATATTGCGACTTTTACCCTGACTTCATAACTCATAAATAACTCTATTTGCATAAATCAGATTATTGTATGAAAGAGTGTTAAAGGAAGGCGCATTACAATTCGGGTATCGGTAATGAATTTCAAATTCTTACCTAAATTCTTCTTTATTGAGTCTTAAGATATTTTCCAACAAATAATAAAAAATAAAAAAATGATAATTTTGAATTAGAAATGTTGAGGGTGTTATACTTTGAAACTATCAATTTTTAGGAAGGAAGTTAGATCAAGGTTGCATGGGATACAACGGAAAGTCAAGGTCAAATGTCTTATCAAAATCAACTGCTACATTTTGAAATGAAAACACACTATGTTAACTCTCAATATACTATTTATTCACTTGAAAGCTGTTTCGTCACCTTGTGATTTCTTCGAATGTATACAAATTACTTAAAATTATTATAAAATGTTTTCCTTAAGTACTAGCTTAGGGATAGGGGGTAGGAACGGGGAAGATGTTTAATAGAGGGGAATAGCCTACATCTATTTCTTCGTTAATTAACAGGTTACTATTTTTAAATTTGTTTATTCTTAATTTTTCTAACATTGATATTTTATACGGTTTATTTTCATAATGTACAATTTCAAAATCTTCATTAAAGTTGTGATATTCATTATTTAAGTGATTGTCATAATTTGAGTCAGTTTTCTTCTTAATGTAAGAATGTTTATGCTCTATAATTCTAATTTTAAAATTTCTGTAAGTTTTCCCTATATAAAAAACGTTGCAAGATTTACAATTGATTTTATATACCTACACCTGATTTATTATTTTTGTTAGTTACATCTGTTTTTTTTAGGTATTTACTTAACGTATTGTTAGTTTTAAAGGCTAGTTAGCAATCACTTTTGTTTAATAAAGATGACAATTGTTTAGTTGGATGTCCTAAATATGTTAAAATTTTATAGTTTTGTTTTTCTTGTACTTTAAGGTATATTGAGTTTATCACTTTTTTATATAGCATCGTTTTTAACAACATATCTACTGTGTGTATGTTATAGTTATTGTTAATTGCAATTTGTTCAATTATTAAGGGTTCCTTTTCATAATCTTGGTTTAACATAGGAATGTTTATTAATCTATGTAGAGAGCAGTGGAAAAAGGCTAACTTGTGTTGAATTGGGTGGTAGGATATATTGTTTATAATTATATCAGTAAGGAAAAGATTTTGTAATAATTTTAAGTAACTTGTACACTTCCGAAAAAGTCACAAGGTGACGAAACAGCTGTCAAGTGAATAAATAGTATATTGAAAGTTAACATGGTGTGTTTTCATTTCATTATCATGAATCTCAATCAAGTATCAGTAGATAACGTCTTATATTCTACATTTTGTATAGAGATTCGCGTTTTCTAACACGGTCAATTATATAAGCATACTAGAAGTAAAATGACTCCTAGGTGTTATACTAAAGGCTTAATCAAGACATCATTATGTTACGAGAAGTAATTTCTAAAGAAGGAACAGTTTTAGATTTGCCTGTTTCTTCCTAACAAATGGGAAAAAAACATCTTATGTAGAAGATATTCATTGAATAAAGCATGTATCAGTAATTATAATTACTTAATTGTCAGTTTTTTGTTTTGATAATTGTCATAATTGTTATTGTTTAAGACAAGACTCGCGTGGGACTGAAATCGTTAACGAAAACCTAATCGTGGATGATGCGACAACCAATTCTGTGATTAACATGTCAACATGTCAGTTCTGTCATGAAATTAATTATTATAATTGCAGAATACAATTCAAAGTCAACAGTCAAAATTTACGAGGTTGGTTTTTTTGAAGACAGTTTTCTAATTGACCGAGACATGTTTTTATATTTGAACAATTGTTTTTCAACACCAATACGTCTTAAAAGTTACATTCGGTCAACTATGGACCAAAGAAAATTAAATACTGCAATTTTGTATATTTATCATAACGTTGTTGAGGGAATTGATCTAGAAAAATTGATAGGTAACATCATTTCGCGAAGTATACGAAACGAGAAGGATCTTTCGCGAAAACATTCATTTAAGCATTTGTATATGCATTTCTGATGTTAAATTCGTTTTTCCCATCTTTATATAAATAATTGTGTTTTTTTAATTTACCAAATTACATCTCCACCCTTGCTTTTCATCCTTTTCCCACTATCAAAATTGAACACAGTCACAATGCGTTAATAATAATGCGTTATTTTAAATTCCGCCTAGGAAGTCTTGAATATAATGCTGGTTGGTAGAGAGAGAGAAAGATACGGGTAGGGAAGAGACAGCCAATCAGGCCGCGTCAGAGCGAGAAAGGCGAACCACAATTATCGCTGCTATAGTATTAAATCCAATCCCCATATAATTATGTTCCAGGTAATATACATATTACATTATCAATCTTACTTTTTATTCTGTATATAATTTTTGGATCATTTAGATAACAAATGCCTTTATCACGGGTGGAATTCGTACGTATCCACAGGCATAAAATCCTAATGATAAATGATAAATTAAAAAGTTGTACCTGTTCATCCTTCAAAGCGGCTTATAAGGAGACCACTATTTGCAAGACATCTCTTGTTAATAGACATATATTTTAGTTATGTAGTTTATTATGTTATCTGATTATTCTACGTTAAATTGACGTTTAGTGCGCTTTATTTCTTCAATTTTATTCTGATTGGATTCGGTTGTATCTCCTTCGAACTGGACGACAGCTCGACCATCACAGCATGGGTCCGTTTCATCCTTTTTTTTATGTTGGTGGCCTGGGTGAGACGATTGTAACTGAAAACTGGTCTGGAGGAGACTAATAACCATTCTTCAAACGCACCAATCCACCATCCTAAACCAAAAACAGAAGGCTATAAATCAGACGCATTTACGATAAACATTAAATCGATATCATTGGAATTTAAAAGAGATTGGGCAGTATAAACTGACTGCTTACGTTGTAAAGTTAGTCACTGATATTTTAGTTGGAATAGTTAATACGTATTCATTTTTTGATTGATTTATTTATTTATAATGTATACCTATAAATATTAAAAGAAAGTTAAGCGCAAATTAAATTTCGAATTAAAATTTGTAGCTTCTAGTTTGCAGCTTTAAAAAATAACCGTTATCAAATTATATTAATCTCATTAATGTTTTTCTTATGCTAGTATTAAAAATTCCAAGGCACATATAATTTACATTACTAAATTATACAAATTCTTCCATCATTTGATATTGAAAGAACTGATACAATCCGATAGTTCTGAGGGATTTGCTTTGCTTCTCTACTGTCTATTGTTAAAGTAAAAATAACTAACAGAATAAAAAAAACTTTTGGCTAAGTATCACTATTTAATGTCAAAAAGGGCTCGACAATTGTTTCCGAAAGAGACCAGAATTACGATACTATAATTTGCAAGGACAGAAAGACGGAAAATTATTAGGAAATTTATTTGGCTTTCAGCATTATTTGTGGGGGAGGTTGGCCTTGTTAAACTGTATAAAGAAAATGATAAGTGTGTTGCAATGAATTATAAAAAAAACATGTGTGTATTTCTCTACAATAAAACAAAAAATATATAACTAATCATAAGTATTGTAACGAATTTTCCAGTTCACTTATTTATTTAACAATTATTTATTTACAACAATTTATTTAATCACTTAAACACTACTAACAAACTTAAACTATTTATTTTACTTTGAATTTGTAAACTTTTATTCCTCTGGCGGAAACAATTTTTATCACATTTTCTGCGTATATAATTTGTAATTGTTGGAAATTAACATAATTCAAGATAAGTTTTTCATTTCCAATATATAAGACCCAAAAAGCATCTAGAGAATTAGAATTAATAGAGATGCAAGAAGATCAGGCTCTACAATTAAAATATAAATCGACGTCGATTACTAAATTTTGCAAATTTGTATCAGAATCCAAGTATCCTGAATTAAAAAAGGCTGCTTGTCGAGTTATTTCAATATTCAGAACAACGTACTTATGTGAATAATTTTATTCCACTTTAAAATTCGTAAAATCTAAACACCCATCAGTATTAACTAATCAGCATTTTAAAGAATTACTGAGAAGTACTGTCATCAATTATTTACCAAACTTTAAAGAATTATCAAGAGAAGTTAAATAAATGCGTTTATTTTTTAATATTTAAATTCAATACACATATTTTATACTTTTATTTGTTTTCAATAAATATAATTTCTCTAAAAAAATGCGGTTTGCGAAATTTTTAAAATTTTGAAAAATAGCTCCGACTGTCAAGGAGCTTGGCCACCCCTGATATAGTATAAGGTCCAGATTTGTACGGTACCAAAGTCGGTGAACATAATACTTATAGGTGGTGCACAGCACTTTACGTAAGCCAATCAGAGAAACATCTCTCACCATAACCTAACCTAAGCCCGTGGTGCATAGCACTTCGCAAGTGTCAATTAAATAAGGCATTCAATACTTTAAGCCTTAACTCAACAACAATAACAAACAATCACAAAATAAATTCATTTGAAGAGAAAAAACTTTGGTTTTATGCGTGTTCGATGCAATAATATTAAGATTGAATAAAACAAATATTTACTGAACACTGTACAGAAAATAAGATTAATAAAGTAAACGAAGGCTGAATTAGAACTCAAGATATTTGAATTTAAATAATTTAGGAAGATCATGAAGGTGGAGCTAAGGGTTGTAGATAAAAGTAGAGAACCAATAGTAAGAGAAGTTAATTTATCATGCATATACTGAAGATTACTATCAGTAATAGTAAAATCTGACGATGGGTAATGTTTCGAAAATTCTGCAGCCCGAAAAAAAAATCAATTTCAATTTATTTTTTCATTGCACAGTTACTGCAATATTTTATTAATTAAATTAACAAATTTTGTTTAGGTTCGGTATGTTTATAAAGTATAACATATGTTTGATGTGTTATAATATTATTGCTTCTGTATATATACATTAATGAGAATTAATTTTTACCAACTACAGATTACCTCAAATTAGTGAGGATAGGCAATTTTTCCTTATTACTTTGAGGTAATCTGTAGTTGGTAAAAATTAATTCACATTAATATATGAAATTAACCTCTACAAAAATAATCTCATTCATTATTAATGATTACTTACGTATAAATTTAAAAATTTCTAAAAATAAATTAGGGTACATCTTAATCTAAATAATCCTTGTTAATTATAGCGACATACCCTGCCTTTTGTGTTATTTTAAAAGTGTGTACAAGATATTAGAAACCAAAAGATACTTTAATCTGGACGCTCCACTGTATCAAGGACTAACTAACTTTAAGTACCTACCTACCCATCTACTTTATTTTAGCTTTCCCCTTTTGCGTCACGTTATAAACTCGACCCTTATCAAAAAGAGTCAGTTTACGTCTTACCGCAGTTTCAATTTAGCCGACCCTCATTGGAAACATTAAGGGGTAAGTTATATCAGCTTCTCCGCAAGCAGCAAGCAATCCGAGAAAGAATAACTATCGACAGCTTGATATAGATTTATTAGGCTATAAAAAAATTGTGTTCTCCTTACTATAACAATTTACAACACTAGATACTAGACGTATATATATAATGATAAACATAATTCGGGAAATAGACAAAAATTAAAAGTAGTGTTAAAATATCAGTATTCGATGGTCATAGGGTAAAACTTGGAGGCATTCAACTAGTAGTTATATAAAATATGAGGTTCTAGTAGAGGTATATTTAATATTAATTTAAATGTATATATGTTTATGTTGTTTATAACGTATTAAATATAACATTCTTTAATGTGAAAAAACCAATAATGTGAAGAACTGTTTTTTTTTGTTAAATTTAAACTATAGAGGGTGCACTTTTTGTGAAACATGGTCTGAATATAATTAGTCAAATAAAACACACTATGATATGTTTCACCAACCTTATTATTGTTCTCCACAATATTGTTTTATTATCAAGAGTAACGTTATACTGACAATACGAATCTTACATGCTCATTTATAGATAGCTTAAGATAAGGGGGGATCAAAAACTGCCTAATTCTAACTGACTATTTACCACATTTTCTGATTTATCTATTTCCAAATATTCATACAGATATAATTTTCTACTTTTAGATGTGTTTACATGTAGATATTTGGTATTTTCTAAATTTAAATGATGGTTTAAGCTAATACAATGTTCACTAATTCATGATTTAACATCTTTTTTATATGCTCACGTATCCTAGTTTCAAAGGCTCGACCTGTCTGTCCTATATAGACAGCGTTACATTCATTACAATATAATTTATACATGCTATTTTTTCGGTTTATATTTGTTTTTGTTTTGTTGTTAGTTAGTTAAATCCTTATTGTTACACTCAACGGATGAGATGTTTAGTTTTTTGAGAATGTTTTTGAATTTAAAACTAACATTTTTTATATAAGGTAGAAAACAAAAGGTGCTGTTTTGAGATGCCTGCCTGACTATTATTGTAAAACATTCTTGTTAATTTTTTATCTATTTTATTTTTTAATAATTTATCGATCATGTGACTCTTAAAACCGTTATTAACAGCAATTATTTTTATGATATTCAATTCAATGTTAAAATTTTCAGTAGATAATGGTGTTTGTTTTTTCATATTATATCGCTATTTCACTGTACACCTTTTTGAATAGGTATTTGAAAGTTAAAATTTTTGACGAGTCAGTTGTTTTTTACTTGTTATTTCAAAACCTATAATATAATGTAAAATGGGGAAAAAAATAGTTATAATTTTTGTTAATTTCCTTAATAATACGAAATTAGCATCCAGGATTATACCTTCACGTTATGTAATTTATACCTCTGCTTCATGAAGAACCTTGAGTTCATTAGCGGCTTGTAATTTTCGTTCCCCTTAGGTATATATAAGCAGCCTGTTAAATAGGCAGTGGTATAAAAATGATTTCCGATTACAATAGCAAATGACGTTTGAGATTCATCGAATATGCAAATGGCCGCCGAGAACTGAACGAGCTAACTGTGTAATTTTGAAACATAAAAACGGCCTTTATCGTAATTTACTGCGGCGTGTTCTTACTTCGTCGGGCCGGCTGTAAATTATGCGTGATACTCTCTCTCTCGTGCATGCTCACGTTATTCGTTGTTTATGGATGATGATAAGACACGACTTGCCGTCAGTCCTTTAATTTTGAGAGATCACGTAGTTCTGAACAACACCGCCCCGAAAGCAGTTAAACTAATAATCAGATTCGTGCACGTTGCCACACAAAAGTAAAATGTCGAATGCAATCACTTACATAGTGCACAACACCTTGCCATACTAAAAATTTAATACCTTTAAGTACTCTAGGTAATGACACCTAACTTTAATCGAAACTGAACAAAATGTAATACATTTTTAATTACATACGGATATAGTACATTGCATATCATTGCTCTTCCAGAGTAATTAAAGGAACCATAATAAAGTGCTGCTTGTGAACACCTATTAAGTACCTAGGTACGTATTTCTATTTGTTAAGAATGTAAATTACAACCTCATTAACTTGAACATGGGTTTGTGACGTAACTAGTAAAGTAAGTAGCTCGAATAGGATCTCGCCCAAACTTTATGGGAAATGAATTCGTGCGTTCATCATTATATGCTGATTAAAAGATGTGACACGTCTGTAGATCATTTTAAAGTCATATTTTTATTATAGATCGGCCGAATAGTCCTGAAAAGGTCCGATTCTGCAAATTGATAATGCAACCTCGTAATCGAATAGCCCCATATATTTCTAAGCTCCGTAACCCCATAACGTAAGCTGTTAAGTCACAAGTAATAAGAAGTGCGTAGAAGGTGCATTATGTTGTACACCCTTCTTTGAATAGAATCACAAACCTCTAAGACCCAATGTATCGTGGCGTGTACTTACTTCCTATTTTGACAATCAACAGCGCAAACGAGATTAACAACATAAATCCAAATATAAATATGGAATCAACCAGCATTAAATTACACTGTTGATACGAAATATATCCAAAAAAAGAAGGAATTAAAATCCTAATCTTTGATCCTTAATATTTAGATGAATAAGGATTTTAATTCCCTTTTTCTTTTGGATATCTTTCGTATCTTCGTCTAAGAATCTTTCCGAATTAACAGTGTAATTCAATGCCGGTAGGGGTATTAATCCTCGGAGTAGTTGTTTCTGTTGATTCCATATTTATATTTATCATATAGCGTGTAAAGGAAGTTCTGCCAGCGACCACCTGATGAGACCAATGGGTCGAAACCAGTCGTAGGATTTGGCATTCGGCTCGCGGTGCCTACTTGGTAAGACGCGTTCCAAATGTGGGATCATTGATCCTTAATATTTAGACAAATAAGAACTTTAATTCCTTCTCTTTTTGTGGATATGTAACATAAATCCATTTTAAAACAATAAACAAGCCTCCTAACCATCAGGTTTGAGATAATTGTGATTTTTGTGGTCGAACTGTTGGTCTAAACCTATTATAGTTATATTCTTCTAAATGAGACGCTTGTGTGGATATCATAGGAGAGGGTATTCATTGGATTCTAGAAGATGTCCAGACACCCTGGACACCCTCCGTTTTTGCGCCCCTACTCATAACCCCATTACGATTTCGCCAATGTGTATACCAATGTGTAACAAATTGAAGAAAAAGTTTCTCTCTGTTCCCCTGATGTAGACAATAACTTTTATCTTATTAAGCAGTGGATATTTCTAGAAACAATTGGAAGAGTAAAATTTACATCAAATTTTCACAAAAAGTACCAGGAGGCTTTTTATTTGGTAGAACATCTTACATATTGCTTCTTATTTGATCTTACTAATTTTGTGTGACACTTCCATGTGAATCATTTTTGGTTTATTTTTCTTCTTTCATTTTTATCTATCATAACCCAAAAAATTGTCTTGTACCATGGTACACCCATGTATTTCACAGGTAATTCAGAAACAAAAATCGTAATTATACTTCTATCAGTTGTTAAATTCTTATATCATGTAGAAGAATAACAATTTAGTTAACATTATATTTTGGTTAAGGCATACACTGCCTTTGTTTGTGAATGGTGTTTCTGTTCGGGTTTTAAAGCTGTTTTCATTGTAACTTAACCATGACACTGTTCGCTTGCGATGTTCAGATTGCATAAATTGCATAGTTCTTCTGATGAAGATCGTTGACCAGATTATACTTTTTTAAGATGACAACCGATAAGCCCTAACTCAAAAAGGTAAACAATTCTAGAAGGAAAGAAAACAAGAATACAGAATATATTCCAAATAAGAAGGCATTAAAATCCCCACTCGTCTAACTATAAAGGATTACAGATCCCACATTCCTAACGCGTCCTACACACACACCGGTTTCGACCTATCGGGTCTCATCAGGTGGGCGCTAGCAGAATGATGTGGGATCTGTGATCCTTAAAATTTAGACCAAAAAGGATTTTTATACCTTCTTATGTTGAATAAGTTATATCATTGTCTGAGAATCCATGGGAATCAACAGTGTAATTCAATGCCGGTAGGGGTATTAGCCCTCGGAGTGGTTGTTTCTGTTAATTCCATGGTTATATTTATAATACTGAATAGTTCAATATAGGGATCAAATAAATACCATACGTACACACAGAATGTTCAAAGCGGTTTTTGCGTATTTCTGTAATACTGTCACTAGGTTTGCCATTTTTGAGAAACTTTTTGCAACATTGTGCTTTACTTTTATCGTACATCAGTTAAGGGAGAGCTCTCTCGCCTTGCAATGATCCATAAGCCATAAAGTGGACCTGTTTACTGACGTCGTCACCCCTACTTTTATAATTAAACTTGCAATAATTCCTAAGTGCCATGGGGTCGTAAAAACCTGGCGGTACCGACGCCAGTGCCATGAACGTATTTCATGTACAACATTCATATACATACACCTTATATATCCAAGTGTTTGTACGAGCCAGCATCACTTCTCTCAGGGCGAACGTATATCAGATTACACATTAATTGTGTCCCGCAATCCAGCTATCATATTTATTAAACTTTCTTACTTACAGGAACAAAGTGAGCACATGCATGACTATCTATAACTATCTATGTAAATTTATCTATATTATCCGACGAGGATCGTGATTTCGAACTTATAAATCACCAACCAAATTGATGTTATAACGTTAATATTAAGTACATCAATATGGCATATATTTTTTAATTAATTTATACCCACTGCAGATTACCTCAAATTAATGAGGAAAAAATTGTTACTGCTGTCACGCCCTTGCCGGCAGTCGAACCCGGGACCTTTGGATTTCCGCGCCAATGCTTTTACCATTAAGCTGCAAGAGGTGACAGCAGTAATAACGACGATCGTACTTACAGAGTCACAGAATCGTCGGAATTAATGTATTATATTAATTGGCGCGAAAAATCAAAGATACCGGATTCGAGTCCCGGCGAGGGCGTGATAGCAGTGACAATATTTTCCATCATTAATTTAAGGTCACCTGTAGTATGCCCATTATAATTCAAAAATGAATAATTATATTAATGAATTTAAATTTGCCTCTTCTAAAAAAATTCTTGTTAATATTAAGTTATAGTTAGCTTATCGCCCTCTATTGATATTTACTGTTAACTGCAGCATTTCAAATGTTAACTTTATTATAAATATAAATATAAATATAAATATAAATATGGAATCAACAGAAACAACTACTCCGAAACAAAAATCGTAATTATACTATGGACATCAGTCGTTAAGTTCTATATTCTTATATCATGTAGAAGAATAACAATTTAGTTAACATTATATTCTGCTTAAGCCCTCGGAGTAGTTGTTTCTGTTGATTCCATATTTATATTTATAATATAGCCTGTAAAAGCCTTCCTACTAGCGCCCACCTAATGAAAAAGATAGGTCGAAACCGGTCGTGGGATGTGGCTTTCGGTTCGTTGTGCCTACTTGGTAGGACGCGTTCAACATGTGAGATCTTTAATCTTAAAATTTAGACGAATAAGGATTCTAATTCCTTCTTTTTTGAATATGTTAACTTTATTGTTTTACTATCTGTTTATAATTTGTATTATGGGTTAAACCAATTTATTATATATAGATAATGACGTAAATAAATATTCCACTACTCCTATAGTACAAATATATTACGTAAACTTTTATGCCTTAAGAGTTTTAAATTTTTTTAATCGAAAAGTAAGATAAAATTCGACATGTTAATACTAATACCATGCAATGTTATTGTTATGCACTTACACCTTTCCAACAAATATACCGTTTTAATGTTTAAATACCTTTCTGAAGGATTTGTTATAATTGCTATATATGTTAATAAACTAATGATTTGCAACAATTAAAACATTAAATGCTATCATTTTTTTTAATGACAAGAGGATACCCAAAATAAAACATACTTTCAAAGATGATTATCCTTCTTTTATCATAGATCCATAAAATCTTCATTTTAAACAGTGTTTCAGTAGTGTTGGCGCTTCACTGAACCAGGAATTGATAAAATAATTAATTTTTACTGATTCGTTTCCTATTATAGATTCAAAATACACTACAGTTGTGAGTTAGGAATAGCTGTTTTCTCAGTTTTTATGTGGAACCTTAGAACATAAGTAAATGAAGACAGCATTTAATACTATATTAGCGTTACTGAAACAGGCAATAATTCTGGGCCTTCTTTCTCACTCTAGCGCGGCCTAATTGGATCTCTCCTCCGTAGCTGTATCTCATTCTACCAATTAGGCCGCGTATTTCGTATTTCATAACGCTCTTATAGTATTAGAAGCTGCTTCCATCTATTTATGCTCTAAGTGTAGAATTGGCCATGGGGCTCAGTTTATGTTTGACGTGTTCTCTGCTACGGTCGTCTCGACCTGTCGATTTGAATTTACGACTATGACGCATTACTTTACATTATTAAGTTTACTTAGAGCTCAGCGAGTTGAGTTTGTTCCACGGCTATTCCACAATTCCACTCATCACGCATTCGCGAAACCAATCGCTTCGACATGACTGGAACTCATGACGTGATAATTCATACTGAGCGTAAATATTTTTCACCGAATTAACTTGCAGTTCATATCGAATAAATTACGACTTCAATAAACATTACAGCTCACGTTTGTTCGTTAATGTAAAAATTAAATTGACATCTAGTACGACTAGTCAGTGATTGTATGCATGCATAATAGAGAAATTAGTTTATTAACTATAGTAATCACAACAACTCGTTATAAAAGGTATTTAAACATTCAAAAGGTATGTATGATGGAGAGCTATAAAAAATTTTGGTAGTACGTATTATCAAAATAATTATATTTTATAGTCCTTCTAAAAACCCCAACACTCAAATTACTAAGTTTCACATATTCAAAAAAAGAAGGCATTAAAATCCTTTTTCGTCTAAATTTTAAAGATCACAGATCCCACATTTGGAACGCATCCTACACAGTAGGCACAGCGGACCAAAAGCCATATCCCACGACCGGTTTCCACCTATTGTGTCTCATCAGGTGGGCGCTGCCAGAATGATGTGGGATCTGTGATCCTTAAAATTTAGACGAAAAAGGATTTTAATGCCTTCTTGGTCTAGAATCTATTGGAATCAACAGTGTAATTCAATGCCGGTAGGGGTATTAGCCCTCGGAATAGTTGTTTCTGTTAATTCCATATTTATATAACTTATTAAGTTTCTACTTAATATGTTATGTGCAAACTTGATGAAACATAGTTAATTGTAATAAAAGTCAAGGGAAAGTTTCAACAAAATATATTCATTTCATAAAAAATGTAAGCAACAAAATTAAACGTAGATTAACTAAACATTAAGAGATTGAATCTACTCGAAACCTGGAAATTAAAAAAGTCTTATCGTAGGGAAAAACATAATAAACAACCAGAAAGAATTATGTTCAAATCATACACCCTTATTATTACTTATAATATAATGAACCTTATTATCGTGTTTGGAAATTCCTTATAGGTATAATTAGTTGTTACATTTATGTATGTATTTTTGTATATCAGACAATATGTATTTAAACAGTTACTTTTAACTTTTAATTTAGTAATTCTTGTTTACTCTTTGATAATGACGGTCTCGTCGAAACAATTGTAACAAATTTTCTTTAAAATATTTTGTTGAAACTTTTCGTTGAGTTTTATTACTATTACTTAAGTTTCTACCTAACAAGTTTGTGCTCTAGGAGTAGTAGTAAACAAAAATGATTAACCCATAATTCAATTTACAAAAATTAACAAAAGGTGTGGAGCTAATAAAAGAGTCACAAACTAATTTATATAGTAACATAATCTTAGTTTTATTTTTAACCAGGTGCTACGGAACAGTAGATTCAGCCCATGTGTTGAATTTTGATAGTGGGAAAAGGGTGGAAATATGAGGTATAGAGAAGGGGTGAAGATATAATTTGATACAACAGAAACCCAAAATTTGAACATATACGAATTAAAAAAAGAAATGAATTTGGTACCTAAAAGAAGGCATATACAATTATTTAAATACAAGTTTTCCTTTTCTGATTTTGTATTTCACCCTTTGAATTCGCCTACCGTTTTTCCAAAACCCTTTCCGTCAATACCATCATGAAAAGAATACAATTATAATAATCGCAATATTATTCAAAATTATTTGGCCCATCTTTAATGGAATGTACTTTTTAAGATGCCTTAGAAAAACATCATTTATCCGTGCAGGAAAAAACGGGAATCTTCAGAAGAAGTCAAATGAAGTTAGAAAATTCCATAACAATACTGATTACCTAATAGTTTTCTCGCAAAAATTCGACATTGTCATTTAAATTTTTTATTTCTTTATCCGTTCTTTTAACCAAAGATAAATACACGTCTTGGTTGCTGAGAAAACAGTCTTCAGAAAAATCATGCTTGTAAAAGTCGACTAAAGATTTCTTAATACTAAACCTTTATCTATGCTTACTATACAAATTATAACATACAAATCCGCGATACGTACTTCAACGTGACCAATCACATCGTTAGATATATGGAAATGACGACACCAAACATTAATAAATATAACACAAAACCCTTCTGGCTTTCAATTACCCGCGTAAATTCGCTGCTTTAAACTAGTAAATGTGGTGTTGAGGGAGCGGCCACAGTTCCAGAGGTGACACTAAAAATCACTCGAATCCGTCCCATTTGCGCAGGCGCGAAATAATTTTATTATATCTATCATTTCATTTTGTTCTACACAATTATCTACAAAACCATATACACCATAAACACAATAATAACCTCAGTAACAGAAACAATTGCAAGGGTAGAGCGCTTATTATTATACAAATACAAATTGAGTGGAAAAAACAATATCATAGATTACAAAAACAGAGACTTACCCCTATATACCACAAACAATCACTAATGCGGACACGTATTTCGCCCACTTACAATGTGGGCATTTTCAACGCAAGACCCTCTTATTCTCTATTTCGAATATCATAGATATAAGAAAATTATTTCGCGCCTGCGCAAATGCTACGGATTCAAGTGATTTTTAGCGTCGTCTCAGTTCTAGTGGTTCAGAGAACCAGTCTGCTGGCCCAGTTACAAGAATACTGCGACGTGCTCAACTAAAGATTCAGAGAAATCATTTGATTTACCATACCGCATAGAACGACCCGCAAAAAGAGATTTTCAACAAGCATATCAGCGTCGGACATGATGTATGTTAAGTATACTGAATTATTATATTGATAAATGTTCTGTACATATACACCAAACGCCCCTGGTTGGTTGTAAGTAATTTTAAACACGTGGACGATTGTCTTTTAAAAGCCGTCTTAAATTTCTTACATACAAGCGCGCGTGTAATTCAATGAACGAAGTTGAGACGTGCGAATTGGCATTGTCACGGAATTAAAACTCTCCCCTCTTAATTTGAAGTCATTAAAGCACAGCAACGCCATCCACGGATAGGGAGTTCGCCCTTCCGTTCCGTCAAAGATTAATATTGACTTACTTTAACAGTCACGAGCTATCCTTCGTGAGATTTTATTGCTGATTGCGAGAGGAGCCATTTCGAAATTATTTCCCTCCTCTATCTCTACACAAACATAGCACTTACTACTCACATTAATGATCATTTCCTTAAATGAATAAATGGAGATGGAGTTTATCATTGAATACGCACAACGCGAACAGTAAGGAAATAGATACGAACTAAAACGTATAACGATGTTAATCTAAAAAATCAGTTTCAAGCTATCATGAAGGTAGGTGTATATATGTTATTTAATTAAAGTAAGTGGGATTATGAGTTAGAAGAAAATTGAGTTGGTCTTAGTTTATTTATGATTATAGTTTCAAGAATGTATGAAAAGTCAATGAACCGAAAACATGGCAAAACTAATTAATGCACTTTAATAAGAAACTAAGAGTGCCGGACTAAACGCAAAGGTAAACTTTTTTAACTTTTTTTGTTTCATTCCCACCAGCTACTCGTGCTGGTGGGCGGGCAGTCCCTCCGACCTACACTCTAGTGCAAAGCCGGATGGTAGGGTGTAAGGCCCCTTCAGCCTCCTTTCAGGAATCGTGGGAATGGGTGGTAGTGTGGTTAGGGAGAGAAAGATGAGACGGACGAAATGAAGACAGAGGAGAAGTGAAAAGTTATCTGTATTTATCCGTCGATATTATTATAATTTATTTAGTTTGAAAATCTATATTTCATCAAGTGTTTTAAGTATATATTTGATGAAAATTTGTGAAAAAATAACCGTTATCAAAACATTTGAGGTTCCCTAAAAGTCCAGAGAAGTGTTAAATGTGATTATAGCTGGAGATCTCGGCCTTAGGAAGTTAAATACAATAATAACAACAACCAACTGAAGGAAAACTTCTTTTTATACTTGAAACTGTCTCTTTGATAATGATCTGTTGATTGAAACAATTGTAAGAGTTTTCTATAATAAACAGTTGAAAAAAAAAAGAATTTTTCGTCGTTATTTTATTTAAAACTTCTTATAATTAAATGTATTTTCTGCCTGTTTTTTTATTTAATATTTAATAATAATAATGTAAATCTAAAGCTATATGCATTTTGTATACGTATAAGGTAATGATCGTAACACTTACTTGTTGTGAGTGATGATGCTCGAATTCTGTATATTAAACAGCTGATTTGTAGTAAGTAAAATATGGAATAAACGTCTTTGATTAAATTTAATCTAAAAATGATTAAGGTGCACATAAAACTGAAACAGGGTCTCTCTAGAGTATTTGAGTTAGTGATGCATGGATAGTGCTAAACTTGATATTTCAATAGGGAAATAGGAGATACATTTCAATCCGTAATCTCTAATCTTTTTCGCCATTTTATTTTTCAAATGGTTGTTACTGAAGTCCAAGCGCCGGATAAGAATTAAGTTTAACAATAATAATGGTGAAATCTTTATTTTAATAAAATAAAATCGTTGAATATATAAGCAACTTTCAATTCATTTTTATATTACACAACGATTTCGTGCCATATTTACAACCTTTGATTTTTTTAAAATTTAAATGTAACCAATTTATGTTGGTTTTTACATGTATTGTTTATTTACCTTTGCCATTATCATAATTTTAGTGTTTCTTTTATTTTTTTTTGTTTTCTGAAGTTTTGTTGATTTAATTATAATCAATCATCTGCAAAAGTAATTTAAAGTCATAACGGATCAAACGGACAGAGAACGCGGATGAAAATTATATATATATATATATATAATGCCTAAAAATGTTTAATATTTGTATTTAACTAAACTTCAATGAAGGTATTTTATTTAAAATACTAGTTCAGCTGTGAAATACTCGCTATGACATACATCATTATAAGACTCATCAGAAAAGTGATTTAGTTATAAATTTTCTCTATATGTCGTAACTTCAACCTAATTGTTTATTTATACTCACACAACTTGTCAAATTAATTAACTACTATCCTATTTTTTTCCTATCACATAAAAATAATAAACTGCGGTATTTGTTTCTGTAATTGAAACATTTCTACAGTATTTGTTTCAATATTTGAAATACTTCTAAAGTTTATATTTGTATTTAAGTACTTATATAGAAAATGCATTCAATTGTTTATTTAAATAGGCATTTAATAAAGGTATCTATCTATGTTTGTATTTAAATAATTTTATTGGTATGTTACAAAAGTATGCTGGATAACTAGTGGTGCCACATATATCTACAAAAATTTATATTTTTCTGACATTTTTGGAGTGGAAGAATCCATAACTGACACATACACACAGATATATACACATAGAAATATATATATATATATATTGAGGTCGATGAAGACATAAAACATTCGGCACTAAAGCAACTGACATCCAGATAGCATTTCGTTGTATGTCGGGAGGGCGAAATGACGGAATTCCAACGTTGGAAAGCTTTCATATAAGCCGTTCGAGCGAATTTTATGTTTTCGGGGGCTGAACTGAGCCGTGATTTACGGGGTTTATACCCTTTCATCTGAGCACCTACATGCAGCGTTTTCCACCAAGAAATATGATATGAATTTATTCATGGGGTCCGATACACCCATTACAACGAGAATCTTCTATGCACAAGTAAAATGGGCGTATATAAAGTACCTGAAGGAAGAAAAAAATTCCTGTGAAAAATATTGAGGTTTTTATTAATAGCATTGATAGGAACTATGGAGTGAAAATTATTGAATTATTACTTAGTTGCAGACCATTCGAATTATTCGATAGCTGAAGAAGTATTCAAATCAAAAATCAGTATAGGGTTTCATTGTCGGTAGTTTTAGTTAGTATTTTATTTTCAATGTTGCATTCTTTGAGTTGACCTGAAATAACATCGAATATACTTAAAATAAATTGATGTTGTACTTCTTCTGTAAATTATAATGTAGTATAAATATAATCAACAGAAACAAATACTCCGAGGGTTAATACCCCTACCTGCATTGAATTACACTGTTGATCTAGACGAAAATATAACATATTTAAAAAAGAGGGAATTAAAAACCTTATTCGTCCAAATATTAAGATAAGGATTTTAATTCCTTCTTTTTTGAATATGTTATATCTTCGTCTAAAAATCCATCGGAATCAACAGTGTAATTCAATGCCAGTAGGTTATTAGAACTCGATTGTTGATTCCATATTTATATTTATATTTATAATATAGCCTGTAAAGGCCTTTCTGCCAGCGCCCACCTGATGAGACCCGATAGGTCGAAACCGGTCGTGGGATATGGCTTTCGGTTCGTTGTGCTTACTTGGTAGGACGCGTTCCAAATGTGAGATCTTTGATCTTAATATTTAGACGAATAAGGATTTTAATTCCTTATTTTCTGAATATAATGTAGTAAATAATTAATTGATCAAAAAGATCGTTTATCTTTTCAAAAGATATAAGCCTAAGGGGTGCAGTGTTGGTAACACGATAAAATTCTCATGAGTTTGGAGTATGTGGAATTATTACAAGCTGCAAGTTTTATACAAGTACCAAAATTATTAGAAATTGCGAGAAAAGTTATATACATATTATAAATAAACTTAGTGGGTCATTATCAATAGTACAAGGAATATAATTAAGATTAAATTAGACAAACAGTGCTTATATACATAAATGGAGGAGTGGGGTTATCAATAATGAGTACTTAATATTTGGAAATGACCAAAGGTGTCCTATAGGTAAAATTTCTTTTTGGTTGTTTACTAAATTTTTACCTACTTGAAGACAATTTGTAAACTGTAGGTTTTCTAATAGCATCAGTTTCCTACCTTTTTGTTGTGTATGAAGTAATGCTACATTTTCTGAATCTATGCTATGTTTATTGTATGTAATGTTCTGCTAATTCTGTTGAAAATTTTTGTTTTTAATATAATCTAAATGTTCTTTTTACCGTACATTTAATAAACGTCCACTTTGACCAATATAAATAGCATTACATTGGAAGCAACCTAATTGATAGACAGAACTTTTTTGTTTGTCTAAATTTAATTTATTGTTAACTAATAATTTTTGTAAATTAATATTTTTTACCTAAATAGATTGAAGGTTGAATGTTTTCAATTTATTTTTAATTGTATTGCTTTTCTTTTTAATATACTTAATGGCACAAAAACTATTTGATTTAGTAAACAACCAGAAAGAAATTTTATCCTATAACACACCTTCATTTACAAATTTTAAGTAATCATTATTTGCAACCTCACCCCTCCAGTTATGTATAGAAGCACCATTTGTCTAATTTAATCTTAGTTACTTAATACTACTATACAAGAACGGAACAAACCGAAATACATTTGTTGTAATAATGAAATGAGATTGATGTTATTTCTAGGAATAATATAAGATAAACATATTCGATAATGAGAATCGCATTATTCGGTAGTTCAATTTATCCGAATGTTCCCATCATCAGGTTGAACACATATCCTGTGGTGCGAACTACATACATACAATTCATTATGAACCACATTTTTAATATTCCAGAACATTTCTAGCAACTCCTAGAAGGTAGCAGAGGAAGTTATAAAAAATTAGTTTAGAGAATATACAAAAATTTGGTGCCAAGTACATAAATTAACTGCCCTTATGGTGTAACGATAACTAAATTATAACATATTAATTACTTTTATTTTGCTAGCTTCAAGTGACGCTAACATTACACAATTTCTAGAGTACCAAAACATTATGAGTGATGGAATAGTAAGGAATCTGAGCCTTGCAATCCAGAACAAAAAACGTGGCAAGTTGAGCAAGGGCATCGTTTTGATGCATCACAATGCCCGTCTACATGTGGCTAATCGGACCAATGATCTCTTTTCACTGGGAAACTAGATCATCCTCGGTACAGCCCTGATATGGCGCCCAGTGAGTATAATTTGTTCCTGCACTTGAAGAAACATCTGGGGGCTCAGCGTTTTTAAGACGATGTCTCAAAACAGTTGTGATGCCGTGGTTAACAGTTAACAAGTCAGGCGGCAGCGTTCTATGAGAATGGGTATTCAAAAACTGATCAAACGTTATGCCAGGTGCCTCAATATTTGAAGGAAATTATGTAGAAAAGTAGATTAAGGTACAGGCTTTCATGTAAAAATAAAATTATTAAGATGCCTTTGCACGTTTTTTATTAATTTCAGAACGTTATTTACTTAAAAAACATGCCTTGTAGTTAGCTAAATTGTTAGTGTTTGTTGTTAAGTATCTATCGCTATATTTACTTCACATTTAGCGCTATAAACCGATTATTTCTTTCCTCGACCACTAACTCGCATCTTCATCGTTGTGTATGGTCGGGACGGCGACGGCATGGTTTTTTGTTTATTCGCGAAACGTGGTCTTTATTCCGATATTAATAATAATTTAAACATTAAATCAGATGTTTACAGCTCTGTTTTATGTACGGTATTTTAGAATTATTGTTTGTAAACATAATCAGTGATATTAATCATGCGAATAGATAACATTTATACTCCAAAAAGTGTAACTTATTCTTGTGTAGGTATTGATCCATCGATGAACTGGTGTAATGTTCGCCATAATGGAAAAAATACCAGTAGGTGAGCCAACCATTGGCGAACGTTAAAAGTTTTATCTGTTGTTGATGTAATTTTTAGCACTACCTACAGCAGTATTGATGAAGATTTATGTACAGTTTTAAGACTCAACGCCTTTTTTTCGTACTAGATGATTAGTACATGTCACTTTAATTGCCTTTTATACAACTTTCTTACCACAGTCTTATTAATAAAAAGACCCAGGGAAGGCGACGAACAGTTTGAGCATTTATTACAATAAATTTTTAATTAATTTATTCCTTATGTATTTATTGTTTTGTTTTAGTCCTTAACTACTAGGATGACCTCCACACTCAATTTTGAGTTAAAATACTTGTTAAAATTGAAATAATAAAAGAATCAAAGACAGGATATGGGGTAAAAAAGAGTTTTTTAACAAACCAACACAACGTGTGACCTGAAGGGTTTATTATCAAGATATGTTTAAAAGATAATTCTTTAGATGATGCCAGATGTGATAATGGTTTTAAAGTTTCTTTGAATTATCTATGGAGATCTGTAACATTAGTTTGTAGAACTCAATAATACGTACAAATTAAATAATAAAATAAATAAGAACAAAAAATAGATTCTTGGTTACGTAATTTATTGAAGCTACCAGACGTAAATCGTGATTTCGATCTTATTAGATCTCAACAGCACGCTATAGGCAGATTCAGTTAGACAAGATGATAAGCTAGTAAGGCCTTGCCCAACGTTATGAAATACGGTAATAGCAGCAAAAGCATGTAGATGGCGACGTACTGCCATCTCAACATTTTAATAAAATAAATAGTTAAAAACACGTAAAACAAACAAATTTCACATTGAAAAACTACAAAACTTAAACCAAAAAAGTGAAACGTCGGTATTGGTTTGTTAAATAAATTGCTTAAATTCGTTAAAGAAAAGTTGAGTCTATAAAATAAATTGTAAAGCTTGCGATGCATTCTGTTTAGGACAAACGGGGAGAAACTTAGAAATGAGGTTATAGGAACATATAAAAATTATTAAAGACAAACGAAAATCTACAGGTATAACCTTACATTGTATAGAAACAGCACATAATTTAGATGTCGAAAATATAAAATTATTATATGTAGACAACAAAGGAAAAAGATTAACTTATTTAGAACAATTTCAAATTAAGAAAGCGCTCCAAAGAAATTTAAACATAACAAATGATCAAATAGATTTTGAATAGACAATTATAATAGATAAATATTTAGGTATTTCCAATAATACACCCACACACACAAATCCACCCTAACACACACCAGTAGTATATATAAGGCCCAATGTAAACTTTGAATTTTAGTAGTCACATTACTTATTCTTAATAAAGGTCTAACAAACCGAAACAATTACCAACGAATCCACTTCTGTTATAAACAAACTGGGTTTAATTCTGAGAAGAAACAAAAGAAATCGAACTAAAATAACGAATTCAAATTAAATTAAATACTAAACATAATGCAATTTAATAAAAATAGTTCATATAGAATCAAAATGGCAATTGCGTTGTTTCTGAAGAAAAAAATAAATTTTTAGAATATTCAATAAGCAAACAACTTTTATAAAACCACCCAGGTTCCATATTATTTACACGCCACAATTAAAGACATAGAAGAAATGATCAAAACAAAATCATTTACCAGTTAAATACTTATAAATTCTAAAACACATAATAGTACAACCAATTAATATGTAAGAAGATTATGCAGAAGAGAAATTAAAATAATCTTTTATTTATGACCGTGATGCCCAAGAAACTAACTAGAGATGCCTATTTCAAAAAATGTAAAGTTGAAAACATTGAGTCTTTCTTCTTTTTACTAAGATAAAATTCAATATTTGGTATCGTCTCATATCTCCCTACGCAATTGAAAGGTTTCTCACTGTTTACCCGACGCCCTGTATGTTTGTTTAAGGTTCACGTTTTATATCTCAGGTCAACATGGTTCGGTACCAAGGTAGTTTGCGACGGTGAGTCCGAATCTGGCTTTCAGAATGCCTTAGTACGTCAGAATTTTGAAGTATATCAACACCAAAATCGTAATAATTTTAACTTGGCTTGTTTAGCTTTAAGATTACAAAATATCTGCAAGAGCTTTTCTGGTGCTAGATTTGGATTCGCCTAAGAAAAATATGTCAAAAGTAATTACCCTTTTCGTACTTTTTGTTTTCAATACGCCTAACTAAGGCTTTATATATTTGAAAGTCTCTTCTCTTTCGAAAGTACTGTAATAAGAAATTACATAAGGAATAAAAAATCTACCCCCACAATATCTGTAATATATTGAAATTTCGAGATACCCAAATGTTAAAACTAAACAAACCAAATTTGAATCATTAGTATTTTGGGGTTGAGTAATATATTTTACAATATTGATTTACAATGGCAATTATGAGACCAAATTCTAATTCAGGGTTACCCCACAAATTACTATTCTTGACTACTTTTACTTTTTACATCACGTAGTAATAATTCTCGCAGAGGTCAAAAATTACGTATTTTGAGTTTTGGCCAGATTAGGTCTCAACATCGTAAATTACATCCAAACTAATTACACTTTTTTTTTTAACTTCTGATATGTTGTCTTGTAATATAGGTTAATTGTTAATTAATTAACGCGAAGACTAAGCTTATGAAAACTCTAATACCAAACGATAGGTAATTAAAAAATACATTTCCTGGTATGTTAAAAAATAGGGCGTTCCATTTAAATTAATTAAGTTACAATCCCTTAAAGTTCTTACTTAAGTAGTATTAATTTTTGGACACCCTGTATATGATGACGAGTTTATTATAATTGAGATATAAAATATGATCTATTGTTACATTTCATTGTAAATTTCGCTTACATAACTTAAATACTTCTCAAGTATTTGAAACATGAAAATTAGGTTAGATTTTGATTTAATTCAAATTATTTAAAAACCTTAAGGTTTAGGTATTATAAACCTTATCAAAATAGCCCCTTATTTTTATGGGACAATCCAAAAATGCAATAATATACAGGGGGTTTCGTTAAAAGAAAAGCATAACTTTGATACTTTTAGAGCATTTGGAACACCTTGTATAATATGAAAATAATTTTAAAAAGTAACCATAATAGACCCCCATTTAACCCAAAAGTTAAAGTTTTTGAAAGTCTCGTATTTTGACCATAATATTCCGTGGCGTATAGCGTGAATAACCCTGTATATGTTATGTATTTAGGTGAAAATTAGGTGTAGTAATTTTTGAAATATTTCGTGCCACGGACAGCTTTCTGTCTTTCATTTAATAAGGGGCTGTAAACAACGTTTAAATGGCTTGGTATGGGTATACGAAAACGTTAAATATTGCAGAAACTTGAGCAAAAAGTCCATTAAACTACCCCTTCTAGCCTACAAAAACGAAAGCGAAAGTCAAAGGATTGGACGTTTGTATGTATAATAAGGAAGTCGGCGAGCGTGTATAAGGGTTGTAAAAATAAATTATTCCCGGTTTCGGGTCTCTTCAAATAAAAGGGTTTCGCCGCAATCACCCCCGACTAAGAACTGGAAGTTTAGTGCTTTTCTTGGAACCAAATATAAGGCCACAATCTGTGTTTAGATTGTAACATTGAATACAATGCTTCTGATGCAATAAAACTTGGTAAGTTCCTGTTCTTGTTTAGCTTTTTTGCATACCAAGAGGTCTGAACGAAATAGAAGCAGAAGCCTCTTGAACAGGTTGCAAACAGTTGGTTCGAAAATATAAAAAAAAGAACGTTTCTAATATCAAATGGTTTCTTACGTTACACTGATTTAACAAACTACTGGCGTTTATGGTAGTGCAATAAATTTAAATTGATTTAAAGATTTCTCGTAAGCTTTAGCAATTGTTTTAATTTTTAAAAATAATTTAAGAGCAATGAATATATCTCAAGGTTTGTTTTAATTTTTGTTTTTCTTTTATAGTAAGGAATTTTATTACACAATGATTGATATTAAAATTGAAAGCGACTATTCAAGGATGGGATTAATAAATCCGATTTTATTTTATTATCGATTTTAACAATCATCTTATTAAATACCATCTTAAAAAGCCAGAATCAATTTAAATAACAATAAGAACATTTCTGACTGATTATTCTCAGAAATGAAAGCATTTTACTTAACAAATGTCAGAATTTTAATCAAAAAACACTTATTATTACGGACATATAGAGATTTATATCCATCATCAACAAAATGGTTGTGATATAATAATTTCAAACAACAAATATTATTTCTTTATCGTTAATTATGACTATTAGAATATATTAGAAACTCTACAATTGTTTCAACGTAAAAATGTCTTTTCTAATAGTAATGATAAACGTGTTATCATTTTGATTTAAATGTAATTAATTTATACTAATTTTAATTAGCGATTAGATACAAATAAATAAATAAAAAAATTTTGTAAACATTGGATTGATTCGGCCGTTACTTTGTGATTATTCATCTTAACGATAAATGAAAAAACACTACTTTTTTTATTATCATTTTATTTATTCATAAATCCTTGTGACTATAGTTTCGACAAATAGCTTGTCATTATCAAACAAGTGATTCAAATTGAATGAATATAAACAGATGTACAATGGTGTTTATATATATCTTGAAAATTTCATTAATTATTAAATGTACTGAATAATACAGAATGGTACAAATCTACCTGGTCGTTTAACAGGTTATTTTCGGAATTTTTTGATGCTTTGTATACTTCTAACGATTCTAAAATATTAAGTTTAAAGCCTTTATTTACGTTATGAATAATTTTAAGATTTTTTATAGTAGAAAACTGATGGCCTGTTTCTAAAAAATGGTTTGCAAAATTGGAATTATCTTTTCTTAATCTAAATGATCGAAAGTGTTCGTTATAACGGGTTCTAAATGACCTTCCAGTTAGGCCTAAGTAAAAGGAATCACATTTTGTACATTCTAGCTTATAGATTTCAGTTTCTTCAAATTTGTCAGTTTTATTTGTGATGGTTGTAGTTCGTGTGTTGGCAATATATTACTGCTAATTATTATAAGTGGAGTATAAATCGGCGCAAATGTAAATTAATGAGCTGTGCTATTCGTTGAAAAAAGCAGAACGCAGAAACGTTTACTTTTGCGGAAGTAATTGTAAAAGTGAATCTTCACATTCAATTAATAATTCTCTGGTTGAAGTCAATTAATAATTATAAACCTTCTAAAATGAGTGTATGTGGAATAGTAATAGAGTCAAATTATTATACAATAAATCGTTAAAGAAGAAATTTCTACAAAGACACTACCCCTAAAACTACGAAGGAAGGTATGCGAATGTGCGAAAATATCATATTTCACAAGTACGTACAAATACGCCGACTTGCACTATTCCGATTAATTCATCGCGTTATTTATATTACGTCGACATACCAATCTCACTTTAATATTTCACTCTTCAAGGGAGATCTTAATTTTTCGTCCTGAGATTTAATGCACGCTTAGCCAAATGCGGTGGCGACACATTTCCGAGAAAACTACGGGGATCGTAAATGCTTTCAACCTCTTGAGTTATTATTGTTAGTTATATGTTAAAGTTCGTTTCTAAAACTAAACTTTATTTAAAAAAAAAATACAAGGAAACAATTATTAATATTGACTTGAAATGAAATGTCTACAAGACCAGTTGTCTTATACCTACATTTCTTTGAATATAACCTCAATTAACCATAACCTATCTTAATCATTACGGTACTCCGGAAATCCAGAGATAAAAAGCAATTATGTATTGAATATAAATATGGAATCAACAGAAACAACTACTGCTAGGGCTAATACCCCCACCGGCATTTCTGCTAGCGGCCACCTTATGAGACCCGATAGGTCGAAACCGCTCGTGGGATATGGCTTTCGGTTCATTGTGCCTACTTGGTAGGACGCGTTCCAAATGTGAGATCTTTGATCTTAATATTTAGACGAATAAGGATTTTTATTCCTTCTTTTTTTAATATGTTATATCTTCGTCTAAGAATTCATCGAAATTAACAGTGTAATTCAATGCCGGTAGGGGTATTAGCCCTCGGAGTAATTGTTTCTGTTGATTCCATATTTATATATAAATTAAATTAATTTAAACAATACTGTATCATCAGAAACATACTGTTGGTTGTTGTTTGACACATATATACATGTGATCGTTACATTCGTAGTACCATGTAATACAGCACATGTCTCCGTTTTTGAGCCATAAAACTGGTCGATGTTGCAAATCTTTATAATCGAGCTGTATTCGTCCATACGTTTATTTTATATAGGAAAACGTAACTATTTGATGAAAAAAAAATCGTATTATGATAATACGTTAATGCGAATTTAATTTTTAATTTATTTTTACCCACTACAGATTACCTCAAATTAATGAGGAGTAAAGTAATAACGACGAACATACTTCAAAAATCACAGAATCGTTGAAATTAATATATTTCTTATTAACGATAAATTAATAAACACTATTTTGTTTATTATCACTTTTTTATTTACAAATCCTTTTGACTATAGTTTCGACAAAAAGCTTGTCATTGTAAATAAAAAAGTGATAATAAACAAAGTAGTGTTTATTCATTTATCATTAAGATGAATTATCACAAAGTAACGGCTGAATCAATCCAATATATCTTATTAATTATTAATAATGAAATATATTGGAGAATTTTTTAATAGAGGTTAATTTCAATACATTAATGTGAATTAATTTTTACCTACCACTGATTACGTCAAATTAATGAAATAATTAAATTGTTACTGCTGTGTGTCACCCCTCGACACTGAAATAGCCTTAAGTATAAAGCATGTGATTGGACGATGACAGAATTACCTAAGTTTCTTTCACCGCTTTGTACGTTTTGATGGTAGCTCTATTAATGATTTCAGTTTGATAGGGGAGGGCCAGCTTTTGGAGATATCACCAGATAATTGGTCATGATCCTGCCGTTTGCAAAATGCAGCGATTTTTTGGTTGTATGATTATGTAAATTTTAGTGGGTACCATTCAGGTATATTACGGTCTCTTTCAAACGGAATGTATACTGCAGCGGATCATGTAATACATAATTATCAAAAAAAAAGAAAGTATTAAAATCCTTTTTCGCCTTTCTGCCAGCGTTCACCTGATGAGACCGAATCGTGGGATATGGTTTTCGGTTCGTTGTGCCTACTTGGTAGGACGCGTTCGAAATGTGGGATCTATGATCCTTAAAATTTAGACGAAAAAGGATTTTAATGCCTTCTGTTTTTTTAGATTGTCATCTTCGTCTAAGAATCCATCGAAATCAACAGTGTAATTCAATGCCGGTAGGGGTATTAGCCCTCGGAGTAGTTGTTTCTGTTGATTCCATATTTATATTCAATACATAATTGCTTTTTATCTCTGGATTTCCGGAGTACCGTAATGATTAAGATAGGTTATGGTTAGTTGAGGTTATATTCAAAGAAATGTAGGTCTAAGACAAGTGCATGTATTTTAACTGGAATGTTATTAACATGTCTCAGTAACATCTAATATATAATAATATAGGGGTAAAATATCATATCTGTAGTAGATATACTGTAATTTATTTATATACCTGCGACCTTTGAGTCAATTGTCCATGAATTGTGATTGTGGTTAATATATAATGGAAATCCAGACTAAAAAAAAACAAATTTACTCAAAATTTCAGTAAGAATTTAATCAAAAAGTCTTTAAATTATTCGGATAAAGATTGTGATGGTAAAATAACCTCAATGCAATGAGAATTGTGATCGCTTCATTGGACTACTATCCACTATCCACTATATTGGTGAATGAGAGTTTAAAATGTATGCTGATGAAATGGAAAAAGGTGAAAATGATAATATAGAGTTTTTGTTCGAATGGTTGCAACTCGGGTTTTTGAATACGAATAAAAAATGTGCATATATCCTCCAAGAGGTTAGATTTAAGGTAAGTTTTTCGCTTGGTTTGAAATAAGGCAGGTGGCTGACTTGTTCTGCGTCCGTTATTTTGAAGCTATTACGAAGAGATAAACTGAAAATTTTGAAACAGGATAGCAACACTGTAACTCCTCTAGAGTGAGTTTATGTAACACTCTTATGAGGAACACAAGTTACCAGCAAATAATAAATATATAAATAAATAAATAAATAATAAAAGATAAGTAGAAAGAGGTTTCCTGTTTTTAAGAAATTTGTGTCTGATTGGAATATCGAAGGTATCACGTATGGTTGCTAACATATAACCATGAATTACGCAAATTTTTGGTACAATACGACTCTCTTGCAGAATAAGACGTTGTCACATTAAAATATATTCGATACCAACAAAGTAGGTTTATCAAAGTTCATAAAATCGACAAATTGGATAATTGGGCATCTACCAACGATCATTATTGTTGTAACATAATTTAACTTATATCATTTTCCTACACATGTTAACACCCAACGCCTACGGGATCGGGAGAAGAGTGTTCGGTGTACAAAATGAATCAACCCACTGAATGTAATATATGGCCTTTGTTTACTGCTCCCGTCACAAAAGCCAATTTAGCGATTTAATTAAGCACAATTTCAATACGTATAGCTATACTTATTACTACAACAGTTAAAACCCCGCCAATAATGTTGCTATCCGATACGTAATTTTAAGTGCAATCAACCGGCCGAGTCAAAAAATGCACTTCGTGTAAACACTATGTAACCTTTCTAATTCAAATTGTCTACCCATGGAAACATAGGTTTCCAGCGATAGATCTGCATATTACTTAATCGACTCAAACCAAACTAAATTTATCTAAATCGGGCGATAATTGTTCAATCCTGCTGTTCAATCTTGCAGTATATTATGATGGAATGTACATTAAATATGTCAAAGTACTGTAAACAGCGGTAATAAATTCAAACAAATTAGAACCGACAAAGAAATCATTAAGCGTGAAATATTCAAAACTACAATTTATAGTGACCAAAGCTCCAAACTACATTCTTATTAATTTATGTTGATTTTAAATTCCTAAAATATTGATTTTAGAGTATTTTGTTTTGAACACAAATTTTGATGTTGGCACGCCCAAATTTTGAGAAATACCTCAGAATTCAAGATCCAAACTGTTAGAGGTTTCATGTCTCAGGCCGATTTTTTTCATCTAAATAACGTTTATGGGGTTATTTTTATCGCAGAATGTAAAAGTAATTGTTTCATACAGTTGAAGCAATTGTTTAATCAATTTTGTTACGAAAACTGCTGTGAAAAAGTTAACTTCCACAATTTATTAAATAAACTTGACACGTGTTTCGCCAACACTGTGGCTTCTTCAGAAGTAAAAAATATACTTAAAACTACCTAAGAGTAGATGTAAATTGAAACTTTTAACATATATAGGGAAACTATCATTAACAATTAATAAATTTCTCAGAGACAACAATATAAATGTATCATACAAAACGAATTGCATACATATAAAGAATAATAAAGACAAAGTAGAGAAATTATCAAAACCAGGCATATATCAACTCAATCGCGGTTCTTGTACAAAAAAAAATTATATAGGTCAGACGGGAAGAAATATTAGAATTTGTTTAAACAAACATTTTAGATCATATAGAAAAAAAACCGATTCTAACTATGCCATTCGTGTTAGAAGATAACCATATATTTAATTTAGATCTAAAAATTTTACACACCAGGTAGGCGCTGGCAGAAAGGCCTTTACAATATAATAATATTTATATTTATATTTATATTTATAATATAGCCTTTAAAGGCCTTTCTGCCAGCGCCCACCTGATGAGACCCGATAGGTCGAAACCGGTTGTGGGATGTGGCTTTCGTTTCGTTGTGCCTACTTGTTAGGACGCGTTCCAAATGTGAGATCTTTGATCTTAAAATTTAGACGAATAAGGATTTTAATTCCTTCTTTTTTAAGTATGTTATATTTTCGTCTAGGAGTCCATCGGAATCAACAGTGTAATTCAATGCCGGTACCATAAACCAGACCATAAACTATTATTCGAGAAACGTTTCTAGTTTTTAGTTTTTAGATCCATTATTAGTTTGAGTTGTGCGTTGATTCATAGATCAGCCAATATGATTTATGTTGACTGCTAAATATTTTACGAGGGGTTGAAAATCAACAAAAAGGTTGGGGTGTTAACCAAATAATTCTCGATTTTGGTATTAGTTTCTCCTTGTATCTTATATAACAATTTTTCATAATGACCTTTATTTTTCTTTGATTTAACTTCAACCTTACATAAAAGTCCACCAAAACTGGTATAGCGTAATTGTTTATACTTATTTATAGTTCAGGCTTAAAATATGATCCCTTACCACCAAATCATCCTGAAGAAGCCGTGAATGTAATTTAAGTAATCGATGCATATTAGCACAAGTAAACTTTTCTCCCGTTTTCATAGATTGTATCATTTATAAAGCTGAATATTGAACGTAAAGGGAAAATGGTAAGATTTGAATACAGCGTCTTTAAGAATATACTTCACAAGTTCCACAAAAGTATAGGTTTACGTGAAAATTTCCAGAATAGCGAACAAATATTTAAATGCGCATGAAGTTATTAACTTTACAATAACAACAAATGTCAGGGTAAATTTAAACAGTTCATTACAGTATTTGCAAAGAAGTTCCAAAAAGGGAATGCTAACAGTTATTCATTCGAGTTACTTTATTAAAAGTCTCGTCTTGGGTCACCGTGTAACTTACGCAAACGTGTTCGATGTCAGAGACTGTGGTATGCCTTTTGCCGAAAAAGAATTGTATGATTGCCTTAGCAATTAGCACCTCCATAACAAATTCCGCAGCTGCAGCAGCAACCACAGCGGGACCGCCGTCGTAGTGTAGATAGATTACCTACACTGTACTAAGTTCACGTCACTGAGTACGACGAGAGCTTTTAAACGTCGAGACTTGGACATCATCGCCGTCATATATCGCGTTATTACGACATCCAGTGTATTATGCACGGACTCTCACTCTTCTCGGGTCCGATAGGTAGTAATGTAGTCGCTGATGTGTTTATCTTATTGGTCTGTATCGACCGACCGAACGCGATAAGTTCTGAAAGGAAATACGTGTTGACCATCCGTTTTATGACGGATAATTCGGAAATGTTACCGTCAGTGTACTTCAAATATCAAATTAATACATAATATGAGTATACTTATTATGCTTACGGAGTGGCAAGATTGACAAAGTTTAAAGTTTTGATTGTGTCATCCAACAGGAAAATTGTTATTCGTCTAGTGATTTGGCAACATTGCTCAATGACTATATATTTTGATGGAATACAAATTTGTGATGTGATGATGTTCAGAATAAAATGTGTTGTTCTTATGTTTTATGTGAATCGACTGCTGATACATAATATGGATGAGTGAGTCTTTCATGAAAATTGCAAAGTCATCTAAGATACGTTGATATTCTGATTCAGGTAATTTATTTATACTTTGGAAATATAAACATTCATTTCTAACATGATTCTTATTCAATAAACATAATTGTTGCGCTCTAAATTAAATAAAACTTTCATGACATAATTTTGCTTATTATTAGCAAAATCATAAGCAGGGTGAAAGTGGAGGAAATCCGTAAAAACTAAAACTTTTTGTCTATCTACTCGTTTTTGTTTGTTTATCTAGTTTATATTTGGAGCTAAGTGAAATATTAAAAGCGAAAGCCCTGTTACTAAAGGGTTCTTGAACAATTCGGGACAAAATACTTGCAGCATTGACTTTGCTGTATTGACTTTGGCCAACACTCATCAGATGGATTTTGATGTGGTTTTCTTTATATTTTATTATCTTATTGTTTTCGGGTAAATAATTTTAACAATGTTTCAAAAACACCATTGCCAAGAATAATGATACATAATTGGACCTTTCTAACAAGGAAAGTACAAAGCAATACATAATTACACTCGTGCAGAGAATGCTTGATTGAACACCATAATTTGGGTCATGTTCAATAGGTTGTGTAAAAGTTGAAATCTTAATAAATACCAGCAGGCATTTGTTGAACCCTTAGAGCATAAAAACATGGAGAGAGCTTTTAGTACTGGTCCTTCGAGCCGGATTCTAGTGAAATTCAGGGTTAATTAAAATAGTGAAGGTTATTTTAGACGCACATTGAAAGACACCTAAACTAGTGAAAGCAGTTCACTTAATATTCCAGTGTCAAGTAAATCGCCGCCAGATAAATCACGTGTACGTGCACCCTCACAATCATAAATTGTACAATTGCACCAATTGTTAATTATCCCGCCATTCTTGCAACTTCTTCCCGCACCTGATTGATACCAAATATACATTTTGTAAATAGTGTGAATAGACCTTAATCATTTGTGTATTAATCAGCAATTTAATATCTGCAACCCTTTTATTAGGTTTGTCAGGATGTATCATGTACTACTACCGCACCCTTAAGTTCGCTTAAGATTTATCGAGTACATAATACAAGTACTATAACAGTGATACTGAAATAGAAAATAATTGTGGTTCGACTTTCTCATTCTAACGCGGTCTTAACGTGGCCTGATTGTTACAAAGACATACGGTTAGTTAAAGGACAGCCAATCAGGCAGCGTTAGAGCGAGAAAGGCTAACCACAATTACAGTACTATTTCAGGTTCTCTGTTATATTGTCATGTGCTGTTTCTATGTCCATCCCATCTGTCTCCATCTCCATATGCTGTACGGTTCAACCTAATTATACATATGTAATTGTTATTGTACATAATTGCCAATTTTATAAGGTATTTGTTTTAATTATCACACAAATAATCGTTGAACAATGTTTGAAGCTATCAAGTAAAGGTCGGTATTTTGTAGAAGCAATCGCGATCCACGTCTGACCGTTCTAGCATCAGATCATTGACTGAGAAATTATGTTCTGATAGGAATGCGAATTTGATAAATCGATATTATTTTTAATTGAAGAGGACCTTATCAATCATTAGTAAACTTGCAATTAGTGACAAATTTCTGTAGCTATTTTATTATGACTTATATATCAAATAATCTTACAGGTAGTTCAAATGTTTCACCTCTTTAATACATGTTGCAACTCTGATGGTTTTGAGCTGTGTAAATTGGTGTTATTTTATTATCTTACACACACTTGTTGGATACCACATGTGTCGATACAATGTAAAGTGTGGTCGACATTATTTCTTATTTGAATTCTTCCAATGAGTTTTGTGAAATCAGCTTTTTGCTTTTATTAATTAGTCCGATTAGAAAAATTTTTAGATTTGCCTCATAATTAATGCTTAAAAATAATTAGGATTAAATCAGGTCCTAAAAAAGACAATTTTTAGTTATCGATACGCTGTTATCTTCCAGGCTTTTTGGCCGTGGCCCGTGGAATTTTACTTCTCTCTTCAGTAGTTACTGGACAGGTGTTTTAGTAACTGATGTTTAGTTTTTAGATTTTAGTTAAGTAAAATTTCTGGTTAGGAAGTCTTTATAAAATCGTGTCTATATATACACATCGTTTGATTGAACGAATAATAATAATTTAAAATCAAATCGATAGGTATTAACTATAAGGAATTTCTACTATTTGTCTAATTAGATTATTATTAGGAAAATTAAAGTCGTTTCCCAGATAAAGTAAATATAAAATAATAATTTAGTTACTATAATATCCAAATTGGGAACTGTTTCGATGAGGTTAAATTTTGGATTTTCTTACTCTGACCATTTTACCTCAGGGTTTCATTCCCACCAGCTACGGATTTGAACCGGTGACCTCCCGAATGCTAAGCAATGATCTAAAGCATTAGACCAAGCCGCTCGGTCTCAGTCAGGGAATGCGTTTAAGTATTCGAATGATAATCTAATTCAAAATTGTTCGGGCATACCCTATTTCGACTATCCTTATGAGGATCTTATTATATAATAATTTGGTTTTTCTGAATTTAAGAAAACCTATTAGAACCCTATTCGCTTTAGGACATGCATAACTCAAGAAACGTCTTTATTGTACAGCTAATTTGAGAGATGCTGACGGAATAGAATTGAACATTATGTAAAAACTGGATTCAATTTCAAAATAAGAATACAATCCCTATCGTATCAGTTAAATTAAATAAAAATATATTCATTAATAATAAAATGATCTATATCCACGGGATAAAAGGATTGATTCTTTGTTACTCAATATCACAACAAATACATTGGTTCACGCTAGCAATTAATAAAAGAAATAGCGAACTGTTCCAGTGTTTGTTGCAAAGTTTCATGTTTACTCTTTTGGTCTTTGACCTTCCTTATTTTTTTTTTTCGTGTCTATAGATACTGTAATTTACGTATATAGAAAGGTATTTTTATTTTAAGTATTAGATCGCTAAAAGTGTAACTAAAATATTTTTCTTTCCCTCTATTACTTTTTGGCTTTTCTGATGTTGATGAAGATAAGTTAACTCTAGTATAAAGTGAATAAAAGCTGTCTAAAACATTTTTTTAAGCATTACACTTATTTATACCTACTAGAAACAGGCCACATCGTTAAAAACCAATCTCTGTGAGAAACAAACTGTCGGAGTGTATTTCTATTAGCTGTATGTAAGTGTATTGTATATGGATAGAAACAACTTTGTTGCATTAGGTATATTACAAATGGTCCCTTGTGATGCAATGTGGTCCACATATGTTTGTATTCTTTATTCAATAGGGGTGCTATCCATAATAGGTATTAGGTACTCTTGTAGCGTGGTTCCATCATGTCGGTTTATAAGAATAAAAATGGTTTTTGTGACGTATTCTGTCACCGAGTCTTGAAATTGATTGGTTTTTAAACAGGCCGAGTGTTTCGGTGCGAAAAATACTTAGACATTTATGGAGGACCCTGGTGAAAACGTAACCATTATGGAAATTTTGTCTACATTCTCGGAACTTTTCGACAGAGTAATTTTAAATGTTTGGATTTCTTTGTGAAATCTCTGCTCCATCTAATGTACTCATGGTAATTTGGAAGTTTATAATTCGTTACATTCTATTTGACGTAGATTTAGTTTTTAGACCAATACTCACACTTACAGGTATTATGTTAAGGTACCAATCAAACGTTTCACATGTTAGTACCTAATACCTAGTATCAAGAGTTTATTTATATATATAAGACAAAGAAAAAGCTGATTTTTTATATTTCAAAGGTTTTTATTAAAACTCGACAATCGTTTCGGCTAGCGAAGCCTTTTTCAAGAGTACAAAACAAATACTGAATCTGACGGGTTAAACTATCATTTATTAATCTCTTAATACTTAGGTAAATATTTAGTCAATAATAAACAAAAACAATTGTTTATGAACAAAAGTGGTGTGTATAAAATTAACTGTTTAAATTGTGATGCCTTTTACTTTGAAACATAAAAAACAGCTTTTTCTTTGTCTTTTATATTTTTGAAGAATACGTTTCATTATTATCCGACCGAACAATCCTTATTAGTTGTTTATTTATATACTGAATTGATTTATACAATTAACGAATTGGCCGAAAATGGATTTAAATACTGGCCGTTAATAAAGGAAACACAACGTAAGGTTATGAAATGTTTTTATTGTTGCTGCAATAATTATTCTAGCACAGTGTGCCTTCTTCAGGTGCAGTAGTAATATAAACTTAAATTAATACATCTTGACTCAATCTTAAATAGGTAGGTATCACAAATACAAAATTATCTAACTTACCTATTCAACTTATTGAATAATTTGTACCCCAAAATTAAATTCGCATTAGAATGTAGAAGCAGACGAATCTATTAATTGTTTATACTTAACTATTAAAAATTTAACAAAACTAACATTTGTTCTCTATTTTCCACAAAAACACATGTAGAATACATAATCCTAAATAATAATAGTATTAATATTGATTTAAAAATTTTACTAAAGTCTATGGAAATTAATAAATTCAATAAATTAGGCAAACGGTACCTTGTTAATTATTTAGAAATTACAAGTTGTTCAGTCCTCCCCCGCCCCTTTATTTTGTAATTATAGTATTTAAGTCAAGTTGTATTAGTTTAAGCCTACATTACTTCTTCACAATGTGCTAAACCAACTATTGTGGCCACAATAAAAATGTTTTTGCTTTACGGTGTATTTCCTTTATTAATTATAGAGTTACATTATCTAAAAGTTTCATAAATGGTTGTACTCCTATTTAAAAACGTCCGATACTTAATTCATTTCATTACATGTTAATATAATATTATCAGTTCGTGTTCTTTGCCAAGTTGTTTTCATTTAAATCGATTATCGAGCATTCATAATTGTCTTCATTCGTCGCCTAGGCAACTGCATCTCCTTCTCTCATTCTCTCTCTCTCACCCTCTCCCTCTCTTCCTCTCCCTGATGGGAGAGAGCGATCCAATTTCTTTCTGTTGCCTTCCCAAGTTCCATTATAGCAGCTTTTCTAACCAGTCGGTTGAGCGTAGGTTTCGATGGAATTGGACAATATTTCAAGCGTGACAGCGGTCGCCGTCGGTAGAATAGGAAACAACCAATGAAATCCAAGTCTGATACCTGATACTTTCTACCATACTGCGGGCAACTATTTTTTTTTTTGTTCTCTTCAAACCGATTACATGGTGCGATTGGAATGGGTTCCCATGGGCCGATGGCCACGTTGTTGTTTGCTGCTCGACGACGGCCTGTAAATTTACACCAGAACCGAAAAATGCTTTAATGACAAACTGTAAATGTCCATTCGATGGGATTAAAGAACGAAGAAATTCCAAACGGCTAATTAGAACTCTGCTTGTAATTTCATGATCTTTATGCCATTAGATACTTGTTGCTTTATTCATTTAGGCACTAAGGTGCTGTATTTTAAGATGAATAGTTCTTTGTAAATCATATCAACCTATTGAAATAAATACACAGTTGATGACTTCCACAATTTATTAAATAAACTTAACATGGGTTTCGCCAACATTGTGGCTTCTTCAGAAGTACAAAATTTACTACCTAAGAGTAGATGTTTATAAATAAGGTGGTGCATCTTCATTAGAGTGAGGGAAAAGATGTAATAGTGGTGTTATGGACCAATTTATAAAATAATTATTCAGTTTTTATAATTTAAAATAATTGTCATTCAAATTTCGGTTTATCTTTTCAAGATTTCAAATATTCTTTGTCTTGGATGTAAATAATAATTGCATTTATCAAAATTTTGTTTGAAATATTCATTGCCCAATTGTTATCTAAATTATTGTTTCGGACGTTCTCTGTTTGAACTATTTTGAGTAATATTTGTTCACAAATGGAAATATTCTTAGGGTCGATCACGTTCCGAACTTTAGTCTCTTACATAGTTTTATCATTATTATATAGGGTAGTGTTAAGTTAGAAATATATTCATTCATTCATTCATTCATTCATTCATTCATTGTTAATAGTATAGTTGATTAATTAAACTAAATAGAAGTAAATACTCAATTGTATAAGTTGCATAAATAAAGTAAAGTGAAGAAGAAAAAAAAAAGTAACCAACCAACCAAACCCTGGTGAAACCCTACGTTAAGCTCATTAGGATTAGGACACAACAGTGGTGAGGGGTTTATATCTATTTGGTCATTGTTAATCTGTCTGTATTTGATATTTGTTAATCTGTTTAGATTCTAATAGTGTAAGTTTTAAACTGTTATTTTCAATGTGTAAAATTTTTACATCTAAACTAAATATATGATTATCTTCTAGCACATGTTTTGCATAGTTAGAATCGTTTTTTTTTGTTTCTATATGATCTAAAATGTTCGTTCATACGAATTCTAAAATTTCTTCCCGTCTGACCTATATAAATTTTTGAACAAGAACCGCAATTAAGTTGATATATGCCTGGTTTTAATAATTTCTCTACTTTGTCTTTATAATTCTTTATATGTATGCCAAGGCTATTATTCGTTTATTTATTCGTATATTTATTATTATTTTTAAAAATACAGACAGAATACAATGACCAAGTAGATATAAACCCCTCATCCCTATTTATAAACATCTAATCTTAGGTAGTTTTAAGTTTTGTACTTCTGAAGAAGCAATAGTGTTGGCGAAACACGTGTTAAGATTATTTAATAAATTGTGGAAGTTATCAACTGTGTATTTATTTCAATATGTTGGACCTCCATCAAGTATCCGCTAATTTAATAGAATTCATATCAATCTAATAATTTTCTATTTTAAAAGCGACGTTCAAAGACAGAAATGGTTTCCAAAACAAAAATGAAGACAATGATTGCCAGTAATTACAACAGAAAATTTCTATTAAGATCAAAATACTGATGGAATCCTGTAATAAGAAAATTTCATAAAATCGGGGTTCGTTACTCTAGTTTTCATGTAAAATATAAGTAAACTATTAAACATTCTGTTCTTTTGATAATTTTTGCTTGGATAGGTTCAGAAATAATACAGGAGACATGTTTAAGACATACCACTCCATCAATAAATCCGTCTGTACCGCAAAAAATAATTTCTAATCTTCTTTTCACTAATAGATACTTACATAACGACTCATAAAGAAAGTCGATATGTAGTATAAACTGCCTTCTTCCAAATTTTCATGTCTATAAATATATTTAAATTAGAAAATGTAAGGTAAATACAAATAAATAATATAACTTTGTTACTTATACGTATCATTCCTAAAAAGTTCGATAAATATTTCAATTCATAATGAAACAATAGGTGAAACAATAGGTTAAGCCTAAGCCGTGTTTTTTACGGAGTTTTTCACAATATTGGTGAACAAAAGAGTTACGCTTATTATTCACAGTGGTTTTTGTAGACATGTAGATAATACATAGAATCAATAGCCGTGTAAGAAACTGATAGGTATATAATAATCCCATTCAGTTTACTGATTGTTTACATGTCTATCTTGACAAGTAATTAACATTTATTTGACATTTATATTTACAGCATTGGTACTTATATTTTTTTATTCTAAATATACAAATGTTGTTTTATACCAGAAATTTTTTAAAAGTCATAAAGAGGAAAACTAGATACTTGTAGAGAGTAAGTAATGTTGTTAATGTTTACGAACCTAATATCAAATTTAATTATGCATTAGGGTACATTTAATTAATATGCAGATGTGGTTAGCGATTTCAAGCTTTTTTGTATTTATCATCCATCATGTGCGTCGTAAAAGAAATTTGACGATCTACTGATAATTACCGATAACAAGTGTAGTAGTTCATGTTTGATAATGGTCTTTCGAAGGATTAGTTTGGAGTTATATAAATTAAACAATTCAATTTTATACTTTAAGTTTCTTTTATAAATTTTTTTGTATTAAAAAAAGAAACCCAAAATGATTGAATTTGCATTTTCCACGTAAATATAATAGCTTTAAGAGCTACAACGAATTATTACCATAACATTTAATGTTTATATCGCACTTTGCTTGTTTTTCCGGGAAAATAATTAATCCAAGAACAGGTAGCTCATGTCTTAATTAAATCATGTCCAATATTATATAAATATTTAAGCATGATTTTTTTAAATCTCTCCAAGAAGAAATAATTTAAGAGTTTATTTATTTTATGTTTTTTTTGTTTTTTATTTAGTTGATTTATTTGATCATTGCTGTTGCAAGTTAACCTTTTATTATCAATTGTTAGTACATAAATGAAAAACTATTTAATTCAATTGATTACTTATTATCAACAGAATTAAATCAAATACAAAATGCTTCATTCAAGCATTTGGATATCTGAATTCAACTTTTTCTCTCAGTGTAGATAAATCTTTACTTATACAAGAATTAAACAATGTCGTCATTAGCGAACGATTTTTAATAGATAGTTGTAATCTTTACCATGTGTATATGTAGATATACGTATACACATAACAAATCACGTAAATGCAGCTCGGAACATTAAAAATATAACGGAAACATAGTGGGCCTAGCACGCTATAAATATTGACACGAAACTTAGGGCACGAACAGAGATCTGTTTATTTTGGCACAGGTCCGGTGTTTAAACGAAGTCGGAAAACTTAACGGAAAAAAAGGAGTGAAAACTAAACAAACAAATCGCCGGACGGCTTCGGATAGACGTTTGACTGGACCGGTTTGTCTATTTTTATTTTTTTGCCAATATCGCTACCTATTGTAAACCCTATAAAAATGTTAAGATGAAATTTATCCAGATAATGAATGTACAAATATAATAAATTTAAAATCAGTATAACTGCAACCACAACGAATCGATGTACAGGTGGTTTCATGTAACAATAAGAAACAATATTCATACTTATTTATTTACGCATTAAAATATAAGAAAATTGGTAAAACTAATTAAATAAATCAAAACCACTTGGTGTAGGTTTATTAAATTATATATATATATATATATATATATATATATTTTGAACACACTATAGATTCGGTTACTGTTTTGACTTTTATAATTTTCTTTTAATTTTGATTCTCACAATTTATCATAAATTTGTTTTTTTAAAGTTATGATGGCCATAGTATACCATTTTAGATGAAATGGAATTGGCTTTTACTTGATGAAAGGTATTCATAATAAGAAGTAAAACAAAAGGAATCTTTCACAGGAATTTATTATATCAACAATTGTTTCGCTAACACTGTAACTTGTTTTACTTCTGTGTACCATTTTATTTATTTTTTAGAAATAATAGCCATCAAGTTAAGATAGGTGGCTATTTAAAATGTATTAAACTGCCACCCCGTGCAAATCATATCCTCGTCAAAACCTCAAAAAATAGTTCTAACCTAATAAATAGTAAAAAATGCGTTTTGGCATTTTTTTAATTATAAATCTTGAATAAAAAATTATAAGTATGCATATACATGAATTATATTACCTAAAAAATTCAGCTTTAGAATTTTTGTTTTCGAATCAATCGTGGGACAAAAATTGCTTCATCGATAAGCAATAATCATCTACAAAGAAAGGACTTTTGGAATTTCACTTCTTAAGGGTGTAAAACGGTGGAACTATATGTTTCTGAACTCTTATTTGAAATATCCCGACCAGCTTAGGTAAGAAACCTTTTGATTATGACTGTTGAACTTTATACAAACAATGAACAAACTTTTACGAGCATTTTTCAAAATTTAATCCCCTTATATAGGATTTAAAAGTTCGTAGGGATGACAACAAGTAAATTGCAGTTGTCTAACTAATCGATAAAAGTTTTGACTTAATACGTTTAAACTTGTTTAGTACACTTAAACTTCATTTAATATTACAAAACTAATTATTACGTAAATTGATTTTTGTAGTAATTGAGTTGCTTACGTGCATCTCCGAACTTTTGTTTACTTGAATTTGTAAATATTTTAGCATACATTAAGGTGTTTATTGAGTGAGGATTGAAAATAAATTAAGGATTTGTATTTAAATGTAATTATTTTTCTTATATGTATATTTTTACTGTACAGTCATTTTCTTCACACTTTCAATTAAGTGGGCTCTCTATTTACTATTTATTGAATGTTTTAAAAGTATAAGGGAACTGTAAAAGAATGAAAGATTAACCTAGTTAGATAAAAAACACAATATTGTAAATTTCAATAACTGTTATTGTACCTGATAATTGTTTCGTCACACTGTGACTTCTTCGGAAGTAATACAATAATACTTAAAAACTAAACAATGTTTTGTCCTTAAATACTATTTCAGTGGGTGGGGATAGGGGTAGGAAAGATGTTTAACAATGGGGAGTTTCCTACATCTAGTTGTTCATTTATTAACAAATTGGTATTTCTACATTTGTTTATTTCTCTAGCTTCTAATAAGGACAATTTATATTTATTGTTTTCGACATGTAAAGCTTGAAAATCGTCATTAAATTCGTGGTAGTTATTAATTAGATGGTATGCATAATTGGAGTCTGTTTTTAATTTATATATAATCTTTTATGTTCATTTAGTTTTTAAGTTCCTACATATGTTTCCTATATAGTACATATTACATGATTTAACATACTTTGTCCTCATAAACAGCTGATTTATTTGGCATATTGGTTTCATCTTTATTGTTTTTTATATATTTGCTTAGATTGTTGCTAGTTTTGAACGCAACTTTACAATTATTTTTGTTTAGTAGAGATTCAATACGTTTGATTGATTGTACTAAATAAGTTAAAGTTTTGTAATTCTGTTTTTCCTGGGTACTGAGGTATATTAAGTTAATCGCTTTTTTATAGAGCAGTTTTTTTAATAATGAGTCTACTGTGTGTGTGCTATAGTTCTTGTTGATAGCTATTTGTTTAATTATTGTCAGTTCCTTTTCATAACCTCACTTTGACATGGGTGTATTTATTAGTCTATGAAGTGCGCAATGGAAAGCATCCGTAAATTCAATCCTATATAATAACCGAGTTTTCATTTATTCGATCTTAGTTTTAGTTTTTTATCAAATAGGATTAAAAAGGCATTTTATTGAAGGAATAACTCCAACATTAATAATTGATTTTCTACTAATAGGTTCCTACTAAACGCTAATTGTAATTATTATCTATTCAAATAAGTATATTTGTTAATCTTTAAATATTATTACTTTTCTACGTAATTTTTTAGTTATTTATAATTTATTAAAAAGAATTGAACACATTAGTGCAAATAAGCTAAAAATATCATGCCAGGCACTATTTTTGTTGATACAGGTAATAGGATTGAAATTACATTCTAGGTCTTCTAATTGGTGTCCTGGATCTCGTTAAAGCGAGAGCCGGGTTTCGTTTATAGTTCCGTATTTCGCCGAAAATCGATGAACCACCCAATTAGTACATTCGAACCTTCTTTTAAAATAATCTTAGAACCTTTTAGCCGATCGAAATGCTTATCTAAAGAGGTGTCGCGTCTAAAGCTTATAAATCAACAAAACTAACAATAAAAAAGGCACTCTAAAAGGTGATTTTAAAGGAACATCAATCTTTCGCTCCGGGGCCATTCCGTTCGACGTGATCCTGCAGGATTCCGTCCGGAATCAGTCGATGACGACGGGGTGTTCTGGATTTTTACGAGGAATAATGAGAGAGCGATTGTAGCGCAAGCGAGTGTGAGTGAGTGGAGAAGGTAGGCTTTCGGTCTCAGTATGGCATGACAAGCGCAGGCGCCTTAGTCCAAAGTCGGAGCTTGCCGCTGGCGGGCGGACCCATTGAACAAAATAAGAGCCCGGCCGATTGTCATGGCTGCTATGGATGTCAGATTGGCAAGTGTGTGGTGAGTGATAGGATCGGTTTTTTCAAAAGATTTTTGTGAGAAAAAGAAAAAGGATTTAAAACGTCATTTTATGGTTTTACTATTGTGAAAAGTTAACAACACTGCGTCATCTTTAGAACGTTTTTACTACTTAATACGAACATTTACTGCTACAGTACGACGGTCCCCTTAATTGGCGACTGGTAAGTCCTTTTAGAAATATTAATTACTATAGTTTAAAGGCGACATTTACGGATATGGAATCCTGGAATGACGGGTGTGCTCGTAAATTATATAACGATTACGTCTTTATACTTATCTGCTTTACAAAGAATGCTCGCACTTTTATTTTTATTCAGTACCTATATAGATAGGTACACAATTGCTTCGCCTTTCTTTAATAACTACAATTAGATATTTATTAATGGAGTGAAGACTTATTATTTTTTTAATTAAAATCGATTATTTATTATTGGCATAGGTGCTCACATAATGGCTTACTATGTTTAAGTGTGTTATTTAATAAAAATTGCATATATGTAGAATTTATAAAGATTCCTTTTAAGAGATATTCACTTTATGGTAGGTACCTATTAAGATTATAGTTACGTTAAGTGCCCTTGATAAATTAGACATCACTTCTGTTCATTTAATCAAATAAAAATTCTCCAAACCGTTACGATGTCTGAAAGTAAAATAAATGAGCTAACTCTTATTGACTTAAATATTCAATGAAATAAAAATTACTAATAAATAATAAGATCTACAAATAAATATTTAATTATTGCGTTTCTATAAAATCTTTTTAAAAGTTTTACGATGAATATTTTGATAAATTAAACAAAAAAAAATGGACATTAATCCGTTCACCTATGAATTAAATTCATATTCTTTATCGCATTTGGAATAGTCCGTATTTACGTTTGTTTTGGTACCTATAACTGAAACACGTAAAGCTAAAACTATGGTGAAAAATCCAAATTATGTAAACAAAAGATTGTAAAAGCAATTGCGTAGGGATTATGAGGCAGAATCGATAAAGGAAATGGGTGTACGATAATGCTAAGTGAAATCGATAACCGCACGGCATTGATTTTCTTGGGTAACATGGTTTGCGAGTATTGGAAATTACACATTAAAAAGACTTAAGCCTTTTTATTATCATTAAAGACTACATTTATGAAAGGAAATAATTATCAAAAAGTGAAAATAATTTACGTATATATTTTATAGTTACTGAAACCATCGAAATCAGTTCATTTGTATGTGATGATACCGGAATCTATGAAGAGTCTGGTATTCTTACTTTATATATGTCGTTATGACCATTGTTTTATAATATAAAAAATTTAAATTCTTGATATCAGATAATCCACAATTTGTACTTAGCAGTTGTTTTGCCAAACAGTACTAAATATTGCTATGAAAATAGTTAAATACAATTAAGGGTGATGGTAAAGTTAAACTAATTTTAACGGTGGGGAGCTGAAGTAATTCCTTTCAATCTGATCATTGAGTAAAGGTGCGTAATTTTTAATGGCATACGAAACTAATCATTGTTTAGGCAAAATAATAAAAAATAACAGAAATATAACACCAAATAACGAATTTATAAGCTAACGTGTGGGTCTTGTCCTAAATTCTACATCGGACAAACTGGTAGAAAATTTAACGGTTATATAAAAAATAAATCAGGCACACTGTAAATTTGCAAATAATGTAACCGAAGATGGACGAAAATTTTAACAACTTTGGAATTTTACATGTAGGGAACAAGGATTATAAACTAACATTGTTAGAAGATTGAGAGATAATTAAATATATACAACTAGGAATCTTAGTTATAGTTAATGACCAGGTGGAAGAAGATAACTCCCGCTAGCATTAATTAACTTATTTAACTGTTTTGTAAACCTCTATTTACCATAGTTAATTATGAATCATTAAGATTTTGGTCTTTGTGTAAAGTGAAATAGAAGATTAAGTGTAGAAATTCTTTAAAATTGTCATGATTTTAGAATTATTTAGCATAGTTCCATAATTTTGCATAACATTGTATTCTTACTTAGCTTAACGGTCATACGCACATTTATTTAAAAAATAGGGTTGTAATCAGATGCATTTGAAATAAACAAATTAAACTATTATTATATTTATAATGACCTATAAAATATTGTTACGCTACAGTAAAGCGAAGCTATTAAAAAAAATATATAGGTACTTATTTATAAACAAATATATTCCAACTATAAACTAAACAGCACAGAAAAATATTTCGCACCCTTTAAATACACCTACTTAACATACAATAGATGTGTTTTGAGTTTAAAGTCAAAACTCAATGTGGCTGACGTGGTTCATACCAAATTTGATTTACTTAACCAAAAAAAAAACTAACTATGTTAAGTATAACTTAGTCTGGGTAGAAGTAAAAAGTATGCACCAACTGAAGAAGGTAACTTTGTTATCGAAACGTACTTCGTACGTTTAGTGTTGCGTTTTGGCGTTGGAATTTGAGATATTTACTGTCTTCTATAAACTGATGGTATCATGTTGGAAGATACAACAAATCATTTTAATAATTAAGGAACTGAAAACACAATCAAACTTTAACATATAAATTTAAAAATTACTCAACAATTGTTTCGGCCAAATAGCCCTTATCTAGAGCTCCACTACACTAAATTTTAAATAGACTTGTTTAAGTTCGATTGTGTTTTGAGTTCTTTAATTATTAAAACATGCTTCATTATCCGTGCACCATCTAAAGTTTAAATTCTATTAAATCATCATTTTAACATGCTAACCAACACAGGTCAATGTAATGGTTACAAAGTTATTGAAACTACTTTTTGAATTACGCCCGCCTGCCTCCAGTGGAAATTAAGAAAACATCTGCTAAACCTATTATTGGGAAAAGTAATCATGTCTTGGGTACGTACTACCCATTTCATAGGGTAAATGGGGTAAATATGTCACGAGAAACAATCCATAATAAAATGGCACTCACTAACGACTCATAAAATTGAAACCCTTCAGGTCCAGCGTTTAAACTTCTGCCTAAATGGTATGTCATTTTAATTGCTAATGATACATTTCATTTGCATAGTAAAAAGGTTATAAAAAATTATAATGTGTATTGTCTTTAACAATCTGGATTAGTTTTCCCTCATAAAATGGGACAGTAGCTACTCAAACGTGAGATTCAAATAAATAGCGATATTAACAATAAAGTAGGTAATTGAAATGTTTTGTTTTCGAAATTTTTATTACCAGGAAATTTTGGACGATAAATTCTTAGTGGCATTCGGTAAGCACACGTAGAATGAACGCGATCATTTATAACCGAACGATTTTATTCAAAGACGCGCACGCAAACCTATTTCAATTACAAAAGAGGCGAACTTGGATAATTTATGCGTTTGTTATACCAACAATACAACGCAATTTCTCGTTAGCACGCATGTAAACCTACATAACGGAGTAAGTATTAAGCGAAAGTGACAATGTGTCTAATATACAATAGTTCACCTTGTGTACAAAAAAATTATACCCGGTAGGTGCATTTGCCACACAAAGGTTTTAAACAGCGCTTATTCTCAATCAATAGTTGGTACTGTAGTTATTCATAAAACAGACCACAAAAAATAAATGTGGTATCGTAACATATATGGGTAGAAATGAGAGACAGATCTTTTTTATGAATTAAGTTAAACAACTAAATTTGAAATATGCCTTTCTATGGATGAAAACAGATAAGTAGTTCTATCACTATCGAATAGAACTATATTTGCCAGAAAAGTTCATATTAATGTACAGCGCAACGGAATGAAACGGTAAAGCTGAACGCAAAACAGATCTAAATGTTTACACCTTTTACTTAAAGTATGATTTAAGATAATAACCAAAGAGCCAACAAGAATAGTAATGAAACATGAGAGGAATGCAATGTTGCTTAGACGATAGCATTCGCTTGCGTTTGGGTTATGTATTACAAGGGATTACAAGTTTTGTATAAAAGTAGTTAAATGAATGGAAAGTACGAAAAAAACATTTACATATTAAACATTGAAATATAAAATATTATAAATAAATATAAGCGTGTCTACGTGTCACTGTGTAGGGATGCTACAGCATCACCTGTATTTGCGTGCCTCCTTTGCTGCATTGGTTGCGCGCGCACTACACCAAATCTGTCGGTGTCGTACGATTTTTCAAGAGAGCCCCCAGGCCTAGAAAGGAAAGGCGCGAGTAGTGGAGAGAGAAAAGGGAATAGAGGGGGGTATATGAATTCAAAAACTAATCGAATCATTAGAATTATATCAAACGTCGCATAAGTCATTGTGAATCATTAGGAATCCACTAGTTAAACCCGTTCAAATTTAGACGGATTGGTATCGTTGTTGATATATTTAAACCGTAGCGTTCCCCCATACCGTAACTTAATGACTCCGTCGATAGGAGTAACGAGAACGTAACAAAATTACATAATCAACCGGAAATAAAAAAATTCTTATTTAAATCAAAATTTAGTCGATGGACTATGCGGCACTCTAAGTATTACGTGCTCTATCATTTACTAAAATGATTGTAAACAACAAGGAGACAAGAGGAGGCTGTGACCCGGTATTTTATTTTCGTCGTCCGGTACTATTTGGAAAATGCTGGTACCTATAAGAACTTCCTGTAATATCTTTGTCATTGCGAACATTAATAGTTTCTGCGTCACAGTTGCAGAAGCGGTATTCTGCTCTTGAACATTAACTTTTTCTAGTTCTTCCTACTAATCCCATGAATACTCCATGGAATTTAAATCAGAATTTTAAAGCATATGTGGGATGTTAGTATGTTATATAATATACATAGTAGAACAGACTACGCCATATGCTTGGGATCGTTATTCCAGTAGAGAAGACCCAATTTTTCTACGCTTGCATTGAAGTCTTCTTTTAAAATGTTTAGGTACGTATATGCTAGCTCATGCATGATTCCATCAATTATTACGAGATGATATGCCAACAGTTCGAGTTTTAGAGTAGTTTTACATATAATAGGTATATGCTGACCAAAACTTCTTTTTAGTTATTTTCATGTATTAAAAATGGTCCATTTCACGAATTTCACCTAATTATAGTTTTTATAATGTGGATACTGTACTTGCACGGTAAATGGTTAAAACAGTTCCTCAATATATTGGCCTTCATGAGCCATACCGGCGTTTGATTCACTATTCTACGCTTACCATTAATTCTAAATATTTTAGGGAATAAGCTTTGAAAATGTGACACGTCTCCATTGCTTTATTTAACCCCGTCTACCGTCGGGTGGTATGTCACAGTTCTACTGTTTTCACTTTAACATTGTATGGGGGAAAAGCGATTTCCTAGTTCAAATAATTTTTAGGTTTTTTGTTTCATTTTTTACTTGTCTTACTAAGTTCAATCCCTTTCTTTATACTTTATTATCTAAAGATTAGTTACAATAACAGCTTTTGTACTGGGTGCGCAAATGACCCTACGTACCTGGGATACCTATAATAATTTCAAAACATTTAGAAGAGAGCGCAAATCGGTCAATCGGATATAATGGAGTCGGTTAATATTTCTGTAATAAAAATGGCAAACTGGTCGATTTCAGGTAAGAGCGCAATACGGTAAAGCGCAAACTGGCCTAATCCGGGTAATCGGCGCCCAATTCGAGGATGTCTCAATGCTGCCCGCGAAAATATTTTACCTGAGATTGTGGTACTGCTGTCCGCCAACTTTATTACCCTAATAATTAATTTGAATTTATTATTAGGTATTATAATGCATATGTAATAATTCTAATAAACATACTACATATTCGTAACATATAAAACAATTTGCTCAAATTTATCGATAGATATAGATACCTATAGACAATTTAATAAATGTACCAAATAATACACACCAGTAGGGGCCAATTAATTATATTTGTTCTAGTTTTACAGCACGGCGAGAGAGACATATTCCTCTGTTGTTATTAGTTTACCTAATATATGTTATAAATATGCTGCTTCCAGAATTTATTATTTAGAAAACGACAATTCTAACGTCACAAATTATGGATTCGATTGAGTAGGTTGAAAGTTCTTCTAACCTTTTCGATCAACTTTACACTCTTCACGTCGATCTAAAAAGCACAGAAAATTACACGAATGTGTGTCCGGCTATATATGCATTCATTATTAAACAAATACGGACGCGGGCAGCAATGCCACTGTATAAACTCTTTTTCAATCTGACGGGCAGAAACGCAACGTTTTCAAGGCGCGGGCAGCAATGGGACTAAGTCCTCAATTCACCTATAAGATTCGATTACCTGAAAGCTTTCCTGACCGCGTCTTACAACTGTGCGTTGCCCACAAATTCTCTTTAATAAAGCATTGCATTGATTTGATTTATAGAGATTTATTCTTAAATAAATTTTAAATAGAGAATTTAATAATAATAATTTTTTGATTAACGTCAGATGTTCAGAACGATTGATCAATTACAATTACAATTGACATTCTTGTCTTAAATATATGATTTGAATATTTAAGAAAATCGTCTTCTCAAGAAATGCATATGAAATGATTTGGCTTCAGTTGGCTTTCTATACAAAAATAATTATTCAAACTTAGTTTTTTGCGTGCCTATTGCTAAAATTTATCACATCAAATAAATGCATTCAAGGTGTGTCCACTTTTTATGTGAACAGAACTACTTGGTACCTATTTTGAAAAAATTGTAGGAGAACTATGGTTCTTTTATCTATTTTGCAAAATTAAGTATCATTAAATGAAATAATTAATTACCCAGAATGAAAAGACCTGGGCGACGATTATCTGAATGCGCCAGTAATATGTCAATGTGGTATTGATGTAGGTATGATTTGAAAACGTGTGGGAATAGAATTTAGTTACCAATAAATGAGATTTGTTTTTAATTATATGTGAGTGTTTATTAATCATAGCAATAACTTATTGAACAGTCAAATGAATCATCATATAGGTACGTACTTGTTCGTGGTTATGATTTAATGGTTTGACTGTATTATTTGGTAATACTTAATTTTTAATATTCAATTAGGTTGTATACATTGCCATGAGTAATTTAAGTAAACAATATTCTATTACATTTTGGAAATTATCTAATACTAGTTGAACCTTTGTAAATTATGGACGAATGCGTGCTAGTATCGATTATTTATTTATATCGTGGTGGACCTTTCATACCTTTACGTAACCTAAGCTCTTGGTATTATATCCTTACTAACTTGTAGGGTATAAGTAGCATGCCAGTCAGTGAGGGAAACACCGAGAGGCGTGGTCTAGTGCTCTAGATCATTGCTTAGAATTCGGGAGGTCACCGGTTCGTATCCGAGTCCGGCTGCTCTGGTCCAAGTTTTCTGTAGTTTTCTTGGATCATTTAGGCAAATGCTAGGGCAGCAATATTCCACAGATAATCTTTCAATTCTCCCACCCATTCCCACGATTCCTCCGGCTTTGCACTACAGTGTATGTCGGAGGGACTGCCCGTCTACCAGCACGAGTAGCTGGTGGGAATGAAACACAAAAAAGTTTCTTTTGTCAGAGAAACCATTCCCACTATAAATCTTAGCCCTTGATGCATACTTTGACATCACTAGCTTAGGACTAAAAACTGTAATACTGATCAGATTTCGATATACCAGTTTTATTTGCGACAAAAAATGTTACAATCTGTTTACAAAAAGCCAGTTGGAATAGTTCGTTTTCTAGCATGGCAAGAACATTTCGTTCTTTATCGATAGTTTATCGAAATTACCAGATGTTGATTGGTTTGCGTAATATATGCTGCGTCGTGGATTCAGTTCGTTAGGTATAGATACAGTGGCCGGCACGTAAGGAGATTCAAAAGCCATAAATCATCAGATGCTCAGTGGCAAAGTCCAGCCCCTTTAGGGCGGGGTTAATCGACCGGTAGGCAGAATGATAACTGCTCAGTAAAGTTCAGTAGCGTAGAAGCAAATTAACAGAGTAGAGAAGTGGTTGTTTGTAAAGAAATAATATACTTACAACTACTAACCAAGATGTTCTTCTATCGCCGCCAGCGAACCTGACACCCAGACTAAACAACATTATTTATGATATCTGGTACATGGACAAATCGTACAACTATAAACGAAACTACGAAATATAAAAATAACAAATATAAAGATCGATTGTACAATTTTTTCTAACAAATGCCTTAACAAATAGACCTGGGTAAGATACACTACATAATTCATATTATCAAGTTTTGTTCATTTGACTTTATTTTGTTTGCCAACAACTTATTTCTATGAATACCTAATAATCTTTAAATTACCTATTATTCCTAGATTTATATAATTAGGTACTTATAATCTTATGTTCATGATGATAGTGAAATTTTAATTGTTCACTTCGCATACATTATTAGGGTAATCAGTTGAATGAATTCACTTGTATTCCGTGTTCAGTACTTTTTCTCTCAGTGATACGCGCCGCTGGACTACAAGTTGACGTTTCGGTCCAGCTATATATTTATTGACTCTTTCATTTATTGCTATGTTAAAAGTCTCCGCCTACCTACCTGTCAATCTGACCGTAGCTGAATCTCCTTACGTGTCGGCTACTATACTCTCGTAAGGCCTTCTCAAGCATATGAAATACTAGAGTTACCATTAAATATCGATAGATGTAATACGATATTAAATTATCATGACAAGTTTTGACATTTGGTGATGAAACTTTTAGACAAGTAAACATCGTAGGTATTTCACAAAGAATCAAATCTACAAATTTATTATTGAAACACCGCCGTACAATAATCGAGCACTTACGCTAAATCGAATACCTACATTTGATCAATATTTATATTTTGTGTACAGAGATTAATTTGCTTGGGATTGGCAAGTCTAGCTAATGCACACATTGGCATGTACCGTTGATTGACATTTCATAGCCGATTTTCCGAGCAGTGGTTTTTCAGGCTGCTGGGAGCAAGTTTTAATGAACTGGCGTCGTAATTTTGTTCAATTGTGTGTGTCAGTTATGATATTTGCGTGTAACTGTCGTGCGGTTTCAATGTCGAAGAACAATGCTCAATTAATTCGAAATCTTAACGTATCGTTGTCGCAAATTCACCCCGATCAATTTGAACGAACTTAATAGATTTATAACGGAACGGCGATTATGATTTGTTCAGCAATAATAAGGAGAAATCACCAACTCATTTTCTACACTTTTCGATTTTCTTTTCTGATTTACAGTCTTAAATCAAGTTGTACTTAAATCGTTGCTGATTCGTCCCAAAGTCCTATTGGGTGTAAGTCAATTGTATATTGCAGTCAGTTTACTCCATACTGATTCTAAACGGATTGTAAAAGTTACCGGTTAATTATATGCAGACAGGAAATCACTGTCTTAGTCTCTAAATATGTTAAATAAAGTAACATCGATTGATAACAAAATGGTGAGCATATTAGCCTTTATCTGGCGTGATTATTCCCGTCAGCAAGTTTTTTTTATAATATAACTAATAAATATATTTTTTTTCATAGAATACGTCAGGTTATGGATACCTATGCTGTTTGTTTCATTTTTTTGCTCTTTTTATCAGACTTACTTCCGTTTTTAGCGGTTTAATTTCAAAATAATCCGTTGTGTCATTTAACTGAATATTATTACCGTTACTGCTTCATAGCATTTTTAAATACCTTGGAACATGTTGAGAACGAAGATTTGCTTAATACCTGGACGTAAATTACAGTAAGAATTACACCGGACGTACAACTTAATTAACGTACTGAGAATAATCGAGAAATGGTTGACCTATAAGATTCCACTAAGTAGTTGAGTGTTTTTTTGATTGCGCCGCCCAACTGTTCGTTGCCTGTGCTACTATTGAGAGATTTTAGGTATTTATCAAAAGTGGTGGAAAAAGATAATTTTGCATTTGGATTGTAACTAACTTTGGAACTAATAAACACAACTTTATAATGCTCTTTGTAAACTTTTTGCTGTTGCTGTTCTAGAGGTGTGTTAGGTTAGGTTATAATTTAAATAATTCTTGGTAAATTACCTTAAATAAATTATTTACACCTCATATTGTATACTTAGAAGGTACTTTGTACAAGCAATTTCATTACCATATAATTTTATTTCAGTTCCATTTTTTTGTAACATATAGGGGTAAACCATACCTACAGATTTTAACTAACGTGAATCTTAATATAATTGTGGGATTCAATGATGTTCAACACGGTACTTTTTTAATAAAAATGTCATAAGTAACTGCCCAAAAAAACGGTCATCTTAAATTGTGCTACACCGATTTTGGTTTTTGATTTTTTCATTTTCTTTGTGAATTACTTGGACAGATCGTAGTGAATGAACTCGTTAATTAAGTTTTTGTTTAGGTATAACTATAAACTTTCTATGGGGATTCAAATATTTTACCATTTTTAGGCATTTATTTGTAGAAATCACTGTTTTTAGCTATTTTTGGAGACATTCACACTAACCTAACCTAACCTAACACTTTTAACGTTATCAATATCATAACTGTCAATGATCGGTTTCGCCATTCGTTGTTTATCCGGGATAACAAATTTTGATAAAAACTTCAATAGCTCAATGAAAGAATCACGATCTACGTCATATAAGCTGACATATATTATTATCATCAATAACGGACCCCACCAGTTATATTGGTCTGCTTGTCAATTTGACATAATACATAAAAATCATTGGGATTCAACCGAAGCTAGCTAAAATTTTACCCCCTTAGGAAATAATCTCCTTACGAATAAATAGCGCTATAAACAGTGAAATCTTTGAACCACTATAATATAATCAAAATGTTATGAAGCATCTGCACCAAATTTTATTGAGGATTTTCATGTTTCACCAAGACCAACAAATACGTAAAGCGTCCATTTTAAAGAACTCTGTGTATGGTCTCTCATTTGACCGGTTTTCCTTTGATTAAACTTCTAAGCAGGAGGTACATACCTATTTACATGATTTGATTGACTTTTAATGGGCATGCATGTTTTTTCAACATGTACCTATTAGGAATTTACACATAAGTATCTGGACAAATGATGTCTTGGCTTAATGTCAGGCCAACTTTTCGTTCGACATATTTATGCATCAGGCTGCCTGATAAAATACCAAAATTTCCAATTTAAATTATTCAATAAATTTTTTTGTCCGTAATACGAATAGCTAATTTAAATATAAATTTATAAGCTGTCACTTGCGTATACTGCCTACCTAACTTCCCTAACGAATTATGTGTTTTTAGGTACATATATAATATATGTTATTTGATTCTGTGGGTAATACATTACGTACATATGTATCTACATAAACTACGCATTTAAACATTTTTGCTTTCATGTTAACTCACGTTTTCTCTACTAATCGTGTTCGCAGGTATTAGCATTAGCCTATAATATGTACAAGACCTTCACGACTGAAAGCCATCTGACACTTTTCTTAAACCTATTACTCAACTACATATACATATGTATATATGGGTAAACCAATATTCTTTGGTGTTTCATATTAGTAAAATCGAAAGTACTTTAACTAAGAGGTTTGTTCACAACGATTTCTCTTTTACTAGCCCCACTTCACTTAATGGTTTTATGTTATTTAATTTAATTTAGGAAAAACAAATCCGAAAATGGACCTTCAGTTGTTGTGAATCTTTGTGCTTACCGTTTATAAACATCCGATTTAAAAAGCTACTACTCATATGAAATAAGTGGTGAGGTGACTCTAAGTGGTAATAATACGAGGCATATTTTTTAAGTAGATACCGTCTTGAAATTCTACCGCCGTAGCGCTGCAGTCAGCGTTCCGCGCATACGCATCTCTTACCTACGCACTGACGCCATTACAGTCTGATTCGCCCTAGTTTACGCTATTTACTGAGTGTTTAAGATGCCTCCGATAATCGTGATTTCCGCCGACTGTGAAGTCTGGGCTGTTATACCATTCCTTAGTGCTAAAGGACTAAAACCGATTGATATTCATCGTGAGATCTGTGCAGTTTACGGACAAATTATTATTGGTGATGGAATGGTAAGGAAGTAGGTGAGAACATTTAAAGATGGCCGTACAAATATGCATGTCAATGCCCGTCCGCATGTGGCTAATCGGACCAAAGATCTCATCACATCTTTTCACTGGGAAACTCTAGATCATCCTCCTTTCAGCCCTGATCTGGCGCCCAGTGACTATCCTTTGTTTCTGGGCGGTCAGCGTCTTCAAGACGATGACGGAGTCAAAACAGTTTTGATGCAGTGGTTAACAGTTAACAAGTCAGGCGGCAGAGTTCTATGAGAAGGGTATTCAAAAACTGGTCAAACGTTATGACAAGTGCCTCAATATTGAAGGAATGTATGCAGAAAAGTAGATTAATGTACAGGCTTCCATATAAAAATAAAATTATTAAGGTATCTTTGCACGTTTTTTATTAATTTCAAAACGGTATTTACTTAAAAAACTTACCTCGTATCTAAATATAATACGTATCATGCAATGCTAACATATTTTTGCAACTTTATTATTACAACAGGCAGGTTCCTAATCTCAAAATAGTTATTGACGTAAGGAAATTTTCATTCTGGAATTCACTTCTTTGATATTACCTATTGCTTTCATCCAAGCTTTTAGTTACGCTTCCTTTCTAATACTCCAAATATAATTTTTGAATAGGTTAGTGACACAGTTCAAAAGTAATCGTGGTATTTGTAATATTATAAACGCGCTTTTCTCGCATTACGTACAATGTTTTGTATGTTATATTAACAGCGGGCAATGATTGGCAGATACAATCATCCCGGACGTTCCACTTTGAAGCGGGCCTTTCATTAGAGTATTTGTTAGAAAATTTTACATTGATCAACGTTCTTGTTTAACAGTCTTAGCCAACAAGACAAATGCGGACTTTACATGTCGAACAAACGAACACCGAGGGCGCTTTAAATTTGTGACTCGTTGAGCCGATAGCCGCGTATTGTACAGAAGATCATACATGAATCAGTTCCTCTTTATAATACATAGAAACAAACTTTATAGCTTACGTATTATTACGTTATCTATTGTTGCACAAAATCTTCATATATAAGTAGGTACTTAAATATATTACAAATTAACAAAAAAGGGTATCTTTACATTTCTACAAAAGAGATGCAGTTATATACGTCTTTGTGCCCCTTATTATATTCGCCATTTATTTAGAGTAAATTTTCTTTGTAATCTACTTTATTTTCCGTATACACGGTACATTTGAAAACTGTTAAGTTATATTCGTAATGTTTTGTTATTTGTATAAGAATTATTCTTAGTTGTGTCGCATATATGTAGATGAATGTACCTCGGCTAGAGTAATATGTCAACTTTCGTTTAGTCTACCAAATAAGATAATGTGTTTGCGTGTGTTGCGTTTTACTCTTAGCATTGGTACGTTTATACTTAAGTTAGTTATCATTTTGCTCTTTCTCAGATCGGTCGATCTCCTTTAAACTTAATTTTTAATATACGTTTAATAAACAGACATACACTGCGTTTTATTGATATTTTCAATAAATAGTTTATCAAAAACAATCACTATAGGTGGTACGTATCTATGGTGCTAACGTATAGGTAGGTTATTTTATGAGGTAATGATAAGACGTTTTGGAATTAGCTAATAATTAAAACGTCTAATAAAAGTATGAAACTAAAAAACTAAAGTAGCTTACTTTCGATATACAGGATGTTGTCGTTAAATTAAATTCATTAATCTAAAGTGTTAAAATGTAGGGTCATAGATAGGATATGTCAATGGCTGAGGCTACAGGCCCACTGACAGAATCATTAGGTTACGGTATGGAGAAACGTCTTTGTTAAAATGTAAGTACTCCGAACCATCGATAACGTACGCGTCCGTCAAAACTTGGACGGGTTCAACTAGTAATAGCTGTAATCTTGATATGCAAGAATGTTTAATCGTGATTTTAATTGCAAGACTTAACCGGCGCTTGATGCATTAATAATACATAACACCTGAAGCGTTAGTAAGTGTGGCTGCATCGGTTCCACCATGAAATTAATAATACTGTCTTGTGTTTCGTTCCCATGTTAGTTTAGTTTAGGTCATGTGACTGCAGTGACCATTATCGCCAGTGATAAACTTATTTCTCGCTCAATCTCGCCACATTGTTAAGCGATTTTCAACGGCGTCCTCCAATTAAAACGGGAACTTTTAAAAAAATTGTACGATTGGTTACGACATTCATTGGCGATGTTTGCAAAAGGCAATACCATTTTCTTTCATTGTACGTATGTTACATATATGTTGTGTGTCGCTGTGAAGTGTTGGGCATTAAGCGAAGTTTTCTTCCGTTAGTTTTTAAACCTTTGTTGTGAAATAGTATTCGCGTTGAAATTCTCAAAGATAATGGTAAAGCATTTGAATTTTACTGGCCAGTATTTTATTCCCTTCAAGTCAATATGTATGTACGGTTTTCCTCGTAGTCTAGAGGTATTTGGGCCAATAAAAAGCTCCAGGTAGTTAAAAAGTATATAATGACGAACAAAACAGTATAAACAGAACAAAAACAGTGTACTGAACAGAAACACATTAAATCAATGATAACTAAAAACAAAAGTTACAAGCCACCGGCACAATTTTTGCAATAATAGACAATCTTTTAGATATATATAACAACAGGGTATTTCCTTTTTTATAAAATAATACAAATAGAAATACGTCTTCCGTCTTCCATTTTTCGTCTAAGCAAAGCTTATTCAACTCGTGCCATGTCATCTTACAGGGCAACCCCTTCACCTCAGACTGCCCCGAGAGAACCACGCAACGAACATCCTAACACGTGAATTATTGATTTTCCCCCTTCGAGATTATATTGTATAATATAATCGGTAATATATATGTATATTTACACCCTGGCGGTTAAAAAGCATTATATAACATAAAGTACATATATAGGTACATAATACATGACCAAATCCTACATATACAGTGTGTCAGTATTCAAATATGAAGGGTCATTATTTAAATCAAACGGTCAGTATTCTTGGTTCAATATTTATATATGAATGTCAGAATTTAAATCCAAGTGGTCTAACCAACTAACCTATTGTAACCAATGTATAATTAATACTGGCCATGTTTTGGTAAAAAAAAAACTTTTGTGGTTCATTCCCACCAGTTACTCGTGTTGGTGGGCGGGCAGTCCCTTCGGCCTACACTGTAGTGCAAAGCCGGAGGGTAGGGTTTAAGGACCTCTTCAGCCTCCTTGCAGCAATCGTGAGAATGGGTGGGTGGTGTGGTTAGGGAGGGAAAGATGAGACGGATGAAATTAAGACAGAAGAGAATTGAAAGATTTATCTGTGGAATATTACAGCCCCAGCATTTCCCTAAGTGTTCCAAGAACACCACAGAAAATCTTGGACCAGAGCTGCCGACCCTGGTTTCAATCGGTGACCTTCCGAATGCTAAGCAATGATCTAGAGCACTAGACCACGCCGATCGGTATATTTTGGTAGTAAAATTTAGATTTATATACTGACCGAAATTGAATTTAAATACTGACCAGTACCTCAAAATGGCATACGCGAGAAACATTTTAATATTTAAAATAGTTCAGTTTCATGATCCGATGTAGAAGAGTATGAAAGATTTTATAACTTTTACCCTTAAAAAGTGCCATAAGCGAGAATTTTCCATAAATTTTTTGATAATAATTTTATTAATTTTACTCATACTTGAAGTAACTACAGGTATTTGTTTAAATACAGAGTGGATTACCTGTAAACATGATTAATTTTCCAAATCAAATCCGTATTTTCCTTCAGGTATTTTCCTTTTATTAGCAATGTCTTCGGGTATCGTTCTCGGTCCAATATGACGATAGAAGTTGTTGTAAGTCTGTCGACGACGGGACGGACGGTACGTTCCGTAACGTCAAACATAAACAAGCACTAAAACGGGCAATATCACAACTTTATGACAGGTATAACAATTAAGAACTCGTCGAACGCTAATTATTCTTAATATGATGACGTTATCAGGAAACGTCCTTTCGTAGACATGATTTAATCGTCATCGAAACGTCATAATCCGAACGACAGATACGAATAAAAGTTAATGTTCTTCTAAAGCAAACCATGTACACCCGTCACCAAATTTAATGTCTTATAAGCGTAATAAAATTGAAAAAGTATATATTAGAGTTCAAATTTATTCTTCTTGTATCTACACTATTATCTACATAAAGAGGTAACTTTTGTTTAAATAAATAAGGATAAATAAGAATAGGAGACTCACCCCAATTACCACTAACCCAATTTAAATGAGCGGAGTAATCGGGATGAGTCTCCTATTTTCATTCATTTATTCATTTACCACAGTCTCCTTTTCTCTATTTTAAATTTTGTTTGTTTGTTAGTATGTATGGACAATCTCTAGAACTCCTGAACCGACGTTAAAAATTCATCAACTAATATAAGAGACTACGCTATCCCTATGTTAAAGTTAAAAACATCTATTAACGTTGAGACATTGCGTTATAAAAAGTCATTGATATCGTATGTGTATAGAACGATTGATCTAAACTGTTTATCGGAAATTTATAAAGAAAGATTTATTTAACGAAATTGTAGTATTCCAGTTTCTATTGGAAATACGACATTACGTTTTTTTTTAAAGGAATGACCCTGCATATTTCATTCCCATCAGCTTGTGGGCGGAATGTTATTTCGAGCTAAACTGTATTCCAAAACCGGATGATAGGGCGGAAGGACATGCTCAGCCTCCGTTTGGGAATCGTGGGATTAGGTGGGTGATGTGGTTAGGGAGAAAAAGATGAGACGAACGAAAAATAGGTAAAAGAGAAGTGAATGATTATCTCTGGAATATTACTGCTCCAGCATTTACCTAGTCGATCTAAGGAATCCATATAAAAGCTTGAAGCAAGGCAAGCAGTTCCTGAAATTAGCGAGAATCCTCTAGAAAACTAAATTATGGTCTAGAATCTATACTATAGACCGAGGATTGCTAAACTTTTGAGAGAGAAGAGCCAAATTGTTAAGGATAATAGGGTAACGAAGGTATCAAAGATGCATACTTGGATGTTTTCCTCCCCTGATGGCAGCTGAAATCCAGAATGTTATTACCCAATTAAAATCTGGAAAGAGAGTTGTGAGCAAAGAGCTGCATGCGACTTAGGATTGATTCTTGGTCGACTCTCCCCTATTTTAGGTAATTGGTGTATTTCTAGGCCAGTGGTCGACTTTGAAGTACCAAGTAAGAGCCTACATAGCGTACGCTATTCGTTACGTAAAGTTAATGCGATATTTTATGACCCTATATGCGATATTCATTAATATCCGTTAGCGCCTGCACGTGGTCATTTGCCTAAGCAGTAAAGGAGTTACCCCATGTGACTCGTGAGCCACAGTTCACCTACGACTACTCTAGACCAAGCCGCTCGAACAGGGGTGGGGATGTACCCCCAAAAACTGATACTTTTCAAGTTGAAGGTGAAATTTTCAGTAAGAATAAAAATGTTTGTATATTAGAAATCCAAAAATTTGTACTTTCAGATTTTTTTAGAATGAAATTAGTGATCCCAGGGCTCTTTTCCTTGCGAATTGTTCTCCTAAATTTTAAAATATCTAGCGTATCACTTCACAAAAACATTAAAAGGCAATTTTTATTGAAATTACACCACATCACATATCTGCTTGACTAGCCAATGGCAATAAATCTTTTAGGATATTTACGTTTTTCATTTGAGTAATGGAAATCACGAGAAATAATCTATACCGTGAATAGGGGACAATTGCTGAAATTGGCAGTATCAATAATTACTACTTTTTTACTACTATTGCTGCGTGAGTTTGATTAATGGAAGCGGTATTATTTTGAAAAAAATGGACCACATTCACATATTTTGGCCCACCTACCGCATAACAAAATATTTAAAAAAACACATCAAAATAGCATACAAAACGGATAACACTAAAAAGAAAAATTAAGAATAAGACAGAAGATTACGACAAATACAACAGATCAGGGGTATACAAACTTAAATATAACACATGCGAAAATAACTATGTAGGATGAACAGGCAGGAAAATAGTACAAAGATACAAAGAGCATATAAAATCCTACAGAGAAGGGAAAACCAATTCTAACTACGCCACTTACCTACACCAAATCCTACATAGCCCAGGTCCTATAGAAGAAACCCTCACAATATAAAAAATCAGAAAACTAAACATCTTGGAAAATATGGAGATATACAAAAGTAAAATAAGGAACACCATCATCAACGTACAAATAAATAACACCTCAGACGCCATATTCACTCCCCTCAAACTCATCGCTCAGAACAGTATAAATTCACAATACCAAACAACATCAGATCAATCAACTTGTTAATGCCGAAAGGCGATACGACTGTCGCTACAAGAGAAATAAAAAAAAATCGCCAAATGGGCAACCCAACAAACCACGTAATAACCAAGCGAATTTCGTAAGAAGAAACCATCAAATATTGTTTTGAATTCTGGCTTCTTCACTGAAGGCAATACGCCTCAGATTATCATGTATTAAGACGCACTTTCGGGAAAATTTTGAGCGATAGAAATGTATTTTAATTATTTCTTTAAATTTCACTGAACTCCATATCTTTTATTATCTTTTACACACTAACATATTGTCTTGTGGGAATTGTATTCAAAATTCACTAAAATATTTATTCCACATTATCTTCTGCAGTAGATTTATGCTCTGTAAGTTTCTTTCGTTTCTTAAAACGATTATAGCTTTGTATCTCAAGAAAAAGGAAAATTCAAAAACAGATTTTGAGCGCATCTGGAAAATAATTTAACCTAACAATAGAGATAATAGAGTAGAGGGAGTAGGCAAGTTCCATGAAGCCCTGTAAGTAGAGGTGTTATGTGAGATGGAAAATAATAGTACTCTCTTTATCTTTGTTTAGTAACGCTCCTAATTTGCAGGAGCAGCTGACTATCTACTATGAAAGCTCAAAATAAAAAGAACTAAATGATGTATCTTCTTTCTATTAGCATAGCACATTTTAGATGGATTGCCGACTCCGAATCTGTTATCTCTATGCTAACCTGGCTTAACCGACCTTATGGAAGATATATCATAATTATTAATAAATATGTAGTTTGCATAACATCGAAAATGAGCCGAGAGGTGCTTTTTAGAATACCTGCTGCAGTTAGTACCAATATCTACGGGACATTTGTTGCAATTTACAAACGGCGATAAAATTTGTATAATTTTGTAAAAGGTAATATATTGAAGTGTTAATCCATACTTCAAGGATTATCTAATTTCCTTAACAACTTACCTTGTAAGGTTGTATGTAATGAGACAGATTGTTTTTATTTAAACACTCCAGTTGATCTGAAAATGATGAATGAATTGAAAGAGAAGCATTGTCGCTCGTAAATTATTGCTAATTGCAAGAACAATGCTGTAATGGTCGGCTCCCGCTGCCTATTGTACAAATAGATACAATATCTAACCTATTCTGTATACGATTTACATGAAGTAAATATAATTCACGATTAGTTTTATTGTCTGTTGTAAAAAGGTTTTCGGCAGCTTCAATACACACGGACTGACGAACGCGATAAAATTTTATGAGACGCAGAGAGGTATAGATTTTAGCATTTTTATATGTTTACATGTTGACTTAGCTTAATTTATATCGCTAACTGGTAACTATTTGCTCAGCGTGAAAGTAAAAGTAGTAAAAATACTGACCTATAGCACACGTTATAATAATACTTCTACGCATCGAATATACCGACGGACGGACTGTTGGAATGGACACAAGAACGCGACGCTGACTGGCATAATAGCGCCGTAAAGTTTGTTTGTAGCTCTTGTTAGTATGTAGATTAAAACAGAGTGTAATAATAATAATAATAATAGTAATCATAAGTAAATGCCATATTGTGGGTAAATTTATAGAGCTTATAGAAATAGATCAACAATGGTAAATTAACAAACAAAATTTCTAAATCGGCATAGCATAGGTAAAATATACATACTACCATCATCATATAGGTAATAATGTCTGTAAAATAATTGTGTGGAGTTAGCTCTTTTCATGATACGAAATTACCCAATTAATTAATTAAAGATATTAAAAAAAAAGGAGGCATTAAAATCCTTTTTCGTCTAAATTTTAAGGATCACAGGTTCCACATTTCGAACGCGTCCTACACAGTAGGTACAGCGTACCGAAAGCCTTATTCCACGATCGGTTTCGACCTATCGGGTCTCATCAGGTGAGCACTGGCAGAAAGTCCTTTGCAGGCTATATGATAAATATAGATATAAATTTGGAATCAACATAAACAACCACTCCGAGGGTTAATACCTCTACCGGCATTGAATTACACTGTCGATTCAGATGAATATAACATATTCAAAAAAAGAAGGCATTAAAATCCTTTTTGTCTAAATTTTAAGGATCACAGATCGCACATTTCGAACGCGTCCTACCTCGGAGTAGTTGTTTCTGTTGATTCCAAATTTATAATTAAACTTAACCTTTTGACGTAAAAAGCTTATTGAAATGTTAATATTCTGTAAGGTCGTAGATAAGTATAATATAGTAGTGGATGTGGTGGCTAATCGTCCGTCGAAGCGACGGAATTATCGGGTTACGATATAGAGAAACGCCATTTTTAAAATGTAAGTGCTATGCTATTGCATAACGGTGGCCAATTGTCCTTTGAAGGGGTTAACTGCTATAATAATAAAATTCTAAATTATGCGTTCCTGCGCGTTTAGTTTTTGCAAAGCAATAATTGAGAGAAAGAAAAAAATGAATAAGTGATTGTATTTGAGCATCTCAGGAATTCCTTTTTGGTGGGTATGTGCACCCATCACGCAAAAGCTACTGATGTAATTCGGATGGATTTTTTGGGAAACATAAGACCCAAACTGATGTAAAAAGATATTTTGGGAGAAACTGAGCTCAATTTAAATAAGGCATTTAGTAAGATTTTTAACACTAATAAATATCAACGCAAGCAATCAGAAGATCTCGCAACACGGTTGTAGGCCCATCACTGGTTAGTTCAAGGGTATCACTAGGTTTACCTGCAAGCACTGGTTAGATTATATCCTTAGGTGGGGCACCCAAATTTATGAATAAAAAAAAAAACAAAAAGAAGTCTGAAACTTTTATTCCATTGACAAATTAGTTAAGGCTTTCGCGGCCAGTTGATGAAGCAATTCCGACCAACGACTACCTTTAGACCCAAATAAGGACTACACTGGTTTTTTTCCATGTATTCGATTCAAATAAATCCAAACAATATGAGACAAGGCACGGCTACGTTTGGTTGAATTTCGAGAATGTAATATTTGGGTGCTACAATATCAAACAGAAAAAAAGAAACAAAGAACTCCTCCATCCCGTAAGGAAACTAATAAATTCCCAATAACGCAACTAGCTCACGAACATGATATGCCGAAGAGTTTTGAAAATAGGCAGGATTACAAACATACGTCTTTTTTTAATAAAATACTTCAATTAAAATACATTCTAGAGTATAAAGTTGCTAAGAGCTTGACTGTACACTCTCGTATGTTTATATATTCATTATATAAGGTTATCAGGTGATTAAAAGCTTGGGCTTATGAGATTATATCTCCTTTTGATTATCGACATGCGTGTGAAAAGCAATTACGATTTGCAAGCTATTGAAATCCACAGCTAGGACGTAATGAGCCCTGTATTCTGTCATGGCTACTATATAGATACCTAATTAAGTAATTACTTAATCTCATCGATATTGATATAAGAGTCTTGAAAGAGATGACAACTAGGTACACAAAAACAGTTATTGCTGTTTAATTAGAATGCTTTTGGCGAGGGGTTTGCATGTCTTTTTATATTCAACAAATTATATTAAATGGTTTTCCGTCTTGTACCAAAATAATCATATTGTAAGTATACTGTGGGTATATTTACCTATTGAATGTTTTAATGTATATTTTACCTCAAATATACCTATTAGACAGAAGGAAATTATCAGTTTTGAATATTTACTATTTTTGGAGTCTATGATAAAGGAATGAACATCATGAAGAGTTCAAAATTTTATTTCTGAATCGAACTGTTGTGTCCTAATCCTAATGAGCTTAACGTAGAGCTTCACCAGGGTTTGGTCGGTTGGTTACTTCTTTTTTCTTCTTCACTTTACTTTATTTATGCAACTTATACAATTGAGTATTTACTTCTATTTAGTTTAATTAATCAATTAGACTATTAACAATGAATAAATGAATGAATATATTTCTAACTTAACACTACCCTATATAATAATAATAAAACTACGTAAGAAACTAAAGTTTGGAACTTGATCGACCCTAAGAATATTTCCATTTGTGAACAAATATTACTCAAAATAGTTCAAACAGAGAACGTCCGAAAAATTTAGATAACAATTGGGCAATGAATATTTCAAACAAAATTTTGATAAATGTAATTATTATTTACATCGAAGACAAAGAATATTTGAAATCTTGAAAAGATAAACCGAAATTTGAATGACAATTATTTTAAATTATAAAAACTGAATAATTATTTTATAAACTGATCCATAACAGAACTATATGTGTGTGATATGCGTCTTCCTCTCTTTTCCACTTCAATTTTGCTTTCTGTTTTTTGCTTTTGCTTTTCGCCACTGTAGATATCCGCACCAAGTGTTTCTGACAGGCACAACTTATTATGTTCGAATAATCGTGCGTGTATGCGTGCTATGTGTACAACAAATACAATACAAACTAAACATTACATCTACCGAGACAACAATATTTACTGGTTTTTAATAACTATAATAACGATTTTTAGCGCACATTAACTTTTATTGAGCACTAACAAGTAGGTACATAAGTGGATTCTAAGATGTTGAGTAAATACATCGATAATTGCTGGAACTTACTTGAAAACGTTGTACCCACCACATGTTTTCAAAACGACATATATCTGCTTATAAAAAAAGGATTTATATAAAAAAAATTAGGTACTAACTCTTTATAAATAACATTCATTCAATTCCCAACTAGTACAAGAAAATAAAATTGAGTTCTGTATAATTAAAGAAACAAACATCATACGGACGCCACACGTCAGTCCGAAGCTTAGTTGGGCACGTAGCTCCACTCCCTAAAACTAGAACAATAATCTATTCTTAGTCTTCCACTGCCTCTCTTTGCTCCTATTTCCGCTTCTAATATATTTCTAACTAACCCTTCATATTAGAAAGGCTGTTAATGGTGCAGTCTTGATGAAACATGTTAAATAAATAAAATAACGACGAAAAATTCGTTTTGTTTCAACTGTTTATTATAAGAAACTCTTACAGTAGTTTCCATCAACAGATCATTATCAATGAGACAGTTTTAAGTAAAATTGCTAAGATTAGAAGTTATTACACGAGTATATATACCTAATCTACCTTGCGACTACCAGATAGATATGGAAAAACCTTTACTTAACTGTAATGACGACAACAACAAGGGTGCATTGTGCATATTTCGGTTTAACTATTATCTTAAGTTATCTTTCTTATTCTTCAAGGCCTTTTGTATTTCTAAATTTTCTAAAAGGTTAAGCAGTCTGCCTTTCTTTTAAAAATGTAGTACCTTGGTGTTGTCTTCATCTAATACATGACTATGAGAAATGCAATGTTCTGAGAAATCCGTACTTCTAATTTTGTTTTTTATGGAATGTTCATGCTCCCGAACGCGGCTTTTTATGTCTCTCCCGGACTGACCAATATATGTGGCATTACAATTTTTACAGAATAGTTTATAAATCCCACTTTTTCAAAATGCAGATATAAAATGTAGATACCATTCTGTCTTTTGGCAATTTTTCTCTCGCTCTTTCTGATACCTTGACTTTTGTAACTTTCTCTATCTGTGATATTTTCATGAACCGCCTATAACACCACATCTCAAACGTTTTTAACATTTTCTTTTGCACCGCATCTACTGTCCACGTTTCGCACCCACACTGAGTCGTGTTCTAAACATGCACTCTTAATAATATTTTTTAAGTTTCTAAAGTAACCGATCGCGAACACAAAAAATATTTCTGTTTTTTAAAAGGTACTCCACACTGCGCTATTCTTTGTTTTATGTCCATACCAATTCTTGTAGTTTTTCATCTCCAATTATTATATTAGCTCTAGTACTACTTTCACTTTCCTTAAAAAATAAAGATTTTCGTTTTATTTCCATTTATTTTCATTCCATGATTTACTGCCAATTCCGTTTACATCTTATTTAAGGCTGTCTCTAACTCCTCCTTACTAGATAACATATCATCTGCAACTCTAAGCATGCTAATCGTTTGCATTTTTAATTATATTATAAGCTTCATCAGTTCTACCTACATTGAACTTTTCTTCTAATCCTTCTTTACACCTTATTATCATTCCACTGTACCCACGACGTATGATCTACCTAACCTAACACGCGTATCGTAACATTTTAGTTTTTGTTTTCTACCTTTTCTCTGCTACACAATTTTAAATTTAATATTAAGTTTTGTAACTACTAGGCTGTGATCACTATCTGTATCTGCCTTTAACTCTACACTCTTACAGTTTCTCACTTGATTTGTCATTCTTTGCCTAACGAGAATGATGTCCCTATATCACCCGGTATCATCCACATTTAAACGCCTAATAAGCCTAAAACGCGTTCCTATACCTATAAGGTGTCTAAGTTTTATGATTTAATGTTTTGACTCTGTACCATCGGTAGGTACTTACTATTAGATCCAGTTATTGATTGACATTCAAAACCCACAAAATATGTTCTGCGAGGTAGCCTAGCGTACAACGTACGTATGCATCTTTAGATTGGTTACGATAGACCAGGGCGGTAATTCTTAGAAGTATCCTCGGATTGTTCCTAATTTGGAAGGTGTTTTAAGATCACCCTAACGGGGTGTTCTATTCAGACTGAATTCAAAACTTCAATATATAATAATGTGCTATATGCTAAACATACAAGTAGGTTTGTAAAGATCTATTAAAAAACTGAAATTAACTAAATCTGAATTTTATTTAAAATGCTTACTGTCGATATCCAACGTTATAGATATCATGTGGTAGTAGCTGTAGGTACTTCACGCCCTCCGACGGTATTACAATATAAGTTACATTAAGATGTGGGTAGGTATAGAGGAATACCAATTTAAATGGTACATAGCGGTACCCAACTATCCAAACTTAGACGAGTTCGATTAATTAATATATAATTTTCAATTTCAATTCTTTCTGGGCAAAGAAACTGAAGAGCAGATGCTGTAGACTCAGATAATTTATTTTTTTCGTAATCTTGAAAAATTGTTATTATTAATATCGTTAAGTACCTATTAACTGGATTGTAATCAGTAGTTGATTTCGATTATATGTAATACTAAAACCTTATTTTTGTTTTACTTTAATAGCAAATGTCACATTTCAGCAAAAAAGTCAGGTGTTCAAACTCGAAAATTCGGGGCTGTACTTAACCGCTGTCTCTACCAAAATTTGAAGTGACAAAAACTGAGAATTTTGAACGAATTAAAAGTTCCTGCACATGTTTCTAATTAACAGTTGAAATTATTGTTCAGCGTTAGCTTAAATGAATTATGGCCTAAATTGGCTTATTATCAGCCAGTTAAACGGAATAAATGGAGACTTAAATTACTACTTAATGTGGTTTATTTAAAAGTTTCCTTTAATGGTTTTCGTGATCTAATTAAATACCAGTAAACAACTTACGAGAATTTTGCGATACTATGAAATTTATTGATTTGTAATGTGTTCATTACATAGGTACCAAAACACATACCTATACACAACAAACACTTCAGGTTTTTCTTCCGTTTTCCACTTGATTGTTAACCATAATGAATAGTAAAATGAATTCCTAGGTAACAGCTGTGGTACTAAAATATTTATACACCTCTTTAGTGATTTATACCTAAAGTTAGTAATATTAGAGTCAGAAATCGCTACAAATAATGTTTCTTTTATTTATGCTCTTCATGTACCTATCCGTATTAATTATTTGAAGGAAATTTGTTTGACTGCGCAGATTAATGTGTACTATTGACTTTCATGGTGTCACAGGTCCATCCCCTATCTTCTTTACTTATTAGTGCGCATGTGCGCGGCCATCAATTTTAGAGCGTAATTACGTCACGTGATCATGATGGCTTCGTCGAAAGCTCCACCTCAACGCTAAAACTGAGCACTGGTTGGTCCGACATTTCATGGCTTCCGCGGTATTCAAACTAACTCCAATGGTATTGTGTGACGCGTATCCCCTCTCAATCCATGTCAGACCTTTTGCAAACAAATGCACGTGTTTGGTAACCCTACTCCTCTACTTCCGCTGATCTTTTTTCCTATAGGATTTTATATAGGTAGGTTGTTAAAGGACAAATTGTTCCCGACAATCATAATCCACACAACTTTTTTACCTCTCTCTTGAGGAAATTGGATTGGAAGTTCTATATTTCTCTGAAAAAACTAACCGTCAATAGATTGGAGGACGAAATCGCTGACGACCTTCAATAGAATTAACTACCCTTGTCACTGGATTAGGAATCTTACAATTAACTGGTGAACAGTTAGCAACATTGTCATTCAGCTTGAAGGTGTTGAATCATCTTTTTTCTTAATTAACAATTGCTGTAGGTACAACAAGTGAATTTTCAGGTTATTAGTTGTAGGTACTAATTAAAATACTTAATTACTCGGAGGGGTTGCAAAGGTCACTATTTGTAAGGATCAGTAAATCCTAAAATCCTATATTTAGGAAAATCTATTCATTTTCGATTTGCCAATAGTATCTGGGATATTCGACGATTTCGAAATTAGTTCGCGATAGTCCCATTGTAGCATTGGATGATTATCTAACATAACTTGTTCCCAGAAGTAGGGTACCTACTTACCCTATCTTTAAATAACTACACGATTTTTTGGTCATACATAGCGTAAGTACAAACCTTAAACGTCAAGTGTTACCGCTTTTTCCCCTTCATGTAGGTGTACATCTTTGGAAACTGTAGATATCATCTTGCAGTATTAAGTTATTTATTTATTTTAAGATTTTTTTAAGTTTAATTTATGTTCAATTCCTGTATTCCTTCTCAATAACTGCATCGCTTCGCTTTCTATAAAGCGTGGTTTTATGTGAGGCTCTAAGTTTCATTAGGTCTGGAACTCGAACCCTCCTTCAACTCTCTCCTGACTAGCTTATAACTAAGGATTATATTCGGACATGTTCCTTTTTCATAAAAATAGTTATAGCTTTTTTTGATTTTCTTTTTATGATAGTTTTTTCATGGTAATTTTTATTAAATGAACATTCTAGCATGGAAATTACAATCTTAAAAAGGTTATTTCGGGTCATTCCTGTTCAATTTGCTGCATGCATAAAACCAGTTTCACTTTCTACGTGGGCATATTTATATTCTTGCATTTTGTTCATTTGTTACACCGTTTTATTGTGGTGACATAGAGTGTTCTTTCGATAGATCCCAAGCAGTTTCTTGGATTAATTGGCTTGTGCCTCTATTAATTCGCTGACATGTACTAACACTTGGTCACTCGGGGACGCCTTCTTAAATGACTTCACTTCAACTACTTATGTTTTGATAAAATTTTAGTTTTCTGTTGACTGCAGATTTCTCACACATTCCTCTCTTGACAGTTTTCTTTCGAAGAGTCAACCAAGAGAGACAAGCGCATCGTCGTGTTCAATAGGCGAAGCTTTTTGTCGAAATCAATACGTTCGGTACAGTTTTGTGTGGAAGCCGTGAGATGGCGCTTGAATTATCATGCTCAAATGTTCATCCCTTATCCTATTTCGACCCCGCAAAAGTAAAAATGTGCTTTATTGTGATATGTTTTACCTGAAAAATGTCAATGTAAAACAAACTGAAATTTAAATGAAATTGTTCATATACAATCAGAATTACTCTATTTACAATTAAGTATAAGTATGCACTAAAAAAAATTCATGAATTAAAAAAATATGAATCACATATACTTGAAGTATAGGTGATTTAGAGAAAAACACTAATTAACAGTGTTCCCATAGAATACATTTAGTAAAGCTTGCATTTCAATAGGAAAATATACTATTTTTTTCCCAATAGTTGCATGAAGAATTTTCGACAATTGTACGTAATAGATATGTCTAGGTTAGTGGTGGATTTAACGGGTGCAAAACGGACATTACTGATTGTGTCCCTCCTCCCAGCAAAAAAAAAACAGTAGTCAGTTTAAGTTCAAAAATTTTATCCAAAAATAGTCATTTGAAGAAGATGATTTGAAAACGAGTGTTTTACCACTTTAAAGAAGAAACACTCAGAATTTTTCACCACAGACTTAAAACATGAACTGTCTATTGCATTATTTAGAGTTCGGGATTGCAAATAAAATAATGGACAGTTTTTCCGAGTGTTGCAGTTTATTTAGGTTGTTTTTGCTGAACGTATTATGAATTCTTTGAAAATTGTTTAAAAATATCACCCAGCTCCTTTATCTGACAACACACTCAATAATTATTGAATTATTTACATTTCAATATCAGTGGTAAACACACAATTTGGATTCTGCAATGAAAGTATTTGCTGAACAAATGGCAAGACGAGAATTCAAAGTTACATGATCGAATCTTTCTGTATTCAATAAAACATTTATTATATTACAAAATCGGACCCCTTGAAAAATTGCCGACCAGACCTTTTCTCTTAAATCCGCTACTGGTGTAGGCACATCAATATTCAAACAATTTTGGTGCAGACCTTCGATCTTTTTGTATTCTACTTGTAAACCACTAAAGGGTGTGACAACTTGACGCATACTTTCTGTTGTAAAATGCAAGGTCATTGGTTTCACTTTTAAATCCTTATTTCACAGAACCCATTCACATTAAGATATGCAAAAAAGGGTTTCATTTCTGCCTTGAATTTATGATAAGTTGGTACCTGGGTTGCTGGGTAGCTTTGAAAAACATACCTACGGGCATTTTTAAAATGGTTTGAAAGAAACCGAAACGCAACATTCAGAAAGCGATTGTCTGGCAGTCCATCATCATGAATCTATTTATTTTTTATTGATTTAGGGTCTTTTAATGAGTCATCAAATTACTTACATACTTAGGTATCTAAGTGCTAATAAATCTTTGTTTTACTAAAGTAAAATTGAATTTTCTGTCTCCCTTTATATTACTTTTCCAAATAAAAATGAAAGTCAGTAAATTATGATTGCCATCATCTAGAAACATTTTATGGGCAATGACAACTGATTGAAGAAGAACAAGCAATAAGAAAAACTTAAACACATAAATGTGATATAATATTACTTTTAAGCACGATTCTTTGTAAAATATATAAATAAAACACTATTGTAATATCCACTGATTTTATTAGTTACTTGACATATGTTTCGCTACTTCGTAGCTTCTTCAGCAGTTTTAAATACACTTAAGCTATTGATTCCTTTCTATCTATATTTATAGGTTAGTTTACTTGAGTCAACGTAAATAAATAAATATAAAAATAAAAACATACTACTTAATGAACAAAGGTCTTAACAACTCCCCTCTACTGAATTTACCCCATAACAAATCGATGTAAACTAACCTATAAATATAGATAGAGAAGAATCAATAGCTTAAGTGTATTTAAAACTTCTGAAGAGGCTACAAAGTAGCGAAACATATGTCAAATAACTAATAAAATCAGTAGAAATCACAATAGTGTTTTATTTATATATTTTACAATGATTTTCCATCAAGTAAAAGTAAAATAAATCAATTACGATTAATTGTACCTAATTATATTCATTCTTTACTAAAAATATATTTTTATATTATATATCATTTTTTTATTGTTTGTAAATATATTACAAGGCACTGTCTATAAATAATTAGTTCTTATACCTATCTAATTTCAGACGATCTTCATGAGAATATCGCACTTTTTATCGTACCTATTGCCAAACGATTTTTTCTATTACTTCCAAAAAAAATTATTGTTAATTATTATGCTTTGCAATGATTTTGAAATCAGGAGTACTTTCTATCTAAAAAGGGACCTATTACCTAAAGAATATTTGTTAATTATTTCATACCATCTTAGTTTAAGGTTCTTTACAAACAGGTATCATCATGCATCATCAGCAGGTACTATGTATTCTATAATTTATATAAGTAAAAGATAAAATGTTTGCTTTTTCATGTTTCATAAAGTTTATTAGATTCTACAATTGTTTCGGCACATTATGCCTTTATCATTAGTATGATAAATACGCTGAAAAAATTGTAGAGCCTAATAAACTTTTTGAAACATAAAAAGTAAGCTTTTAATTTTTTACTTTTATTAATGAATATGTTTCGTAATTACCCGATCGCGGAATCATTACAAATTATTCTAAAATTTATCCAGTATTCAGTTTAAAACACATGTTGTTAGAGTGTTTTTTAAGGGACCTTCAACAATATCCATTTAAAATGTAAAAAAGTAAAATTGTTAATTAATGTATATTTGTTCCAATACTCGTTGAAAGATAACCCTAGGTATAGATATTAAACAACAGTTTTTGTTTGAGGAAGGAGTCAATTTTCGATTTAGGTGTTGGTACGTCGTGTATATCTCTAAGTATGTATAGGATACCCTAATCGAGCGAGGGGTAAAATTAGAGATAAGAACTTGGGTCGTAAATTCATTCCACTTCTACGAATCGATGGCAATGTCCAACTCTTTCTTGTTATTTCCCTGTCGTCGTCGACGACGATCAGGCGACGTCGTCGTTCTGATAACTTCTCCACCTCTTCCTCCTCCGCCTCCTCCTCATCTTCTCTTTCTTGTTTCTTTTGTTCATTTCCTCCCTCTTCGTCCTCGTAAATACGCCTCGCCGTCGCAAAGACAACAAACTTAACCCGGACTATCTCTGTGTGTGCTGTGGCAGTGTAATAAAACAACACCGCCCTCCCCGGGTCCCGCTCCACCGCCCCTCGACGGTCCCCCGGGCCCAGAATAAGTTGCTTGCCGGAGTAATATCTGCTCGAACGCGATAAACTCATTTAAAATATAAATTATGGAAGTGATTTCACAGTTGAATGGGGTTCTTGCCGTTGAGTGTTGCATACGAATGGCCACATTAAGGCCACTCTCCGAATCGGCAAATTCTTCTTTAGTAATTAAGACCTAAACTTGTAGATAATATCCACTCGGAACGTTTCCCACACAGCGTCGTCGTATCAAAAAGATTCATCGAAATAAAAATGTCGGTTTGCTATGTATGCTTCAGGCTTTGTAGTATAGAGAAATCCGTTTTTTTTTTCAGTCTGATGGTTCCAGAAGCATATAAACATTTTTACTGACTTTTTTTTATTACAAAAATCGCTGGCCACCCACATTGAAATTTATGAACTTTTTTAATCCGTTATGGAATACTCTGGAATAAAGTTGTCCTTAAAAATATTGCTGTCCATTCTTCTTTTATAAAAATAAGTATTTTATATTATATATATACGTATAGCTTATAGCCAATCACGTTATAAGTCCTTTTTTCAACAGTAGTACAGAGTAGCTTAAACAATGACTTTTTAGTAGCTAAGGTATCTCTACTCAACAGATACAACATCAGTTTTTGGAGAATTATCACAATCATTTAGCATGCTTTATATACTATAAGAGATTGGACAAGTAAAAGATGATTCAGCTCATCTATATATGTTCAATTTGAAAAATTAAATACTTTCGGATAATTACAAAACTATATACTTAATGAAAATTTAATTCAAAATTTTGCAAATGTGTCTTATTGAAAGTACTAATAGTAGACAATATTTAATGATTCGCTTATTGACTCCATATAAAGTAATAACAGTAGATCAGTTCTATAAAGTAGACAACAGTTATTATTGCAATTATTATTTAATTTGGTTCCGGAGTAAATTTGTATTTGAGTCCTGTACCTCATTAAACATCATGAGTTTTATTAGTAAAGCAGAGTAGTTAAATCATCTTATTTTGGTGTTAATGAAATACCAGTTCCCCACCACCCTATTTAGGTGTTTATTTTACCTTATCATTCATCCAACGAAATTCAGTCTTCAAATGTTCAATTTATTATTACATTGACGAACCTTTATCTTTCATATTAATTATTTCATATTTAAGTTGATGTACATTTTAAAATATTCTAACTACAAATTCCAAACTATTCAATTTGTGCCCTTTTGGTTAGCATTACTACATTAAATGAAAGGAAAAAGTAACTAAGGGAGTAGTTATATCTTTGACTGATCTTTCATCGTTGAATTAGAATCTCGCTTTATAATTTCCCGATCAGCTGATATAATATTATTTTAAAAATTGTAAAGATTTCTCGCCTTATATTTAATATATTATATTATTAATTAATAATATTTATATGTTTACTTTCTTTTCTAATTGTCATTCAACTATACATTTGGTATTGTCCTCAAAACAGACCGTACTATTATACTATGACTGGTTGAAAATAAAACACAGAGAAAGGGTAAGTAATCGATCTCGATGTATTTTCAAAGGCGAACTCAAATCTGGCTCCAGAATTGTCTTTAATATTAAAATTTCAAGATATCCGTATCTAAAATTCAACTAGTCCAACTAGCTTCTCTATTGGTGCTTTTGATCTTTTATATTATGTAGTAATCCTCTCAGAAAGGCTTAAAATTACATTTTTGAATCTTGAGATTGTAGTATCTTGAAATCCTGTGACATTCTGACCCACTTCTAAGGCCAAATTAGGACACAGTGTCGCAAATTACATCGTAAAATTCTTATTTCAGATAACACAAATAAGGAAAAATCAGCAAAAAAAGAAATACAAAATACTATATGTATCTAGGTATACCTGATGAGTATATATCCTCAATAGGATAAATGAATAAACACTATTTTGTTTATTGTCACTTTTTTATTTACAAATCCTTTTGACTATAGTTTCTACAAAAAAGCTTGTCATTGTCAAACGAATAATTCAAATTGAATGAATATAAACAGATTTGTCAAAACAAATGATTACAAATTGAATGAATGTACAGTAGTGTTTATATATATTTTTAGAAATACCATTAATTATTAAATGTATTGAATAGTACTGAGTCAAAAGGATTTGTAAATAAAAAAGTGATAAAAAACAAAGTAGTGTTTATTCATTTATCGTAAAGATGAATTATCACAGACTAACGGCTGAATCAATCGAATTTTTATCTTGAATAGCTTAAACAACACATATGAGAATGAAGATGCCTATATTTGAGTCGTTTTATGTCCAGAATTTTTGATAAAGTATACAAGCAATATAGCTGTATTCACAATGTCCAAACGGCGGGGAGCATTTAATAAAACGGGGGCTTGTTAAGCCCTCCCATTTTGAGAACGAATTTATGACAAACATTCAAAACGGTGGTTTGGATTTAAAGTAATGAAATTTCATTTAGTCGAGCGAGTCGGTGTGGTATATAAGCGCCGTACATTGGAGTCAGTACCGCAGGCAAGGGGTAAAACGGCGTTCTACAACCATACAACCAGTCCACCAACCAAACAACCAACCAACCAACCCTCGTCGATTACTACTACTACGCCCGATTAAGAACTTTACTGCCCGAACTCAGTTTGTTCTAGACAGATACGGCATGCAAATTTATGTGTGTAGGCCATTTTCCGGAAATTAAACTTCCGGACACCGCGATGAACTTTATCCGAAATGCGGGTCGGGTTAGTCGGTATGATGGAGCTCGATGCTCAATCGTCGGGGTTGTTATCCGCCATCTTTCTCCATCACGTATTATTCTCATCATCCGAAAGCGTCCCTTTCAGAAACGATTAAACGTTCGAGCTGGTTTTATACCAGTTCCGTCGGAATTAGTGTTCGATTTAATTAAAACTAAAAACGCGTGTCAGATGGGGGTTCATTGTCACAGTTAGCCCTTCTCGGAAGATTACAAAATAATCGGAATGCTTAGGCTACGAAGAGAGGGTTTGATACCCCGAAAAGGGTTGAGTTACAGCCAATATACAGTCAGTCATATTATGCTTTATAAATTATTTATTTCTAAAAATGCAGTTACCAAATTTTAGAAACCAGATAGGTATTTAAACAATTCTAATAGAAATAAACGGTAAGTTTCATTAAATATGTTTAATCGAGAAAGACAAATTTGTGCCGGCTGTTGCAGTTATTATGAGAGAATAAATTTTCTGAATATTTGTATGTAAAATTTTATTGCCATTTTTATTAAAGAAATTATTAAAATTGAAGTAGTGGTCGGCTATACCAGTAGAGTTACTTTTTCTGTTTTTAATGGCTGAAAAATGTTCAAAGACTTATTTAGAAATAGATCTACCAGTTTGTCCGATATAATTAACATCAAAAGAATCACAAAAATTTGATAGGTAGTACTTTTTTCATATGGAGGAACATATTTTATCTGATTTAATAACATAGTTCTAAGATTTATAGAGCCGGTATAAAATATATTACAATTATTTTTTTCTGAAGGAGAGCTTTGAACTCAAAACTAAAATAATTATATTATAATAGGTTTATTCTTGGTTGATAGACGAAGAATGATAATGACTTATACTGAATATTTGAAAAGGTATTAACAAAATCACTTGAAGCTTTTGTTACAAATGTTTGATTATTATTCTTTTTTTTATTTTTCTCAAGTTTAGAGAAGTAATGAATTATTAATTAACTCCATCAGTAAAGAACTCTTCAAAATATTCACCATTCTATACATACAAATAAAATTGGAGTGTCTGTTTGTAATATTAAAATAACTTCTTTTTACTAAATTCATATGGATGTATACACGGTACATGTACCAAAATAACATTTTTTTTAATTTTTGTCTGTCTGTCTCTCTGTCCGTTTGTTCCGGCTAATCTCTGAAACGGCTCGACGAATTTTGACGGGACTTTCACTGGCAGATAGCTAATGAAATAAACAGTAACTTAGGCTAATTTTATTTTAGAAATTAATTATTATTATTAATAAATAGTTATTAATTTCTACAATAAAAGTAGCCTGAGTTACTTCTTATTACATTAGCTATCTGCCAGTGAAACTTCCGTCAAAATCGGTCCAGCCGTTTCAGAGATTAGCCGGAACAAACGGACAGACAGACAAAAATTGTAAAAGCGCCTTCCTTCAAAGGCTGCCTGTAAATTCCACGCGGACGAAGTCGCGGGCACAGCTAGTCTATAATAAAATAGCTGTAGGATTTTATCTAAATAAGTACTAAAATTGCTTTTGCAAAGTCGATTTGTTAAACTGATCCTATAGCGAACCTATATGTTCTTGGTAAGTATTCTTTGGAAACGTGTATCGCGATTTCGAACTCATTGATATTCATCAGCGCTGACAGAACACCAATCAGGCTATCTGCTACCTTGAAACAGCGTTCCATATTAATAAATACAGACAACGTATTGCTAACAATTTCAGGTAGGTTAGGTGGTGTTCTGTCGGAGCTGTTTACGGAGCGCTGATTAATGAAAACCAATCAGACAGTTTCGACAAAATATTGACCAAGAATTTGTTTTTATTTTTGTTTCACAAACGTTACCGTACCTAATATCGAAATTTATTTAAGAGATTGATTGTATTCCAACTATGACAATGTGTTAAATGTATTTTAATACCTATAGGTATGCTTTTAACAGCAAAAATTAATAATTGTGTGGATAGGCATTCCCGTGAAGTTTACATTCGCACTTGATTTATTTATTAATGTACATGTTGCACAATAGTGAGCTTGCAGTAGGTAGTTTATAACGGGTACAAAATGTAAATAGAAGAAAATATAATTTCCGTGTTTCGTTTTCAGACCAGTTTCCTGTTGATACACGTTGATATAGGTAAAGTCGTGCGAAAATAATTCGTGCACATGGTCTTTGTTTGAAGTTTCTGCCAAATAGTTTATTCTAACCGAACCGGTTGCCAACATTAAACTTGGAACATATACGTACATACAACAAACGTAATACCAGAACGCATTTTCTATAAGTACCAATTCCTACACGATACGTGTCAGTTGTTATTGTTTAAACATTCGAACTATTCTACTACACAAATAAAATATGTAAATAAATCCGGACAAATTACAATTGACAGTGACAGTAAGATACAGTATTATCTGTACAGTCTGCATAATGTTTAGTAACTTTCCAAAGATCTCACATTTTGAACGCGTCCTACCAAGTAGGCACAACGAACCGAAAGCCACATCCCACGACCGGTTTCAAAATGTGAGATCTTTGATCTTAAAATTTAGACGAATAAGGATTTTAATTCCTTCTTTTTTGAATATGTTATATTTTCGTCTAGGAGTCCATCGGAATCAACAGTGTAATTCAACGCCGGTAGGGGTATTAGCCCTCGGAGTAGTTGTTTCTGTTGATTCCATATTTATATTTATATTAATAATAATTATGTATTTTGAAGCGACAGTTTGAACCATCCACATGTGTGAATTAAAAAATATATTTTAATTGTAGATTACTGAAGTTATATTATACCTACGCCTAATTTAGAACTTAGTCCATAAAGGTTGGATTTTAGTTGGGAAGGTGCCCTGATTTGATATTTAAGATGCGAAAAAGGCTTTTTTGGATTACCTTCAATTCAAATCAATATTACTGCTACTAATTATTAACAACATTAAGTTCTTGGCGAGCACTGATACCTGCTGATAACTGAAGTATTTTGTATATTAGACAAATACCTAATTAAGGTAGAATCAATAACGCGTCTTAATTTATTATTATAGTTAACAACATTAAGTTCTTGGCGAGCACTGATACCTGCTGATAACTGAAGTATTTTGTATATTAGACAAATACCTAATTAAGGTAGAATCAATAACGCGTCTTAATTTATTATTATAGTTACTAGTACAGTCAAAAATGTTTCAAATAGTTGCCTCAAAATGTTGTGTTCATTTATTTCGGAATGCCAAGTTCAAACACCTAAAACTTAAAATTAAAACAGATTACTATCTGCATTCAAAAAATCATTAAGTTTACTTCAGTTGCACTGTAGGTAATTTTAAGTAGTAGGTATTAGAACCATAAACCACGAATTCACACTGTTTAAACATAAACGATTTAATGTGATTAACGTATCAATAGCTTGAGATTAATTTCCTGCGTTGGAAATTGTTTTCCTGGCTGGACAATGTTATTCCTGGAATTCTGACTAAATTGAAATTGCAGGGCCCAAGACGCGCATAGTAGAATGCAACTGTAATTGAAACTAATTAAAAACTATAGTTTAAAAGATTTTATCATTTTATAAATCACACCCAAACCGGAAATGTACAAAAGTAATCAACTGATGTTTTTTATCACACAGAATGGCTGTTGAATTTAATGAAAAATCATTCATTCTTAAAATTACATTATCTTTTTTTAAAATAACTCTTAACATTATTCTATCTTCAATAGAAGATTTAATTCTTACTTCCAAATTATGACAAAAAAAACAAAAATTTTCAAATAACAATGAATTTTATTTAATAGGTTTGAAGTATTCTTGTACTGCAGTTTGTATTTGTGTAAATATAATCTACTTTTGCACACAATAATAATTATAATAATTAATAATTATTGTAAAATTAGTGCAATTGCTGATTGCTTTAACAGAGATTACATAAAAGTTCGCATGGTGCGTTATTCTTGTTGCTACAATTATTATGGTAGTATTAATACTATGATGTTTACTGTTCGATGGGTAAAATTATTTATTATTACTGGGACGGTAATTTTTAATGTTATTAGGTGCCAATGATTGTCTGAAATTATCATCTTGAGTAATTGGTTTAATGGACCAGTAATGGTTCATGTTAGGACATCCATTCATGGGCAGTTTGTACATTGTTGTTCGGATATCGTACCTATAAGTAACAAAACAATTCACTATTGTCTATAATTTTTTGGTTTTACAACTCCTGTAGGTTATTCATTATCTTATATATTTTCGTTAAATGTTATAAACGTAAGTAGTTATTTTATTTATATCTATAAAGACTTTTGTGTAATGTTCAACGGTTATAGGTATCTCTTTAAAATATTTGATTTACGCCTAATAAAAAGTGCTACATAAATTACCCCCATAAATCGTCATCTATTAGGTGTTATCCGACATTTTATTTATTACAAAATGGAACAATTTATTGGGGTGGGTACTTAGTATGCTACATTTCTCCTTTAGTTATTTGTATAAGAGCTTAGTGAGTGTAACAATTTTTCTGATTCCCTCTATTATTTATTCCAAAGATGTCGTCAAGAGCTGTCTTTATTCGTTTCCTTTTTCTTTTTTTTGAGGATTAATTACGCTTAGCCTCCCCTTGGAGCCGTCGGCGTTTGGCCGCCCCAAATTTTTCTCCGGGGGGTTGGCGAACGACCGGCTTTGTAACAATTATTCAAACCTGCTGTCGACTTTTGTGCAATTCTATAAGAGTGTGAACGAACCGTCGTCTCATAAATTTGTTCGTTATGCGTACCTTTATGGTAGCCATAAGTAGAAACACACACATACAAGTAAAGAATGAGACACAACTACAGACAGTCCACGTAATACATATAACATAGATCGTTGACTTTTATTTCTATTTTTGACTTAAATAAGCCGGCCTCGACTGTGCAGGGGACCAAAGGCAGACACCCTTTTCTATGTTTTTTTTTGCTTCTTGTCATTTTATTTATATTTGTTTTCTTCTAATTTTATGGCTGAATGTAACGTCTAAATTTAGCGCCGGTGACATATCCGCTCGCTTTTATTGCTAGGACTAAAGACAAGTCGTTTTAAAAATACAAACCATTTTATCAAATGCTTCAAACACATTGGTTGTAATGGTGCCGAATGGGAAAGTGTAACCGACAACAACAGAAGGGTACAATTTTGTCATTGAGGGTAAAGGTTAAAAACCCTTTTTCTACTTGATATTACAATAGTTATGCAGTCCTCTACAAATACTTTTTAAAGAATTAAGCGAAGAATTCAGACAGACTGGTTTGACTCAGGTGCTGGAGTTTCTCTACAACAGAACAACAAGTTATGTTGCATGTTTATTGTAATAATACCTAATCATTTTAGGGTCCCTATAAAATACAACCTCATTTCTGAAGATCATGCGTTTGCCCGTTTGTTACAGCCGTTTTTCTCTGTTTAATATATCTATAAGTTGAATTTGGTCTAATAAACGATCATATTTCTTCGTTTATGTGGCATTCGATTTGCAAAGATTAGCGACAAGGGGCACAAAAATGTTTATTATCAGATATTGTCAACAATGTGCTTCAAAACCATGTTCCGCCCTTTATTTTAGCAATTCGAACACCACACATGTAGTAGAAGTTTATCTAAATCTTACGGGAGAAAAGGGAAAGGAGACGTTAGTGTTGTTAAAATAGAGTCAAGGAAACACTGAAGACTGTACCTATAGAGTTACAAAATTTCTGAATAAATTAAACTACTATAGAAAATAACATTCAGTACGATTATAAAAGGAGAACTGAAAAATGAACGTCTCAAAACATAAGGGGAAACGCAAATATTACACCTTTCTCTTTAAATAAAATCTAAGAGAATTTTGCCAACATAAAAAATTATCCACGGAATACTCAGTAATTATTTATTTCTACCAGTTAAATTTCTTGAATTTCTGCGAACACATGGCTGATAAAAATATAGCTATAAATTAATTAAACAGAAATTTTCTCAAAAGCAAAAGAAAACAAAAAGGACTATAAACATTTGGTTATTAAAAATTTTATAAGTACAATTATTTAGCATCATTAGGTATATTATTTATGATAGTTTCTTATAATACTGCGCTTAACATTCGGGATGTAACCTGTTACATTTGAGGTCCGCCTGCCCTGGCTTAAGGTTCTCTGTGTTTTTCTTGGATCATTTTTGTAATATTCCACAGAAAATCTTTCACTTCTCTTCTGTCTTCATTTCGTCCGTCTCATATTTCTCTCCCTAACCACACCACCCACTCATTCCCACGATTCCTGAAAGGAGGCTGAAGAGGACTTTACGCCCTACCCTTCGGCTTTGCAATACAGTTTAGGTCGGAGGGACTGCCCGCCCACCAGCACAAGTAGCTGGTGGGAATGAAACACAAAAATAATGTTGGATCATTTAGGCAGTGTAGTGAAAATTATTAACAGTTTATTTTATTTGTATAAAGCATATTAGATTTGGGTTAAAACCAAAACATACATACAATTGAATTTGTATGGTATATAAATTTAATTCTACATTTATAGTAATATATAAACACAACTTTCAGTTACAAAATTATTTGTGTCTTCTTCTGGTGGAAGAAAGTCAAAATTCCACCGTGTGCCAAAATAATTATTGTGTAGCCAATAAAAGTGAAATCTTGTAACTAAAACTTTTTGATTATTACAAGAGTTGCAAGTACCATTTATTCAGTTTCTGTAGTGACTTTTTAATGAAAATTGGAAGTTTATGTATTAACGATTACATATTTATTAGCCCTTCTAGGTTTGTTTAAGTACACTTGTTCAAAAACCACCGAAAAGCTCTCGATCAGGTTTTTTAATTTAAAATTCCATTTTAGACAGTGATTGCCAGACTATTTATTTGTAACACACTTATAATATTCGATTAATTGTATTTCTTGTTGAAAATCCTTGCTGTAAATCGGTCGAGGAGGTTAAGCAGCAAAAATTAAACTAGAGAAAGGAAACGGGGGGCTGTGTAAGACGATTAATAAAGCAGTTACTTTAGCGATATTTAGAAAGCGAGTTCGCATAAAAAAATGAAGAAATAGGGCTCATTAGAGGCGAGTTTATGACAAGAGAGTTTAGTGTTTGGTGGTTTTAAAAGACATCAGGCGGCCTTGCACCAGCAGCAGGCCAACCAACGTCTTCTAACGGCCTACTGGAGATACACCACGCCACGATAAAAGCGGCGATTGCCGCGCGAGCTTTTAAAGCAAAATAAAGTTACTTTATGGTATATTTAATGGGGTTTAAAGTTGTCAACATGAAATGAATTGGTTTTTCATTGAACATAAATTTAATATAGTACCTTCCTTCTTTCGAGCATGTATATAGTCCGTCATCCGTTGCATTATTTAGACACCAGCAGCCGATTTGATACTGACCGTAAATCATTTTAAGGAGGTGTTTATTTTCGCTTAATTGTAATCGTTCCGGCACATTTTTGCACTCTATACGTATGAGAGAGAGAGAGTGTATGTGTGTGTGTATAAGGTGGTAGCGCCGCCGTAAAAGTTTAATGTTCGACATAAAATTATTCTAAATGGCCGTTTACAACGGCCCTCTATGAATTTTTGTTCATTGTTCGTTTTGTTGTTTTGTTAGTATACATACGGTAGTTATTAGGCTACCAATTGCATGTTTTTGCCATAATACATCCTGTACGTTTTCTGCTTATGTCTTTCTTATGAGACCATTATAAACTCAGTCGGGATCCATTGCGCCTTGATGTTCGCAAACTGCTACCAATCACGACTAGGTTTCAGTTACTAAGCCTGTACCTAATTATCGAGCTTATATATTCACACTAATGTTGCGGTTATATCACTCACAATACACTGTTGAGTTTACAAATGATTTCAAAGAAACTGATATTCAAGAAGCTACAATATTTCTAAAATTCAGATCCTAACAGTCGAAGAAAATTACTTGGTATAAAATGATAGTGAAGAAAGAAAAATACCTGATACAGTTTACTTAAAAGTTTTATCTGACATTGTATGATATGTAAAAAGATTCAACAAGATCACCATATTCTGATTAAAATATCGTTCATCAGAAATATAATTCAGAGGAAGGCCAAATTTCAGTGAATTCCTGTATAAAATATCGTGCAGACGATGATTTCTTAAGCACTATACTGACATCTTTGAGTTCAGTTCTCTGTCATTTTGATAGAAGACATACAATTTTGAGTTGAGCTCCTGGAGAAATATTTTTATAAAAAATGAAAGTTAGTAAAGTTTGTATTAACGTGCAGCACTATTACGTGAGTAAACCGAAACGATATTCGACGGAGTAGTAATTTTCGATATATGCTTTGTCCGAATTTGTCCTCAGAATTTCTCTAACTGATCGAAATTTTGAAATATCTTACCATTAAAATTCGTACGATGTTGGGTTTTTAAGATTATGATATTTCGAAATCTCAACGTTCCTGGGCAATTCTGGGACCACAGATTTGAGTTAGCTGTTGAATAGTACAATGAAAATGATTACATTCTTTTCCTTTGTTTTTTCAACCCTTCGCGTTGCAAATATTTGATAGTATTTTTGTATTAATTTACTTCTCAACTTTTTACGGTTTTATTCTTATTCTCTTTATTTCAGAATAATTCACTTACATAATGTGAGTATTCATAATTTTTTGTTCGAATTAAAACTAAGCAATTCATATTTTTACCTTACACGGTTTTTGAATTATAAATTCTGTAGGATTTTTAATTGTTTTTTATGTGTTAGTAATGGTGCTTTTTCACAGATATACTTCAAAAATTTTATCATTCATCTATTATAAATTGAAACTGTCTGCCCTTAACACTTGATGAAACATGTTTAATAAAAATTATTTTAATATAAGAAAACACTTGGAAATATTTCACTTAAATTTATTAACAAACTCTACACATGTTTCGCCCTTTTATGGCATCTTCAGGAGTTATTGAGTTACAAGTTACAAGTTACTAAATCTAAACTAAAGTATTTCCTATTTATACATTTCTATCTTACACTAAATTTTGGTCGTTGGCTAGTTTGTTTTTTCAATTTAGCACTTTCTTAATTTCTAATATTTCATGTTTATCTAATATTAATCTGCTTTTTAGAAAGCCCCAAATTGTAAAAATAAACTAGCCAACGACCAAATCATGTTCGGAAGCAACCCCCTCCTTGATCCAAATTTAGTGTAAGATAGAGATGTATAAATTGGAATTACATTCCACCTTAATGTTTAGTTTAGATTTAGTAACTTGTAACTTATAACTCAATAACTCCTGAAGATGCCATAAAAAGGCGAAACACGTGTAGAGTTTGTTAATAAATTTAAGTGGAATATTTCCAAGTGGTTTCTTATATTAAAATAATTTTTACATCTATTATCTTCAGTGTTTCTGGGATTGAATCCAATCAAATAATGTTCCAATTTTCTAATACTTTTTTATTTGAAATACTGAAATCTCAGAAAGAAATAATATTAAATGCAAATTTCATTAATTAGAATTCCTTGGGGAGTAGGGGATTTTTTAAACACCTGAACGTATGTCTCTTTGTTGGCGTAATCATTACACAATTTATTTAAAATTACGGTAATTTATCAATTAAGAAGTACTACGTCTCATTAAACATTTAATTAGCATTTAAATACATTGTGTAAATTAGACCTAAAGAACGAAATCTACAACTTTGCAACTAGTATTATCGATTCATAAGTCGTTAATAGTGATTTATGTGCGTTGTCAACATTAAATTGGCTCGAAACACTTTACATGGTTTTAATTCTGAAGAAATAATTAGATTTTAAAGAGACTGTTGCAAAACAGAAATACATTAATCAGAAGTCCATAATTCATTTTTATTTATTAAGTATTCGGATGAAAATTTAATAAATAAATTATTTTTGTTGTTAGTTAATAGTTAATTTTATAAACATTCCATTCTTTAATGAATTAAAACCGTACAAGTACTACGAAGTTTCGTGGTCGATTTGAACGATTCTTCTTTTATTCGAAAAGGGATTACTGTCGAATTTTTTTCCATTTAAATTTTATCAAAATTGGTTCACTAATTTTCTCTTAATAAATCGATTCAATTATTGTGTATTTACTAATATACTAATTTGTATATTTTTAGTCTTTTAAGATCCTTTAAAGTCAGTATTCATTTCTTTTTTTTAAACAATTTAGGTAACTTTGATTTTCGACTTTTAAAATGCGCAATAATAGTGCTTATTTCTTTTTAAACATTTCGACGTAGGATTATACAAAGACGTATTTTTATTTTAGCATTTTCTAATACATTTTTCAAAATATAATCATTGTTGTACAGTAGTTATTTACAGATTCCCAAATTGAATCGGCTTTAGTATAGTACGGCATGATAGCGACTACGGAAAGTTTAGGAGAAGAAGGGGTAGAATAAACTTCCTCCTAAAGGAGGAGGTACGGTAACCAATAAGAAACAAAATTTGCGTTTGAGGTTATTCAATAAAATTGTGCTATTTTTAATACATAATTAGTATCCGGGGGATGATAGTGGATACAGGAAGGAAGAGGAGAGGATAATCATATAAAATGCAATACCCGCATGTCTGATGAAGCCAATGTTTGGCGAAACATGTTACATGTTTTGATAAAATTTGTGAAAATCTACTTGTTTGGTGTTTTTATTCTTTGGATTATGAATTTTCATCAAGTGAATTCCAAGTGGCGTGGTCTAGTGCTGTAGATCATTTTTTAAAATACAATAATAATAAAAATTGTTGTTTCATTTACTATGTATTGTACAAAGTAGGTGATGGTGGGGAAAGATTTCCCTAATTACCAAATTTTATGGAATAAGTTCAAAAATAGTTTTTTTTTGTATTTCTCAAATATGGGACGTTTCACCATATCCCACTATCGAGGAGAGGTTTTCTTACTCTCGTCCCCTCCACCTAAGATACTAGTTATGTATTAAAAATAACAAAAGTTTGTAGAATAAGCTCAAAGATACATTTTTGTATTGTTGTTTTGTTTCCGCACCTCCCCGCATCAGGGGTAGCTTTTCCTGACCCCTCTCCACCTGACGCACCTCCTACCATGACGTACTATACTAATTTTATACCTAATATTATTCAACAATGTATTTAAAGAAAACTTCTTACAATTGTTTCGACGAGACCGTCATTATCAAAGAGTAGGTAAACAAACTAAATTAAAAGTTCAAACAAACCGGTTAAATACCTATTGACAAGATGTACAAATATATATACATAAACGTATTTGTAACAACTAATTAGCCGATATGGGATTCTGAAAATATACATACATAAACATATCCGTAACAACTAACTAGCCTACGTGGAATTTTCGAACATTATAATATCAACCCACAATAAAGCTATTGTATTATAGGTAACAGTAAGGGTGTATTATTTGAGCACAATTCTTTCTGGTTATTTACTACATTTTTTATATCCGATAAAGCTTTTTTAATTTCAAGATTTTCGAGTAAATTAAATCTTTTGCTTTTTTGTCCGACGTGAATTAATTTAATGTTATCTAAGTTTAATGTATGTTCGTTGATATTACAATGTTCGGAAAAGCCCATAGAATTTACATGTTTTTTTTATGCTATTTACATGTTCTTTTATTCTATGTTTTAAGGCTCTGCCACATTGGCCTATGTATATAGCATCTCACTGGTTACAAGTTAATTCGTAGACACCACTTTTACAATTAAAATCTGTTTTATGTTTATTGTGTACTAGTAATGTTTTTAAATTAGTTTTAAATACATTGTTGAAAATTTTCATATTATTTTTATTATTTATCATGATTCATCAAATATGCACCAAAACTAGTATAATAAATATAATAAATAATATTATTCTTTGGTATTAGGTTTAGCAGTTACAAGATGCAGTTTTAATTAAATTTCTCTCGATTTGTGTAAGTCAATTGTAATTTGTAGGTCCATAGGAAGTGTATGAAAATATAGAATGGTGTTTCATTTATTTTGTGTTTGTGACAGTTTTATTGTAGATTTCGTTCCTTAAAAACAAAAAAACGTTTTTTACTGATTGATAGGTTTACTTACCTTGAACGAATTAATGGCAATTTTTGTAATATGCGTTCCATTTCGTTATTGTGATTGGTTATAAATTACATTCACTTGAAGTAATTGCATCTTTTAATATTGACCATAAGTGCAATTTATATGGCGTATGTACGTTGTTTGACCCGAGCGTGTTTACTGAGTTTCGCCTGTTTGTTTGTTTTTGCCAGACTCGGCTACCATTCCAAGAAATAAATTAATCGCTTTTTCCTCGGCGACAAAAATTATTAATGGGTTTGCGTGCTACAATGGCCCTTGAAGTATTTTGATTAATTAAGACTTTCGCGGATGAATTTACCGTGCAAGTTGTTGTTAATAGTTAAATTCGTTTTCTTTATACAATAAAATTACTTACTTATTTATAACACTCTACATCGGTAGAAGTGTTAATAATCTTTAATTATCAAATACTTCGGATGCTTTAAAGTTATAGTGGGTATTTACCTTACTAATATCTATAATACATTCCGCTTCAACGTTTAGTTAGCCGTTAACAGAAACACCGCTGTTTTTTTAAATTTTGTAGTCGTATTTTGAAAATGAAAGATCTTTTAGATTAGATTAGGTTAGATAAGCTACGACATGTTAGGTTGTCGCAGCGACATTTTAAATATACTTTGGGATACGATTATCCTTTTTGAGCAAGGGAATATTATGTAAAAAAATCAATTACTCTCTTTTTTTTTTTTGAGCAACTGGAAATCTTTGGTACAGACGAACAGAAGAATAGGACTGCGTTGATTATTTAATTCAGCTACGGAACTCAAAAATGCTCATCATACAACACTTGAAATGTTATACAACGTTACATTATATTAACGGCTTTTTAATTTGTATAAAATTTAATATTTCATAATGAAGCAAATTCTTTAAAAAAACTTCATTTCAATAAGTGCTCGGTAATTACAGTGTTTTGATGTATCTACTTATACATTAAATTTTTCTCGTGAAAATGCGTAGCCGTAAAAGAATAAAGGTAATTTTTTCAAGTAATTAACCGTCAATCATGTTTACAACAAATGGCCGTGGGCAACAGGTGTTTGTAAATAGATAATGTTGCTCGTTCTGATTGACCTTTTAAGTTTCATGATTTACATCATAAAAAAAGTTTTTTGTGTTTCATTCCCACCAGCTACTCGTGCTGGTGGTCGGGCAGTACTTCCGTCCTACACTGTAGTGCAGAGCAGGAGGGTAGGGCGTAAGGCACTCTTCAGCCTCGTTGCAGGAATCGTGGGAATGGGTGGGTGGTGTGGAGTGGTTAGGGAGAGAAAGATAAGACGGACAAAATGAAGACAGAAGAGAAGTGAAAGATTATCTGTGGAATATTATTATTACTGTCCCAGCATTTGCCTAAATGATCCAATGAAACCACAGAAAACTTGGACCAGAGCAGCCGGATCCGTGTTCGAACCGGTGACCTCCCGAATGCTAAGCAATGATCTAGAGCATTAGACCATGCCGCTTGGTATTTACATCGTAATCATGCATATAAGAATTTCTATAAAATGTTATACAATTGTATTGTGGACATAAAACATTTTAATTAAATAGAGTATCAGAGGATTCTGCAGGTGTTGTTTACAGTGAAATTCACAATTTGTGCCGGATTTTAACACATTTTAATTAAATTTTACCATCCAAACTTTACATTAGATATATAAATGTAATGGTTAATCTTTAATCTAATGATTTCAAATTGCTGTGCTCTAAGAGTTACAGATGAATGGTCGAAAAATATTTATATTTATATTATTTAGAAGGTAATTTTAAACCCGTAATCCCCATGAATATTTTCACTTAATAATTAATAATTTTTGATTGATGTTGATGTCAACCAGAAAGTCATATTCTACATTAAAAGATAACATTTGAATGAATTAGCCGAATTGTTTTATTATTATTTCTCTGATAATTAATGGGAATCCTTGTAAAAGTAACTTTTGGAATAATAATCCATTCCTGGAAAATATAGTCATGTGCGCATGAACCTCGTTAAAACGAAGAGCTGAACAACTCGATTTCTAGTGTTAATTTTTGTGCCTAGACATGAAATGCAATCCAAAAATGCAAATATATTTTATGCTTCATTCGGTCCGCGAAATGATTACGTTATTTCAAAATAAGACCATAAAAGTGCTCTATTTAAATAAAATCATAAGGTCCCAAATAGGAGCGATAAATAAAGTCTTTTTAATTCACTCTTTATTCGTGGCTTTTAGTTTTTTTCTTAATATTGTTAGTTTTGTAAGATAGGCTGCCTAGTAACTCAATTTTTTATCTGACGTACGTCTAAAGTTGTTCGGACCAAAGTTGTTTTTAACTTTTCTAAACTTTACTGAAAGTGCTTCATACATTTGTTGGTTAACAAAATTAAAACAACATAGTTCGTTTATTCGAAAACCTTCAACTAATAAGTTTTCAACATTTAAAATAGCAAAATGGTGGAAGAGTTCTTTATTTAAACAAAATTTAGATCTCCCAAAAGAAGTAAAGCAAGTAAAAAAACCTTTTTAGGTACGTAGATATTGCTTTACGTCTGACTAAAAAATGAATCAAGTATAATTAATCTGTCTTTTATGAGAAAAAATGCCCTATTTACTTCCTAATGACCACAAAGCAGTAATCTCTTTGATTTCCCCCAAGTCACCCGTTTTTCAAAATTTGCTTGAGAAAAATATTAAAAGCTATTTTTGGAATGTTCAGTAAACGTTCAGCACGGATTTTGTCGTGCTTCTCCAGAACGTGTTCTTTTCAAAAAGCGTTCGCATCGTCTGTTGTTGTTGAGGAAGAACAAAAAGAGTTCACGTGTAGAACGAACAACGTGGAACGAAGCGAATGCCTGTTAGCGGCGACAACGCTGCTTGCTCTCTGCCAACTGGGATCCGAAAAACCGTGGCAGCCATAAAAGTTTTTTAAGAAAAAGGAGCACGACTACTCGCCCGGCTCTGCCTTTATTGAACCAGAAAGATTAAAAGAACGTAGCCTCAGCGTCGTATAAATTTAAGTCAATTCCTACGCCTGGAAAGCAGCTTCACTATACAGACAGATATACATTCGTATTAGATACATAAATATCAGACGATTTCAAATTTCTTGAGCAAGGAATTTTTACTTTGTATGTAAACTGACTGCTAAAACGCAAAATAGAAATAACATTCTCTATTATTCAAGAAACAGAAAATCTTTAGCGAAAAGAATTTTTTATCATGGATTTGGTTTTGCTAAAAAAGTTACGTTTTCATCACTAACAAGATCAAGACCAAAAAATAAGTAAATAGCTAAAGAAATATTAGGAATCACATTACGTACATCTACAAAACGGCACTTCAAGATTTTATAATTACATTAAAGGAAGAGAGTGTTGTGCAAGCATAAAGTGTCCCACAGAGGTCACATTTATCATTTTAATTATATTTGGATCAGTACTTCGTATGTGATAGATAGGTACTTCAACAATGAAAATATGTTCTCGGAAACTGCCAGACGTGTATCGCGATTTCTAACTCATTAGTAAGTGGCAACATCACCTTCAAGTGCAGGATGGGCTACTAGTTTGAGAGATTTTAATAAACTAAGGAAGGAGATAAGATAGTAGGAAGCGAAATTTTATTAAGGAAGAAAGAGCAAATTGAGGTGCAACACATGGGCTGAAAAGTCTCGGGGTTTTACAAAGAAAACACGATCTTTTTGTTCAAAATTGGCTTTATTCATCAATGCAATCTCCATCAAGAGCAACACAATCATTCCAGCGTCGCTCTAACATTTCAATACCACTTTTGCAGAACAATTTATCTTTTGCCTCAAACTAGCCCTCAGTCTCAACTTCAGCGATAACTTCTTCATTCGAGCGAAATTTTTTGCTGGCTAGCATGTTTTTGAGGTCTGCGAACAACCAGTAGTCGCTGCTAGTAGTTTCCAAATCTGGAGAATACGGTGGATGTGGGAGCAATTCGAAGTTCAACTCATGTAATTTTGCCATTGTTTTGATGACAAATGACTTGTGACACGGTGCGTTGTCTTGATGAAACAAAATGTTTTATCTCGTGTATCTACGACCACGACCACGTTTGAAGTCAGCAAACCAACGTTTTATTTTGTTTCGGTTGTTTCCGATGGAACGATGTCTCCATAACACTTTTCAAGCCATTGCTCATTGCTTCGCTTGAACGGTATTTTTCCCATCAAGAAGCAGTGTAAAATTAAAACACGAAATTGTTTTTGGTCCATTGTTTTGAAAATAACAAAAATAGCTAGATAAAGCCACTCTTAGCACAATAACTCACAAACTAATGAATATTATAGAATATCATGAAATTTTAACAGCTATCTTTTGAAGGTTAGTACTAACTGAAAAGGAGATGAATGCAATAAAACTAGCGCCACCTATGTGTTAGGCCCGGGACTTTTAAGCCAATGTGTTAGAAGTGAATAAAAGGATATATACAAAAGGGCGAATAAATGGAAGAAAAATTAAGTCTAGAATGAATGGAAAATATGATTATAAAAAAATATGAGTTTGGTAGATCAGAACAAGAAAGAATAAAAGAAGTACGGCCGTCAGAAAGTAATGATGTTAAGTATCGAAAGTAAAAGTAGAAAAAGACACGATTAGGGGAAAAGCTTAGAGTATTAAAGAAAGGAAGTTTAAAATGAAAGGAAGTAAAAATAAAAAATAACAGTGTAATGGAGCTGATCAAAAATGTAATAAAGAATGAATTTAAAAAAAGAAGAAAGAGAAGAAAATAGGTGAAATAAAAAATGAATGCATTAACAATATATACAAAGTATATCCAAAGAAAAATAATAGAATTTTGTTTAAGCATTTTCAACTTTAATCGCTGTACTTAATCGGGCTACTCTGTTTTAATTTAAACTAATAAGTTACTAATTTCATCGAATGAGATTAAATGTTACGTCGTTGCGAACAACTATCATCTGTACCTTGTAAATTATGTGAGACGTGTAATTATAGTTTTAACGACTATTCGAATGTCTTTCTTGAAAGATTCATCTTCTACCGATAGACGTTGCTCCTTTCCTAGCATCAGGCGCAAATATAACGAAACCGGTTAGGCTATTTAGCTGTCAACATGACAGATCATTTTTAAATATTACTGTGATGAGCATTTTATACTATTTGTAATATGATGCTTCCTTAATAACAAGAGAAATAAATGTTATTCTTTAATTATGTCTTTAGAAATGTTAACAGACAATTTTTACACTACTCTATATGCATACATTGTTATTTCTCACACCCAGGTACTGTCGTCTATTTATTGAAAGAACGCGTTTAGGTCGTTGAAGTACTCTACACAAACCTTGGAGGATAAGTACCTAAAGAGGCACACAAATTTGTCGAACTTGTTCAGGAAATCGCAGAAATAACTGTTTAATTATTTTCTGTCAATGTTTCTAGAAATTTCATAAAATTCTGGGTATTTTGTTACCTCGTTTGATCGGTAGAAATTTATTTTAAAATGAATTCATAGCATAATAATAATTAGCATATAAACGTACTTATTTTAGGCATTTCTTCTGCTACTGAAGAGAATCAAAATGAGTTTCTATATGTGAAAACAATGTGGTAATTTTCGGAGTGTAGTAAATCGGAAATTTTCCGGAAAAGCTGCCAGTTTTCCCTTGTCAGTATTTTTCACGTTCCCTAATGGTTTCCCTTTGCCAGGCCTGAGCCTTAATAAAAGTCGACTGTCAGCTCACGTACATATATCAAGTCGCACTTGGTGTCATTGGGAGTGCTTTAGCCCTTTACGATGTCACGCAAGAGGTTGATTGCTCTCGCGAAAGCCTCTTTGCGAAAAGTTCGGCGATATTCTTCTTACTCCCTCCGCTGCTGCCGCGCCAACGAAACTACGACAGACCCGAGCGAAATCGTGATCCGAATGTCAGTGCGGAAAAAAAAGAGAAACAAGATTCTGTTTTAAAAACTCTAAAGCTCTCGAATTATTATTAATATATTTAAACTTAAACTATTAACGGTGCACTCTTTGTGAAATATTGATAATACAAATAAAACAAACGAAAATAAATGCTGATAAATTCGACATATATTTCGTTTATAGCCCATTATCAAAAGTAAGGTATTACGTTAAACATATGTATATGTCGAGTTTGAATAATAAATTGATGAGCATTTATTTTGTTTGTTTCATTAATTTTTTGTTAAATAAATCAATTGAATTCAAAACATTTGTAATATATATGTTAGGGGTAAAGTTAGATAAGCGAGTAAACCTAGGTTTACCCAGATAAACTGCGTAATACCCAAGACTCATGGGTAAAGTACAAAATATATTTGGAATGGTAGACGTTTCGGGCTTTACCCGGGTAAACCGCGTTTTATCCGCTTTCGCTTGGTTAAAGTTGGATGTACCATAAATGACAAGGCCATTATAGTTTGAAAAACATATTTAATTCAAAAAACACATTTTATAAATAAAAATTACAATTCGAAACTGTATTCTCTTAATGGTAATCTACTCACGAGTACTTATTTCTTTAAACAAGAAAAGCTGCTGTGACATTTCGAGTTGCAAAGATTTCCAATAGCTTTACCTAACCTAACCTAACCTAACCTAACCTAGTCTCGCCACAAGTCCTTTTTTGACAGATTTCAGTTTTTTTTGACACCCTTCACACAAGCGCAGATATAGCTTAATAACATCTTGAGTTATATGAGTCATTTATAATACATTCAACTTTAACCAAGCGAAAGCGGATAAAACGCGGTTTGCTCGGGTAAAGTCCGAAACGTGTACAATTCCAAATATATTTTGGACTTTACCCAAGAGTCTTGGGTATTACGCAGTTTACCCGGGTAAATTGGTTTATAAAATTGCTTTGTATTTTTAATAATATAAAACTTAGGAGAGAAGAACAATTCGCGATACGTTTGATATTATGATCGATTCGTTTATACACACACATATATATAAGCTCATATGTGACTGTATACCAGTCTGTTTTTATTTGTAGTTGTGATTATGTTTTATAGTTGTAAATAAAAATTACTTTCACTGATACTGTACGTTGTAGTAGTGCATGAGGTTAAAAATGTCCGCGCTAATCTTCGACGGGATCAATGCATTTCAAGAGTGTACATTCATAAAAGAAAAAAATTGGAAGCAAGACTGAAAGAAAAACAATAGCGATGAAGAGTAAAAAATAATGCAAAAAATAAATCCAAATGCGAATTGAAAATTAATGTTTTGAACACAACGAAGATTACGAAACAAAAGACGATTGAATCAAATCAAATGTATATTTTACTTAATAAGCTGCGTTATGATTGCACGTTTTGTAACAACATTTCTCAGTATCGTAAAGAAAAACCATAAAAGTATGAGAACCGTTTGTCTTACCCCTAGTGGCCCAATTCTCCTTCTCTACATTTAGAAGAAACGGACCAATTTTGACGTTTCGGTTTTTTCCACAATATGACAACGTGTGTTTTTGTTGTTTACGCCATATCATATATTAGCATTCTACGTTCTTAGTCTTACTAAATGTGATTTAAAAGCTTCAATCATTTTAACACTAGAATGTCAGAGCTTTAAGGGTAAAAGAAATGAATTTTAACAAATCCTGGCCAATAAAATTTTCCATTTTTCATTCTACTGCTTACATGCTAATACAAATATTAATTATGCTAAGTAATATATTTTTTATTTTGTCCCGTTTCAACGTTATTATTATATTGTAATGCGGTAGTTTGAAAATCATACAAACCCTACAGTCTCTACTAAAGTAGAAATTCGCAAAAAAGTAAAATTTATGAAACGCTATTGACAAAGGGATGTTTATTGAAAAGAATAAAATATATTTATACGTTTAGTGTTAGTGTTAGTTCAAAATAGCCTGAACGTTTACTGGGTGTAATTTTGATAATAATTTAGGCTAGGTTAAGTTATGTTAGGGTATACATGTTTAAGATTATTATACATTCCTTAATTTCAAAAATAACCAATTGGATAAACCCAGTTATATACCCCCACGGAGTATACTTTTACATAAATATTCACATTATTTTAGTGTGTTTTATTGTGCTCTGATTGTATTTTATTTTATGCTTTGATTGCAACCTTTTATTAAGTTGTTTTGTTTTTCTCAAAAATTCTCGTAAGGGGTGAGAAAGAAATTGTTATTTTCTACTTTAGCAGGTGTAGAAAGCCTTTCCGACACTGAGTATTGATCTTGTTCGTTTTTTCTGAAGAGTCATTGCTTGTACTAGATGTAACTGCCATCCCATCGAAAAAGGCTGATTTCGGATAAAAGTTGGAACTTGCTCGTGCGTTTATTACAATTTGGAACCGTCGTAAAACGAAACTTTCCTTTTTCTCTAATCGAAAATTCCAAACTTGCTCGCGCTCCAGTCCATAAAGGAAAAAAAAAGCAACCGAAACAAGTTCCCAAATGAGGTGGAATTTTATCAGTGGGGAGAAGGGCAGCGATTCAATATCAGAACCAATAAAACGAAATCCGGCTGCCCTCATTTGCATTCCGATAGAAAATTAAGATTCGCCGTTGTAAATACAACCAACCAGGTCGTCGTTAAGTTCACGTGACCCAACGTTAATTAAAAGTACACTAATGTCTTCTAATCGGTCGTTAAAAATTATCGAAAATACTTTACGGATACAAGGTATGTCCTTAGAAACCTAAAGATACTACTACACACTTATAGTAAGGACGGTTTTAAATACGAATACACTTTGTTTTAAGAAAACAGAAATTTTAACTTTAATCTACAGATGGCGATCTACAGTTAAAGAAGAACATTTAGTTTTTGGTTAGAAATTTATCGAAATTACCAAATGTGGATCGCGATATCGATCTTATTGATCCACAGAAGTTTAATTAAATTTAACAACCGGAGATTTGAATAGAATTGTGACAGATTCAAAAGTTTGTCTGTACAGGAAATATATTTTAATGTATTATTTAACGTTAGTTTGGTTATTCTGTTTAGAAATCCATAATAAAAATGATCATCAGTTATGAATTAAAGTGCTTCTGTATTTGGCATTCTACAAAGTTGTTAAAAATGATTATATAATAGGCATTGTGCTAATATCTATGGTGTTATCGATGGTAGCTTTGTAATGTAAAACGGTGGATCTATCTCATCCTGTAATAGAATATTCTACAACTAGCTAATCATTTAAAGGTTTAATTAAAGAATCAAACTAAGTAATACACGTACTTTTGATGTCCAGGATGTTATCCTTTAATCAAAATTACTGATTAAATATCGTGAATTTTCGACATGTATTAGTAGGTGTTTAAATATTAGTTGTTGCCTGTCGCACCGCCGGGATCTCGCAATAATTGAAATATAAGTGCTAGGCACCATCGATAACAACACCCAGCCGTCTAAATTTAAACGGGTTCAACTAGTTTCATACATATATTTTCCTAAGGGATACTTATATGTATCTGTTGACCGCAGTTATAGGAATCGGTCGCTAATCGTACGGGTTCTGAATTTTGTTAATTTTTCACATCGCTTTTGAGGCACCTTCTTTTTGAAATAAAACACTCGGTAATTTATTCACAGGTTTATTAACGAACTCTACAATTGTTTCAACAGGGGTCTGTCAAAAAGTTACCAAGTGTTTTATTTCGTTTTTATTTTAAAATGTATTTTCACAATGTGAACTGTACCTTCTTCTTGTATAAGTATATAGAGCACATTGTGGAAAATCAGAATATTGCACAATCCGAAATTACGACGACTGAAAAAATACATGATAATTTTCTAATCTGGGAAATATATAAATACCCATAAAATTTTAAATAAAGGATACCAAATCACGATGTCAGAAAATAACGAAATTTACAACGCATTCTTTTTATGTATAAAAATTAATGAAACACTGATTTCGTTTGAGGGTAGTGTAGCCTGTATGCATGAATTACTTAATGTTCTAGTAATATTTAGTATCTATCTATAAAGAGTCCTTTAAATGTCTATGGAAAAATTATAACAGAATAGCAAAAATTTTCTTATATAATCGACTAGCATAAATGATGATGAAAGTTATTTTATATTAACTGTAGAAACGTATGTATGTACCTACAGGTAAAGCTTTTAAATAATTTAACTAAGTTTTATTATCTGAATTTTTTATTAAAGAAAGTGGTCCTTAAGGTGTATCTGTCCATTTCGCAGAACTTTAGAGAAGGAGAACAAGAAAACGATCTGATAATTATGATCTGCGATTAAGTTGGAGCGGAGAATTTTTTTATTGCAAGTGTGCACCGTAAAAAAAGAGATTAAGAAGTTAATTAATCCACGGTATAAATACCTACCGGCTTCTTTTCAACGTCAGACTTATGGACACTATAATTAATAACTACACGTGTTAATCTGAATTGTTACCTGTTTTGAGCTTTTATTTTTAATTTTTACGGTAATGCATTTTTAAAATTATCTATAACAATTGACTATCACTATTACAACTACCATTATTCGTTACTGCCTGCTATTAAATCAAAAATTTGGTAATATTTCATATTTCTATAATTATGAGTAACAATTTCTTATTTCTAAATACTACTGAAATTAAATTATTGGGTAAGGTCCAATTACAGCCATGGTTATAATGTTGAACAACAATTTTTCGCGGGTAGTAGTCTAATTAAAAGATGAAACTATACATTAAGCCTAGTTTCCATATCCGGGATACTGTCGTTTAAATGGAAATAATAACCTATAATACATTCTTTACAAATTACGAAAATTGTTAATTTACAAAACATACTGAATCCTTTATTTGTGATTGTCTCTTAAATATACGATAGATATTATTTCAAAAAAGAAGGAATTAAAATCCTTATTCGTCTAAATTTTTAGATCAAAGATCTTACATTTTTTAGTTCTTTCTGTTGATTCCCTATTTATATTTATATTTATAGATATTATTGTTTGTTTTAAGTTTTTGATTTAAGGATATACTAGGGAACGGTTTCCGTGATTCGTGTATGGGAACTTATAAGCACCAAATAGTAAATGTTAGGTTAGGTTAGGTTATCTTATTGGAACATGGGAAGTGTTATGTACTAAAAGATAAAGGTTCGGTTATGAAGAAGAATTTACAGAAAGGGTGATAGTGAAGATTGCTGTGATTTGAAGTTTAATCAAGGCAACCTTCTCAATGACCTAACCTTCATGAAGTGCAAAATGGACAATTATTTACATAAATAATAATTGCGCCAAACTCTATCGTGGCCAATTTGAAATTTTACCTTTACCACCTTTTACAACCCATTTCGACATCAGTGAATTTTTCAAGATAACCGAGTACTTTACAAGCAAACATCAGATAGGGCTATTGCCCTAGCTAAATTATCATAATTCACAAATCAAATAATTAGCAATTTACTTTTCTAAAAACGACATTATTATTGGTACGATTTAAATTACCGTCAAGACCAATCAAGATCATGGCGTCACATATAGCTTTTAATTTTGTAATAAAACATAAAAAAAATTGACGAAATTGAATTAAGTTGAAAATAATAAATGTAATAGATAATGTGAAATAGAAATTAAATTATATATTTTGTGATATTCACCTTTTTTTACTTAAAATTAACTTGTCTCATTCTTCAGATTCACTGTCTATTAATTCAAAATCTCTAAATTCACTTATTCAACAACTTCTTGTATTGTCTACCATATGAGTTAATATATTTTTCTGCAAAACCCGTATAGGAGCCGCCAGTCGATGGCTGAGAGGTTAATGGATAGAAATAGTTGGCCAATGATAGAATTGCATTATTTGGCCACTCGAGTTAGATCAGTGGTGTCATATGTGTATTCTAGATTTTTTCATTAATTTGTTGCAGCAGTAATGCGCACTGTTTAGCTAGTTTCGAGAAAATTGATGCTAAAGAATACCGTGTACCTTATATACAATAAATTTTAATCATTTGGCAATGAACCTCGAAGCTCAGGGAGTACTCGTTAGGTCGCTGGTTCGAACCTTAGAATGATACTTTTATTCACTTGTTTTTAACCACTAGATCATTTGCCCATACATTGCAGATTATCGTTTGCCATGGCTAAACCTGAATTAAGTACCAGACATTAACCATTCATGGTCCAATTCTTGAACGTTCATAAAACCCAATCAGGAATATGACAGCACTGACCAAACATGCTTGAATATTTTGAGGAACTGTACTTAACTGATATATGCATTTTTATTAAGAATAAGTCGTTAATTTGTTTATTTCCCACTTATTATTCTATATTCTTGTCGCTAATACAGAATTGGCTCTCAATTACACACCTATACCTTTGTATTCGATTTGTGAGTTTTATCTGTTCTCCATTTTTTCTTAACTTTTCTTTATCACCGTATAAGTACACACATAAGCACCTCTAAAAAAATATAATCCATCAAAAGACGTGAAATAGTAATTGTGTTTTATTAAAGCAGTTCCTCACTAAGTATTATATAAGTGACATTTGATTTTCTCTTATCAGTGTATATGTTATCAGTTATCCCTGGCAATTAACTAATATCTAGTGTACATTGTCTTTGTTGTGAGCATTTTTATTTCCAGAAAATGTTTTAAGTGTTTCCATTTTATATGTTACATACGAGTATGTAGAGCGTACACAAACTAGAACAAATTCAAAGAAGTCGTTATTCTCCAGTCATATCGTATAATGATTTAAGTCGCAAGTTTTCGAGACGGGGCAGAAGTTATCATCAACATAAAAGTGGTTCCAAACTTTGAACAGTTACCATTTGTTTTACCAGTCAACGGGGGATTGTTTTATGCACCAATAAAGTTTTGAATGTCGTCCGATACGTAATCATTCCGAAAGAATCAGCTCTTTGAAAACATTTATTTCCAATCGCTGAGTTAATTTCTTTATTTATCTTTCAGAAATTACTAGAATCGTGGAAACTTTACAAGTATATATCTAATATATATGTATTATATATATATATATATCAATTCTATTTAAATGTACAATGTGCCAGACATGCGAAACAATTGCAGGTGAACATTTTTAAGTGAAAAATACTTGTATACAATGTCACAAAAAAAATAAAAATCAACTGCCAAAATGCAAATGGAGCTTTTCAATCAGAAGCTTGCCATATTAGTATATTACATAAAGTTGTTAATTCTCTTTAAGAAACTGCAAATCAGTAGCGACTATTCAGTTGAAGCTTCTATCTCTCTCTTTTTCCTTTCCTTTGACAGTATCGAGATTTATTCTCCCACATAAAAAATATAGTTACTATTACAATAATTTTTTGTTTTACTATTAAATGACGAAATTTCTTGTAAAAAGGTGTATAAAATTATTGTATCTGGTTAAAGCACTTTCTAGTGTTTTTAATAATACCCATTGTAATGACCTTAATACACATAATACATATTCATATCCATATGAAGAGCTAGGCGCCTGATCACCGTATCTCTGCCAGTGCGAACAAATTTGCAGATCCAACGCTCCTTCACCTGCGTAGGGATATTCGAAGAAATAGTAACTGCATCTAATTGTACGTTTACTTTTTCTGTTTTTTTTTTTAACTCATCACCTACTTTTGAAAGCACGAGCCGTCATTATTGCAGATGTCAAGTGTGATTATGATGATTAATAAAAATGCATAAAAGTTGGTTGAAACTGGCGGAACAAACCGTGTACATTTATATTATTACCACATAAGTTTATTTAATACAGATGTCATTACGATTTGTTGGTTTTTTTCACCTTTTTCTTTGCAATCAGTGGTCAAATTTCAACCTAAGGTTAATCGTATCCAATAGTCGTAGTTGTTGTTTCCATTAACTTGTTTTTGTGGTTTTGCAGTGGCATATTAGTAATGCGTTCTCAGTTATTATAAATTATCTGCGTAAAAAGTCACCGCTAACCGACCTTCCTTTGCTTTTCTCTAATAGAACGAATATTTTTCATTTTCAAACGTTCGAGGTAGGGAAGAAAGAAAATGTAACTCGAAAGAATGTATTTTTAATTTTTACATTAATATATGATATAATTTTTGTTTGCTTTTGTGGTGTCTAAAAAGTGACGTGTTAAAACGACTCTAAATCTTGTAAAAATTGTTGAAATATACTCTTTTGAACCATTACCTAATCTTCTAATCAATTGCTTACACACAAGTAGATCTTAAAAGTCACAAAATCCGTTTGAGTTCCATAATAGGTGACTTCAATATATAGGGAGCCAATTTAATATAAAGCATGAACAAAGGCGTTGTTTCGGGTTGATGGACCGTGGTCGAAAGGAACTTGTAGATCCAAACGTTTCGACTGCAACTTTGGCAGTCATCTTCAGTTGGCAGCTTGATTCCTAGGTCAGTTGCTACTGAGACTCCGAGGTACAATCTTCGGCCTAGGAATCAACAGCCGAAGTTGCAGTCGAAACGTTTGGATCTACAAGTTCCTTTCGACCACGGCTCATCGGACCGGATCAACGCCTTTGTTCATTCGATTCCGGCCGTGAAAGCCTACACCATTACATAATATAAAGCAATTGACTAGGGCTATTGCCATTACAATAAGAGCGAGTTTTATATATTCTTATATACGGAATCCTGTAAACAGTGGATATATAATGTTTTAATAATGAATATGAAGCCCCAAGACCATCCAGAATATTTAATTTTGTGTTTAGGGGCCATGGTTTTTGAGTTATTTGGACGTTTTACAATTGGCACCCTTATAATCAGTCTCTTGAGCGTCACGAGTTTTGCTATCTTTTGTATACCCACAGGTACTTTAGAATTTGGAAGCAACTGCTGTTTTTTTTAAACGATTAATAAAAACGCATAACAACTCATAAATAGTAAAGCATGGATGACTCCACAACTATAAAAACATTAAACTATTCCTCCATTTGTGGTCGTAGCGCCCATGAGGTTGACTAGATGCGGCAATTTAAGAAAGTCGGGAACCATAGGATTGTTACTGAACATCAAATTGAGTTTTCGAATTTCGAAAAATGTTAGTGGTGGTTCTATGTACACTGCTGTTGCAGTATTTCTATGGTCCTTTCAAATATCTATGGACTATGCACACCCTCTGCAGTACCTCATCAAAAGGTGATATTTTACAGAGACTAGTACAACCCTTCAAAATTTAGACGGATGGGTATTGTTATCAATGGTGCATAGCACTAACTGTTTAACTATGCCATCTCTTTTATTCATTCGGCATGCGTGGAGATTTTTAACTAAAAATTGAATATCAAAAGCAGGCCCGTTAATTACTTCCATAACTCTGTATCATGAGAGGAGATAGCTCCACAAAATTATTACCATAGCTACGTAGAGCATTATTATGTATCTGCAGACTTGGGAATTCTAAATACAATGCAATTCTATAAGAGGTATTTAAACTCTTTATTCCTACATATATGATAATCGGTCCTACATTAAAGTCACTGTTCCGTTACTCTTGTGGAGTAAGATTTAAATTATTTGGAGCTATTATTATAGTAAACTTATAACTTATATGTTCTAAAATTAAAATTGGACATCGATAACTTGAAATTACTTTAATACGAGGCATGTTCTTTAAGTAATTACCATTTTGAAATTCTGCCGCCGCAGCGCTGCTATCACCGTTTCGCGCATGCGCACTGAGTACCTACATCTCTCAACTATGCACTGACGCCATTACAGTCTGATTCACCCTTGTTTACGTTTTTTTACTGAGTGTTTAAAATGCCTCCAATAATTGTGAGCCCTGTCGACTGTGAAGTCCGGGCTGTTAGACGATTCCTTAGTGTTAAAGGACTAAAACCGATTGATATTCATCCTGAGATCTGTGCAATTTACGGACAAAACATTATGACTGATGGAATGGTAAGGAAGTGGGTGAGAGTATTTAAAGATGGCCGCACAAATGTACATGACAATGCCCGTCCGCATGTGGATAATCGCACCAAAGATCTCATCACATCTTTTCACTGGGAATGTCTAGATCTTCCTCCGTACAGCCCTGATCTAGCGCCCAGTGTCATCATTTGTTCAAAGTCAAAACAGTTGTGATGCAGTGGTTAACAGCTAACAAGTCAGGCTGCAGAGTTCTATGAGAAGGGTATTCAAAAACTGGTCACTGGTCAAACATTACGACAAGTGCCTCAATATTGAAGGAAATTATGTAGAAAAGTAGATTAGGGTACAGGCTTTCATGTAAAAATAAAATTATTAAGATATCTTTGCACGTATTTAATTTATTTCAAAACGGTACTTACTTAAAAGAACATGCCTCGTAACAACCTTCTGAAAAATATTTATTTATTTCCAATTATTTTCTCAAGTTTTACTATTATTAAAGAAAATTTACAAAAGTATAGACGCATGAAGAACAAATTGAAAACCCGAGATAAGTAAATATTTTCAAATGTAATAAATGCTTCTCGTTCGAATTCAGAATATTGTTTTGTAATCCTGTGCTTTAAAAATGTTGACAGCTATTTTGAAATTAACCACATATCACCAGGTGGATAAATAACAACTTTCACAAGACACAGCTGTTAATTTGGGGGCATGAAGCATATACGTTTGTGCAATTCATATGATCCCGAAAAAACTCGTAAGACGAGAACGATATTAAATTACACCAGTTGTTCAGAAGTAAAAAGATCACGAACCAATCTTTATTAATTACGGTTCGATTTTTTACAGTAACTGTAATTGAATTTATTGAAAGTCGTCTCGCGCGTTACGTGGGCATATTTATAATACATTTCTCCAGGAGAGCGTCCTATATACATATATGTGTATATGTGTATATGTGTATATGTATATATATATATATATATATATATGTATATGTATATATATCCACACAAAACCGAATTACTTTAATAATGTAACGGTTCTGCCAGGTATCGTTAACTTTGCAATTTCACAATTAGCCTGAAACTACATTTAATGAGCAGTGGCTGCCTTTATACGCGTCGAGCAGCTCATAAATTCCCAGGTGAAGCACAATTACACTCTTATATGTACCGACACCACCTAATAACGTGGCCAGGGAAAGAGTGTGCAAGCAAAGCGGGTATTAAGGCCGATCGGATTTTTCGCTTCATTAACCGCATAATTATAAATTTATCGGGTCGAATAAAAGTCGATGCAATACCGTGTAAGTACAATGCGAAGAAATTAACAACATACCTCAACGCCAAGGTAATCATTTCCTTATGAGTATTGTAAACGGCTATCCCTAAAATTAATTACAACAAATTGCCCAAAACGAATAGATCCCTCCCACTTTGAACGCGATGCCGGCCGTTGAAAGGAGAAAATTTATTAGTAAATGCATATAGGTACATATACCTAGCTTTGTTTTTACACGGTAAGCAGCAACTGCAAGGATTAATCAAGAAATAGGTTACATTCGAGCTGTAAGTGGTGAAATGTTTTCCGTCTAACATTAGAGGACGATATTGCAAAGATGGTCGGTTCTTGGTCATTGAAGAACATCATCAAGGAAGATGAGTATAATTGCATTCATGATGCCAAACAAATACAGAAATGGGTAAGGCAGAATATGTTGCCATCAAAAGAACGCCAAAATGTTTTATATGATACTTCTATTAATGGTTACTTTGACTCCCAAGACGTTGTTCAAAGTAGAAAAATAAAATAAAAAACAAGAAATAGGGTGTTATAAGGTTTTTCTTCATTATAGTTATGCCAGTATCTATGTGGATGAATATTGAAAGCACGATAGGTTTATGTTTTAATTTTACATTTTAATACACCTTCTTACTTAAAAGATATGTAAGAAGAGGCTTGAAGAAATACGAGGTTCTTTAAATATTTTTCTTCGAATAAAATTACAATTCAATACTATCTCTCTCAAAATAATTCCCTCGGGAAGCTCCGATCATTCTGACCATCAACCGATGATCCGAAAGCGCAAGATCCCGGAGTCCGTCATCACTTTAATCGGTTCTTGCAGTTGAAGGTCTTCCACTGTGTCTTCCATCAACTCTCTTCCTTCTGAAAAGGCCTCAAACCACCGAAAAATTTGGGCTGTTTATAAATCACTGTCTCTGTAAGCCTTTTGTAAAAGTTTCTGATGCACTGCGCTCAAGTCTAATGCAAAAACTGATAGCACACTGTTACTCGAAATTAATGTCACTCATTTCTCATAACTGCGGACAACTAAATGAATCAACCGAGTTTAAACTCGTACTGAACGCGTATCACATGTCCACCTATTTACCTTCGAAGTCCCATGCTGCTAGTGTTGCCATATCGAACTCTACATTGTCAATTTCATTGCTTAATTTATACACCTCGTATATATTTATGTATTAAGTTCCTATATAAATATAAACTTATATATACATATGTGTATTGTTTTCAAATTACATCCCAATTTTGTTTAGATTTTACTTGGTTTGATCAGGCCCATAGAGCAATAAACCTGTAAGTAGCTCTAATACTTCAGAGGAATTGTAAATGTAAATACTTTTAAGGTACATTGTGAATGAAATTATTATATACCTATCGAAAAATACTTTTTGTAAAACAATTTAAAAAGTTGAAAATAAATAAAGCTATAGATAACATTAATTATGTCAATTCTGAGTACTTATTCAATTTCTATTACCTACTTGTTCAATTGTTACCCATCGTGATGAAAGGTATTCTGGAGGTGCTATAAGTATTAGAAGTTCTTTTGAAATTGAAACCCCAAATATTGTTTCTATACAAAATTTGGTTTTTGTTATTCAAAATACTTCAGCTAATAATGCTGTGTGCTTTGTCAATATAGATCTAGCGATCGACACGGTGAGTCTTTTACTGACATGATAATTAAGTGCTACAGCTAGGCGCGATTCTTCTACTTTGCACTGCCAGTGTTCGTTTATTAGGAACCTTCGTTAGATAAATCCCAAGTGTCCATATTCTATAAACATATGTTCACAGGTATAGGTAATATTAGGCGGTCTCTTACGATTATTTTAGATGACATTGTCGGCTTTAACCTAACGTGAAACCGGTGGTAGTACCAAATCTATTTCAAATTTTAGTGCTTGATCGTAAACAAGTGAAGACGTCGTTTGCATTCGGTCTTGGATGACTAAAAGAAGAGATAACAACAACACAAAATAAGATGTATCGGTGCAGGTGAAAATTACGCGAAGGGAGCGAAAATAACAGAGCGAGCAGGCCAGGAGATGTGGATATGGTGCTTGGTGCTACAATCCGACAGGCCTAAAAATATCGTCGGTCTCACCGTATTCAACACACGTAGTACACAAATCAAACCCGTTTTGCCTTCCATCGCAGTGTGCTGTGTGCGTGGCTTGCTTGGCGGGGCCTACTTGATGGCTGGGAGATTAACTTGCCGTCGTACGTCTATCGCTGTTCGACTAGTGAGAGCCAGGACCTTTTGTCTTCGTCGCTTTCCCGACGCCATGTTCTGCTGATGCGACGTGCTCTTGACCGTCGTGTATATGTGTGTGTTGCTAGAATAATACATGGGCTCTTATGTATTATAACTGATGTTGCTGCACTCAGTGCTCCTCCGCTGGCGGCTTTTGCCTCCTCATTGTATTTTCACTAAATGACGAACTGTTTTGTTTTTTATGTTTGGTGAAAAGAAAACGCGTTTGCTGTCGTTGCTTGTTGCCAATTTATGTTTCTTCGCATTTTTGAAAGTTTTGCCGCGACAGCCGGGAGTGTGCGGGAGAGTTCTGAGTTGTCTGCGCAGATTCTCGGGGAGAAACAGGGAGTTTTGCAAACGATCACGTTTTAGAACAGGAGGAAGCCAAGTAAGAACATTAATATCATTCATTTTAAATAGTTACCTACACATTTAAGAGATTTTTACTGAGACTGTAGTTGCGTACAATTTCGTACGCAAAGGAAAATTAAAGATAAGTAGCTAATTTCAATGTTAAGTATATCCAATCGTCTGATTTATAAAACATTACAATTACTGTTTTTGATAAACAAGTACACCTTTTATGCTTTAGAAAACTAACGAGTTTATCTTCAAACTGGAAATAAAAAACATGTTGCGCTAAAATAGTTTTCTTGTCAATACTCATGTATTTTCAACGAATTATTTAAATGTTGTTGTTTAAATTTACAATTAAAAAAATGTACAAATAATATTAGAGAATTTATTAGAAAAATTTGAAATAAATAGTACAATAAACGAAATGTTATTTTTTTAAAAATTACAAATTTAGCGTTTTTAAATTTAAATTTAGTCTTTTATCTCCACCACAATCTAGTCTTACAAATATTTGTTTGGTATACTAAATTTTGTTGTTACTTTTAGTAATTGCAGTGCTCAATTGTAATATGATTATGTTTTAACACTTTAAAATAGGTAGGTATCAAAATGATAGTTGTCTTAGTTTTTGCTTCTCGATTATATAATTTTTATTTTCCTATAAGTAAATTTCAAAATAAATTATTTGTTTTTACAACGGTGGCTACAATGAAATTAAAACCTTTTCAGTGATATACTGAAACTGTCTATAAAATAGCTAACATTGTTCAATAATAATTTTTAGTTCAAAGCGTACTTCTTTAGTTCATATTCTTATAAATTAAAAAAAAAATAATTATTTTAAAAGGAAAACAATAAAGCTCTGTTGATTGAAACAACTTTAAGGAAGAAAATCATTCTCCAATTTTCACTGGTCATGTTTGCGCTTGAAAATTTTCGCAAAATATTTTTTGTATGTAAATAATAGGTGAAATAAATAAAAATACAAAGTTTCCACAAAATTGGTATAATCACACTTTACACGTAACAATTGTAACGTGTGTATATACCAATTTTGTGGAAACTTTGTGTTTTTATTTATTTTACCTATTATTTGAAACGAGTTTCCATCAAGTGAACGTAGAACGAATAGATCATTTTTGTATGTAGTTATTGATTATTGTTCCTTACCTTTACATCCATCACATTCCAGAACTTTTTTGCATGAAAAGGCTTCTTTGTTTAATAATAACTATATATATATATATTAGAATTAAAATCGTCCTTGTCGACCGTAGCCATAAAAAATAACGTCACTGAGTTTTAGAATTTAGAACACATCACTACCGCAACAAAGTCATTAATGTAAATACTTCTCAGCAACTTGAGTTGTTTAAAAACCGCGTTGATGTTCATTCGTACAAACAATCTTTCGGACTAACCACAAAATTTTATAATTGCGCCAGTTTGTGGTCATTTTGCGGTTGCATATTGTATCTAGGTATATATTTTTTGCTCCCGCTTTCTCGAAAGTGAAATCGCATCCCGGCATTTGAACCCTTAACACTTTTATTTTCAATGGTTGTTATAGGGCAATAAAGCCGTAGGTGCCAAATTATACCCAAAATAGAAAGCGTTTCAGTGGATATCATGTAAACATGCCTATTCTTCACGTTTGGAAGTTTAGAACCGTGTCCAAATAAATTACTGACAGGTGCCCGAAAGGAACGTAACAAGACATTAAAATTTTCTTTAATAAAGAACAATAAGAAACTAGATTTTAATATGCACAGCTGTCATTTGTTTGAAATACTAAAATACAAATTCAAAATTTTAACTAGGTACTTTATTCTAAGTTATAATTATAATATATATTTGTATTTGCATAGTTTTTAAACCTATTTTCTATTTTGAAAATATATACGGAATATTTGAATTGCATTGACTGCAAACAGAATTATTGATAAAAATGGTAACCGGCTTCGAAGGTATCAACAATTTCTTATGTAAAACGATATAAATATGAAAATTATTACCTCAGAAACCAAATTACCCTATAATAATTCTGTATGAACTTTACAGTTAACAATAAAATAGGTAAATTTTATTAATAAAAAATATATATAAGGCGATGAAAGTGAGAAATCATTAGGAAGTAAAAATAGGCCAGCTAATGAACAGTGGATTGTAATAGGTGTAATAAAGTAGAATTAACGTTTAAAATAATATAATTAAAGGAATTTTGGAGGAGTAGGGTACAACAGTAACGATTTAAGAAACGAGGTACGAGTCATCTTGATACGAAATAGGTGGAAGAGAATATATATGCAGAGAATAGTGTGGAGATATCATGAATGAGGGAAAAGTTCGAGGTTACATTATAAAATTTAAAGAATAACACCACAGCATGTAGGTACCTATTATAGATGGCGTACAGAAGTTAGTGTATTAAGTTGTGAGGCATATATGAAATGGTGAAAGATTTCTCTGTTATTACTTCGTTAAACACCAAATTAATAGCGAGTAAACTAGTTAAAAAAATGACGATGTTGATTTTAAAGTCAACACGTAACATTAACTTACACCACACATAAAAACTGATTTATTAAAATTAAAGGTAGTTCTAAAAATGAACTGAATTATGTATGATATGATTTGCATACTTAGTATAATGATTCTTTAAATTGATTCCTTTGCTTATTGTTGTGTCAGAGTTTAAACAATTTCTAAGTGGGCGTTAACAATAGGTAACTCTAACTAGTATATACAAGGGTGCAAGACGACAAGCAACATGATCATTCCAGTTAGAGATCATCTGTTTTAGATAATTAGCCACATATTATACGAGACAACGAAGATCAGGAAGACTAGGGAATTTTAGAAGAATTAGCTTAACTTCTTATGCGACAAAAATATTGACTAGATTAGTGCAGAGATGCATGGGATAAAGTACGGAAGAAATATTGGGGAAAACCAACACGGGAATAATGTTGTAGTGTTAAACGTTAAACAAATCATAAAGTACTAATAACCCTCTCTTTCGAAGTGGTGACCAAGAAATATTAATTTATAATATACTTTTGAAATTTCATTACATATTATCCCTCTTTTTCTATGTATAAAAATACTGTGAATGTTATTAGAAATGTCAGGGATACTTTGTTTGACTATCGGCCAAAATTTACGAAGAACAACCCTGATGAAACCATCACAGTATATATAATACGTCGCTTCCTTACTTAAGGGCGCGTTTTTACGACTTTACACACTAGTAAAAAAATTCACGCCAATTTTGTCATCGACAGTTTATGGTACGCACTTTATATGCAAAGTAATGGGCATAATTCGACTGATTTATGACATCAAAGTATTCTTGTTGAAGTGTATATATCCTATATACATATACGTATGAAGCAGAAGATGAAAAGGATGTTCGTTGTCTTGGCTTGCGATGAATTCGAACCCTTATTTTCGAGCCCTTGCATATTCTTTTCGGTCGCCCTGTGCCCGTCGCACATCGACAATATCATCCGAAGGGTTTTTATGAGCTTATTGGAGCCTTTATTTTCTTTCGTCAATTATCTGACAAACAAGAAACGTTTAGGACAGAGTGTCGGGTTTATAGCTTGTCCCGGGATGATGGCGATGAATAAAAAAGGGCGGGTTGATGCTTACACAGGAAAACAATGCGTTTAAGTGTTTCGGAAAATTATTTTCTTTCTTTCTTTCACCTACTCTAATTCGTCCGATTTTGGACTTTTTGTATTCATATTATCAATTTCTACAATTTATAACTTACCGAAGGTAATCAGTTGTTTTTATCACTCTCATTCAAACCCATCTGATTTATATTAGATTTAAATTACATGAAAAATGGAAACAGTAGATTGCTTCAACAAAATATTCAATAAAACAATCAACAATATTGTATTGATTAAAAAGTCATTATCAAGAGTACAGACAGTACAGTATTTTTACTCTCTAATAATGTTGTACTTAATTCGTTTTATATAAATATCATTCTTAATTTTATAGTGCATTAAAATACTAGATACAACTGAGTAGATATTCTAAAATTAAAAAAAGTTTTACTTCAGTGCAATACAAGAAATTGTTATGCAAAATGTTGCTTTTGTACAAATAATTACAAAATTGTTAATGTCCATTTCATTTTATTTCTGCAATATTCTATTTGATTAGTTGAATTATTCGTTTTTTTACGCATCCTGTCAACGAAATTATTGCCAAAGTTTTATGCAATGTTTGAAAACTTTTTTTAAATATTTATACCCATATCATTAATTAATGATTTTAGACTTTTGCAACGATTAATAGCCATTGTTTTACTATTGATAGTAATGGTAATACAATGATTATCCCACATATTTGTAGCGTTCTTTATACTGTTGATTGTTCACAATCTGATTTGGTCATATTGCTGTTTTAATGAATTTATTGTAATGAATTTTTGTGTTTGCCTAATATGAATCTACTAAGCATTACAGTAATACGTTAATGTCAAAGCTTTTGGTACTATTGTTTATATATTTATTATAAAAAGAGGATAATTAAACTTATATTATTCGAAAGTTACTGTGCCATAGATGAACACAAAATAAGAATAAAGTTGGCGTTAAGGCTAGAGGGGAAGATACGAACACAACCAAATATTGTTCTGCATATATTTACTCACCAAGTTAAGTCAATCCTACAAACCTAGAAGCAAAAGTCTGTCACCCCTACCTCTGTCTGTGCTTAATCGCCTCTAAAAGGTAAATAGAGATACAAAATGATTAACAAATGCAATTGTTTTCTCAATTAAATTGGTGCTTATATGCTTTTCCGCGGCCAACACCTTCCAGTCTTAATATTATCTTCATGTGAGTATTGAAAAATCTCTTCACATACTGCAAACTATAAACTAAATCCATTGTCAGATTATCATAATTGATTGTATCGAACCGAACAGGAACACAATCAAAACGTCACAACTACTACGTACTGCATTACAACACAAAATTTTCTTAATACTAAACTTCGGTATTTCTATTCCTAGCATTTACACTACCCCATACGTCTCACATTCATTATCAATGTAAACGAATTGTCGGATTTCCACTGAAAAAATTACATTTGCTTTGTATAGAGGCTGAGCATATTATAACACTGTATTGATTGCAGCTCAGTTACCTGCCTAAATTTGTTATTTTGTGTTGATGAATGTTGGTGCTGAAGGAAACGTACACAGTTATAATATTGCACAGAACCCGTCTGTTGGCCCAGTTAAGCAGATCGCGGCATGCTCAACCGAAGACTTGGATAATTCATTTGGTTTACTACTCTATATAGGACGGCTGGCAAAAGACAATTTTCAACAAGCACTTCAGCTTTGAATGTGATGCAGCAACACTAAATTATTATCTCAATAAATTTTAGGGATTGGGTCGGAAAAATACAAAAATATCTACTTTTTTTGCAATTCTGCAGCTCATTTATGCCAGCTGCCCATCTTCAAATGCATAAGAATTGTTCCGATTGCAACAATTTTATGGTTTTATCAACAATTTTGTATTTTATTTATTTCAAAGTGACAAACATGAATAATCAAATTAGTTGATTCGTATGAGCATGGAATTTTACTGGAAAACCATTGAGATTTTATTTAAAATGATGCTGTTGCAGTTGAATTTACTCCAAAAATGATTAATGTGAGAAGAACAAATCATCTTCTTATTTGCAAACCGTTTTAATTAGAACTGTTTAGTTTTTTTTCACTGATGCGGCAGTTATTTGTCGAAATTCAAACATAATTTAAAATTTAAATTTAGTAAAACAAAAAGGTTTCGAAGAAATTATTTATTATACACTAGAATATTGTTTCACTATACTGTGGTTTCATCAGGTGTATATACATTCTAAAAACTTAGTTACTTAAATACTAACTTAGGTGGTAAATTTAGATTAAGGAGAGGGAAAATGTTTCCCTCTAATTGGTCATTCAATACAGTGTTCGTTTTTAGATATCTCTTTATTTCCAGTTGTTCTAACAAATTAAGCTTCCTGCTTTTATTATCAGTAAGAAGAATTTAAAAATTTTCATCCAAGTTATGTTCTAAATTAATTAAGTGCTCTGAATAAGCTGAGGTATTTTTTTAAATAATTTTTGTGTTATTTTAATCTATCATAAAAAGGTCTGCCTGTCTGCCCAATATCCACTTTATCACAATCTTTACATGCTAGTAAGTAAACACCTGATTTTTTAACTTTTTTAGTTTTGTCTACAATTTTTTAAAAAAGAACCTATAGAGTTATTGGTTTTGAAAGACACTGAAATATCATTATTGTATTTTATAATTTTGCTAGTTTTTGTGGAAATATTTCTTAAATAAGATAGTTTTGTTTCTCGGAAGAACATATCTGCTTGCCGAAAAACACAACACACAAACAAGGTCACAATATTAATACAAGCGTTCGACTTTCTGTCCCAAGAGCATAAAAAAATATTAAAGAAACAATTCCTGTAAGTAAACGATACAACTTACATTGTTATAAATATTGATTTCTCGTGAAATATTTTCAACAAAAACAAGTTTAGTACTAATTTTGGAAAGTACAGTTTTTTTGAAAATCGGTTTTCCGCATAGCAGACTTCATCCAAGTGGGCTGCAAGAAGCCCTTTATACGGGCGCTTTATAGCCCTATGCTATAAAGCAATTTGTGCATTTCGAACACGACCATCTCGTACTTGTTTGCTTACAGAAACCCTTTCTCACAGAATAGTTTTTCCATAAGCATTAATTTCAACTTTCAACTAAGACTAACCCAATATGAATACCAACGTAACAACAAAATACGATGTATCAAACTAACCATCTGATTGATGCGAACGCATGTACGTACACCGGTAATATGTAGTTCATGTCGTACAAATGTTAATAACCGTTGAAAAAAAGAAGTAAATTTCCTTTAGTGGTTTCGCTTATTTCACGCTCATATTTTCGACTGGCAGCCAACATGCACTTTACGCATTGTATTTCGCGGTTTCGACTTCTTTTGCAAACATTATTCACGCTTTCGCATGTAAAAGTTTTTCATTTCAAGTCCGTTTCAACATTTCCAGCGGATTTAAAAATGGGTCAATAAACTCTCTCAACTATAGGTACCAGGTGGCTAAAAAAAATACATTGATTAATGTGAATTAATTTTTGAATTCATTTTCACCATCTATAGATTACCTTAAAATAATAAGGAAAAATTGTTGCTGCGGTCACGCCCTCGCTGGAAATCGAACCCGGGATCTTTGGTTTTACGCACCAACGCTTTGATAACTAAACTAGAAGAGGTGACAACAGTAACAACGACGAACGTACCAACAAAGTCACAGAATAGTCGAAATTAATGTATATTATTATTAATCATTACCAATGAAATACTTAGAGAATTAAAAATTGGATTGATTCAGACGTTACTCTGTGATAATTCATCTTTACTATAAATGAATAAACACTACTTTGTTTATTATCACTTTTTTATTTACAAATCCTTTTGACTATAGTTTCGACAAAAAAGCTTGTCATTGTCAAACGAATAATTCAAATTGAATGAATATAAACAGATTTGTCAAAACAAATGATTACAAATGAATGAATGTAAACAGATGTACAGTAGTGTTGATATATATTTTAAAAATACCATTAATTATTAAATGTATTGAATAGTACTGAGTGGTACAAATCTACCTGGTCATTTAACAAGTTATTTTCCGAAATTTTTGATGCTTTATATATTTCTAATGATTGTAAAATATTAAGTTTAAAGCCGTTATTTAGATTATGAATAATTTTAAGATTTTCTATAGTAGGAAACTGATGGCCTGTTTCTAAAAAATGGTTTGCAAAATTGGAATTATCTTTTCCTAATCTAAATGATCTATAGTGTTCATTATATCGAGTTCTAAATGACCTTTTTTGAATTTTGAATTAATTTTTACCAATTACAGATTACGTCAAGCTCGTAGCCTAGAGTAAAGTCATTGGTGGAAGAGGATTTTCAGCGAAGGCGTGATAGCAGTAACAATTTTTCTTCATTAATTTGCGATAATCTGTGATTGTTAAAAATTAATTCACCTTAATGCATTGAAATTATCTTTAAGTATTTCATCGGTTTTATTTGTTATTTCCATGACTGACGTGTTATGTGAGAATGTGGATGCGTTGGTTCAATTTTACAGAATTTCTTTGAACCTCTGGCCTTTCATGCTTTCTTGCAACGACATATTGCTAAGTTTATAAATTTCTATTGGTAGCTATATTTAAAATTCACAGTTTTCATTCACTTATATATTAATAATAACTACGAAAATAATTAATAATAATTGTAGAAAAGCTACGGTATGTAATAAAGATACATATACAAAGTAATAAAGACAACGAGAAGCAGGATCGCTGAGAAATTGATAACAGGCATGTATTTCGGACACCTTAAATATATTAATTGTAATTTTTACTTTAAATAATTTGATTTTGTGATTTGTTTTCAAAAACTTCCCTGCCATGAGCATTTAAGCTACATGGGAACTCGAACAATGTAGGGTCGTTACCCCCCTTCCGCTATCTTTAGGTTTAATGAAAAGACAATGTTTCGATTATATTTTATCTTAAAACTTATATACCTATAGTTCACTATAGATAATTAAAACAAAAAACAGTATGTGTGATCTTTAAAAGTAATGTTAAATTTAAACTTAACCGTTATCACTGTAACGCTAAGTCTAAATAAGGCTATAGATGAGCCTCAGCACGTCAAGGTTTTGAGATATATTAGCATCAAAAATACAAGTATTGGCTTTTCTGAGAGCAATGCTATTTGAAGTAAAAAATAATAATAAATAACGGAATAGTCATTTGCAAAGTAATTTTTGGTGCTGAATTAGAATCTGGCCTCAGAATTGCTTCAACATATCATAAAGTATGCTATCGTAATTTTATTTATTTAATATTATCGCTAGTTTGGATTATTTTGTTTTGAGATAAAGATATCTCGAAATTTTAATGTGTTGGGATAATTCTTGGGACAGATTCGAAAAATGCATAACAAATATTCTCCTCATCGTATTATTTTCTTTTCAATCCTGCATTGTATGCCCCCTTTATTAAGTATCTTTCGATTTTAGACTAGTACTAATGTAGAAACAAATTATTTTCTGATTAGGTAATCCTTTTTGATGTGATTTTTTCACTGTTTTTTTTAATCTTGACAATTCTTTCACCTTACAAGGGCATCTTCAGAAGACAACTGGTTACGTTAGATAACTATTCTAAATTTATACTAGTCTTAAGGTTAATTGGAGGGGGTACATTCTACTATTTTATTAAATATTGTGGATTCATAAACGTTTTCTATTTCGTTTAAAGTTAATTCTCTATTTTGGTTTATCTGCTTTTTGATCTCAAAGGGCATGTCTAATTTTTTGCCTTTATTTGAGCAATGTAAAATTTTAAAATTATCGTTTGTATTGAATTCGTGTTTTTTATTATTTATATAGTTCCTAAAAGCCGATTTATCTGCATAGTTTTTTATATGTTCGTTTAATCTTTCTTTGAATGTCTTCCCTGTCTGTCCTATATATGTTGCGTTGCATGTATTACAGTTTAATTTATACGTTTTCAGTAAAGTAAAGGCCGAAACAATAGACTTTTTGATGTATTCTTTGACAGCAAACTCGAATCTGGCTGAAGAGTTGTCCAAACAAGCTCAAATAACAGTTTTCAGATGTTGAGGTTAAGATATCTGAAAATCTTGATAGTCTGAGACAACTCTTATCCCAGATTTCATTTCAGCTATTAATGATTGGTCGAAAATAACAACTATCCTGGTCCTATTATTTCACGTAATTATGATAACAAAAAGGTTAAAAATTGCATTTGTTTTTGGAATTTAAGGTAAGGACTCAGTGTCGCAAACCACGTCGGAAAAGACATCCGCCGTCTTAGGTTTCTGATATACTTTAATCTGTGTTTGATATAATGAATTAGTCGAGTAATTGTTCCAATTTATCAAACTTTAAAAAAATCCGTCTTTTTCTATAACAAATTTGATTTATTAATGAACGAAATTTGCCAGTATCAAGAATGGTAAATACAAAAATTGTCTGATTCGCCACAAAGTAATAAATGATGCTGTAGTTTAAAATTTTTTTACTTGTTATTTTGTAATGATCATCCCACTGAAAAAGTGATAATATTTTCTATGGATTTTTACGGCGATTATATAGTATTTACGTGTTTTTTCCACATAGCTAACATCACGATCAAAGAAAATGTAAAAAAAAGAATTAAAATAATTACATTCTCCTATTTATAATTGTGTGTAAAAAACGTTTAACAGATGCGAAGCAAAAAACACTCAAACTGAATAAGGTATGCCATACCTTAGGTATATTAAGGACCAAGAATTTCTAAATAATCGTGTGTACATATATCTATATACTTTACGTTTAACCTATTAATACTTTACATCTTTAAAAAAGCGCTTAAAACGAATAAACCTTGAAGATATTGAAAAACAATAGTAAGTAAAACACGATAGAGAATTATTATATACGATATGTTTATGCACAACATTTATTTCTACTTTAAGTGTAAGTATATTACATTTCATCGAATACTATCCATAAAATTATCAGGATGACTTATTACTAGAAAGGTATTTTTTAAGCGTTTAGAAAAGAAAGAAAACTTATGTCTTGAATTCCGAAAAACTGGATAGACATATAAAAAAATGTATTTTCACATTTTTGTTAAAATTGTCTTGAAATGGTTAATCATTTTTGAATTGTAGAGCATATTATTATCATCGAAAAGAAGAAATTTTCATAAATATAAATAAGGAATCAACAGAAACAGCTACTCCGAGGGCTAATACCCATACCGGCGTTGAATTACACTGTTGATTCCGATGGACTCCTAGACGAAAATATAACATATTAAAAAAAGAAGGAATTGAAATCCTTATTCGTTTAAATTTTAAGATCAAAGATCTCACATTTTGAACGCGTCCTACCAAGTAGGCACAACGAACTGAAAGCCACATCCCAGACCTATCGGATCTCATCAGGTGGACGCTGGCAGAAAGGAGTAGTTGTTTCTGTTGATTCCATATTTATATCTATATTTACATTTATAATATAGCCTGTAAAGGCCTTTCTGCCAGCGCCCACCCGATGAGACCCGATAGTTGGGTAGGATTGTGTAATTGAATAAATCATTAACATGATCGCAAATAGAAAATTTTCAAAAATTCATCAAATCGTTATGATCTAACGGTCATTATCAAGACAGCATTACTCTTGATAACAACAGTCATGTCAAAACGATTCGTCGAGTTTTATAAAATTTTGTGTAGAAATTTTGTTGTCTTTAATTATTCTCTGTTATACAAAACCGTACCTCTTTGTTGTACACAGTAATTGGTGTCTGTACATTACATGTATGGTTGTATTGTAAATGAAAACAAAGTTACTGTATTACTGTTTATTTTTTTGACAAATAAATTTTAATTTTCCGTTTTTTTGATATAGGTATGTTTTCTTTATATAATAGCAGCTCCTCACCTTCATAGAAAATTTAAGTAAAAATGGAAAAGTATCACACGTCATATTAATTAAATGAAATTAAGATAGTGTTTGTGATGTCAGTAACAGTTTTATTAACATTGAAACATTTTAATGTATTTCCAGTTCATATTGAGTATATATTTGCGAATTAGAAGAAAATAAAAATGCTGATTTAGTTTGGATTCAAAAGTGATGCACGATATTGGTATTTGCTTTCGAAGTTTGCGAACACTTAAATCGTGCTCGCCTTATATGTCATATAAAATTTATGGATCACTATAAATGTAATCCATAAAGGATTAAAGGATATTTTTTATTGTGATTGACCGTGCTGCAACTCTAATGCGTTTCAACGAGAACAATAAGTATGTCACGTTTCTAATGTTTCATTCCTTAAAAACAAATATGACATTACCAATAGCAGCTGGCATTATTTTCCAAGCTATTATAATTAAAAATGCGTACTTTAGGGAAAATAAAGTAACATTATTAATATTAAAATTGGCCCACACGCAATGTCTCAATTATAACATTACGTGTAACTGTCTTCCATTTGAAGAACCTCTCCTATGGGGAAACAATAATTGCAGATAGTAATAGTAATAGTAATATATATGTTACGGGTAAAGTTAGATAAGCGAGTTAACCTAGATTTACCCGGGTAAACTGCGAAATACAAAGTCCAAAAGCTTTTGCCTCGTTAAAGTTGATGTACTATAAATGACTCATATAACACAAGATGTTATTAAGATATATCTGCGCTTGTGTGAAGGGTATCAAAAAAAAATGAAATCTGTCAAAAAAGGAATTGTGGTTAGGTTAGGTTGGAAATCTTTGCAACTCGGAATGTAACTGTAACTTGTCTTGTTTGAACAAATAAGTACTCGTGAGTAAATTACCTTTAAGAGAATACAGTTTTAGAATTCTAAATTTTATTTGTAAAATGTGTTTTTTAAATCAAATATGTTTTTCAAACATTAATGGCCTTGTCATTTATGGCACATCCAACTTTAACCAAGCGAAAGCGGATAAAACGCGGTTTACCCGGGTAAAGCCCGAAACGTCTACCATTCCAAATATATTTTGGACATTACCCAAACCTAGGTTAACTTGCTTATCTAACTTTACCCGTAACATATATTGCTTTTTCAACAAGTAATGCCATTGACAAATCACTAAGTATAACTATAAATTTACATTTAATGAAGAAATGTAACATGACTATTGACTATACTTTAAGGAAGATTTATAAAATTTGTTTTTTTTTCTTCTGTTTCAGGTCTTCCTTTGGATTGGCGGTCTAATAGAACAATTTATCGTCTGATTGGTGAGTCACTATATATATAAACTCTACCTATTTATATACCCGCATGGCACAATGTATTATAAAGACATTTTTAAAATTTCAATAAAATTAGATAAATATTCAAATATATAATTACATAATACGAGTATTAAGACTGCGAACGGATAATAATAATTATAAAATCTAACGTCTTCCTTTGTTTTTCATTAATTAACATGGTCATTGCTATATCTTGTGTGTGTTTATAGAAGAATTCGACTTTTGAATAAATTATTACAGCCACAACGTTGGTGGTTAGAAATCATCAAGAATGTCACACGTAGCATACATAAAAAAAAATTAATTACCGTTTAGCTAACGAAATTTGTGGGTCTTCCTATTCATTATTTCACTGTATCATCATGAATATTTAATTAACATGTTTGTTGGATCTATTGTATATACTATGCGCAAAGAAAATTAAGAAATTACTATTTTATTAGGTACATACAGTATATAGTTTATTATAGTAGGTGTAGACTATGACTGGTTGTATAAAAATAGACGCTGTTCGCTGTTTACAAATTCGGCAATATATTAGTATCTATGTGTCGTACAAGTCAGATAAAAAAGTATCTGGAGGTGGATATGTAATAAAACAATTTTAAGCTTTAAGTAACCGTTCAAATAATTTACACCCCCGAGTTTACAGGTTGCTTCAATAACTAGCGGTTACCCTGCCTTATTAATATTTTAATACTCCCACAGAACAGAAGATGTACATTAGTTTATTGGGCCATTAGGCTTATCATTACATACTCTTTCGTCACTTGGTTTCTTTAGTTGTTTTCGTTAAATACCTTGAAATATTTTGATTGCGAATAGGTATTTAAAATGGTAACATTAGAAACATTACATTTAAATTACATTATATTTGGTCTGTATTTATAGATTACAATTATACTTAAGTTAATAAGTAATGCATTTTATTCCATTTAAGGAACAACTTTGGTTTCTCTTCCATTCGCTCTACCCTCATTGAGCTATTATAATTGATTAGATCAAGGTTCATTACCGGTTTTTAATATTTAATCATTCATAATTTTCTTGACATAAAAAAATAAATGATTTAAAAGAAATTGTGTTTATAATTATATATATGCTTACCTATCTATTATACATTATATTCATTCGATCCTGAATTTCATTATTAGTATCAGTATATTTATTTCAAACATTCCAACAAGATATCGCACTTCTTAATTAAGAAGTCAGACCCTGGCTCATTGAATACTACTGTTGAAACCTAGATTTTGTTTCTCATTTGAGGTCTTATTAGTCTAGATTATTCACTCAATAAGTTATTAATTCTTTTAATTATTCTATTTGTAAATATCCTTAAAAGAAAGTGAAACACCGAAATCGGATAAAATTAAATTACATCTGGGAATTAAATTTCGAATTTCCATTAGGAATCGATTTCCAAGTTGTAATTCTTACTACTAGGTATGTTTTATTCCTAAACAAATTAAGAGCTTACTTCCTAAATCGTCTCTTTCACACCAAACTTATCTAATGTCTACGCTATTGATTTAGCTTGAGATCGCCAAACATACACACCATTTAGATCGAATCTTATATAAACTTAATATAACATAATCCTGTTTGTAAACGCTATAATTTACATCTAAACCTTCCAAATTGCTGGAAACCTTAAATTTTTTACTTGGGGTAGTTGACGAAGCGGTGTGGTCTAGTGTTCTAGATTATTGGTTAGCATTCGGGAGGTCACCGGTTCGAACCCGGGTTCGACTGCTCTGGTCCAAGTTTTCTGTGGTTTCCTTGGATCATTTAGGCAAATGCTGGGCTAGTAATATTCCACAGATAATTTTTCACTTCTCTTCTGTCTTCATTTGACGGACGTCTCATCTTTGTCTCCCTAACCACACCATCCACCCAATCCCACGATTCCTGCAAGGAGGCTGAAGAGGGCCTTACGCCCTACCCTCCGGCTTTGCACTGCAATGTAGGTCGGAGGAACTGCCCGCCTACCCGTACGAATAGCTGGTGGAAATGAAACACAAAAAAGTTTTCTTTTTTTTACTTGGAGTAGTCATCAACTCAAACTGATTATTAAAAAATTCTGCGTATTTCCTATCTTGTCCCCAATTATCTCTGATCTCCGTTAAAATAAACTTTAATCCAAGTAGCAGTAAAAGTATGAATGAAGGACACCCATCTGAATTTTTTACGTTTTCAAGTTGACTTATAACGCCATGATTTAATGGATCAACATTCCCAAAAATAAATTTTAATGAGCCAAGCAATTCGTCGAAAATTGGGTAGAGTCAGAATTTAATACTAATTCTCGTGGTTATGTATTATCACATATTTTTGAGAGGCACTACCTTTTTACGTACAGCAGGTAAATAAAATCTTATACGCACAAGTGTTTCATTTTATTTTTCGAATTAAATACCGTATCGAACAGTTTGTGGCCTCCAAAAGTAAACTGTTATTAAAAATATTTTCAATAAAGCGTAAATTGTACAACGTGCACTTTTTAATTAACGATAAAATAAAAATTCGCTTGCAAATTTAATAGTGCGAGACGAATAAATGATAAAATACGAAAAGGTCGAGGAGAATACCTAAGTAAAGCGAAGTAATTTGTGGCCGCCTAATGGAAAAGTAAAACAAAAAGAGAAGTTTCAGCTCATTAAGCCGTAGTCTCACGTGTAGCTCATTATATGGCCTCATAAAGAGCCAGGCAAATGAATTTAATTAATGCAACATCGCGGTCGTAGCAAACATATCTGCGTCAACAAAGTCCTATCTTCCTCTCTCTCCCTCTCTCTCTTTTTATCTGCGGGTAGGTACACACGTGAGAGGGTATCACGCCAGCGGCGGCGACGTTGGTTGGTCGGCAAGCAAGAAGAAAAAAATGAGTCGACTTGGTCACGATTTTGTTCCACATCGTAATGGAACCAAAACAAGCTACGCAAACGGTTTATTACTCGCTAATGGATTTTGAGTACGGTCGCAATGCGAAGGTATACAAAGAGGCAGGGCAATTAAATTCGTAGACTCAATTTGTAAAACAAAAAAAATATATACATTTTCTGGGCCTCGCAACTAGGAATGAAACGATACAAGTAAATAAGGGTACTTACTCAATACTTTATTTTCGATACCATATTCTTTTGGTACTCGAATCAGTACTCAGTGGGTTCAAAGACAGTTTCTTTTATTGGACCGTTTATTTGAAACGTTTATAAACGAGTATCTAATAATCTAACAGTTGGTAGACTTCAACTTTTCATATTCGATTGAGGGAAACATCTTCAAATTTTAAAAAAGTACATTGTTTGTTGGACATTACTGAATCCCACAATAAGTAAAAAATTTCTATAGATGGCATTCATTATGCTGTCTGTATTTATTCATCGAACTCTGTTTAGAGGTAGCAGGTAGGTTGGTTGGTGTCCCAGGTCCGGCTGCTCTGGTCCATGTTTTCTGTGGTTTCCTTGGATCATTTAGGCAAATGCTGGAGCAGTATATTCCAAAGATAAGCTTTTACTTCTCTTCTTCTTCATTTCGTCCGTCTCATCTTTCTCTCCCTAACCACACCACCCACCCATTCCCACGATTCCTGAAAGGAGGCTGAATAAGGCCTTATGCCCTACCCTCCGGCTTTGTACTACAGTGTAGGTCGGAGGGACTACCCGCCCACCAATATGAGTAGCTGGTGGGAATGAAACATAAAAGGTTTTTTTTTGGTGTTCTGTAGAGCTGTCCACAATGTACTGATAAGAATAAATGGGTTGGAAATCGCGATACACAGAATACTGACCAAGAATATACTTTTATTTTTGTACTTTGTATTAAATAAGGTACTACAATCTCAAAATTACACATAAAAGAATGTTAACATTTTATTTAGTTAAGTGCCAGGTAACTTCATCAAGCTGATTGTTTAATAGTATCCCTAATCTATGGTAATTATTAATTTCTAAATCAACTTCATCTAAATAACTTCCCACTACTCGATTAAATCATAAATTTTGAAACTTTTTAAGTCTCCTTCTTTTATCACATTGTTAAAATCAAATTTCAACAAATAAATGTTACTACAATGAATACCTTATTTATATATTTCTGTAAAGCAAAAATCATAACAACAAACTAAATTATGATAGTACTTAATCAATTGTTGACAAACAATGTGAAATGTTCACTGTATTCCTTATTACAAATTACCTACATTAAACATTAAACATACAAAGGGAATTTGTTTTTTTTTTTTTAATATTTAGGTATATATTGTTAATGGATAATTGGTATTCCAAATATACTTCCTTTTTCTTTTTATTTTACATAAAGATTAGTTCTTTCCAATTTTCTTTTCAACGTTCTCTCTCAGTGAGAGTCAACATAAAATCATCCAAACTAAGTAGATAAATTCAAGAAAATAAACATAAACATAAAGTAACTGTTACTTTAAAACTCTTTGATAATGGCATAATAGCCGAAACATATGTCAGAGATTTTTCAAATAAAAATAGTGAAACAAAACCAAGTGTTTATTTTCTTGAATTTATTTTGAATAATGTTTCATCAAGAGTTAATCCAGAACACAATTAATATTACAAACTAAGTAGCTACAATGATAAAAAGGAGTGTCATAGATTTTACCTTCATACTTTCAAAATACAAACAAGTAGTAATGTAATAAGTATTACTAGCAATAATAAATAGTAGTACCTAATAATTATTTGAGGAACAAGTATCGGCGAAATTATTATACATTAAATCTAATCTTAGATTAGCGCTTCGTTTCGCGAATCTTCATACTATTGATTTTTAATAATGTGTTTATCCAACAAAATTATTCTTACGCTCTTAGTTTTTGATTTACACTGCTGCTGTTGAAATGTTTAAAATAAAAGATAAAATTGACATGAAACGTTGTTTGTAATGACATGTAGTAGTTGTAAATGCTAATAGTTTGGAATTCATTGTCGATAAGAACGTATAAGTGTTATTCAAAACAGCTGATTATAGTTTCCAAAATTTCTAAGAATCTTTTGTATAGTTCGATACTGAAGCTGCTTTCCTCAAAGAATGGTGATTTCCTTATACGAACCTATTACATAGTAATAATATATAGATATTAGTAACGTTTTACAACAGAAATATTATTTTACGTTTTTTTTTTGTTCTTAAATCGTTTTACTCAAGTCTGTTTTATTTAATTTACCTGAATGAGTACTTATCTACTTAAAATTTGGCTACAATTAAATGGACAAAATTAGTTAACAGTGATATCTATTTTTTGTGTATTCTTATTCGAAAAATATTCCAAAATAATGTTTAGTTCACATCTCGGCTCACAATTGCCTCATCATGTCAGGATTTTAAGATAGCCGAACCCAAAACTTTTTGTTAACATTGCTGCATGAAGAAAAAAATCAAAATAATTAAGCGTATAGTAATCTGGGCTCCGAATTGCTCTGACACACCAAGGCTTTTAATTATGTTAACTCCAAAATCCAATAATGTAAATATTTGATGTGTTTTGTTTTACAATTGTGGAAATGTCTCTCTTTTTGAAGATTCAGAGAAAAGGTAATAGTTTTCGTTGTATTCTTCGAAGGTGAACTAGAACCAGGACTCTCTATCCCATTGAAATTTCGAGATATCGTAATTATTTGGATTTTGGAGTTAAAGTATACTTATCTTAAAATCTTTACCTACTGAGGTAATTCTGAGGCCAAACTTGGGCTCAGAGATGACATAATTGGTCTCAGTTTTCTGATCTTTGATGTCCTGTGTAATTAGTTTTTAATCATTTTTAAATTCAAACAAGAAGGGGATTATTCAAAAAAGAAGGAATTAAAATCCTTATTCGTCTAAATTTTAAGATGAAAGATCTCACATTTGAACGCGTCTTACCAAGTAGGCACAACGAACCGATAGCCATATCCTAAGACCGGTTTCGACCTATCGGGTCTCATCAGGTGGGCGGTGACAGAAAGGCCGGTAGGGGTATTAGCCCTCGGAGTAGTTGTTTCTGTTGATTCCATATTTATATTTATAAGAAGGGGATTGTTATTTTTTCTGCACACATACCTTACTTGATTGATAACACGACACCATTGGGTTTTAAAAAATATATAATAATAACGACTAAGATCTAACACGTTAATCCATCACAAATATACAATTGTCCTTAACAGTAGTATGAAGTTTTAATTTTTCTTTATTTACAACACTGTTTTTTTATCTGATACAATCAGTTATGAAAAGTCTTTCTTAATGAAATACAGATTTTAATTTATTCTAATTGTATATGCGTCTACTTACTGTAGAAAGGAAACAAACAGTAATAAATAAGATATAAAAAGTGTAGTATAGTCATAAGCGCACACTTTTACTGATGCTGATATATGTTATGGGTGTCGTACAAGAAAGGAAGTGAATTTGATATTTTAGCCGTTTTGCAATTTCTATGCTTTTAACGTAAGGAGGGAACAAGTCATTAAGTAAAAGAACATTAAGTACCGATAAATTTCGGTTTTGACAATGACACAACCCTTGCGCGACTGAATATAAAAATCATGAAAGGTGCAGGCGTTTACGGGCGTACATCGTTCTGCTCGAGGCATTCTTGCAATCGTACGTGGTACTTTACACAGATAAAGTAGAACCCGAAAGGTAAGGCCATAAATATTATTGAATATAATTTATTGGCTACTCCACCTGTATATAAAACACGGACATGGCCGCTATGAACGCTGCCGCTTATTCCTCAAGAAAATATACTTCACGTCATCCTCGAACCGCCTTCGTATTATGTTCCTTGTTCTACAGGGCATACCTCAATTGCTCCTGTTTTGATAATCTTTTATTTTCCTTATCTTCAAAACCGAATGAAGAATTACAAAATTGTGTTATTTAAGGTATTAATGACACTTTCTAAATACAAAACTGTTTCGTTCTTTGAATATCCATAGAGAAGGAAGAATTATCCAAAAGGTAATGGATTCCTGGAAAAATTAAATGAAATTAATCTAGACAGATGTAATAATTTCATGTTTTATTCTAAGTAATGATGATAGATAATTTAAGCATGTCGATGAGAGTATGAGTTATGGTATGCTGATTCGATACATGTTGGTGGAATTGAGGTGTGCCGGCTGGTATGGTAAAAACTTCGACGTGTTGCAAGTTTTCCCTCGAAAATCGTAACGTGTTCATTTGCCTGCAGATTGCAACATTGTTGCAGGCTTGATTATAACCTCGTCGCGGTCTTTGTCAGAGAGATAAAGTTGCACGAAAGTTACCCATAATTTATGCTTGCATTTTTCCCGTGTAATTATAATTTATGCCTTTTATCTGTAAAAAAAGGCACAATAGTTTTATTTGCCGGCCGAATGCAGTGTGCACAAAGAAGAAGTGAGAAGGAACATGTGGAAAAGAGATGGACGAGTCTTATTTCTCGGCAGAAAGAACGCAAAGCACTGTTGTTTTCTAATTAGATCTTTTAATTAGTTTTAGTGTGGGACGTCGCGTCGCATTGGCCAAAGCAGTAGCTGAACTAATTTTCGATGTTCGTTAATTTAACGGATCTTTGGAGGTAGTTTAAGATGTAGAACTTTGTAATTATAGGTTATTGGAAACCAATAAAGAAAAATAAAGGGCCTATAATGTTAAAAATGTCTTCAATTGTACAAATAAGTTTAAATTTAAGAAACGTTTAATTCTCATTCGGATTCTTCCAATTTCCATATTTATTTATTCGTTTTCCTAAAAGACAAAGTGTGTCTCTCATAACAAAAACCAAAATCTTCCCTATAGCCTCTGTGTGTCAAGTTTTTGGTTTCCAGAAGCTTTTTTATAATTCTAGCTTTAGTATAGTTTCAAAAATAAACTTCTTTTAACTTTGTAAATATACTTGAACTTGAACTAGGAAAAAATTAAGTAATTTTTTATCGAATTAAAAAGAAGGGTGGAGGAAAATTTTCAATTATATTGTATATTTTTTGTATGTTCAGGCATTATTTATTTTGATGACGATTTTTTTCAATATTTTTATGTTGTATTGTACTTATGTTGATAATTTTCAATTTGTGTCGTGATTATATTAAATTAAATCGACAAAACAACAGTAGCGGTTCGTGATAAGATCAAGCGGGTGTTCTTGAAAATTTTACCCCCTCCCCCTTTGTCTTTTTGAAATTCAATTCAATTTTAGAAGCAAAAGTGTGTCACACCCTTACCGCCGTCCGTAATTTATCGTTTCCAAAAGGTAAATAAGGAAAACAAAATAATACATTTTATTGGTAGATCTACAAATCCAATTGTACCTCGATAAACTTCTTTATTCAACTGATGCTTAAATGGTTTGCCGCAGCTAACACCTTCCAGTCTCAATAATAATTTTGGACAATGGCCGATTTTTATCTTTTAAATCAAGTTGATCTTCATTTGAGCATTGAAATATTTCTTCACATACCTATAGCAAATTATAAAGTAAATAAATTCATTGTCAGATTATCACTATTGTATCGAACCGAACACGAACACAATCAAAACGTCACAACTACATACTACGTTATAATAAAACTTTTCTGTTCACTAGTTTTTAAAATTGATTATTAAAAGAATAATAAATTTTATTTAAACAAACTTTTAGAATATTTAGAAGACGTGTTTTTCGTTATAATTCAATCTATTCAAAGTTAATTATTTAAGGATTGCATTCCTTTATCCAAGGTGAACAGATTTGTCACATCAAAAGATAATAAAGTTGCTTTACTCGGTATTTTGCAGTCTTTTGTTTTATTAATGAAATCTAGATAAATCTTAATACTGAATTTTGAGGAAAAACCTGTGAAAGTTGAAATATTCTGTTAATGATTAGAGGTTACTGGCGAAACAATTGTCGAGTTTCTCAATAGATTAGCTTATCATATATTGTATGATAATTCATGAAATTAATAAAAAACTTTGTATTAATAATAACAAAATTAAGTTCTTGGTCACGTAATTTATCGAAGCTACCAGACGTGGATCGCGGTTTCGATTTCATTAGATCTCATCAGTACGCCATAGGCAGATTCGATAAATTACTGACCCAATCGCTGGAGCTCGGTGTAAAGCGGATTTAAATGAAACGTTGATATGTCGAACGTTATGAAATACGGCAATAGCAGTAAAAGAAGGTAGATGGCGACGTACTACGTATTGTTTCACTATTTATTTTGTTATTAATTTCATAAATTATTCTGAATAATGTTTCACAAAGAGTTAAGCCAAAATACAATTAATATTGTATATTTTATGTATTTATATTTTGGATTTCAACATGTCCTTTCACAACAGCTTCACCATTAAAACTTTAGATGGTACTATTTACTTACATCATAATTAAATTTCGAGTCCCCTTTCCTTTTTCCCCAACGTGTACTTATTATACAATACTCAAATGTCCTGTAATTATTGCTCATGGGTTAGCAAATTAAGGGAGGTTAAACTATAAACTAAGTACTCTTTGGTGCATTTCGGAGCATTTTGGGCATTCGCCAAATGAAATTGAATTAATTCTAGATAGGTAGTTCACGATCGACTGACTAACTGTACGCATTTACTGCCGTGGTCTTTTGCAGTAAATCAGGCCAAGTTCGGTGCTATAACTGCGTGTGCAAGGGAGCCGTAATATTTAACTTTATGGCACTGTATAAAGTTAATGGTTTTATGATGGTGTGTCTTTCGTGTTCAGTTCTACATTGCTGAGGTTTTAGTAGTGCTCTCACTCTTAACAGAACGAAAACAAAGATGTTTATTACAAATTCATTTGTACCTACCGAGAAACGGAAACACTTGGTCAGAAACTATACATATACTAAATATGTTCATCTTTATTAAGTACCTATTGTAAAAAGTACATCCTAATTTACCAATTAACAATTGTCACCGTCTTTAAACTAAAACTGAAAAAGTTATCTCATCCTTCGTCCATAAATTACTTTGTTTACGGAATCGTTAAATGCGAGAAGTGAACAACTTAACGTTTTCCGTTGGGTAAATTAGTACAAGACACGATATTGAAACATAGAAATGTTTTACGAAAGAATGACACGAATTTCATTATATCTAATCAGTTTTTTATTAATCAAATTATTAACATTATTAGAAACTGCAATGATAATTAAATATATAAAATATGTCCTGGTTTTCATAAATAGACAAAAATGAAAAAACACAACACAACACTTATAAGATTACCGTGTTGTCCTTCTGTCGTCTCACTCACTAGGAACGATACGATATAAGTAAAAATGAGTGCTTATTTATGTTATACTTTGTCTACGATAGTTTGATTTCTTACTTTTTCTTTGAGTATGAATAATTTTTACATTATCTATGTCTATGTGATGATTATATTTATTACAATGTTCAGCTATACCTGTGCAAAATTTATTGTTTTTTATGGAATACACATGTTCTTTTAGCCTGGTTTTAATGGCTCGTCCTGATTGTCCTATGTAAATGGCTTCGCAACTTTTACAGTTTTACATAGAACAATCAGGACGAGCCGTTAAAACCAGGCAAAATAGATAATGTAAAAATTATTCATACTCATAGAAAAAGTAAGAAATTAAACTTATTTGAGAATTTAGAAATTAAGAAAGTATTTTATTTATTTAATTAATTATTAACAATGTTTCACAATGACTTCACAAAACACACTATTGAATTTAAGATAATAAAATCAGAACCGAATTGGGATATGTAAAGGATTTCGTAACAAGGTATTCCCTTTTAGTACCTGATACGGACCATACATAAATACCGTATTATGGCATGACCTATTTCATTTCTACTCGAATAGTTTTGCAAGTCGATCTCTTGTTTTCTTCATAATGAATCTACTTTAACTTGTAGATGAAGGTTTCTCATGCAGGTTTGAGTACATTATACGTACCTATAGATATATCATCCAGGTGGAGACGATGCGACGGCACTGCGGATTTCTCCTTTTATCATTAAACCAACGCCGTCGTTGATGCACCGGCGGTGTCGAAACATCAGAGACGGTGGCGCCGCGTCGCGTGTGCATTTTATGTTTTCTCCTTCCATCCATCGTGATGCAATTCCGACATCGCATGTAGTATGCAACGGACGCAAATGTAGCGAAATGTTTAATTCATCCGATATTGCCAGCCTTAAAACGTGCAAGCAAGCAAAAAGTAAGCGGCCAAAAGCATTTTCTCGCACATTTTACGACCCGTACGACTTATACATAACTCTTCCTGATTCACGACCACTAAAGAACATTTAATTTAACGGTGCCTAACGGACGATCGAGTCTTCTTACGCTTTATATACGAAATTATACCGAGTGGAGACCTGTAATGGTACGCGACCATTCACTCGAGTGCACTCATGTGGAAAAAGACAATTTCCTTCTATTTTAAATTCCCGTGTACTTACAATTAGTTTTAACTACATTTGTCAAAAAGAAGTTGATTTACTGGCTAAGAATAAAAGAAAAGAGGCAATAAGTGATCCTTGAGGATCGGATGCAGAACAAAATAGAAAGCATTTGTCTGTTTAAAATTTGAAAGCCATGAAATGTTCTCTATCTCCTTAAGGTGCGTTGAATTTTTGTTACAACAAGCCAACACTTATTTTTTCTGGAAATACTTACCGATATACCGGTATAGTTTATTAATGTTCGTTATGTATTTTACTTAACTGTAAGAAAAACAAATTGGTATTCGACAAATGTTCCCAACCACTCTGTCTCGCTGACCCTGAGACGAGGGAATATATTTACCGAAAGAAATTACTAGAAAACACACGAATATATTGCGAGCGCTTTATAAAGAAAACGACTTGTTATTTCAACAGAGCGTCTCGGGTGTCTATTGTCCGGCACCGATCGGTCTCGACATCAAAAGTGCCGCCCTCGGAGCGCGTCAACGCTAATCGACCCACCGCACACACGTACACGTTCGTTACAATATTGTAAAAGTATAAAACATAATAGGATATGCATTGTTAGCTATAACCTTTTGACAACTATGCGGCATGGATAAAATCAAATTACAAATTAACCTCTTCCCACAGGAACTCGATAGGGTTTAAGTATGGTGATTATACTGGATAATGCATAAACCTTTACGTCGTTTTTGTGAAACTACTTTTGAATAAGGCAAGATGTATATTTAGAATAATTGCCCTTTTGGAAACGAATTGCAAAAGCATCTCAATCAGCGTAGAGCAGCATACCATTTTGGACTATGTTCCTGTATACCAATTGATACATAATCCCATCTATAAAGTGTAAAGGACCTTCTCCATTCCACGCGAAAACCAAACCCATAAAAATACACTACGTAATCGATAAGGATGTTTCACCAAGTGAAACATTATTTAAATAAACTTAAAATTAAAAAAACAAACGACAGCTATCAGACAAATAATAACAAAATTTGTGAGCCTTCTTTCATTTTTCAGTTTGTTTTATATTTCGGAGTTGACAATAAAATTTACCATTCACTAAGAGCAGTTACCTACGTATGAATGAACATCGAATAACAGACGTTTATAAATCTATCACTAAGTAGTTTGACCATAGAAAGACACTGTCTTGAGTGTTCCACACACGTATTACAATGGTAACGGGCGATTTTATTTCAGGAAATCGCAGTTTTGTGCGCGGCAGTAAGAGGCATGTGCTGTCATTAAAAAGTTTTATCGTCGCTTTACTATGGCACTTCGCACGTGGTTGAACGGCTCATAATGATATTGTTACATCAATAAACCTATCTGCTACATCTAAACATTTGACACTGCGTTTATATGCCAATAAAAATTTAATTTCGCATATGATTGACGGACCTGTTGAGGCCACTATTAGTTATACTTAGGTTTAATGCCTTGACGGTTGAGGAGGGTCAGTGTCGAGAATATACGAGCTCGTCCGTTATGATATGTTTCGAAACGAATGTTACGGTTACTTACCCAAAATAATACCTACTTTTTATGACCTCTAAATCGTATTACGGGAGGCGTTCAACAATTTCGTGTGGCGTTCCTATTAGTTAAAGGTGTGATACAATACTCTTAAAAAATCATTACCATTTGCCACAATTAATCCTACAATAATGTTCTGGTGAAGAAAAACGTTTTTTTAAATATAAATGTATATATACCGGAACATGTGTAATTCAGTTGTTCTGCAGAATATCAACACTAAAGTAGGTAAAATATACAATAATAAGCGGCAAATTTAAATAATTGAATGGATAATTATACCAACTTCAAAATAAATTCCAAAGAATTGAGAAAGTTTAACTAGTTTGCGGAGGTTTAGTGTAATACTTTCACTACTTATCTATTGTAATTTACTATTATTGCAAACTTTTTATAAATGATGGTGTGTATTACATGATCCTCCTCAAAACTCTTCGTTCGTTTCATGTAGCCAAGAAGGGAGGCAAATATCTACTACAATATATGCTGTAGTTTTGATAATAACTTCTTGATCGAAACAATTTATTCATTTATTTATTAGATAAACGGAATTTAACGCCATTTATATAATATTATCACATTAAAATCAATAGTGGTCGAACATAAGGATTATCCATAAAAATAATACTTTTGCTTTATAAGTCCTTTAAATTCAAAAGTACTATCCGTGCTTAAAGTTTCACTAGGTAATAAATTCCGTTGTTTCCTAAGAATGCATATACATGATTTAAACATTTTTATATTATTGTTCAACTAATATTCTTTGGTTACGTAGTGTACCAATGAAACGTTTATTTAAATACAAACAGTTTTTGAATTTTTAAATAGTCTATACTTTTCCTAATAATGTTGTGTCCTAAAGTAAAATCATTGTAGATATGAATTGATTCTAGTATTACTAATTCTAATTGTAGAGTATTTTTTGTATCAATATACTGTTTTGTTTTATTATTTAAGTATTTAAAAGCCATTTTATTTCTCCAAAACTAACTCCGACGTGTCGCTTTTTAATATAAGGGCAAGCTCACGCTAGGTAGTAAAAATGAATGATTCTTTGAATACAGATAGTTCCAGATGTAATGGTGGTAATTATTTTTAAGGTGTTCATGAAAATACGTGGACTATTAATAAACACTAATTTGTACAACATATGTATAAATCGCATATAATTGTCCATTTAAGTAATTATCTAAACTTACCTTACAATTATCTATATATTACCTAATCAATCTCCTACCAAAATTTTACATTATAACTGACATTTTCAAACATTTAGTCATACGACTGAGAATTTTACGAAACGTTTATGGGTGCTTCTATTACAACATGATACCACCCTCAAGCATTGTTTTGAGTGTGATTTTTGTCTGGAACCCCACGAAAAACACTTCAATTTTTTTTTCCAGTAGATATATTAGATCAGCATAGGTTAGGCTAGGTTAGATTAGTTGCTTTTTCAAATACATGATTTTTCATTTTCACCCCTTGCGCTTTCACCACTCTGTCCCATCTACAAGCACTTGTTTAATGTTCTGCAATATAATTGTTTTGTTTAACCAAACAATAAAAGTACATAAATACGAAACAGGAATAAGCTTATATGTCATGTTTCAATAAGCCTAAGCGTTTTATAAAATGTCTAAGAATGCGACATTTGAATAGGGTATGTAAAATTCTAAAAGCCTCCATGTTTTATAAAATGCCTAATTTTGCTATATTGCGACTTTTTCATATAAACCAGACAACAGATCTTTTATTATTGAAACGTCAAACTGTTAACATTTATTGAAATAGTCGTATTAAAAGCAGCTTCCATAATTGGTTGCTATATTAAATATTGGCCGTTACAAAAAACATTCCCGGATTTCGTTTTCTTAATTGGAGATGAGCTTCAATACGTGTTTGGTTGTAAAATTGTTTTTTTTTAATATTATAACAAGACTACCTAATAATCTTAAAATATCTTTGAATTAAGATACCGTGAATGTCATCGGGCTTAAATAAATAACCGTTTTTATTAATCGAAAGCAACAGTTAGCAAGAATCAGATTCATTTTTTTTAACAAGAAAAAGTAGGCAATCAATTGTAAAGTTTATAGCTAAATATATATTGAACGGCTCTTAAGTTTTGTTCCTATTTTTATTGCTTTTTTTGTAACAATCTTGGTAGTTATATAGCTGACTTGATGAGCTGCTTTAATTTTAGGAATAATAAAACACCATTATTGCCACCATCTTTCCTAATGTTAAAACATTATTATACCTAAACAAACACCAATCTTATCTAATTATGAATTTGAAATATAATTAGTACTAATAACACAACAAAACCTCTTACTATTTACCCCTTTCTCTGCATCTTCATAATCTTCTTCTTCTTCTTCTTCCTACATAAAAGAATATGAAAAAACACACACGTTTCATCTTCTTCTTCTTAGCAGGAATATTTTCAAATGAAAATAATGAGAAACGTAATGAACATAAGTAAGTCATAATCTTATTTTTAGTTTGTGAACTTCGATCCAATTTGGACATCTTTTGTAATATCCTGCCCCCATATTTGTTTGCATTGTCCCCATTTCCGGTATTTGATGTGTGCGAGCCACCCTTTTTCGGTAGCAATAAAGAACGTCTTTCGCCCTCACCCCGCGTGCGTCCCGATCCGATCTTCCTATGGAAGGATGTCTGCAGGGGCGGGTGGTTTTTTCTCAGGCCATGAATTTTTACTCGGAAATTTCCTGCAACATAAACTTTCACAGTATTTCACAAAATTGATTCTTCAAAATGCAGACATTTTTATGTGCAACAAACAAAGAGCGGGTTTTATGGCGTTTCACTAAATTCCTGCAGACGTACATATATATATATATATTGATACATGAGAGAGATAATTGAATAAAGGGGGGCGGACTGATATAGACACCCTTATACTACTACTATTTCTGTATCTTAATAGTGTCATATGACGACCATCATAAAATCTGATGGCATTTTAATTAACGATGAGGATGCTTCTAAGATTCTTCGGTTCTGTAAAAAGCCCCTTATGCAACCCTGAACTGAGAGTAACGTTACTATTTATAGCTAAACTTTCTGTAGGTTAGGTTCGAATTAATTAACGTGTTTTCGTCGATTTTTCAGCTACATCTACAAGTGTGCAGACATTTTTATCCTCCTTACATATAATCTAAGCTTCAATCCAAAAAAATAAGGTAATAAAATCCTTTTCCGTCTAATTATAAAGGATCACAGATCCCACATGTGGAACGCGGCCTACATAGTAGGCACAGCGCACCGAAAGCCATATCCCACGACCGGTTTCGACCTATCGGGTCTGGCAGAAAGGCTTTTAAAAGCTATATGATAAATATAAATATGGAATCAACAGAAACAACTATTCCGAGAGCTAATACCCCTACCGGAATTGAATTACACTGTTGATTCTGAACGATTATTAGACGAAGATCACAATTCAAAAAAGAAGGTAATAAAATTATTTTCCGTCTAATTTGGAACGTTCCAAATGTGGGATCTGTAATCCTTTATAATTAGATGGAAAAGGATTTTATTGCCTTCTTTTTTTGGATTGTTATCTTCGTCTAAGAATCCTTCGGAATCAATAGTGTAATTCATTTCCGCTAGGGGTATTAGCCCTCGAAGTAGTTGTTTCTGTTGATTCCATATTTATATTTATTCTAAGCGTATTCAGATTTTCTAAAATAATATACAAAAATCGGTTCTATTGTCCCCCTAATACTAAAACAATACATACAATCTTTTAAAAATTACATTTGTTAATTACGCAGCCATAATTAAAAGTATTATGAAATTTTTTTGACTATTAATATTATTACATTAATAACAACAAAAAATGATAATTCAGAGATTCCATATACGACAGTCTGTGCTCAATATTACTATTAAAACGAATTCTCTATATAGTCTTTAATTGTTTAAATAATCTTGTATATAATCTATATTAATTAAAACACACTATACTTATTTATTTATATTAACTATCGCTTATTTATCTCACTATGTATTTAAATCACTTATAATATTTATTTATTTCATGTCTGGAACTTTTCTCGTTTTCGCAATATATTTGCTGCATGATGCTTCAGAAAAATTCTGGAAACTTTTCGTAATTTCCATTTATATTGTACTTTAATATGTGTCATTTATGCCACTGTGCCGATGCGCATGAATTATCTTATTTTAATTGATAATAACTTTAAACATTATCTTCATACGAGACCTGTCCCAATGAAATTGACCTGCTTTTTAAATTACAAATGTGAATTTATATCATAATAAAGAAATTCTCTTAAAAAAAATTTCTAGATGTATTTAGATACAAGTTGAATGTTTAGTGCAATAATTTGAATTTAACAAAATACACGATTGAAATGTGTATGTCACTGTTTAAAAATTAAATGTACTGTTTTAAAACAAATAAGGTAAAATATATTATTTGACGTTTTAATTGTTGTAAGTAAGATGACAGTAACATTCCAGAAAAATTTTTTTGTTGTTGACGATTAAAAATGTTTCGTGGTAAAGATGAATGCGAACAAAATGTTTGTTGCCAAAATTGCAGATAACGTTAATTTATTAAGCATTCTTTCAAGTATAATGAAATATTTGAATAATTTTTAGTAGGGATAAATTTTAAGTACACTAATACGATATTAATTATTGCATTAATTTGTACCCACTACAGGTTACCTCAAATTAATGAGAAAAAATTTGTTACTGCAGCCACGCCCTCGTAGCTTAGTGGCAAAAGCATTGGCGCGTAAAGCCAAAGGTCCCGGGTTTGAGTCCCGACGAGGGCGTGACTACAGTAACAAAAATTTTCCTCATTGTATGAGGTAATCTGTAGTGGATACAAATTAATTCAATAATTAATATCACATTCATGTATTATTTCAGGTTTTCCGTTTGATATGTTAAAAGTTAATGTATTTTGCAGTTACCATTTCTTCAATTGCCAATTGTTTGTAGTCAAAGCCGTTGTGTGATGAAAGGTTGTTTATTAATTAAAGCACCAACACCGAAGTTTTACTTTATGTTGTAAACTTTCATCAAGGTATGTTACTTTAATTCATATGACTTAGATTTAGGATTGAATTTCAATTAATTGCGCATCATCTTACGAGTTTTATGGAACAAAGTAACCTACTTTGATAAAGCCTCACAACATAAGGCGAAACATCAACGTTGGTACATTAATTAATAAATAACCTTTTATCCTTTAATATATTTTATTATACCGTTAATATAAGTTTTTTTTATTGCAAAATTGTTTTATTTTTCATAAATGATGTAGTTAAAATGAGAGATTAAAATAAAAATATTTTCGTTCGTCGGGGAAACAGTTTTGGTTTAGAATTCCTTAATTTGTGCTTAAAGAGATTGATAAAGATTCCTTTGTTATTATTGCCAATCTATTTCAGATTGCTAGAGGTCATGAAAATTATAACAGACTCTTAATGAGGTGTGAGGAGCTATTTTACATGCATTTTCCTGTAGGTATTTTCATTTTAGTGACATGAATGATACTATCTATACTATATGTACCCTATTGCATAAGATGTGTTGTAGACCGTTTTTAAAAGAATTTTTCATAATATTAAAACTCATTTTATTGTAGTCATTCGTTTATAACAATAAATCGGTGAGACAAGTTAATAAGCTTTTCGTCTGAGAAGCAAATTTGTCTTTTTATTTTCTTATTAGCTGATTCCCCTTTAAATGTTAATCAAACATTAAGATGTAAAAAATTCTCAAGTCGTTCCTCCTTTTTCTTACTACCGCACCGCCTCGTATTAGGTATGTATGGGAGATGCAAAACTCAATGGCCCCAAGACCGATGTACTACCTGCCTATACTAAAAGTCACCTAGCATTGCTCGTAAACTAAGGTGTTTATCACTCCATAACGTGTACGGTTGAATATGTATGTATGCATGGCGGCCGACAGTATCGTGAATACCATGGGACTTACCTACTACAACGATACCTACCTACCCGGGCTCTGCTGCTGGCATCTCTTCCCTCTAAAATAAATTGCATACAGCTGTCGTTTATCTTATTATTATTATTATCATCATTATTATCCTTATACCTACCCATCCATGTGTGTATGTGTGGACGACCGACTACATAATACGTACGATGTGTGTGTGTGTGTATATATAGGTGTGCGATTCTGTGTTGGATGTGGCCTAGAAGCAGAAAAAATATTTTAGGTATACACGTATTAGAAAGAGAGGGAGACAAACCGTAGAGAAAGATGTTATTGCACGATAAGACGTGGGATTTACGTGCCGTGTCAAAATGGAAGACGGAGGGTGGGACAACGGGGGTAAAAGAGTGCCGTGAGCAAGGAAACGTGGAAGATGCGGAGGATGATGATGACGGTGATGATGATGATGACGACGGAGGTCGAAGCAATCGGCTGGAATTTATTTCGGGCTTTCAGCTAAATTGGAACCAGCAGCACGGCTGTATGGCGCGTCACTGTTTTCTCAGGAACAAAAAATTTTTTATCTTCTTCATCCTGGAAATAATAAATTTAATAGATTTCTTTTTTTTTTTCTTTGTCCGATAAATTTAATCGTCAATAGTGCGGTTTTTCCAAATAAACAACTTTTTTCCTATTTTTTTTTTTCGTTATAGAGAATTATCGTCATGCAGAGTAGGTATACAAAAAAATGAAGAAAAGAAAACAGAATTTGGTAAAATAGATTTTGAAATACATCCGCACTAAAGCAAATATTATAATATGGATAAGATGGAGTCTACTGTTGCTTGATTGAGATTCATCTTAAATAAAATAAAATAAAACACACGTTGTTAAATCTCAATATAATTTTATTAATTTATTAATTTTACTGACATCATAATAAATAATAGATCTTGCCACCCAATTCAACATAAATTAGCCTTCTTCCATTGTTCTCTGTATAGACTAATAAACACGCCTATGACAAAATCAAATTACGAAACTGCACTCTCTATAATTAAACAAATAGCAGTCAACAATAATTATAACACGCATATTATTGATAGGTTATTAAAAATGATGCTTCACAAAAAAATGATTAATTTAATATACCCTAACATCAATGAAAATCACACTTACAAAACATTAACATATTTAGGATATCCAACTAAACAGGTTTCATCTTTACTAAACAAACATGATTGTAAAATAGCATTTAAGGCTAACAATAGTTTAAATAAGCATATTAAAAATAACAAAGATGTAACTGAAAAAATCAACAAATCAGGTGTTTATAAACTTAATTGTAAATCCTGTGATATGTTTTACATTGGAAAAACTTTTCGAAATTTTAAAATTAGAATAAATGAACATAGACATTCATATATTAACAATAAGACTGACTCGAATTATGCAAATCATTTAAATTATAATAATCATGAATTTAATGAAGAATTTGAAGTTGTACATTTAGAAAATAAACCATTTAAACTGTCACTTCTCGAAAACTTAACAATAAACAAATTTAAAAATAGCAATTTGTTAATTAACGAACAAGTAGATGTAAGTATTTCGTCCTTACTAAATATTTTTAATGTCCCCACCCCCGCTTCTACAAATAGTATTTAAGGACAAAATCTGTAATAGCACTTAAGTAATTCGTATACTTCTGAAGAAGTCACAAAGTGACGAAACAATTGTAAAGTATTTTTAAAAATTATATTGAGATTTAACAACGTGTGTTTTATTTTATTTTAATTATAATATGGGCTGAGCTGGAAAAGTATCTTGATTCACTTTCTCATTCTATTTTGTTATCGCATATATATTAAAACCAATTTTTTGTCCACACACAATATTCTTTTTTAATACGTAGCCATATGTTCAATATTTAAGTGTAGTGAATCATTTCGTTAGAGAGAATGACCATTTGTTTATAGGGAGCTGGACAGTAACCAACATCAACATTGCATTGTAGATTACAGTTTACAGTGTAGATAAATTACATATGTTCTCCTTTCTAAAGCTTAAGTATCTACATTCTAATAATTTATATAATTTATAAAGAGGACTCTGTGATCTGCATTCAATTATTTAGAACACTTTCTTCAGAAAAATCATTATTGTTAAATTCGACTATTGACATAAAGTTAAAAAATGAAGCACGCCATCCACCTTTTTCTATCAATCTATAACCCCAAAATCTGCATGCTGAAGATCGGTATTAAGGTTCACCATTTAAAAAAGTCGTCAATTGGGAAACACGTAAGAACACTTGATTTTCAACACGGCAGAACTTACAAACAACAAGTCTTTCTACGCCAATGTAGCTATCTCCTCGTTTTATAGAACAGTATGGAATTACTTAAACTAACTAAAGGGTGGAACTCAGCCCTATGTTTAATTTTGATATACAGGATATTGTCGTTTAGCAGGCATTTTTCATTGAATATCGCGTTTTGACGTGTTGAAATTTTAATATTATGATTCGGGCGTCTTAGGATTATGGATAGGATATGGTAGTGGTTGTGGCTAAGCATCTATCGGTGGAATCATTCGGTTATGGTATGGATGAATGCCATTGTTAAAATGTAAGTGTTATGCACCATCAACAATTGCACCCATCCATTCAAATTTCGACGGGTTATACTAGTTTTTATATAAGACCTTAAAATTGGCAAAATTCTTTGAATCTTTGAATAAGAGCTCATCTTTGACTATATTCCTACAAATAGGCACATAATAATTTTTCTTATTGATCCAAAAAAGAAGGCATTAAAATTTTTGTTCGTCTAAATTTTAAGGATTAAGGATCCTACATTTGGAAAGGCCTTATGATATCCAATATATCGAAACAGGTTGTAGTGCCTGCTTAGTGGGACGCATTCCAAATGTAGGATCTTTGATACTTAATATTTAGACGAACAATGCCTTCTTTTTTGGATGTTATCTTCATCTAAGAATCTTTCGGAATCAACGGTATAATTCAGTACCGGTGGGGTATTAACCCTCGGAGTAGTTATTTCAGTTGATTCCATATTTATCTTTATTTTCTTATTGAATTCAACCGTTTATTGTGTTAGAATAAAATGAAAAATGTTGCATATTCGCGACGTACGTATAATAAATGAACAGTTTCAAACTTGAACGCGTGCTACTACTACACCCATTTGCATTTTTACTCTCTTAATTACCTGTAATATTTGCAAGTCTAGTAGTTTTACAATCAGTTTACTACTATTACCAGAAAATGCTACTTGCAAATGAAGAGTTGTATAGTAAGTATTCTTAATTCCATTCTCATGTTACACAGAAAGGGTTTTTATTTTTTTAAGATAATTGTATGGTTACAAAGTGCAGATTTATATTAGTTTAGAATTTGATTATCATTATCAATTTGCAAACGATGGTTATTTTGTCGAAAATAATAACGGTTGACAATTATCTACCAATTATCGATTACATATTGATTAAATATAAATCATACCAAAATTTAGGTGTTTAAGTATACGTTAAGCTTAATACTAGAACATCCCATTGAGAAAAAAACAATCAAAACGTATTATATTGTGAACTAGTTGAACCCGTTCAAATTTGAGCGGTTGGGTACCTGCCATCTATGACTTCTATGACCGAATATTAACATTAAAACAGACCCGACACTACAGTCGATACAGCCGTGATGCGCTTATAGAAACAATAGAATATAGTAGGCAATCCCTTTATCTATGTAGCCCTGTAAGTGGCGGTGTTATATAAGATGGAAAATAATAGAACTCTCTATATCTTTGTTTAATACCGCATGTATATTAAAAGTAACGCTGCCGATTGGTAGATACTGTTGACTATTTACTACGTATCTTGTGCGCATACATAAAATAAAGAGAGGTTGATGATGTTTTTTCATTTTCTGTTTCTTTCTATTGACATACATTTTCGACTGCATGCCTATTCTAATTCTACTATTTCTGTGGGTGCAGTAAAGACATGTAGCAACTTGTCAGCACCGCAAAATACAAACATAGTCATGGTTAAATGCAAATGTGACTTTAAAAAATATAAAGTGCAATTTTAACTGTCGGAGTAATGGTTCCCTATAAAAGTAATTGCTTATCACTCATGACCTTCAGTGAGTGTTTATATCTACTGATAACAACAACTACGAAATTATGTTTTATAAAGTTTTTTGAAACATTTAGGTATGTAGGTATATTTATTGTCGTCTATCACGAATCTTAATAAAAAAATAAATAGAATCGTGTAGGAATTTTTTATGTTACCGTGTCGACTACCGTTCAGAATGCAGTTTTTCAAATACGTTAAACTAAATTAAAAACACTGCTACGTGGTTTGTTGGGTTGTCTCTTTTGTCGAATTTGTTTATATCACTTGCAGCGACGATCGTTTCGCCTTTCGGCATTATGAAGCTGATTGATCTGATGTTGTTTGGTGGTGTGAATTTATACTGTTCTGAGCGATGAGTTTGAGGGGAGTGAATATGGCGTCTGAGGTGTTATTTAATTGTACGTTGATGATAATGTTTTCTATTTTACTTTTGTATATCTCCATATTTTCCAAAATGTTTAGTTTTATTGTATATTCTATATGACCTAGGCTATGTAGATTTTGGTGTAGGTGAGTGGCGTAGTTAGAATCGGTTTTTCCTTCTCTATAAGATTTTATATGCTCTTTGTATCTTTGTACGATTTTCCTGCCTATTTGTCCTACATAGTTCATTTCGCATGTGTTACATTTATGTTTGTATACGCCTGATCTGTTGTATTTGTCTTGTCCTTGATTTTTATTTTTATTGTGTTATCTGTTTTGTATGCTATTTTGATGTGTTTTTTTAAATATTTTGTTATGCAATAAGTGTGAGGGTTTAAATAAGTGAATGTGGTCCATTTTGTGTTTGTTCTTTTTTCTCTTTTTTGTTTGAAGATTTTGTTGCTGTTTTTATTTGGTTGTGTATGCGTTCTACTATTTTATTGTTGTATCCGCTGTTTTTGGTGGATGATTTTAAGTTTTGTGTTGTAGTCTTTTTTATTCATTGGTGTTGTTTCTGGCGGCCTAAGACGGTACGAAGAAACCATCAAATATTAAAAACTCTGCATTTGACATTAAGGCAACTGACGATTGTAAAGAGAAATATTTAAAAAAGATAATTTCAACTTTTTGGCTAGGTTATGGTGTGAATTAGTTTCATATATTCTTGATTAGTGATCTGCTGAAACCGTTGGATCATCTCTCATCAGCAAACCGTAGGCAGTTCCGACGGAATATCGATCAATTTACTTGCTGCCTTTAAACAGACTTCAACGAACTATGGACGGCATAGAAATTTGCCATTAATTGTGAGTTCAAGAATATTTGATATACGTACTCTACCCAATCGGGTGTTATCCAATTACGAACTCATACTGATAATGTATGTGTTAATTTATTCCTTAACAGTTATCCTAGGATGGCTAATAATTGTGGTTCGCCTTTCTTGCTCTAACGCTGCCTGGTTGGCTGTCTCTTCCCTAGCCGTGCCTCTTCTATACCAACCAGGCCGCGTTAGAACAAGAAAGTTGGACCACAATTATTTCTTATTTCAGGATCACTGAATGTTGTAATAGTATACACAACTTACGATGTAACTACGTATTCACTAACTGCTTTATTATTCCCTAGCTGTATTAGAACATGCCAAAGTTTTTATTTTGGCTATATACATAAGTATAAAAACATGTAAACTCTGTTTTATATATTTAGATAGTTTGTTTGTCCAAACACAGTTAATGAACCAACGAAACTTGCGAGTATTGAAATAGTTTATGGTTTATTACATTCACAAATACTCTAGCATGAAAATATTTTGCTTCATTTAAATTGTCTGCTCCACTTTGATAAAGCTGTTGTGTCTGATGTAATATGTGCATTAAAATAATTACATAATTTATAGTCACGTACGCACAATCTCTATAAAACTCAATTATTTATAAAAATAGATACTTAAGCAGTACATTTGCATCTATTTCTCTATATGACTGTATTATGAAATTTGTTTTTTTGTATATTGTCCATTTAGGTTTACAATAAGGCAGATATAGAACAAATACTTTCAAGGGTTTTCTTAGCATCGTTTCAATTTGTAATATTATGGCTTTAACTGGTTCTAACTTTTCTTCTTGTAATGGCATTCTATCTTATAAGTGGGTTAGCAAATGTCACCAATCACATTTTAACTTTGTAAGTACATTTTACAATTATTTGAACAGAACGTAAAGTATTTATTTCTATTTTCCATTTTAAATGCCTTTATTTTACCCTATCAAACATTAGTTTTTATTTTTTATTCGATGACATATCTGTGTGTTACAACTAACCAAAACCACATAACAGCCTTTGTCGAAGTCTTCAAAGTTTATATCCTAATATTTATCCTACTCTTCACCTTTCCCAGATATATTTTAGGTTAAAATTTTGGTCAGTTGTTCATGTTTATTTTATAAATTAGACAACCGTCTAAAAAGTTCATTAAATGGGCGCTTTTTTTTGTCGAATGCATATAATAGCAAATTTCTTTAAAGAAACTAAGCATCCCACAACGGAGAAAACAATATAAGTTAAAAAAGCATGTTAGAGACATAACGCAGTAACAGTGTTCCAAAACCAATCGCCATATATAAGTTTCTCCTAATTTGTATAGAAAGTTAATTAGAAAAATTTTGCATAGTAGTGTTTCTAGTGACGCAGTTCTGATGTTTTGTAAATTTGTTTAAGTAAATTTTGTACTTCTGAAGAAGCCACAGTGTTGGCGAAACACGTGTTAAGTTTATTTAATAAATTGTGGAAGTTATCAACTGTGTATTTATTTCAATATGTTAGACTTCCATCAAGTATCCGCTAATTCATTACAATATTCTCTCACTAAATGCAGCTTTATAAACTTATAAATATTATTTAGATTTATTTCTGGAATTGTCCCGCGTCAATTTTGCGAAAAAGGAATAAGGACAGATATTTTAATAATGTCCGTCTAAATCTTTCATTGGCTGCACTCGAATAAATGTCAGAAATTACAGCATACAGTCACAATTAAGCCTTACCAAGCCTTATAGTTTTAAGTAGGTAAGTTTCTTCTATTCGTGTCCTCTTCATGATTATGTATCAGAACACAATCTCACATTAAAGAATTCCGTCAAGTTCGCCCTTAGTTTTTAAAAATGCTTTACAATTATGCTGTCTACATTTCCACAGCGACCTTTCATCTGTTAACTTGTTATGAAAATTGAATTTAAAATGATTTACAACTATTGACATCTTATATCTTACTGTAATCCCCTTCCTGAAACCGGTTCCTGTTGTCGATAGGGCATATCAATAATCGACTATTATAATTATCCAATAAAATATTGTTATTTTTTTATCCCTTCTTAAGTAGAGTAACAACAACAAATGTATAAATAACTTTATTTTTGTCAAACTTCTAACAACATTTTTAAGTAAATGCAGTTTCAAAGAATTGGAAAAATGTTAGAGTGGCCAGAATAAAATTAAATTCAGATATGGCAACGCTGCCATCGTTTTCTGGGTAATAGCGCGTAAACCATGGGAGCCAATTTGTGTATAATTAAGAAAGGATTGGTTTTCGCACGGGGACGAATTCGTGTTGCTAATAAGCGCTAATTACCTCTTGGGGACGAATCCAAGTGCACCGCTTTCATTCATCCAACCATCCCAGTTATTTCTGTTAAAGAAAAACCAATTGCGAACATAAAGATACCTAATACATAAATTTTCATCTTACGCGTTGTAAACGTTATTAGAACAATATTAAATCTTGCAGCTTCAGCTAGTTTACAGTTAATTACCTATAGGCAAAAAAAGTCCAATTTCTTCATGATGCAGATGCGACATGAATAAATTCCCGGAGTCGTTTCCCGTCCTCTATAAGCCATTATCGTGGGATCTAATACTCTCCGATGTAATGTAACCGGCAGATAGAAAACAAGTCTTCGACAACAAAAACGAAAGAAAAGAAGAAAAATAAAATTTCCTGTGGCAGCTATCCGCCGTTCTCTCAACGAGTCTCTTTCTCTACGCCGGAGACTGTAATTTACGTTTCCGATCGGTAATAACTTTGCTCCGGCCTTTTACTGTATATTACGTCACCATAAATACGTGCACACAGAAGTAAACCGATTCCGATATCGCTGACTGGTTGGTTAGATGAACGTTCTCTCTCTGTGCACAAGTAAGTTCATATGTACGTATCTCTGTCAAAAGCGACGGGAATGGGAATGGGTATAGGAATGGGTTACGAGTATACCCTATCCCCGTAGAATTGTATTATAACGCTTGCTTGCTTGCTAGCTTGCTACGACCGCGTCTTTTCTTCATCCGTCCGTTCTGCTACGACAAACATTCTTCCAACTTTGTCGAATAAGCGTTGGAAATGAATGTCGAATCGTAAAACTTGTAATGAAATGCATCACGAAAAATAAACCAGCGTTTGTTCTGAACGAAGGGCAACTGCAGACATTCAATCCCAATTTGAAGCTGTAAACACCACGAATGTTTGACCATTATTAAATCCGATAATTCAAAATAATCATTGTAGTGATTGGAAAAACAACTGCAAATAGGTATACGTATGATATCAGAGAAATGTGGTGAACACTAAAACTGATACAAATGTATTTTTATTTTCGATAATACACTATGAGTAACCAATTTAATCAGCAGTATTTGACGTTTTGGACGATGTTTTTCGTCTTCACATTACTTATTGGTATTTAAAATAAAACGATATTCGAAGACGGCGGACCAACTATAATTCAAAAAGCACCCTTTTGTCCGGAGATCAAATGTATAAGTGCTTATAAGTGCTGTCGATTGTTTTAGGTGGATTAGGTTAGGTTCGGTTAGAAAATACATGTTCTTATTCAAAGTGTTAATACTGTTTGTACTCTTCGTCTCAAAAATCGGAAGTTAATACTATTTATGTAAAAAAATTAACCAACTGGACAATAATGAAAATAAATTACTACAATATGTAAAATTGACGTCACATTATTATAGTTTTTACTATTATATAATTATATATACATATCAACTATACATATGTATGATAAAATATTTAATCTTTTTTATGAAGGCTTTTATTATAAACTAGCTTTTGACAGCGGCTTCGTTTGCGAAAGATAATAATTTAATATCCTCGGATATTAATTTTTCTTATTATTGATACACTTTATACACTATTTAAAAAAAAAACCTTGCCTGTTTGTTTTTATTATTAATCGGAAGAAACCTTAAAAATGACAGTTACCTCTATTATTGGTTTTGATAAAATATTAATATTGAAGGCATGGTTATAGATATTTTTTATTTCTATACTAAAATAACTCCTCTAGTTTATAATATTACAAGAAAATCAAATGAATAATTGAAAAGAGCAAACTATGATACACATTATACCTAACCATTTATAGCACTTCCTTATTTGTTCTTCGTTTAATAAAGCCTATGAATCTGGTTAAATCAATTTATTAAACAAAAAAGGAATTAAAATCCTTATTCGTCTAAATATTAAGATCAAAGACCTCACATTTGGAACGCGTCCTACCAAGTAGGCACAACGAACCGAAAGCCATATCCCAAGACCGGTTTCGACCGATTGGGTATCATCAGGTAGGACGCGTTCCAAATGTGAGATTTTTGATCTTAATATTTAGACGAATAAGGATTTTAATTCCTTCTTTTTTTCAATATGTTATATCTTCGTCTAAGAATTCATCGGAATCAACTGTGTAGGGTATTAACCCTCGGAGTGGTTGTTTCTGTTGATTCCATATTTGTATTTATAAATAAATTTATATAATAAATCTATCATCATTCTAATTATAGGGTATTTAATTCTAAGACTGGTTAGACACGCCCATGCTGCTTCTTATCCTGAATCAATCTCGCTTCATCCCTAATTATTTGCGAACAGTAATTTAATCTAAGATTTCATCTGTCTCTCTTTACTCCTATTTCTGCTTCTAATATATTTTAATCTCTGGAGTTGTCTAAATATCCTATCTCTCCTATTACTTATCGATTTCTAGTCTCTTTAGATTCTCCTACTCTTTCCAATACATTCTCATTTGTAATTTTATCTATTTACAGTATTGTCGTAATTAAATATTTTTAAAACTGAACAAATCGTTTTAAAGGTTTTAATACGGGTTTTGTAGATAGATACCTACATGTCTAGGTAAGTAGCAGAAAAATCGTATATAAGTTAATTTGTTCATTCAAGAGTAATCTTTGTTCACACTAAGATTTTTCCTGCCTTACAATTACTTCTTATGACCAGAAAATAATCTTAATCTGTATCTATATAATTAGGATGGCAGTACTACGTCTTTTGATATTTACAACGAAATTCCAGAATTATTGCTGAAGTTTTTAGCTTATTTTCTTCAATAAAAAGTTATATTTTTAGCATATTTTTGGGATGTCAGAACGTTTGCATAAAATGAACATTGTATTCCGGATGCGATTGTATTCTTTTCGAGTCCCAGATCAATTCCTTTCCGTAGCAAACAACTGGGACATTAATAACCTCCACCAAAAGCCATCTGCAGAAACGGAAAGCTCATCCAGCCGTACAAATGTCGGAAAAGACTCCCGAACGCTCAGATAACAAACATTCCCGGAGAATTTATTCTATTTCTGGAGTTCATGGCAGAACAGCAGGCAGGCTCGGCGTTACGTTGGTCTACTCGGTGCAATTTTCACCCTTATCCGGTCTACGCAGAAGGTACATCAAATAGGTAGCGACGTAAGTCTTTTTCAGGCGCGGCATGTGGTCAATTTAGAGATAGCAGTTAGTCTGCGAGTGGGGATTGCGAGCCGACGTCCGATCGAAACAGGCATATTTAAAGCACCAAGCGTTAAAAAGAGACAACACTACCGATGATGGCGCTACTTGCTCATGTTTTGCGGACACGGCCATCTTGGTTGTCTGGGAATCAATACAACGAAACCAGGCGAGGCGTTCGATACAGCCCGAAATAAGGGTTAGCGCCGGCGCAGATTCGTTCAATCTAAAATCGAGTTAAATGGCACGTACCTACATGACTCTTCTATGGAATATTTACGTGTCAGGCAAACAAAGCGATACGATATCATACTGCATTTATGTGTCTAGACCATGACTGATTGCGATTACCTACAATTTATTAAACATTCATGAAAGTACTCACATACATAATGGAAGGCATTTCGTTGTAGTTTAGACGCATAAAATCAAAATGGTTTACTCCTTTGTCGAGTAGACAAGATGTAAATTTATATAAAAATTATGTTATTTTAAAACCATTTTGAAAATCCATTGTTGTTTATCTACAGCACCAAATTATTACAAATCTTAATTAAGAGTATTTTAAAAACATCAGTAAGTTCTCTAGTTGTAATAGTTTTCATTTGAATCCACCCATCTGTTTCTGAATTAGGGACGTAGCAATATTACCTTCTGTAGATAAAAAGTACTTATGACACATTTTCATGAACAGACTTTTTCGTTAATTTCTCAAAATATAAAATATAGACTTTCAACCACTTCGAAATACTTAGTAGTTTAGAGAGCTTCCAAAATGCTTTCAATCAATCAATAAAACAATAAACATTTTATTGGGAAAATACCTATTTTGTATTTTCTATTTTGCAAAGGGCTTTCAGAATAAATTTACATTTGATACTTGAAATTAGGGATGAAACGATATCATATAAATATGGATAGTTTTACTGAAATAAACAGTATCGATATCTATTCGGCATCGAACGATAAGTATTGAATAGCTAGTGTAGGTAGAATTAAAATATAAGTAAATAATATACCAGGTGTTACAAAGTGGTTGTAAAAACATTCTTTTGTATTTTGAGAAATTAACGAATGATGTCCGCTTTCGTAATTTCAAAATGGTTCCCTAAACATACGTAAACATAGAATTAAATTCAGGTAAACAACATAAAATAAATAATAATTGTCCTATAAAAGTCATACGGATGCTACCATTCAGGTGTTTTTAAACCATTGTCTACGGAAGTTCACCTACATTAGGAAAGAAGCCGTGGGAAATGCCAAAGCTGATGGTGAAACGTAATTGCAGCAAAATAAGAAAAGCATCCAACATCCTTACAACCTATTACTTAAGGCTATCATAAAAACCAGTTCTGCAATTACTCCCTATCTATTCCTTGAAGTTCAACGGTTCGCTGTGGGGGAAAAGATGTACTAACTTAATTAGACAATTGTTATAGAACTTACTCTAATCAAAGCTGTCTTTTGTGATTTTAATTAAGTTAATACAAGGAATTTTAACTTCATCAGGTCTTAAAAAATTAAAAATTCTTCAACTTAGGTTTATATCATTAGGTTATCCTACATATACCTAAACAATATATAGTTAATGAATTAGGTACGTAGTTCATGAGAATTACACTGTTAAAAAGTCGGTTTTGTACGATATATAAAATAGTAAATAATTAATTATACGACAAATATCTACCAAATTTAATTTGATGAAGCTTTATTTGCTTATACTTTCGATTTAAATAGTATACATAAAGAATATAAGAAATACTTAATGAAGTATGATACACAATTAATTGAATAACCTTTTCAACTCTCTTGTGGCGAATAACTTATAAAAGTAGATTTATTTTTGTTTATCTGTTCATGTAATCAGTACACTCAAGATGATGATTTAGTGGTAAAAATGTACATTTGTATACCTTTAAATTATGAGATTGGTTGGCGAATTTTATTATTTTCGAATATTAGTTATTTACGATTTTTTTGTGTAGAACCGAGTGAAAGAAGTTAGTTATGCACAAACAATAGTAAATAACTAATTGCATGATATACATCTATAAAATTTGATTTAGTTAATCTGTTAAAAAATGGCAATGAAACAAAATAAACGCTAAAAATTAGGAATCAGATGAAAAACATATTTTATATATATCTTATTTTCATCTGATTTTTAATCATCGTCATTTATTTCGTTTCAGTGTTAATATTCAACAGCTTTCCTTAATCAAATTTTGTGGTTGTGTCTCGTTCAATTGAATAATAGTTATTTACTAGTTTTTGAGCAAAATTATTATTTTTTAAAAGTGTAATAACAGTGAATTTCCTTAAATGGTCGCATGTACGATTACTTAAAATAAATATATTAATGCGATATTAATTACTGAATTACTTTGTACCCACTAAAGACTACCTCAAATTAATGAGGAAATTTTTTTGTGAGTGCATTGACGCGTAAAGCCAGACCCCGGGTTTGAATCTCGGCGAGGGCATGACAGTAGTAACAAAAATTAATTTGAGGTAATCAGTAGTGGGCACAAATTAATTCAATAATTAATATCGCATGTATTTAAAAATTTCCCATACTAAAAATTCTTCAAATATTTCATTATTATAAATATGGAATCAACAGAAACAACTACTTCGAGGGCTAATACCCCTACCGCCATTGAATTACACTGTTGATTCCAAACGATTATTAAACGAAGATAATAATCCAAAAAAAGAAGGTAATGAAATCATTTTTCGTCTAATTATAAAGGATCACAAATCCCACATTTAGAGCGCGTTCTACACAGTAGGCACAGCGTACCGAAAGCCGAAAAAGGATTTTATTACCTTCTGTTTTTGGATTATTTCATTATTAGTGACTAGAATGTAACTTTCTCTTTATGAGACGAGATACGTTTTTGTATACCTTTGTTTTCAGACAGGTTGACAGGTGAATCCTTACAATTATTTAGTTTATCTATTCACAGTTTCATTCAGCATTTGCTATTAGATAACGAGTGAATTTTTAAGAAAGGGAAAGAAATAAAAGTGTAAGTCAAATAAAATGTAATTCTCACCTTAAACTTTTTTGTTCAGTTATTTCCGATATCCAGTTTTTCCAACTTCAAAACACGTACATATTTTTCACTTCAAAACTGTGACACTTACCCACAAATACACATATCGATTATTTATTCGTTTTAACACTCTCTTAACACATGAGTTATAATAAATTCACTTAAATTGGAAAGAGATCTTATCGTAAGGTTTCTCGAAGAGATACTAGAATTCTGAATGCAAGTAACAAGGGGGTATTAAATATTGGCCCTGAAATTCACCCTTTACATTGAAAACTTTCACTTTAAAAGTGAATGAATATAAAAGGGAACTAATGTGAATATTAAGCTCAAGGACCAATTTGAAGGTTGACCTTATACCTTTCGAAGTAAGCATCTTTTCAGACGAACATTCTTGTGTTAGAACCATAAAATTGCTTTGTTATGGGGGTAAATATCTGATTCCATTCAGTGGTTAATATTTAAATGCAATCATTACCGATATCGCCGTTAATTGAATATTAATTAATCAGAACATGGTAAAATAAATCTTAAATCTACTCTTTTATGATTTATGACACATTGATATTGTTCCTACAGAAATTTTTTTTCTTTTCTCTATTTCATGCACATGTGCCTAACTTTTTTAAACCTATTAATGCAAAAAATATCATCCTTCAACTCTTCACCATAACATTTGTACAGTAGGTATAAATAATGTTTAAAAGCGTGTTCTAAAAGATTTCTAAAAATATTTTTAAATATATTTTTTAATGCGGCAATGGTACGAGTCTCTTTTAAAAAAGTGGCATCTAGGAATTAATAAAAATATTTTTAATAAACAAGTGTTAGTAGGACTCACGCAAACGCTCGAAAGAATATAAGTATAGTTATTCTAGTTTTTGATTATCTAGTAATGTGCTTGTCCTAAGATGAAAAGCTTTTTCCGATTTTTTCATTTATTAGAGCTCTGTTAATGGTAATTTCTCATGTAAAAGTTATTTTTCAAGAGCTTGCGCTGCTTTGGGTACAAATCTTCTAGCTAATCCAAAGCAGCGCACTTTGGGTACAAATCTTCTAGCTAAACTGGAAATTCTTTTGAATTCATACTAACTATAATAATATTGTTGTGATAAATTCATATTTGAATTCCAATATTAGTTATTTGTAATAAAAATTCTGCTTTTAAAATTTTATTTCAATAATTCCCCTTGTTACCCCAGGATAATTGCAGATTTTAACTATGATGTAAAATACACATAATCAAGCCTATTCACAGATGAAAAAAAATACGATTACCCTTTGTAACAAGGTAAATTTTTAAAATGAAGATTTAACAGCAAGATTTCTATTACAAGTAACTAACATGTAATATCAAATAACAGGTTAATGGTAGAATGATGGTTCGGGCTTGTAGGCCGTGGTCGATGTGAACGGTTTCGTCCAGACGTTTCGTCGGCAACTACGGCTGACATCTTCAGTGGGTGCTGTGTTGACCACGGCCTACAAGCCCGAACCATCATTCTACTACGAATTCCGGCCGTGAAAGCTTATGTTCTTATAACAGGTTGATGATTATAATTAACGAGAAATCAATTCGCAAAAATTTCCAAGTTAACTAAATTTGTTTCCAAAGCGGCACAAGTTTTAGTTTTCATGACATCCAGGCATAATTACTTTCAATTTTCGAAAATTTGAAAAATAATTTTTACCTATATGATAAATTACCATTAATAGATCTCTAATAAATGACTAAGTTGCATTCAAATAGGAAAATTATCTTTTCACCTGAAGATAAATACTTTAAATCATATTTGCGTGTCATGACTGAAGAAAAAATGGAGACTACTACATTGTATATTGTATAGGTAATAAATTCAAAACAATAAGTTTGTCAAGTAATAAATGTACAAGGATTAGAAATTAATGATTTTTTGTTTTATTTCTGCTTTGAGTCTTATCTTCGTTCCAAACTTCTAGGGTCTGGAAAGTCCCCTATTGAATGAGTCAATTAAAGAACAAGTGATTCATTTTTTCAAATGTGTATTAATGGCGCAACGTGGTTAATAGTCAAATGCGTGGATATCGGAAAAATCTAATGACCTATTGGATATTTGATTGTTTATTAGGTCAGATGATGCTTGCCTAAGTTTCTTGTTTCATTACCATACAACCCCTTTTAATTAGTTTAATTTCAAATTGTCCTTTTATCGATTGGTATAATATTGTTGCCGTTACCATTTCGTAGCATTTCTGGACAGACCGCCACATCTTGAGAAGGAAGATTTGTTTGCCACTCTGCGATTTTAGTTACAGTAATAATAAAGTATACATGGCGCACAATTAAACTAAATTATTCGACTACTTGAAATTTTTTCGGATCTCGGCGCGCTAATGACCGTTGTCAATTTTTTCATTCTTTTCTGCTGAGGTTCATAAAAACACATCAATAAAATTTGATAGCACAGGGCTCACGATGCGAAGATGGGTTTCTATTTGTATAGTTCTCTCATAAATTTTATTAATATATTGGGAAGGTGGAGTAAATTATTGTTAATTGTATTGAGAAATCTTCACACATTTATCCACTTGGTATTTATGTGTAGATATGTAATCGGCAACATAGGAGTAAGTATAAATCCAGTTGGTACGTTTGAGAATTTAGTACTGCTACCTGTTTTGTTTTCATGTCATTGTCGGTCTCAGTTCCCGGCACACAATATACTAACAAAAGCGGCCACAAAAACTGATTATTGCACCGTCAATAAACCGTCCAAGAACAAGGAGATAATTGGTTGTAAAACTTTCTGGCTTCTTTGCTTACCAACTATGAAACAACTGCCGACCGGCGCGGCGTACGACGGGCCGCGCGAGATTCATAAGGCGTTTAAATTTTACAATGTTTCTTTTGCTATTAACACTCTTTTAATGGCGGCAATGAAATTGATGAATTTGTGAATTACCACTGTACACAACTTAAATGTATTTGTACCTAAACGTCAGAAGACACGTCACCGTCGCCGTCCGTTAGTTAATAGGTTGTTCTAATGCTGCGTGTGCTATGAATACGTGTGGTTTTATTGTTGTACAAACACAAGTTAAACGTGAAAGTTTGTTTATTCGTTTGATTGTTCAAAGTAATTTCAGGAAATACTAAAATGATTAGAAGAAATTTCGTTGCGTGGGAGTATAGGTAGTATAGTATACGTGCAGTTTACCAAAACCGATCAAAAATGTACTTACACAATGAAAATCCATCCTTCCAGTAAATTGACAATAACAATGATTATGCTTTTGGTCAAAAATTTATCGAAACTGCCAGACACGGATCACGATTTTGCTCTTGTTAGAAGTTCATCAGCGTGCCATAGGCAGTCTCGATAAATTTCTCGTCTCCAATACGAGGCATGTTTTTTAAGTAAATACCGTTTTGAAATTAATAAAAAACGAGCAAAGATTTCTTAATAATTTTATTTTTACATAAAAGCCTGTACCTTAATCTACCTTTCTACATAATTTCTTTCAATATTGAGGCACTTGTCATAACGTTTGACCAGTGACCAGTTTGTGAATACCCTTCTCATAGAACTCTGCCGCCTGACTTGTTAACTGTTAACCACTGCATCACAACTGTTTTGACTTCGTCATCGTCTTGAAAACGCTGACCGCCCAGATGTTTCTTCAAGTGCAGGAACAAATGGTAGTCACTGGGCGCCAAATCAGGGCTGTACAGAGGATGATCTAGAGTCTCCCATTAGTTTCTTCGTTAGCGACCGAAAAACGCCCATTTCGTTGTTCATCATGCATATTTGTGCGACTATCTTTAAATGCTCTCCCCCAATCGTATAACAGCCTGGACTGTAGGTTCCTCTCCTGCATGTTTAAAAATTTCCGGATGCAAATAATATCAATACCTTGTGCTCTACTATTCTTTAAATTTCTTAGTGCTAATTCTTGCTCTTTCCTCATTATAGTGTATCCTAATTCATCTATCAAAGCACTAGTACTGTCTTCTTTTTCTAATACATCTCCTAATTTTTCTACTTTTCTTCGTATCCTTTCGAGATAACTCCTGCCTCAGTTATTATATTATTACTACTGCATCATATTATCGTTATTGCAAGAAAAAAATAATACCAATGCAGGGATGATTTCTCCAAGCAAAAGTTCGTATTGAAATTGAAACGTTGCGGTTGTTTTTCATACCAGTAGGTTGGTAACTGTACCGATAAAACTGCAAGGTTGTCGTTACGTTTACCATTTGACATTTGTGTTTGTTGATGTTGCGTTTGGTCGATTTCCTGTTTTTGGTTTCTTTAAGTTTTCAATCTCTCTGTAAATACCAGTCAAAGGAAGTATTCTTTTAAGAAAACACGTCGTAGTGTAAATAGTGGATTTAATGTTTATAAAAACGTGGAAGCAATTAAATGAAAAAGTATTAAAATTTGTTTCCGCATAACATGTGTATTTCAAGAGGATTTGTCAATACTGATTTGGTATGTCGTAACATTATAGAATAAAGCAAAAAAAATTACCGTGATATTATTTAAATATCGTAATTGACAACATTTTTACGTGAATGTTCAAGTTTGGTACTGTGCTCTTTCTAGGCATATTTTAAATTAATGAACTGTGGTTTACATATTCTAAGTCTTACCAACTTAAGCTTTGTATTATATCAAGTAGATACTGTAATAGTCGATATCAAGTTCATAATCGCAAAGTTGATCACGCATTGCCCTTCTTTAGAAAGCTATAACGTAGCACTGTAGAACGTAAAAATATAAGTGATGCGTAAGATACACATGTTTATTTTAGTCATTTCTGTTTATTGGGAGGTCAAATTACATTCGCAGAAATATATTAAAACATCGTAAAAAGTTTGTGTTAACAAAAAGTCTACAATTGGCAGACTTTTGTATACATTGTAAATAATGTGTGTGATCATTTACGATATTTGTCAAATATCAAAACGGATAAGTATTACCTATAAATCATAATGGTACAAATTGTATTTCCAATTTTGACTTACATCATCCATTATTTTGTATTTTAAGCCACGTAACGCTGTATTGACGTAAGGTAATGGCAAACTAACTGAATATTTGCCAAATAACTATAACTATTTCTAATATAGAAGTAATTTAGTTTTTGTTTTAGTTTCATAGAAAGAAACATAATATAAACTAAGTGAGACAGTTTATGTAGTAGATCTATAGCTCTGTATACCATCTTTTCTCTATAGCTATAGATACTATACGTTTTTTTTTATATCAGGAATGATATATCTACTTAATTTCCATATGGAGTTTTATCCATAAAAAGAGGAACAAAAAATGATCACTGAAAACTCTTGTAGGTACATCACATTTCTGTAAATAACTAAAAGAAAAAGTGAAAAAGTCATTATAATAAATTTGGATCTAATAGATAGAAATCTAGAAGATTATTTAAATTAAAATAATATAATGTTAAAAATGAGGAGTTGTTAGAAAGAGCAGAACAAAGGGGGGGATGGAAGATATTAGAATCAAAAGTAGAAGTGAAGGAGGACAGAGTAAGACCTAGGTGAGATTAAAATTCGTAAATCATTGGAAACACTAAATAAAAAAACTTAATTTGATTTTTCCACTGTTTATTTTCAATCTTGACAATTGTTTTGCCCCACAAGGGCATCTTCAAAAAGACAACTGATTACATTCAGTAACTTATCTACATTCTAGTCTTAGGGTTCGTAAACATTTTCTATTTCATTTAATGTTAATTCTCGTTTTGGTGTAACTGTTTTTTTGGTTTTAAAAGATTCTAATATGTCTATTTTTTTGCCTTTATTTGAGCAATGGAAATTTTTGAAATTATCATTTGTATTGAATTCATGATGTTTATTATTTGTATGGTTCACAAAGGTTAATTTTTCTGCATAGTTTTTTATTTGTTTATTTAGTCTTTCTTTGAATGTCCAGGGAGTCTGTCCAATATATGTTGCTTTGCATGTATTGCAATTTAATTTATATATACCACATTTGTTCATTTTTCATTCAAGTTTTATTAAAAAAACACTCGACATATGTTTCGGGAGTTATCCCATTATCAAGAGTAAAATTAATACTATGGTATTAGTGTTTTTTTAAATAAAAATTGGTGAACTTAAATTCTGTTATTTTTATTAATTAATTTACAATGTTTCACAAAAAATGCACCTTAGACAGTTTATTATTAGCCAGCTGTGCCCGCGACTTCATCCGCGTGGAATTTAACAAAAAAGTTATTTTTAAAATTTTAAACTCGTCGTTGAGACACAACCGTTAGCAATAGCCCGCGCGACAGGCAGCCTTTGTGATATTAAGTGGCGGGAGGTGCTATTACAATTTTTGTCTGTCTGTCTGTCTGTTTGTTTCGACTAATCTCTGAAACGGCTGGACAGTAATTTAGGCTACTTTTATTTTAGAAGTTAATGATTTATTTGAGAAATTAATAACTATTTATTAATAATAATAATTAATTTCTAAAATAAAAGTAGCTTAGGTTAGTCCTTATTTCATTAGCTATCTTCCAGTGAAAATCCCGTCAAAATCGGCCTAGCCGTTTCAGAGATTAGTCGGAACAAACGGACAGACAGACCAAAATTGTAAAAAATATTTTGGTGTATATACCGTGTATACATCCATATGAATTTAGTAAAAAGTGGTTATTTTACAATTACAAACAGCCACTCCAATTTTATTTATCTGTATAGGTTCTTGTACCCATAAGTTTATCTAACTTTCAGAAAATAGTTACTTAAGTAAGTTGTCTGTATTACAAGTGTACTTTTGTTAACTTAGCCATTATTTTTTCGATTTGTTAGTCTAAACTTATGACGATGACGTTAACGAAGTATTTCAATAATGAGATTGTATTTTAGAATGTTGGTTTTCCATGTGTGAGTTATTCAGTAAGTACCTATAGGTGTAATATCAGCTAAGAGCTAAAAGTGTTAAGGAGTCAGTTGTAGGCACCGTTTTAGGTCGTTCATTTAAGAATAACCGTCCGACAGGTATGGGTACTTACTACACATATTCTGCGATACCATGGCCGCATGAATGCCCGCATTTAGCTTCGCTTGTGCCGTTGCAAGACGGCGAGCTTTTAACGTTTCAAAAAATGCACGCGGCGGCTGTAAATTTTCACGCAAGCCGCGTCACGAATACATAAACTTCCATTATTATTATACCTCAGGCTGACGTATAATGGGCGCCACGGACGACAGACTCACAGACTACGGGGGATACGACGTGTACATTTAAGCGTACCTATAAGGTAGAGGTAGGAATACACACATACATATGTATGATGTGTGTGATGTAGCATGGATGGAGATGGCGTGGGCAAAGAGTAAAACGTGTCTGGGTAAGCGTACAGTTTCAAGGCGAAAAAATTCGTTCGCTCGACAACAACTACACGACCACTTTTACACAGGGTCGAGAGCTAAATGGAAATTTCTGACGATTTATCGGCGAATAAATTCCGCTACCTATTACCCTGTGACCGACACCACAAAGAGGAATGACAACCGAGGCTGTTATTATGCTCTCCAACTACTTAAAAAGTAGACGAACGGAAACCAATTTGTAATAACAGTTTAAAGGGGAATAATGCAGCCGTAAAAAATTTAAAACGGTACCAGAATTTATTTTAAAATTGCAAATCTTTAATAGTTAAGGATATATACAAAACTTCGTGTTGAAGGAAGGGGGTGGTAGGCTTAGAAGAAATGTAGGTAAACGTAAACATAGATTTATTGGAAATCATTGTACATGGGTACTGTAGATTAACATTGATCGTAATGAAATCCGAGGAAGGTGATATGTCAGAAAAATAAGTACTACATATCCGCTTTGTAACACAATCTCAAGTTGATAATATACTTTTGGAAATGTATTTGATAGCATTACTCATGACACATAATGTACTGTTGGCAAGAGTGAAGGAATTCGGTACTGGAGGAGAGCTCTTACAATCACTAATTTCGTAGCTTTCAAACAAAATTCTTATGTTAGATTTCTCGGTCGGACGAGTTCTATGCCTCCTCCCGAGACTCTCATGGCTCATACCATGCTCCAGTACTGTTTATCATGGTAATAAACAGTCTACCTTAAACATTATTGTCATCTCCTTCATTAATTTGTATGAATGATGTTAAAACATTTATGGATATATTGAAATCGCTGTCTGATTTTGACCTTACACTTGATTCCATGTCGACCCTTTCCAATCATGCTGATAACGTCACATCCAAATCTCTTGGAATTCTTAGCATTATTCAATGATGCGCCCGAGTCTTTAAAGTACCGAAATCAATAATTTATCTTTTCAATTCCATAGTACTCCAACATCGAGCGGCGTGGTCTAGTGCTCTAGATCATTGCTTAGCATTCGGGAGGTCACCGGTTCAAATCCGAGTCCGGCTGCTCTGTTCCAAGTTTTCTGTGGTTTCCTTGGATCATTTAGGCAAATGCTGGGGTTGTAATATTCCGCAGATAATCTTTCACTTCTCTTCTGTCTTCATTTCTTCCGTCTCATCTTTCTCTCCCTAACCACACCATTCACCCATTCCCACGATTCCTTCAAGGAGGCTGAAGAGGGCCTTACGCCCTACCCTCCGGCTTTGCACTACAGTATAGATCGGAGGGACTGCCCGCCCACCAGCACGTGTAGCTCTTCTTATACGTAGTACATAAATTCTCAACATTTCCGCTTCTCTTCCAATAAAAATTTTTGTATGTATCTACTTTATTGTGATTGTCTATTCTTTTTCAAAATGAAACATGAGTCTATAAACTGCAAACAACTATTCTCTTTCTTCATTAACCTTGCTAAACACCGACGTATCTGAAAATGTTCTACCAAAGTATAAAACGAAACATATTTCAAAAACAGGTTTTTTTATTATGACACAGATTTTGAGCAGTAGCTGAACTAAATTTATTTCAGAAATGACTCGTATCATCTGTTTTTATAATTAATAAGTAATTTTTATTTCTTACAACTTACACTTTGTGTGGCTCAGTATAAGGTGTCTTATCGAATCCCTTTCATTAATTGCATTATGCTGTAATGCTGTAGTCATTAGATACGGATTACATCCTGTTCCTGGCGTATGTATTACAGAGCAATTATGAAAATCATGATTAATTCAATGTTTTTTTCTTCTCAAATGGTACAACTCCATCATTTTTGAATGATTTACGAGAGATTGTAAAATACTGGCTTGTTCACTATAACTAATAATGTCGTAGGTGTATGTTATATGGTGATTATTATTGATCCAATAATTGGCGATTTAAAACTGTAATCTGAGTATTTTAATTATAACAGGTGCGGCTTAAATACGGAATTCCTGAACTAATGTAAGAAAAGGATATGCATTTAATAAAATATTCATCAAACTTTGATGTAAAATGAAGCCAAAATATAATTCTATGACAGAAAGTGAATATATATATATATATCATATATCCTTATCAAATCTTCTTGCCGTTGGTGTGACGACTATTATTTTTATATAGGGATGATTATTATTATTATTATTGCCAGGATTTAAGCTTATTCAGACCTCAAAAACGCGGGTAGTCGCTTGGCTTTCCCCATGTAGTCACTGATTCGTCTACGTCCCTAAGGTGATTTTCCAAAAACAAAATATTTTTTGAGTGTCGCAAGTTCTAGAGCATGGTAGAAGAAAAGGCGGTGCCTTCATCCGGACAACGCAGGGCAGTGGCGGATGATGTGAATTACACATTCCATTTCCTCATAACGAAACCGACAGGAGGAACTGGATGTCAATTTCGTCTAGTTCCTCTGGTATCACGGTGCTTTGTGGTCTTTTAGGATGTAAGCAAGAGTCCTAGCTTTTTTCTTGCTTAGACTGAGAATTTTTGTTTTCCAGTTTATGCAGTTTGTAGGGACAATGAAAGCCTTTGCCTGCTTCCATCATGGTTGTGTGTCCCATTCCATCTCGCAATTTCTTTCTGGGCAAATGTGGTGTTTAAATGCAGACAGTCTACTGAACGCAATCTGTAGAATTTTTCAAAATAAGGTGTTGTTGTGCACCTGCTTTTGTAAAGTTATCTGCGAGCTCGTTTCCCTTTATGCCGCTGTGGCCTGGGACTCAGAGCAAGACTACATTGGTTTGGGTCGCTAGTTTGTTGAGGGGCGTTGTTAGCCAATGCAGGCACATCATGTAACGACAATGATTTTCGGCTGAATAGGAATGGAAAACTAACATGGGGATTAGTTGAAATGAAAAATAGAAATATGATAAGTAGTTTTCTCAAGGAACTTAGTATATAATTTGACTCTTCAGTATAATGTATAGGCACCTTTTAAAAATTTATTCATCTCAGAAGATTCTGAAAGTTTATTTTCTCACCAATATCTATTTCATTGATCAGAAGATCAGTTTATTGAAACAGGGCCAATAAACGTTAAATTAAACTTTGAGAAAATATTTGATCGTTGTACTAGAGATGCTGGAGTTCTGCAGCGTATTTTTCAGGGGACAACAGACAATTGCGCACCGCGGTCAGAAAACAATTCAAGCAATTGAATCCTACAGAACAATTGGTCGCCGGTTACGTACGAAAGGTCAATTGTTAAATAACTGACATTTAGTTAGCAAGCAAACCCTGAAGTTGTGCCGATCTATTCCGAAACGCTACAAGCAAGAACGGCAATAAAATTAAGTTAAACGATACATACCGTTGAGGTAAACGTAGCAGAAAGATTAAAATTGAAACAAAAACCCGAGGCAAATATAACCGGATGTAACCCATCAATTAATCTATTAATACACTAGGTAAAAGTTTTAACGGACCCGGGGCAAGGATTAGCTGTATCATGGTTTGTTAGATGTGCTGTTATGGCACAATATCATGATGTGCATTCACATTCTAATGTGCTTTCTAATCCGCTGATTTGGTCACTGTTCTCTGCCGCCTTAAGACAAATAATAAGTCTTTTATAAATAATAATTAAAATTACATTCTTGATTCGGTAATTGGGTTGAAATATGATTGAGTAATTCAATACCGGTATGGGTATTAGCCTTCGGAGTAGTTGTTTTTGTTGATTCCATATTTATATTTATATTTATAATATAGCCTGTAAAAGCCTTTCTGCTAGCGCCTACCTAATGAAACCCAATAGGTCAAAACCAGTTGTGGGATTTGGCTTTCTATTCGCTGTGCCTACATATTAGGACGCGTTCCAAATGTGGGATCTTTGATCTTAATATTTAGATGAATAAGGCATCACGGTATCTCACGCTATGGCAAGTTCCATCCAGTAATTTGCTAGTGTCTTGAGGATGGGAGTATTCTTAGTATTACACATGGTCGATTAAATGTTTTCTTGTAGTGTATGATGCTATACAAATTGTTTGGAGGAAATCCAACTAATTAAAGTAAGATTGTAATTTGTGACACCAACTGTGCGAAGAATAAATATTAACTAAAATACCTACCTAGAAAAATCCTTTACACCAAAAGGCGAAACGTCGGTATTGGCTTAGGAAATAAACTATTTATTGTCTGCACGTACCTACTCTAGATTTAAGAGAAGAAACGGAAACTGAATAGTAATTTTCTGTTGGCTGGCAATTGACCGACCGGTCACTTTTATAATCCCATTAAAAGCAGTGGGAAGAGCAAACTAACCGTGGTGCACAATTGACATACACCCTTTCCAGGTTTGGGTAGGTACACTATAAAGTGCCAGCACATCCATACGAGTTGACGTTGTTTATGTCGTATAATGGAGGGTAGGGGGCTCATGTATTTGCATCACGTTGACACTGATTATTCCGTATAATGTCGAGTTCGAGAATAGTTCGATGCTAGACGACTTCAGGGAGCTCTAAAGATGCAGAAACTAGGGAACGTAGAGAGCTGACTCGACGTGGTGCCATCGGGAAGCATTATGAAGTCCGCTGATTTACGGCCAGAGCGTTGAAATTAACGAGGGCAGAAATCCAGCTTCATCGTCATCAGCACTGCTGTTGTATACGTAAATATAAAGTTGGCGTAAACACACAGACACGATCTCGGCTTTAAAACAAACTTTTTGATAGTGATAAAAAAGTTACGTTATGCTTACTTTTGTGTTAAAATAGAACAATAACTATTATTAACTATTGTTCTAAACAAATCGGTTCTAAGTAGCTAAACACATATTTCACTTCACTATGATTTGGTTAAAGAAAAAAATGAAAATATTTCTTGTTTTGTTAAATACCAGAGTAGGTAAGTATTTAAAATATACCTATAACCTATTTATATATTTAAATAGGCATTTTTATTTACCATTACAAATCAATTAAATGGAACTATAGAAATAAGACACATTTATCCTACAAATAATGTAAACAAGAGCTTAACCTACAATAATTTAACTTATATATGAGATATTTCTATAAAACTAGGTAAAGAACTAAACAAAATTAATAAAAGTCAAATATCTTTCAAAACTAACAACTCCCTAGGAGGTTTCATAAAAAATTACAAAGATAAATTGGATAAAGGATCAAAATCAGGGGTCTATAAGTTAAAATGTGAAGATTGCAATAAATTATATATTGGACAGACTGCAAGAACATTCAAACAACGAATAAAGGAACATATAAACAGTTACGAATCCGAAAAAACGGACTCCAGTTATGTAGAACATATGATAGATAACAAACATAAAATTAATCCAGAGTATGACATATTGCATGTTATCAACAAAAGCAGAAAACTAAACTTGCTAAAATCATTAGAAATAAATAAACATAATAAATTAAAAAATTTATTAAATGATCAAATATTGATATTGTAATTTATTTCTTCATCCACCTGATGAAGCCACAGTGTGGTGAAACTATAGTTGTGGAACTATAAATATAAATTTTCAAACTTAAAAACAGTACGTTTTATTATTATATAAGAGTAAGTGTTTAAAATATACCTATAACCTATTTATATATTTAAATAGGAATTTTTATTTAATATTAATAATAAGATACATAAAATCACACAAAATGCTTTGGACATTACTGCTGAAGATCCATTATTCAACCAAAGACAGTATATCTATATTGTCACAAAAAATATTACGATAAAACTATAACGTTTCCTTGATTTCATCTTGCAAGTCTTCAGGTTTATTAAAGAAATTATCCGGTTTATCCCGTTTCAATAGCGTATTACAGCCAGTATGTCGATTAATTTTTAGCCAATAACTTAATGTTCTTTATGAAATTAGTTTATTGCTATTTATTAAACCAGTTTTATAAAATATCTACTTTAAATTATAAGATAAGGCTACATTTAAAACAAAATATGTAATTTCGTAAAATGTGTTTTTATTTAAAGTTCAAAAACCCGATTTCACGCTGTAATGTAAACAGATATGAACTATAAAAGTTAACATCAAGAAAAGTTTCGTATGACACAGAAATTGTGTCCTCAATTCTATACTCGACGATTAGATATCTAATATCGTTAGAGTTGTTTTTTTTTGTTGGTTTGTTTGTAGAAGTGTTTCGATACTAGCTCGGTTTTCTTTACACAGATAAGATTGAAAACACTTGAAAGTTTAATTAAACGAGACGGAAGAATCAAGATTGGGAACACCTACTGAAGTACGTTCCACGATTGGATTTGTGTCTGTGTATGTAGTACCTGCTTTGGTCGAAGAGATTTATTTCTTTGATAGATCGGAATGGCCGGGTTGTAGCGGTTCTTCTAACAAGGAAAAGAAAACAGAACCAACCAGCCAACAAAGCACTTAAAAACCTGACGTACGGTTTCATATTTCAACCTCAATGGCACCAACACACACATACGCGCAGACAGCCTATGAAAGAGTGACCGTAGTATATTAGGTACCATGTTGTACCTATTAGCTGCACGAGAATCGAGTTCTGGTTTTTCTCACTGCGGCTATCCGAGTCCAATTAACTTTAACGCAGCGTTTGCTACAGGTCACAAAATGAACAAAATGAACATTATAAGGAGAATTAGCTTTCTATATTTAAAAGAAGCAACGTTGCAACGTGGTTACGTGCTTTTACACTAAACGAGTTGTTATTAAATTGTTACATGCACCTGTAGGCTCAGCTGCTTCCATTATATATGGTTATATCGTTAGTTAGAAGGTTATTAAGTCTAAAACCTTCTCGCAATTATTTTATGTAAAACTGCGAAGAAAATTACTGCACACCAAATAATATTCAACCTGCACAGGGAAAAATCAAGTAAAAGGGGTTGTGGAGGTCATCAAAACATTCTTACTCTTCCCTGTTTTTAAAGATTGCTCTACTACTGTAGCAATGATGGGCAATTCTGTAAAATTCGTTTTATGTATTACTTATATTGATGTTTCGCGGGTTACAGTCATGCGGTTTTTATTTTGTACTTCACACGATTACGGTAAAGTTTCAGAATAGTGAACACACCATAAATTTAAATATCCATTCCATTGATCATAAAAATGTTAACATTAATCTCTAAATAATGAAAACAAATGAGCCTCTCGCAAAACTGCAATTGTTTTAATTTGTAGGGCTATTGAAGATTACTTAGTTTTTATGAAGTGTGCATTTTATTTTTTCACAAATGTCTCAATGTAAAGGAAAACATCTAAAACTGCAACTATTTCAACATGGCGCAGTACTTAATATACACTTGTCCAGGAAATATGGAATTGTCACATTAACAACCACTTCAATCAAAAAGAAAAGATATAAGATTTTCAAAAAAATTGATAGTACATTTGCTGTACCTAGAAAAAGAAAAACATTGAAGATGTCATTTTACCCAAAAATGGAGGAATATTTTTTAAGTGGTTTTTGAAACAAACAGAACACTGTCCTTTTAGGAAATACAGCTGTTTAAACAAAATGGAAATACTCTACATGTAAAGTTTTACACAAGACCTTCCAATGCAAGCAGAGATTTACAAAATTGCTAGAGATAAACATCCATCACAGTCAGATGTAATCATTTCTAACTCTCAGAAAAAATAACCGAACTTTAACATAGTTTAGATCAAATCTACAATGCGGACTAGTCGGGTTTATACTAGAAACTCCACCCTTAAAAGAAACAGCTTCTGGTAGAAAGACAGAGGAACAAAGAGTAACAATTTTAGTATGCATGAATGCTTCTGAAACCTAAAAGTCATGTTGTTGGTCATTGGAAAAGCTAAGAACTTTTGATCATTAAAAATCCTCAGTTGTCCTATGAATTATGACCATCGCAAAACAGTATCGCAGTATCGATGACACCATATCTTTTACCTGCACCTTAACATTTTAAAATAAACAAAAGATGAAAAAAAATTTAATACCTGATTAAACTATAAATAATGCGAGTACTTTCAATATTAACAAATTTGTGTAAAATTTATTGTATTATATACAACTTCACTATTGTAATAGTATATACCTATATATAAATAAAATGATATCTGTTATGTAAAAACTACTAAACAAATTTTGATCAGACATTTTAAATTCATCCCTTAGACAGTTAGTATTTATCTCCAATAAAAATGGTTGTGGTATTTCTATTTAATATCGTAAAGTAAGCAGCAGGCCCATATCATTTACGCGTTTGATGTGATGCTGTCATCTAGTAAGAAATAATGCCCCATTATAAGTTTCTTTTTTGAAAAGTAAATCTTCATATTACAAAAGTATTTAGATCGAATAAAGATTTGTAACATTTATTTTAGTTAAGTCAAAAGTTCTATCATGTTCTCATTTGTTCGCAACATTCCCTTCAACCTCAACCCTTTCTGTATCTTACTCATTTGTAAAAAATTTAATTTTGCTTCTGATTTATTGAAAATATATGGCGGAGGTGTTAGGCGCCATATTTGTTAAAAACAATAATAAAAAAGATAAGTTAATGTGTCAGCCACTAAAACCTTTCCGGAAATATAGCGATTATAGAGGTGAAGGAATCACTAACATCAGTGTAATAGTTTAGAATCAAATAGCAGACGTACTTACATAACAATCGAAAATTATAGATGTTTCTTTTTCTTTGAAGTTTCGTTTAAAAAAAGAATGTATAATTCAGAAAATTTTGATAAAAAAGTTAGGTTTACTTATGCTATAAGTAGCTATTAAAAATAGAGATATCGTTCTGAATGGGACCGTTTTTATAAGGAAATTATACCCCTCTGTTTAAATTTAAAATTCAATTAGTTTTCGAATAACTGCAAAAAATGTAATTTAACTTTTATCTCTTTTGTGTTGCCAAACTACCTTGTTTTGATGTGTACAGTTGCCGTATGTTCCATTTTTTATGTGCCACACCCTGTTAGGATTAATCATGAAAAAGTAATGTTACCCCCAGAATTTAATAAAATGGACACAAATTGAGGTTTATTCCTGTATTATTATTATTTTTTAATATTGCCAGCTTCATTCGTACGTAAATGTATATGTACAATGCGTTGGTGTAATAATAACCCAGGCCGATGCGATGTGAATCTGTTTTTTCTCATTCGTTTCGAAACCCAATTAAGTAACTCGTTTCTGTTTTAGGTCGAGAACAAAGGACGACAACCACATTGCGATGGCGTAGCTTTACACCGGCAACGTCCTCATATCGTCAATCTGACTGCGGCATTCGTTTTCAGCCATTTTAGGTGAGTGAATTTCCAAAATTAATACAAACGACAGATATTTTGTACTATTTCTAATTTTTGATTGTTAGATATATAAGTAAGCACAATTACTTATATGAACAATTATTATAAACAAATTATGGTGATAGCAGCAGTAAATAATGTGATTAATATATAATTTTGCAACCGAATTAGTATAAAATGGTATTAATTAGTTTACTAAAGTACCTATAAAAGAACATTAAAAAGTAATAAAATTGTTCGAGTAGAAAATGGTCAAAGATAATAAGACTTAAATTTAATTTTCTTCTTCTGAGGGATAAATAATAACATAGCTAATATAAAGGAGTCGAATGAGTTTGATTTCAAACCGTTAAATCAATAAATATTAATCGATCAGTTGTTGGCGTTATGCTCAACCATATTCCCTCCTGAATAATATACTTATCATTAAAACATTAAGTAACAATACGGCAATTATCTATTGTTTAGATTTTATTTTCAATTTATCATCAACCTAGCAAGATATGATCATATAAATGTATATATATATGTCATGCCAAAATTAAGTTTCATATTTCATACAGGACGTTCAGGAGAGAAAACTACAATTTAAAAACTTCAAACACGAACAACTTGATTTTTCAAATGGTACCTACTATACTTTATTTTGCTATTCGATTCGTTTTTTGTCTTCTATCGATATATTCGGATGTATTTTTTTCTTTTATTTGGAATAAAATTCAAAATTATAAATATAAATATGGAATCAGCAGAAACAACTACTCCGAGGGCTAATACCCTTACCGGCATTAAATTACACTGTTGATTTCCATGGATTCTTAGACGAAGATATAACATATTCAAAAAAGAAGGAATTAAAATCCTTATTCGTCTAAATATTAAGATCAATGATTTCACATTTGGAACGCGTCCTACCAAGTAGGCACAACGAACCGATAGGTCGAAGCCGGTCGTGGGTTATGGCTTTCGGTTCATTGTGCCTACTTGGTAGGACGCGTTCCAAATGTGAGATCTTTAATCTTAATATTTAGATGAATAAGGATTTTCATTCCTTCTTTTTTGAATAAATTCAAAATTATTCACAACTTCAAGATATAGATTGGCAATCCCATCATTACTACAAAATATTAGTGGGGAAACCTGGTCAAAAGCTTTTCCTAGTGTTATTTTAAGTTCATTTCCACTCTTAATTGTTTTTATGATCCCATGTTTACCAGATATTCCATATGGTCCTGACGAAAACGACCCTGATTGTTCCAAACTTCATTCGCGTTGATCCCTAAGTATCTCGCTTGAACGTCACTTAACAAAGCAGTTTCACGAGTAACATTTCTCTTTTGTGCGTCCGTTTCTTCAATCCGTTGCTGATCTGACTCTCCTACAAGGGCAGAATAGATAGACCAAGCAGTATCCATGAAATTAAGTGTTAAGCCATTGTTTCTAAAGGGTTATATTTACATGGGAATACGTGTTTGATTATGGTATTTTATGATTTTCAAATAAATGTTAAATATCAGAAATATCGCAAGTGACGCACTTGTTCTACTAAGGAATTTACAATTATTTTTAAACAAATAATAGGTATTTTATGAATGGCCTGTTCATTCATCACAACTGATACCTAAACACTTATAGTTCCATCCAATTTTATTTAACCGGTTTTCGGAAACCATATTCAATACCTACCTTCTCTAGTATGTTTCTGAATTCTTAAATAATGACTGTTCAATTGCGGAGATGGTCAAGTTTAAACTTTAAATTCTTTGGTCGTAACCGATATGTCAATCGAGACATCATTAACTTGCTATCTGGTGTCCAGTCGAGAACGATTTTATTACCGTCGCGCCGTACCATCACTTGAGGTCAACGACGCGGGGTAATTACCTAAGTGTATCTTCTCCCGGATCGTTCCGGACATATTTAACGTTAAAAGTGAAATACTTTGGGATTACACTCGGTTTTATTGTTACCTATGTTTAATATGTTACATTTAAATATGGCGAATATAAAAAAGACTGTTTATGTAAAAATATCTACATAAATAGTTATAACAATCAAGAGCCCAACGAAATAGGTAACTTTCTATGACTACAACACCGCTTACACGTTTAGAAACGTCCATATAGCTTCGTTTTCATTAATCAACTAATTTTCGCAAATGATAAAGTTTCACCTTGGTTAATAACCTATTATATTACAGTTAAGAATTTTTCTAAGCAAAATATGATTTGGTCATTTACCATCTCGTTCTATGATGAAGAAACTAAAATTTTTCAACCACAAAATAGCGAGTTGCAAATTTACACATGCGAACATGAATAAAAACCAGAAATATTAAGGTGTGAATAAAGGTTTTAGGTATAGGCCACTTTTACAAAGAAAATATTGTTTTGTTTTCGTGTAACGTTTACCAAATATTATTTATGTTTTATTCTACCGTATTCAGTATGACACTTTATTGTTCATTAATATTCATATTTTTTGTAGCTAGGTATACTTTAAAAATGTATGAGCATCCAAATTTTTGACAGTAAATACCTCATAAGGTATCTATACATAAAGAAATTAAACGTGGGTTGGTATTTCATAGATGGATGCTTTTAAATATATGTAAATGAATCTCAGGAGGAAGAAGAGGGTCAAAAATCTTATAAAACTGCATTACGTAATACATGAACAGTCCCTAAGCTAAGATAGCAAAAATCTATATTTTTTATGGGTTAGATTAGTAAATGAACATAAAATGTTCCTCAGCTTTGGGACAATTTTTTTCTGTAATTCCCGGAACCCCGAACAAGAATGTACAAAGGGCTCACAAATGACTTATTACTGGACCTTCTTCTTACCATAATGGGCGGGTAACGTAAACCATTACTGAGCCATTGCACTATTGACTATGGATGATAACTTCGGCCAATCACTCTCAGCCAATGACATTGAAAAATTACTTGTCCAGTAATGGGAGTTAAGAAATGAATTACCCATTCGTTAATAATAATTTTACACAATTAATAGTGATCGTTTTACCAATAATAATGATTGGTCTAGAGGTTTCGTCGGCAACTACAGCTGACATCATCAGTGGTACGGCGGTGACAGTCGCAGCCAAGACAACGAGATATAACTTTCGCCCATGTTGGCACTGCTTTAAAAAACTTTTTTGAATTTCATTCCCACCAGTTACTCGTGCTGGTGGGCGTGCAGTCCCTCCGACCTACATTTTAGGACGTAAGGCCCTCTTCAGTCTCCTTGCAGGAATCGTGGGATTAGGTGGATGGTGTGGCTAGGGAGACAAAGATGAGACGGACGAAATGAAGACAGAAGAGAAGTGAAAAATTATCTGTGGAATATTACTAGCCCAGAATTTGCCTAAATGATCCAAGGAAACCACAGAAAACTTGGACCAGAGCAGCCAGACCCGGATTCGAACCGGTGACCTCCCAAATGCTAAGCAATGATCTAGAGTACTAGACCACACCAAAGGTGTCAGCTGCAGTTGCTGACAAAAAATCTGGACCTTACTGTTCATTTAGACCGAATCTTAATTCTACTATGGATTCCGGCCGTGAAAGCCTGTATTCTTATGTAATAGCGTAAAATGCTAATTTTTATTTTTGTTTGAATTACTAATTTTACAATTTTCATTCAGTGAAATATTCTGGCTATTTTTAAATTTACATTTTTTTTAAAGTAAATAATGAACCTTTATGAACTAAAGAATAATGATAATGTTATTACTGAAAAAACAAAGTGGAATTTTAAAAAATATATATATATTTTTGTCAGACGAAATAGTTAGAAGTCAGAAATAGTGACTTCCAGCTAATCGACCTTTACTACTTTTATGATGGACCGTCTATCGGCAACAAGACAATTTATTCATAAACGATCGATATTTAGACAATTCATTACCAAACAGTCGCCAATGAATGGAAATTATTTAACTGCTATTCAAAGTGTAAATCAGATATCGGTCTCTTCCTTGTGATTTCGATGATTTTATTATATTCTATTAATTATATTTTTAAATAAAATGTATTAGCTTTTTATCATTTTAACTTTGCATTTCATTGAACGTTGAGCTCCACTGTTTCTGCCGATGCGATGTGACGTTGCGTTGCTGCAAGGGTCTGCATTTTGCTATGAGAATGGAAAGCCTGCAATTACGGAATTCCCATACATAATAAAGTGACAGTGTACTCAATTAACTGCCGGTCGTAAATTATGATTTCCACATACTCGTACATACAATGTATGCACGCCCTTCTCCGTACTTGTATATTGTACCTACCTCTCTACATATTCCTATAGGTGTTTGGTACCTGTATCTGCGCTCGCTATACAATGCATGAACATACCAATAAATTGTTCGTTCACTGCGTATCCAATTACGCGTTTTTAATGAGATGGCTATACCAACTGAACAGCCCCAACGGTGTAAAAACAAATAGAATAATACGCACGGCTATAATATTTCTTACCAGCCCACATCTCAACTACTGCAAGTAAACTTACAATCAGTTGCGTGGGATAATGTATGAAATAAGTAAAACTGGCTTTTGTTCGCGACATCATGAAACCATGTTATTATACTCCCAGATGTTTAGTGAATTCTAAAGTCAAAACTGCCTTCAAATCGTTTCATTCGTTTTGACATGAATTGTGTTCATGTTTATTGTTACGGGGTTTTTTAGAAAAACATAGGCCGACACTTTATTTTATCCACAAAAAAGAATACAATTATTCGAAGGTTTTTGACACGCTGAATTCGAATCCGAGGATCAGAATCAGATCAAAATTTCCCTGATGGCTCCGGTCTTCAAGATATATTAGTTCATGGTCAGAAATTTTTCAAAATTACCAGGTGGATCGGATCTTCAGTAAATTACTGATCAAACCTAAGCTATTGCATAAAAATAAGTTAATATAATATGATATAACAGCAATTATATCTCCATCTACTGACCTTTACTGATAACTGCAGTAAGTATTTAGTATGTTCCTTATTAATTTTGCCTATCATGTAATGTAAGCTGCGTCTTAGATTCAGTTTGTCAAGTAAATGCATTCGTAAGGCCTTGTCAAATATATGAAATATAACAATTGGCAGTAAATATCAATAGATGGCGATGTACTGCCTGTAATATGATATAATAATATTTTTTTATAAACCGACTAATAAGGTTCAAATGAATTATGCATTTTCCCGGATATCTTATTACATGTTTAAGGAATCATATGTTGAAATTAAGTAGTTCGAATTATTTTTGAATTTTGAAGATGGAAGGCGTACAGTAAATAGAATTTCACGACGCATTAACTTTTCTGTTTCTTTATCAAACTCAAAATAAGTCTAATTTGAAAAATCGTTTATCAATAATTAACAATCGTTTAAATCACAAACTCCCAAACCCACACAACCCTACGTAAAATAAGTTTAAAATATCTTTTGTTATAATCACTACCTTGGGCTTAAAGTCTATAGATAGTAACTTCAATTTTTAATTTCTGAAAATCTAAATGTGGTAGACATTACAAATTTGTGACTTTGTATGGGTTCGACTGGATCAAAGTTATAGGGCCTGTCAGTACTAGTGAATATTTTTTGCAAAAATCGAGAAAATAAAGTTGAAAAAAAATATCCGAACAAATCCAAATGCGTTTCGAAAAGGAAAAGTAGTTCTCTCGGTCCCCATTAATGCATTTATGAAAACAAAACGTCTTTCCATGTAACGTAACTTCAAATATCCCGAAACCATCAGAGAAATTCTGATCTGATTCTGACCCTCCGATTCGAATTCAGCACATATATTCTGGTTTGGGAGTAAGAGGCTAAGTCAAATTTTGTCGGGCTATAATAATCAGACCTCATATGCACTTGACACCCCCTTATTTAGTGATATAGCTTTCCTGCATTTCAAAGAAGGGTTCCCAGAAGGAACATATCCTTTTAGAATTATGGATAGATGCGTACTTTGCTTCCATAACGTAATACTCCAATGCAAGATGCCTACCATAGTCAGGGTATATATAGGTAGACAAAAATAATTTACTCCTTTTAATAGAGATAATTTTCTACTAAAAATTTAATTAAACACTATTAACGACTTTTTCCAGATTTGCAGATACTTAGGTATATAGTTAGATATTGTTTTAAAATTTTTTTTAAATACTTTTCATATGATTTCGGTTGACCCGACCGATACTCTATGAAACGAAGAAAGCATAAACGATCTGTTATTTGTTCAAAAATTCCTTCGAAAATTAATCTTAGAGAATGTTTAGTGATCATCGTAATTATTTTGGCACCATGTGACTTGTTCAGGTTGAGAAGTCAGGGTTTGAAACATATTATGTAACTTCTCCACCTAAAGAAGGCATAGTGTATCGGAATAATTATTGCGGTCAATAAATATTTTGTGACTTTAGTGTATTAACGTTGTACTTTTATGTGAAATTGTATCACATCATGATAATCAAAATGAAGGGAATATATATTTGTTTCTCATTATTAGTATTATTTACACTTACCTACTTAGTAGTCGTTTTAATGAATACTATTAGTAATTGTCATACGTACAACGTTTATTGAATTAAATAGTAGATTTATTAGAGTTATAAAACATTTCCTTTTTTCTAAATAAACTATAATCCAATAATTATTGAGGCACTTAATTTTTGAAATTCCATATTAATAATAATAATGGCCTTCCAGTTTGGTAATTTTCAAATGATCATATTTCACCATAAATACACCTGTTGTAGACCAACCGAGTTTTTGAAAGGTTCCTTAAACTATTTGGCAAAGGTAATGAGTAGAAATGAGTTTCTAATGATAATGCAATAAAAGTAACTAAAAATTTCAACAGAATTTCAAATAATTTCCTTAATTTACACCTGTCATACTCTCAATGAAAAACTTTGAAATATTCTAGAACAAAATCTCATATTTTGTGATGTTAGCGAAATGGAAAATATCTTTGTTGGAAATAGTTAATAACATTTTAAATTTGAAACGACAGACTTTATAACAGTTCGATACTTCACAGAAGTCATTTCTAATAATAGTGAGAGACAGAAGTAATAGTATCTGTTGTTATATTTTTAATTTAATTTTGTAGATACATACAGAATTAGGCATAGGTATTAACCAACAATAAACCCAACTTTTCAAATATCTGTTACTAAAAGGTATAACTTGCAGCTATAGAAAGCATGTTAATTTGTACCAGTTTAGTATCTAACCATTTACCTATTGCAAATGTAGCAATGATGTTAGTAACACGGATTTGAAAGGCTTACATTTAATAAACGAGTGGATACTTGTGCAAAACCTGTGGCAGTTTTCCGTATCTTTCCATGTAATAAATTATGTATCTATTCACATCCCATCAGTAATGAGACAATGGTTTATTTATAACTATTTATCTATCAAAGGAAATGCATCTTTGTTAGTAGATAGCTGTATTTATTCGTAATTTGTTAGAAGCATACTATGTCGTTTGTGATTTACTATAATCGTTCTTACAATATTATTCCTTCGCTTAAAGTTTTGTTCAGAGTTTGCTGTATATTCTAGAGAAATGTGTTACACTGTATATACAAACACATACATAAATGTACTACTTATTTTAAATTAAATACTGTGAATCATTTCCTGAAAATGAAGTGTTTAAACATTAATCTCAATTTACTATTTTTTAAACGTGTTTTGTTGTGGTAGAATTCATTTTTAATTTTTTAGGTTTCTTATTCGTTGAGTATGTACGTTTTATTACATAAATAAACATAAAAATATTTAAAAATTAGATTGATTCGGCTGTTACTTTGTGATAATTCATCTTAACGATAAATGAATAAACACTACTTTGTTTATTATCACTTTATTTATTTACAAATCCTTTTGACTACAGTTTCGATAAATAGCTTTTCATTGTCAAATAAATGATTCAAATTGAATGAAAATAAACAGATGTACAGTTAGTTTTAAGTCAAACACATTTTTAAAACACATACTTTTTAATTCAAAAGATAAAACTGACAAATTTGAAAAAACTGGAGTCTATAAGCTGGAATGTACAGAATGTGATTCCTTTTACTTAAGCCAAACTGGAAGGTCATTTAAAACACTTTCGATCATTTAGATTAAGAAAAGATAATTCCTATTTTGCAAACCATTTTTTAGAAACAGGCTATCAGTTTTCTACTATAGAAAATCTTAAATTTATTTCTAATCTAAATAAAAGCTTCAAACCTAATATGTTAGAATCCTTAGAAGTATACAAAGCATCACAAATTTCGGAAATAACCTGTTAAACGACCAGGTAGATTTGTACCACTCAGTATCATTCAGTATATTTAAAAATTAATGGAATTTCCAAAATGTATATAAACACTACTGTACATCTGTTTATATTAATTGAATTTGAAGCACTTGTTTGATAACGATAAGCTACTTGTTGGAACTATAGTCACAAGGATTTGTGAATAAATAATGTAATAATAAACAAAGTAGTTTTTTTTCATTTATCGACAAAAATATTTGGTATAAAAATATAAAAATACAAGCACGACTGTCTAGTCCTTTTATATTTTTGTCATGAATCTTTTTAGTATTTGCTTTGACCACCAATTAAAAATGTCGTCGATTGCTACCACAGCTAAATGGGTTCAGTAATAGAAAAGCCATCCATATCACTCTATTTATAATAACCATTTAGTACATAAGTTATACTCTTCTTTGTATTCATTCTGTTTTCCAATTTTCTTTTCATCAACATCCTTATCAATAGGATTCCTATCATTTCTTGAAATACCAGTTTTGTAGGGTTCAAGTTAATCTCATTATTCCTTTGTTCTCTCCTCTAATCTCATCTCGTAACGTTGAAGTTATCATCTACAATCTTCATCTTCTCTACTATATCACAGCTCCTCAAATCGAACTCGTTTCTATCCAATGAAATTTATTTCTATTTAATTAAACTATCAAGTTAAATTATTTTCCATTCTTTTTGAGCCCCAAATGTAAGCTTTATATTCAATATCTAGTTCTAGTTTATGTCACGTATAAATATAAAAATATAAGTCAAAAACACACTTTTAGAAAACTAACTCGGTTCAGACAATTGTTTTTTAATTTGTCGATTAATAATATATCAATACTTATAACATATTAATGTATTTTATTTGTTGTAACCGTTAGGCACTACCTTTTCTTCATTGTTACGCTGAAATAGTTTTTAATTCGAAAATTTCTGTAACTTTCAAAATATTTAAGTATGAATCAAAGCGCTAATTCATTTCCTTTGCGTAAGTATTATTCGATTGTAATTTTTGGATTTTATTAATAATGGAATTCCCGCATTAGATGGATGTTTAATACAATAAGTTTAATAACTTTTCATTTACAATTGCATTGTTAAACAAAGGTTTGTCTATATGTAACTGTTTTTTCTTATTTATTTATAGTTTAACCATTCTATTAGATAAAAAGGCTTAACACATTACTAACAGACAATTTATAAGAGGAAATTTTAAAATAGAAATGTTACCATTTAGTGTTAGTATTTCTAATTAATTTGCAGAGAAAGATCGACTGTTTGAAAAAAGAATTGAGTTATTATTGCTTAAACCGTTAAAGCTTGTATTAAAGTGATGAATGACGATATTGTAGCTTTCACATATCAACCAATCAAGACTTTGATTTATTTATATGCGAAAAGGAGTTAACAGTTAATAAGCGCTTACATTTGACGAAGATTGCCTACAAGATATTAAAGGCATTTGCTATTGAACAACCAACATCTACTACGTAAACTTTTTCAAGAAATGAAAAAATTTCTTAGTGTCATAAATTTTCTCACTACCCTTCAGACCCTAAAGCACAAGGATTTCTGTGAAAAGCGAAAGTATGACCAAAGGAACAAGCCGGCGGACATGCCTTTTGTTATGCAAAACATGTAACACATCCCTGTCCACTTTACGACAGGGGTTGAGATCGGTTGAAGGACATTTTTTGCTTCCCCAAAACGTATACTAAAAGGGAAAAGATATGCAAAAACGTCAATTGTACATAATAAAAGGGGCCCATCCAGTTTTTGCTGTTTAAGAGCAGTAGCATTCCTTTCAAAATCATCACGTACACCCAACCTTATACCCAAATTGTACCTATCCTACTTATATAGTAACTATTATAAATAATGTAACACAAGGCTATGACATGTTTTTGTAAATTGCACCTGAAATTTCTACAGAAAAAATTATCATCAATTTTAGCATAGTATGTCATCAAGATAAATTAAACTTTTCACATATTTTATATTAACACTTCTTTTGTACAAATTTCTTCTTTAAGAATTTCACAAAATCTAATATAAAGGTACATCATGCTTGATTTTGTTTACACAAGTAATTGTAAGATGTATTTACTTTTCGTAATTATCAAGTAATTAACCATTAAAAATTAATAATTTATTGAAAGAACTGTAAACGAATCGCCCTTATAATTAAAAAAAAAAAACGTAGCTACATCTTGGGGTAAAGAATGAGGATCTGTGGGTGACGTTTTTAATTCATAATTTATTATAACTACTCAACAGGCTGAAACAAAGTTTATCTTCCAAATGAATTCTATAATGGGATATTGGTGACTGTAACCTTAAAAATTAGAATATAGCAATATAAAATACAATGTCCATCGGTAGTAATATTTATCTAGATCAAAAATAAAAATTAGTTATGAAATGTATATTATTTTCAATGATATTCCTCCGAGAGGAATCCTATAAACATATTAGAAGTATACAATTTCAGAGTCTGCCAGAATCTCACATATACAATCTTGACAGCCAAAACCACGACAACCACAATTCAGACAACCTAAATTTCAACAATTTAAAAATCCTACGTACCAAAATTCCAACAATCTAAATCCACACAAGGCAACATACCAAAAATTAATTTCAAAACTTTTATTACATCAGGTTAAGCAATGTAACCTAATCTAACCTAACTTAATCTAACCAAACCCAACATAAGCTAACAGGTTTGGGTTAGATGAAGTTACATTATTTTAGTTTCTTTTGCAATTTTAGATTGTATGATCGCTGTTAGAATTTTGGCCCATCGCGATTTTTTGTTGTCAGAATTATGACTTTTGGGATTATATCCATCGGAGTTTTGGGATTTATCTACACAAATTGATATTGGTTCAAATGGTGTTTTAAATATTGTTAGACCACACCTAAATAGAACGAATTCCATATTGTATATGTAAACGATTACTATAAAATTTGATGAGTATCCATAAATTTCAATTCTTGCACCTCCATTTCGCTAAATAGTGTTTTACTTGTTACAAGGGTAGTCATTTAAAAGTAGGTAATTGAATTTATTGGTCCTACCGATAAAAAAAATATGGTTCCCTCATGTCTATTATTTGAACATTAGGTTATAAAAGTACTATAACACGAACTTTAATTAATTAATAATTAAAATGAATAAGATTTAACGCTTATACTGAATACGTCTGCGTTAGGTCTAATCCATCAATAATACTATTAAACAGAAACGAAATTAAATTAAATCACTGCAATCCTTTGTGTATGCTATAAGTGGTCTCTGCTTTTGCTTTTATATAAGTACATAGGTACAGCCAGTAATAATAATAATCGAAGAACCAATAAGTAAACATAATTGTTACCCTCATGTTATGGGACACAGTAATTGTTAATCAATTTACACAATGAAAAACCCAGTCCCGCTAATGCGGTATACTGTATAATATAATATGTCTTTAGCAATCGCCATTATTACAGCACGGAAAAAAGTTGAAATAACACATTCTTTTTATAAACGGCATTGCTATAAAATTTATGAAAACTTTAACAATTTCCCGTCAAACTTGAATGAAAGTAACTTTTTCAACTCTTTCTAGATTTTTCTGAATTATGTAATAATTTAATATTTTCTTTGTCAAAATTATGGTTATTTTGAACACAATGTTTAGCAAAACATGTTTTGTTTTTAATTAAGGCTCATGTTGACAAATACGATTTTTTAGAGCCCTACCACATTGTCCAATGTTTTTTAAGTTTCGACATATATCGGAAACCAACCACCACTGACGTCACAATCCCTTCTACCTCTAATCAATCCTTTAATATTAAAATGTCCGTTTTTCATAGTCTGATCCACAGGTTAGTCAACATTCCTTTATCCGAACAAAACTTCTCTAAAGAAATTAACATTATCAAACATATTACTATAAATAACGGCTACAAAACTGAAGTTTTTGATAATATTTTAAATAAAATACAAATAACAAAAACTAGGAATATGTTGGTTAATGGTTTGAAAGTTAAAGACGAAAAACCTTTTTGTGCCATAAATTTTATTGAAAATGTAAGTTCCAAAATTTCAAATAGATTAAGAAGGTTAGATTTTAAAGTGTTAGAAGTCAATAGATTAAAGTTAGGCAATATCATAGTTAATAATAAACCGAAACAAGACAAATTATAAAAAAGCAGAATCTACAAATTATCGTGCAAAGATTGTGACGCCATTTACATTGGACACTGTGGTACGGCTCTAAAAAATCGTATTTGTGAACATGAGCGCTCAATTAAAAACAAAACATGTTTTGCTGAATATTGTGTTCAAAATAACCATAATCTTGACAAAGAAAATATTAAATTATTACATAATTCAGAAAAATCTAGAAAGCTCACACTTAATGGAGCATTTAGAAAACAAATTATCAATTTCAAATAAAAACATCATAGTGAATAATCAAATTGAAATATTGACAAACAACACCCCAGTAACCGGTTTATGTTGAAAAGTCCATAATGAGTCAATTTCCCCAATTAATGTATATTAACTTGTTTTTAACTTGTCTCATGTATGTAAACTGCAATTTACTATTTAAGGTTTGAACGTTTAATAAAGACTCTTAATAAAGACCGCCCAGTTGAAACATATGTCGAATTTTTCGAAATAGATTCATTGAAACGTTCTTTTGTATTTTATTCTTATCTTTAATGAACCTTTAACGTTTGTATGGTATATATATATATATTAATTTGATAATATTTTGATTACAATATAGTATACACGTATTTCTTTCTCTTACTTCCAATTTCTAGAAGGCTGTTTCGTTAGCACATACGGCTTACTCATATTCAAATTTTTATTTTCAGTGACCTTTACACTAGAGCATTAATCCTTTCGTATTTTGTCCGCGATTTTCTGCCGCGTATCGATTTCTGCAATGCAGTAGGACCTGAAATTACCTTTTGCACTCTACCAGATTCCTTCGTGACATTTAAACTTTCAGTTCAGGCGTCCTGTCGCAGATGGAGCACTTCGCTGAACAAATCCTTTTAAATGGTAGAAGAATGTTGGAGCAAACAAAACAAAAATAACAAAAAAACTAAACGTCCGAGAAAATGCTTAATTGCAGCTTTAACTACGTCTCTTAATTAAACAAATTTATACGTCAGTAAAACTTAATTTATATTCGATTTGCATAATAGTTTCGTTACGCGGAACCAACTCGAATCTGATTCTCGTTAGAAACTATTTTATTGTTCGGTTTTATATGCCACGTGCTCACAAAAAAAGACGAAAACTCGAAACGAACCGTTCAACCGTCACAATGCACGAAAACGCTTTTAATTAGTTGGTTTAATTAATTGTGTACTTTAAACACTAGCTCAATCCTGTGTCAACTTTTAACGAGCGTCGTAAGAAAAAAAAAGTAATTGAAAATTTCTTCTATTTTAATACGCTTCTGGTAGATGCTTGTGTCGAAGGAAGGATTACAAAAAGTAAAGGTTCGGATTGCATTTTTTAATTACAAAAACTCCTTGAAAATGTAAACAATCCCTTAATAACGATAAATGAATAAACACTACTTTGTTTATTATCACTTTTTTATTTACAAATCTTTTTGACTATAGTTTCGACAAATAGCTTGTCATTGTCAAACAAATGATTCAAATTGAATGAATATAAACAGATGTACAGTGGTGTTTATATATTTATTGGAAATACCATTAATTATGACAAATTGATTAAGGCTTTCGCGGCCAGTTGATGAAATGATGTTGTCATTCTTCGGGTGTACAGGCCGTCGTCGGTTGGAATTGATTCCTAACGTTTCGCTAGCACGAGTGGCGAGCTTCTTCAGAGGTCTATCCATTTTCGCTGTTGGTTGTAGAGAACATCATACCATTAATTATTAAATGTACTGAATAATACTGAGTGGTACAAATCTACCTGGTCGTTTAACAGGTTATTTTCGGAAATTTTTGATGCTTTATATACTTCTAAGGATTCTAAAATATTAAGTTTAAAGCCTTTATTTACGTTATGAATAATTTTAAGATTTTCTATAGTAGGAAACTGATAGCCTGTTTCTAAAAAGTGGTTTGCAAAATTGGAAGTATCTTTTCTTAATCTAAAGGATTTGTAAATAAAAAAGTGATTATAAACAAAGTAGTGTTTATTCACTTATCGTTAAGATGAATTATCACAATGTAACGGCTGAATCAATCCAATTTTTATCTCTTAATAAGCAATTTTTCTTTTTATCAGCTTGTTTGAAAATTATTAATATATAAAAAGTTGAGTATTAACAAATTGCGTATAGGTATTTCCAGGAAGCATTATAATATTTAAAGGATAGTGCAGGGTCGAAACGTTTGAGACGTGGTGGCGACTGTTGAAAGCACCTTGGATATGAAAGCATAGAAATGAGAAGGTCTTAGTAAAAGTAAAAGAGCAAAGGGAGCCATGGAAGTCAATTAGGAAAAAGAGACATAGACATAGTAAGGGACTCTTTCTAAGACATGAAGGGCTAGTTAGAAATATATTAGAAGCAGAAGCAGAAGTAAAGAAGCAAGGAAGTGGATTGTTCTACTTTTCAGGAATCGCGAAGATAAACTCACTATAGGAATAAGTGCGTGTCTAATCAGTCTTAAAACGGGTAGTAGCGGGCATACAGAATAAGGTAATACTACGAGGTGTTTTTATTTTGAAGTACGAATTTCTGCAAATTTTAATAAAATAAAAATTTAACATTCTATCCCGTTTATGACAGGGATGTTGGGTGAGGAGAGACGCAGTAAAATTTAGAATGTGTTGTATCAATTACCTTTGGTATTTTTAAAAGCTCCAATTACTTAAAGATACAATACAAGTTCCTCCTGTGCTGTATAGAGAATATTCCTTCAAGAATTACATTCATATCTAATATAAGGAATGCACAAAGAAATATAATTTTTAATTGTTTCAATTGTGTTTAATGTAACAGTTACGTGTAGTACGCTAAATGCGGTAAGGTTTTATTTTACAAAAGAACCTAAATATAGTTTTCTAAGTACTCATATTCGGTACACATTCATTAAACGTTCGCGTGTTAAAGTTGTTCTTTTAAGAATTGATGGAGTGCCCTTGACCTAATATTTGACTTGACCTATTGTTCTGTATTTAATTTAATCATCGAATCGGATCTTTTTGTAAAAATAATTTAATATTCGTCACTGTTTCCTTTAATGAACCAGATGTGAACGTTCGCATGACACATGTGTTTGCATGGTCGATTCGCCAGTTATTTTGAAATTTTAAGTACACACCTACCTATTGGACACTAGGACTAGAAAGCCCAAGTAAAAACAAATTTACTATAGTGGTGATATGGCTCAACTGAACCGTGTATTTTGCTAAACAATCCCAGGGCTAATCGTTTTCAAAAGAATGGCATAGTCAAATTGGATAGTAAATTAATTTCACCATATTTATTTCTAAGTAAAAACGAAAAAGAAGACAACCTTTCAAAAGGTAGCAAATTATTGCATTTTATTTTCAATTCAACGTTTCCAGACATTCGTGGCTTGCAGTTTCTGCGCTAATCTCTTTCGACAGGCGATCGAAACCTTTTATTCGCACAACTGACCATTCGCATATCAATTTATTCGTTGCACCATCTGATGAATGCATGACGTTTGTAAGAAACCCTTAACAACGTGAATGAATGACGTTTGTCACATGTATATGTTGCAAAGTATGATAAAAAGTGATATTTGATCAAATCCCTAAGGGACAATTTGATATTGTCACTTCCCTAAAGTAATACCTTAACTGATTTAGTGAATTGACAAAATACTATTTCTAGTATTAAATAAAAGAATTTATTTAATAAATCATACATTATTAAATGTAGAGTAAGTAATACAGCAATGGTCATGAAAATGGCAATTATTTATTCTAAACGAGTTAACAAAAGAAATACTGTAGAGTAACCACAAAGGGTATTTTTTAATGGAATTTAATTTTTCTAGTTAATTAAATTCAATAACGATGTTAATTTATATTTATTAAAACACGTTGTATATTTGTAGCATCTCGAGTTACAAAAAACCATTGCTTTTCTTAGAGGCATAAGTACCTATTTTTTGTGTTGTAATTGAATTTTTCACAGGAACACTTCTTGAACCCTTGATCCAAATAAGAATAATTTTCCTGCAATATTTCCTGCAGTTTTATTGGCTTTTATATTTTTAGCTGACTGATGCTGACTTTTTTGTTGCATGTTCCATTTGATCTTTAATGTCCCCTCCTTTATTTGGCATAAATAGCACAGAATTTTCTATTCATACCCTTCTTCTGCTACCATATTTCCCCATATGCACTGTATTTTTACCAGTATGGCGTGAATGGACCCCGGTACATTCCATTCCACAAACAACATGACATAACATACTTTCGACTACTTCTGCTTCTGATACAATTAACATTACAGGCGAAACAATACTACTGTCTGTGCAAGTCCTGATTCGTTTAGTGCATCTTTTTACTAACTAAAACAGTTCAGGGAGTTGATCAAATCACTTAATTCTTAGCGATGTGTCCCTATGGAGTTTTTATTTTGATATCTCCCGTGAATTGACGAAATATCTTACAGATTTGGTCAAAACTCCGTTTTCATCATTTCTCTACGACATACGTATTCCCTACTCAATAGGCATAGTCAAACTGATTTTTTTGTGGATGAAACACTTGAAAAGTAACTTTTACTAAATGTTTATTAAAAACTTGACAAATTGGAAGTTGCTTTTCAAGCGTTTTATTCCACAAAAAATTAGTATGATTAACTTTCATACGGTAAAGGCCAATTCACTGTACAATGTTCTGGTAAAACATACATTAAGAATTACAAAGAGAGCTACTTTATTGAAATTCTATCATCTTAACATTCTAGTTTAGTTTATGTCCATAAACCATATGTCCTTATTTGAGCCCTATCCTACATGGTCTACCATGGCTTTATCCTTGGACCCCCTAGAACTTCGTCTTTTTAACATCCTTGAAATGAAGTTTTCATAGAAATTTTATTTCTTATTCAAAACCACCTGAAACAGTAAATATTGTGTTAAAAATACAAAATTTTTCATTGTTTTAACAATAAAAATGTTTTCAAAAAAGAAGGAATTAAAATCCTTATTCGTCTAAATATTAAGATCAAAGATCTCACATTTGGAACGAATAAGGATTTTAATTCCTTCTTTTTTAAATATGTTATATCTTCGTCTAAGAGTCCATCGGAATCAATAGTGTAATTCAAAGCCGGTAGAGGAGTAGTTGTTTCTGTTGATTCCATATTTATATTTATATTAATAAAAATGTGATTGTGAAAGGGTATTACCAAACTCCTTCCCCTCTTATTCCCCATATGGCTTATAAACATCACCCATTCTTTTCATTTATAGTAAGTATATATTATGATGTTTAGCGTTTTCTTTTGTTGTTATAAAGTTGATAGACAGATATTACATTTCAAATAGTAGTTAGGTGTAACAGTTTTCTAACTTTCTTGTTGAAATATTTATAAATTACGATGCAATTTAGAAACCAAACTATTTCTGAGCCATACCAATGCGAATGTAACAAGTAGTCATGTAATGTTAAAATAGTTTAAGCAGTGATATTATCATGTAGCTTATTAAAAAAGTATGTTTTACATTTACTTTAATAACCGGCAATCGCATAGGTTGGTATTCAAATAAATATTCATTTATTTATTTCAAAGTCATTAATTACAATGTTACCGCATAATTAAAAAAAATTGTAGTCCATGTACCTACTTGTAGGTATTAATTTATGATTTAAATTTACTGCGGCAATAAAAAAAATTAAAAACAGTGCTCCCGTGTTACATTTTTAATTTCGGTTTAATAAAATAAATACTCTTGTTTTCAGTTCTTTAAGCGTTTTTTTATTGTTCAGGTACCTCACACTCTTTAGGAATTTATTGATTTGTTGCTCTTTCTTTATAACTGCTACTTATTTACAGAATCACCTGTTTATTGGCCCATAACTCTTTTATGGTCTTTTTATTTCACCACAATTAGAAGTTGTAATCAGGCCTATTAAATTATTACAATAACAATCTAGAAACCATGACACGTTTATTTTAAGTGTTACACATGTTGCGCCCGGGGCCTTTTTCAAAAAGATACCCGTTTTAATGCCTTTTGTAATACTTGTTATTAATTAGTCTAACTTTTAATTAAACAATTACCTTGATCGCGTCTACTGCTTAATTAATAATGTCCGGCTCATTATCTCTAAATTTATACTATAAAAAGCTTTATCGTAACAAAACTAAATACAAAACCTTTTTGTTAATTTAATTGCGCTGACAATAATAGTTGTTTTTAAATAATAACCATCCCCTTTTATTGTAAATAAAAACTTGTTGAAACTCCAGAGGAAAGTTTCAAAAATATTTTTAATTGTTCACAACAATTGTTTCACCACAATATTGGCTTCTTCAGGTGAAGATGTTCTAAATAAAGTCTTTACAAAATAAACTTAAATACTAGATGTTAAATTTAATAGGGTGGGTAACATCGAAAGGAGGGGCTGGGTTAACATTAAGTTTTTGAAGAATATTTTATATTTAATAACAGTGAATTATTTACATCAGTTTGATAAGTAAAATTTTTAAATTATTGTATTTCTTAATATATAAACTTGCAGTTGAATTTAGTTTTTAACTTTTTGGCAATTCTTTTAAAATCTTAAAATTATCATTAAGAATATGTTTTTCGTTTATTAAATGTACTGCATATGTAGAATCAACATTCCCATTGGTGTAGCATTTTATATGTTCACTAATCCTTTGTTTGAAGGATCTGCCAGTTTGTCCCACATAAACTTGATCTCTCAAAAAATTTTACTGTCTGGGTGTAATTTGTAAGTTGATTTTCAGAAAATTTCATATCATATAAAACACATCTAAGAACGGACAAGAATTCGTTCATCACATCTTCATTGATTTTTTCACAGTAACTTATTTATAATCACTATTGTAACGATTTTTTTCATTGTTTCTTTAAATTGAGTTAAATTTAATTTACCTATAATATTTTAAAGTGTATTTAATTAATGATTCATTTCTTTTGACGACGGCAGTTTTTTTTTTTTGAGAAACCGATATAAATGTACGTACGTTCTTATGTAATTATGGACAATGTGTACAATTTAAAAAGATTCAATTTACTCAACATATTTAAAACAAAAGCTAGCGCAGTTTAGTATGATAAATACATCTACTGATAAAGATTCGTGGTCGCAATTATTTTAAATATATTACATATCTCAATTAATCATTTTTGTTTTATCACTATAATTATAAATATAATCCTAATTTTAATTTAAATAACCGATAAACTTAAAATGCATTACATTAAATAAACGTAAGTATTATAATACAGTTCAAACAATGTCTTACCCCAATTAAAATATTGTGGTAAATTGGGATAAGACATTTTTTGAATTTTATTATTTCCATACCAGTCTCCTTTTTTAGCTTTTCGTAAGTATTATAGTTAAAAAGAACTGATTTTCAAATGATCTCGGTAAATTAATAGAAATGGATTATGAAATGTGGTGTTACTTTATTGCTTTTTTTATTACATTCTCGTTAATAACACATACATAGAAAAATAAAAGAGTTTGATGTCAAATTTCTTATTTTAAATGAAATCCTATATTTTTACTACGAATTCGTATAAAGCATAAAACGTAAGTAGACTTTGTTAACCAACTTGTATGCCTTCGGTGAATAGTTTCTGAGATAATTTAATTTATAGAAAAACAATCGCTTGCATAACCCAAACTATAAAAAGTCATAACCTCCATAAAAATGACTTAGAGTATTGAATTTTTTACTAATTATAGTCAAGTGTTAAGACTAACATCATGCCAAAATAAAGCTTGATAATTTATACAGGACGTTAAAAAAACAAAGTTTAAATATTTGAAGCACGAATAACTTCATTTACCATATTTTATTTTGTCATTCGATACCTTTCTTATCCTTTTTCGATACACTTGGATGTTTCCCATATTTTTATTTGGAAAAAAACAAAATTATTTAAAGAAAATCGAATAAAATAATAGGAAACATCCGAATATATCGAAAAAGGATAAAAAAGGAGTCGAATGCAAAATAAAATATGGTAGATGCCATTGAAGAAATGCCATTATTGAAATTTTTAAATTTTAGTGTTTGTTTCCTAACGACTTTGGTATTATGTTAATCTTAAGATTTGACTATAGTGAAAATTTCAACACTAAATCATTTTTTATGGAAGTTATTATGTTTTATAGTTTGCGTTGTGGTAGCGATATTTTTTTTATAAACTAAATTATCTCAGAAACTACTCATTGTAGACATACAAGTTTTTTATCAAAGTCACCAAATAATAAAATTGACAGTAACTTCCGGTATAACCGGAAATGGCAGATATTGGAATTATTTTAGATAAAAGATCATCCTTGATTCTTGTGTGCGATGTACCCCTAAATTTTCAAATCTCTAACACGCAAACTTTTCTTGAAACGTCTAATGTACCCCTTAGTTTGAATAACCCTGTATATGGTGAACTGTGTACTAATAAATTGAATAGTTACATATACATATTTATGAATTGATATCTTTCTATATTAAGAAGATAATAAAATAATTATCATGTTATATATCTGTAAAAAGGATTAATACATTATTTATGTTCTGCTCTTATATAAGTACCTTCAAATAAAAAAGATAATGTTGCTGCAGGTGACTCATTTCGTTTTTGTTTATTTTCTATTTTTTTTTCTTAATGTTGGTACCCACAATACTATTAGTGAATGAGCATTGAAGTTGTCTAAAATATAGATAATTTAAATAAAATAATTAATTTCGCAAAGCAACTCTGATGTAATTTACCGCTACGCTTCGAAAACGAGCTCAGAGTTTATAAAGTTATTCGCATAGTTTCTCTTCTTCTTATCCTTTAATCGAGAAGATCTTCCTGGAAATGCAGCAAAATGTGCATCACTTTGACGCTCTAAATTCTTGTGTGCGATGTACTTGAGCAACTTTGTCAGTTTTGCTGGAATTTATATGTGACCGTTTAGATGCAAAATAGGTTTTCTCTTCTTAATTAAATGGTAAAGTTGCGAATTCCAAATGATGGAGATATTCCCTCCCTCGTCGCCATTGGAAAATTTAATACGTGATTCATTATTACTTCATGTGTCCCCATTTCTGTTAGGCTATGGATAAATTACGAAAAATTAATAAAATTAAAAATAAAATACTATTTAATAAGTAACTTAATCATTTTTAGTTTCCTTTCTTTTGAAAGAATAGCTTTCGGAATAAACATAAAAGCGAAAAAAATTAATCCATTTAGACTAGATTAAAAATGTGGAAGCGATATTGACAGTAGAATTTATATATGGAATGAAAATAAATAAAAATAAGTCAAACATATTGGTAAATAAGCGAGGGGAAGGTAGGGTTAGAGATAATATAAAAATTCAAAATTTAAGGAGTCAGGTATGTCAGGATGAAACAAGAAACCACTTTTGGAAAAAATTATTATTGTGGGTGGACGCCATAGAAAAGGAGATGTTAAAAGCGTTTGAGATGTGGTATTATAGGTAGGTGATAAAAATGGCATGGATACAAAAAGCTGGAAAGGGTGGTAGAACAAAGGAAAATACAAATCAATAAATAAGAGATAAGATGGTAGGAAACCTTCTGAAACAAGAAGGGTTAGTTAGAGATAGGTATGTTAGAAGCCGAAATAGGAGTAAAGAGGGACAGAGGAATATCTGGATTAAATTACAGTTGGAAAATATTTAATGGTGCGTGTCCAACTAGACTCCATGATATACTCGGTTTCCTAATTTAAATTTTCTTAAAATTGCAACTAATACTCCTAGATTTACATTTTTTTTAAAGATTATATCTAGCTTATGTTTCATATTCAAAAAAAGAAGGCAATAAAATCCTTTTTCGTCTAACTTTCAAGGATCATAGATCCCACATTTCGAACGCGTCTTACACTGTAGGCACAGCGTACGGAAAGCCATAACCCACGACCGGTTTCGATCTATCGCTGGCAGAAAGTCGTTTACAGGCTCTATGATAAATATAAATATTTCCGATGGATTCTTAGATGAAGATATATGCCTACTGTGTAGGACGTGTCCGAAATGTGGGATCTGTGATCCTTAAAAAAAAGGGTTTTAATGCCTTCTTTTTTTACTATGTTACATCATCTTCTAGGAATCCATCGGAATCAAGAGTGTAATTCAACGCCAGTAGGGGTATTAGCCCTCGGAGCTGTTTCTGTTGATTCCATATTTATATTTATATATAGCTTATGTTTGTTTCAGTGATCAAAACAGACTAACTGGTGAAATTAACTGATTGTTTATTTAAATAAAATAATAATGAAACTCTAGTAGGGTTGATAATACAACCCCTTCCATAATTCACGAACAAAACAAGCATTTTGTAAATAAAATCAATATAAAATAGAATTTCTCACTTTAACTTAATTATGGGTGTATAGCTAGCGGTGGCCTAGATGCAAACATTGACGGAACACAAATTGAAATATTTATTTCTTAACAATATAATTCTTACTTAAAATCCACGTTGTATTCTTAAACACCGTAATTAGTCTTAATAAAGGTAAGACAAAATTGCTAACAGAAAGGAGTGCCTATAGTAGAATAGTAATGGAGAAAGAATTAACAATTAGGAATCTGCAAACCTACAACCGAATATTACTGGATACTACTTTCTATTCAGTACGTGTCTAGCGTACATTATTATTAATTCTTTTATTAATAATATTCGTAAAAAAGTTTCAATGAAAAATAAAATTTGAATGACTTACAAATCAATCTCGGAATGAAAACTGTTATTAGGTCATTAGGCATATTTATAGTAATTTGTGATGCAAGGATTACGATTAAGTTTAATTTACAATTACTGCTGGTTAACCGTAATTGTGAATTATTACACATTTAATTGACGGTTGTTTATAGGATTGCGACGCAATGGTTGGCGTATGCTAAATTATACTTATTATTCGATTTACTTTATTAATTTTTGTTTTTTTAATAGAAATAAAAAAGAACAATACTTTCAAACTATCTTTTTAGTTGTTCACCACTACAATTATTTCGCCACACATTGGTTTCCTCAGGTGAAGGATTAGTGTCATAGGACAAAAGATTATTGACTATTAACGTTAGAAACAAGAGAAAGTTAAAAAGTGTGCAATTCTTTACATGTAGCCATCAAGCAGTTCATTTAATAATATCATATTAAACAATAATGTTTTACAAAAAAGCGGTGTTAATGAAACATTCTGTAATTATTGTAATGCTACATATATAGGCAAATTAAAAAGAGGTATTGAAACCCGTTTTTTAGAACATTTCAATTATATAAAAACTAACAAACCTAAGTCAGGCCTAGCTAGCCATGTATTAAATAATAACCACTCATTATGTAAAAATAAATTAAAATGACTAAAAAATGTGAAAGGAGGTCCTATACTCGATAGATTTGAAATTGTAGAAATAAACAAAACTATTAAACCCAACAAAACTCTCACGAACGACCAATTAGATTTCGGGAATAATCTATTACTTAGCCGTCCCTTAATTTAACTCCCACCCTCTGTCTTTGTATTGTATGTATATAAATATAATTTAATTTCGTATTAACTTTAGTACTTTTGATAATGCCTTAACAGGGCGAAATGCGCATCGAGCTATTAAAAAAAACATTGTAACCAGTTTCCAAGTTTGCCTCACATAAACAAACTTCAAATTTTGATCCTTTATCAGTTTGTCTTTATTCTGTTTAATGAAATTATATAAAACTTAAACCATTTGTTTTAAAATAAGTAACAATTTTATTATAAGCTTTCGATTTATTATGAAGTTCAATGTCTTCTTTTGGAATTTAATGTTTAATATATTTTGTATTAGATATTTGGAGTATTTAATCATTGTTTACTTATGACAATTTGGAAATACTGCTTAGTTATTTCTGAAAATTGTTTTCGTTTAAAGGGAGATCAACAAGTCCATGTCACAACAATTTTTTCTATAATTGCCTATAATTGTATTTTTAAATGGACACTTTAGTAATTACCAACCTAAGCAAGTCAAAATAACGTAATTTTATTTACACTATTCAATGCGGGTAAGAATTTACAAAAAATTAAAAAGTGCTAATAACGGTACGTCGTGCAATCTAAAAAAGGACCAAACCACGACAAATTAAGTTCATTTTTAAGCACAGGGCGCGTTAATTACGTATTTTAATTAAGATAAAGTCAATCTATAAACTTTCCGGCAGAAGTAATATTCAAGCATGCTTGCTTGCTTCAGCAATATTAAAGCTCTCGATTTTTGCGTTGGCAAAAATGACGGGACTAAATCGTTGAGGGCACGAGGGGTTAGACGAAGGGGACAAAATAATAGCTTCGGCCAATTAAAGAGATCAGATCCTCGAGAGTGCCACAGCTTGGGTGGTCCTGTGATGGAGATAAGTCGAAGGCCCCGAAGGAGGAACACCGTGTAGCAAATTACTCCTTCTCCGGATCAGACGCTCCGGGCCATCGCCAAGAGTATCATTATGCCGATGGATTTACGCCAGTTCACGCGAAACAGACGGCGGACGTGGCTATTAAATTGCGAATGAGTTGGCTAAAGCACGAACAACTTGGTACACTGAAAAAAATATCTATATACTCTTAGCTATTGCATCAGGTCAAAAAGAAATTAATCCACTAATAACTGAAAGAAAAACCACCTCGCAATGTCAAAGACTGTAGATGTACAGTAATGTCAAGGAACACAAGAAGAAATTCTTTTATGTACTATTATCATTAATATATAATATTCTAAATTACAGCTAAACATTATTATTTGGTTATTCGAAAGTTGTATTCAAAATATCGCAACGATTTCCACAGTTCTATTACATTTCCTATATTTAAATTTGAAGATAAATATTTAATATTAATAGGCGATACATGCTGAAAGTTCATAATCAAAGAAGATGAAAAGATAGTAAAGCTTTAAAAATATATTAATTGTTCACTACACCAAAATAAATCTTCACCAGAAGAAGCCAATGATTTGGTGAAACAATTGTAGCGAACAATTAATATATTAGAAATTATACAACAATTTCGCTTTTACAAAATATTTAATAAAACACAACAATTGTTTCGCAAACACAGTAGTTTCGTCAGGTAAATAGTACAGCTATCTGAGGGTGATTGGGTTTGTATATTAACATAATACAACCCTGGAGGAATTAATACTAACAGGATTAACAAAATTTAAGAGTTAAATGTGACAACAAATAATTCTGTACTAATTACCTGACGAAGCTACTGTGTTAGCGAAACAATTGTTGTGTTTTATTAAACATTTTCTGAATGTGTAATTGCTGTTTAATTTCTACTATGACTGACTTTGATCAAGTAAAAGCCGACTCCATTGCACCGTTAATTAGCGTATTTTTGAAAATTTACTTTTTTTATTTTGATACTAAACCGAAAAACTATCATTGAATTTATAAAATTCGAGAATTGCCTTTCTTATGTCTACCATAGGTTAAAGAATGTCTATTGGGATAAAACTATTGAAGAGAACAATGTAGATAAATACATAAAAATGTTTAAAGTTTGGAGAGGTGACAATTATGGATTAATCGCCGTAGAGTATATATTGTATATATGACGATCCAAAAGATACATAATGTACCACTACGGTATTCCCCTGCAATTTTAGGCTTCCTCCCTTTTTAACGTCTCCACTTTTGTATGTTACATTCTTCAAGTCTCTACGGATCTCAGAAAGTCGATAATCCTCGATTTTTGAAAATTCAACGACGACTCTGCTTTAATTCCAAACGCACTATTACTCTGCAATAAAAGAAACACTCTGAAATGCAGTACGTAACATATACAGATTATTCATCACCATAGAGGCATCAGCTTGAACACCAGTTGCACGCACCACACCTCCTTCCTATCCTGAGCCAAATTTCGTATTTCTCTAAAACTAAAACATTTCTATTCTAGGTCCTCCTCAACTATTATTTTGTTGTGTCTTTATCCTAATATGGTGATGTAGGGTTTCACCAAGGTTTCTCGATTGATTAATTTCATTTATAGTTTATTTTCCTTTTAACTCACATTAGTTTTATTTATAATAGTAATACAGGAATGCATTTAACTATTAACTTCTACGAATGTTTATTAACTAATGAAATAATCTGTCGAACAAATGACTGTCTTACTTCTAACTTAACACTACCCTATATAATAATAATAAAACAATGTAAGAGATTAAAGTTCGAAACGTGATCGACCCTAAGAACTTTTCCATTTATTTTTCTATAAAAACAAGGAAACAGGAATGTTTTCACAAATTATTTATTTCCCCAACAATATTGACAATAGCGTTTATAACTTCTAAGCTTTTGATATTGTATTTTTTTTTTCTAATTATAATTTGTAATGATAAAAAAAGATGTAGAAGTTGGACTTATATCATATCTTTAAAAGTATTAATAAATTAATATTCAGTGACTACACAATGCAATTTAAAGAATGAGAACTAATCGACCTTTGACGACTTAATACGAACAGATAAAATAAACCTTTTAAGTAAACTGTAAATCTTAAAAAGCGGAATAAACATAATACGTAGTTCAGTAGATTTGCTAGTGGAATACACAATGTAAATTACTGTTTATATCAACTGTTGCAAGCAAATCTCTTTACCGATATCATTTGCAGTAGGCGAGAGTGGATTGATACCGAAATGGATGAAAGCAATAACTTCTTATCTTACTCATATATAATAATACAAACAAACATCCGAAACACCTAATACATATCACAAGAAGGTATATACGTAGGTGTATTGTATGTAAATGCATCTTAGACCAGTTTTGTGGAACCTAATATTTATTATGTATGCATTTATACATTTTCTGTAGGAAGATGTATCAACCAAGAAAATGGGAAATGAAATTAATAGTTATTTATATTTATAGTAATATCTTATGCTTGTAATATCATATATAATTGTTATACACTAGAATTGACAATATTAACTTAATAACCTTTTTTGAGACACATTAGCCAATCATAAATTCCAGCAGAAGAATTTCTCTTTCAATAGTAGAATCCCAAAAACATTGATTTATATAAAAATGGTCACATTCTTATGTTAATTAAATACAAAGAAGGACCATCCATTATGTCATCTTTGTATAACCAAAATAAAATTTTTTGTTAATCTTTAAATCAAAAACTAATTTTCAAGACTAGTAGACCGTAAAAAACAGTCCCACAATTAGTCAAATTCATAAAAATTTTATCAAACAAGATTTTAATTAGGTTGTCAGAAAAGCAGTTCTTTTGCGGATGTGAATCGAAAATCTGAATGCTATTAAGAATTGTTATTGTTCAGAACATTCTAAAGCATCGAAAAGATTGAATTAAATAATGTTTGCCAAATGTAAAAATTACATCCATTGAAAATTTAATAAAAACGAAACAAAACCTGTCGTATAATATTTCTGATAATAATTATTATGTGGTTATATGAAATTTACAAAAAATGGGACTTTTATCGTATTGGTACGTCAGATCATAGTCCATCTTCTTTAAACAAATTTTAAGTGCAATTTAGACTTTCGAGGAGTCGCTCCCACTATAAATTATTGGAAAACTGTTTTTATACATTCGCTATAGTAAAAATCAATTTGAACTTATTTATCTCTGTTAAGCCATTAAAACTATGAGATTAGAAGTCAACTTAAAGTTAAACAAAAGTTTCTCAGAAACTATAAACACTGATAACCCTTGTAGCCTTCTCGTAAATTTTATTGAGACTTTTTTGATTTGTTGGGTTAGGAAATCAGAAAGAAGGGTTTTTGCCAACATATTATTTCCGATTGCTCTGAAACTGCTAAAAAAGAGATATAAAGTTTCATCTATAAACCTCTCAAATCATTCACCGCGTTACTCCATCACTCAAAATATTTATCCGCCATCAACTAAATGCGAATATTATATAGCATTATTAAACAACTGTATGTAACATTTTCTAATTTGAAAATCTTTAATCTTTACCTCGGTTTATGGTTCTCGCAAGTACAAAACTTTCATAGCTGTGAATGTTATGTCTAGGCTTCCGATAATTATGCATTAAAAAAGTACAAAATATGCATGCAAATATACATTTAAAATATTAAATATATTCATTTAAATATGCTTTCAAATGTCGTTTTTTAGATTGAAATAAAACAAATTGATGTTTATATTGCTACCACTCCGTAGGGGGTTGAGTAAGTATTTGACCTTGGTAAGCGTATAAATTATGTTTGCAAACATGTTTCAACTACGAAATATGCAGGTAAAACTTAAAATGACCAAATTACGCACTTTAACCAAATAATGGTTTAAATATGCAGTTATGCAAATGCATAATTATCCGAACCCTGGTTATGTCTGTTGTTCAATGTGATGTACATACACATAATTCTTCTAGAAAACATAATATATGCCTTCATATATAGGTATGATGTTGGTATATATTGGCTAAAAATTAAATTTACCTACTTAAGGAAATTCAGGTTTATTGTAAAAAAAATAATTTTGCACAAAAAATAGTAAATAAGCAATTATATGAGACGCATCTGAAAAATTTGATTTATTGAAGCTGTTAAAAATTAGTAATTAAACAAAATAGACGCTAAATATTAAAAACACATGAAAAATAAACAAATTACGTCATTTGAATGATGAAGAATGATATATTATGCGTTTTTTCCGTAGTTTATCTTGTTACAGCATAATCGCATGGGAGGAGTGTATACAAACAATTTAGGCCTCCTCAAAGAAAACAAAAATCAACCTTAATTAACAATTTGTAAATGAATCTTTACAATTCCATTATGAAGAATTAAAAGTGCAATTTCTGTTATCTACAAGTAAAACTAGGAAAACCTATTGCTAATGCCTAAAATGGAAAAAATAGTAAGTAACATAATGCATTTAATCACGGCTATATTTAAATTTAATAGGCTCCAAGAATAGCTGAAGACCATTAAGACCATTTAATATTCTAAAGGTACAATTAAGAAATGGATAAAATACAATATTTGAACCAGTATTTATTATTGCAATATTAACAAACAGACAAATTTACGACTGTTATGGGTATTTAATGATTTGTTTTATTTTTTGTGCGTTAATAATATAACTTATTTTAAATTAACAGTTTTTAAATGAAAACTTATATTTAGTTTGTAAGGATAGTAGCTACTTAAGATTAATTGTACAACCATTATCTGTGAATCTTGTACTGGTAAAAAATAAATTTAATAAAACTGTCAAAAATGCTAAAAATAATATATTGCATTTGCATTTTAATATTGGGCGTCTTATTTACTAACTAATAATTTTAACAGTTCCAATAAATCAAATCGTCTCGACAATTAGTTATTAACTATATTTTGTACAAAACTATTCCTGTAATAGTGTATCTATTTAAAAACAATTTGGATTTATATTTAATCAAATTGTCGTCATTTTGTTGACAAATGTCAGTAAGTTGATGAATAAATACCTCTTCTGCATTTTCTATCATTAGTAGAATTTTTGGTAGACTTGCTGGCTTTTCTTCTGAAGTTTTCCTTTAAAATTTTCCAACAATTTGAAACTACATAACAGGTAATTAAGTTAAGGACAACCGGTGAATCTCTACACCGTCATTATATCTAAAACAGAAAGTTAAGTGTATAGTAATTAGACCTATGTTTAGCATGTTGTTTGCTTTTTTATGTTTTAAAATTGTTAGTTTAAACAAATTACAATTTTTTGCCTAAGTATAGGTGTAGGAGGTTTTTCGAATGTTTTAGTAGTGTGATCATCTCTGTATAACAGATATAAATACATTCGTCGAAAACTATTCTCGTAATACCTTGTAAACTAAAAGACCAAAGGGGTGTTAAATAGAGCGCTAATGGATATTTATGAGTTTAACTTAAAAGAATGTTAAACATGATTTAAAATAAGAAAGAAATTAACTTTTTAAAATGAAACTATTTTAAATATGTATGTATTAGCTAAAATATGTATGTAAAATTAAAGAAGTAGATAATAATTTAACAGCTTAATTACCTTATAGAATAAAAGTTTATCAACCATTACTTTTGAAATTGAGGTGTAAATATATTTTCATTCCGGAAGTCGTTTCTTATTCAATTACTTTATTGTTTGGTTTTAAATTAACAATCGTAAACTCTCACATTCAATACCAATTCGATGCGAAAATCTTCAATTCTCTTGCTAGGTTGTAAAGCATCCTACAATTTTTTATACAGGCAAATTATCTGCTTTGTTTGAGATTAAAAAATTATTGATACTAAAATGTTAAAAAAATTGGTAGCTCCATATGTGAATAGACGAGAATCGTAGTGTAAGATTTAATTTAAACTTTCTAAGGTGCACTTATTGTGAAACATCATATTAATAATAAAATAAAACAGTAGTAAAATGTTTGCACTAAATATATTGAGAAACTCGACAATTGTTTCGGGCATTGTCCATTATTTATAGAGTAAATGTAAAAACGCGGGTTAATTAGGTTTAGCTACCGAACAGAAAATAAATTATGTCATACGCACATAAGACCCTTGTTTTAGTGAAATTGGTCCAATTAACGAAAACATATTTGTTTGTTTTTGAAATCTCTTCTTTACTTTTCAATTTTTTAAAAACGTCGAAATTAAATATTAATTTTTAGTATAGATACATGAAAACACATAATAACAAATAAAAAGAAAAAACACGAAGAAGTACCTAATAAATTAACTTTTGTAGCTATTTGAGCAACAGATTGTCATTTCGAACACAAATGAATTATTATTTTCGTTTTTTCTTCAGAGATATGTTAACCCTGAGACATTAATTGTCGAGAACAGGAAATACTCAAATAATATCTGAAATGTCACTGTCACCTTACAACAAATTTAAAACAACAAGGGCTAGTTGACGTAGATTTTGATTTTTGACATTTCAAATTTTTTGGAATAGCTTCAACTTTTAAGTACAAAGTTGTATAGAATGAACTAATTAAATCCGTGTTTCAATAATCCCAAAAACACTTCTCCTAAGAGCTTGCAACTATGTCAACTGACTCCAGCTGCGGGGATAGTAGGTATATCCCTAGGGATAAGAATAGGAATACTTAAGCAGAGCATAGCAATTTTTGAGAGAAAATATATTAGTGTGTAGAACTTCCCTTTCGAAAAAAAAATTCATCAAGAAGTAATTCTTGAACAAAAACAAATATATAAACAGCTTAAATATATAAACAGCTTAAATATATGAACAAACGCTGAATTCTTAAAGAAAAGTGAATTCTACTTATTGATAAAAAGCTACCCATGTAGGTATACTTATTCAAATCGAATTAGCTAAATTTTTGATAACAACGATGAATGTAGGAGTTGGGCGTTGGTTTATTTGAACAGGTGGGTTTTTATTTTGGTCGTACTGCGTTGAATCATTTGCTTGGAAGCGCTATGAAGGAATGACCCCTGTTTCATCGTTTTTCTGACTGACAAGTAAATTTTATCGTAACATTTTTTGTTCTGATGAACTTAGTTTTTTGTTAATAGCGGTACTTGAAAGAGTGGTTAACTGTGGTTGCTTACATGTATTGCGTGTGTCGATCTTGTTTTGGATATTCCTGTGTAGCTGCGCCAATCACACCATCCCTAACTATGCCAACTAGGCCCGCCATATAGATATTAGAATAGAGGAAGCTGTAGCTCCATGCAGTCCTGTAAGTAGAGGTATTATGTGAGAGGAAAAATTGTGGTACTCTCTCTCTATCTTTGTTTAGTAACGCTCCTCATTGGCAGGCACAGCTGACTATCTACCGCAAACGCATAAATTAAAAAGAGACTTGCTTACTCAATCATTTTGTTTCATTCCCACCAGCTACTCGTGCTGGTAGGCCGGCAGTTCCTCCGACCTACACTGTAGTGCAAAGCCGGAGGGTAGGGCGTAAGTCCCTCTTTAGCCTCTTTGCAGGAATCGTGCGAATGAGTGGGTGGTGTGGTTAGGGAGAGAAAGATGAGACGGACGAAATGAAGGCAGAAAAGAAGTGAGAGATTATCTGTGGAATATTACTGCTCCAGCATTTGCCTAGATGATCCAAGGAAACCACAGAAAACTTGGACCAAAGCAGCCAGATCTGGGTTCGAACCGGTGACCTCCCGAATGCTAAGCAATGATCTAATTCTGTTACCTCTATGAGCCCTACAGAGACATCCAAAATAAGATGCACACCACACAATCTTAAACATAAGAAAGAAGATTCGAATAGATGCATACCACTACATTTATCCACTCTTTCAAACACTGCCATTAGCAGCCACTCTGTTCGTTAGAAAAAGAAAATTAACTGGTCAGTTAGAAAAACAGGAGTCCTTCCTTCATGATGCTTCTAAACAGATGAAGTTACAGTTAATGGGTGGATGTTTATTTACACACCCTACTACGACAGCGATCTATCTGCATAGCCTCCCCTAGTATAATTCTCTGTGAATATTGTTACCATGAAACCAAATTGCCAAACTTATCAATTTGAAATATATACATAAATTCTTACGGTGAAAAGGTCACAATGTGCTTATTATCTAACATTTCTGCGAGAAAACTGAGAATTTCTTCAGCTTTATAAACCACACTGACCTAAATGTTTGTTGTGACGTGTAAGTGGACCATTATTATATGTTCACAATTTATGCGATCAACGAATAAACGTATCAGGAGGGACAATGGTGTGATATTTGCAGGGCAGAACAATAGCCGTCTATAATACTTACACTTCCTTTTTTAATTAGAGATCAACAGCGACCGACGTTTTCGGAGTAATAAAAAGAGCGATCCTTTTATTTCGTTTCATCGCGAAGAAGATGAACAGACGGGCGGGCGGTCTCTGTGCGAAAGAAGACAATTCTATCTTTTGTATTTAACAGCTCATCAATTACTAGAATCGCCCCATAAAACGCGCGACGGCATCTCTCTCTCTCTCTCTCTCTCTCTCTTTCTTAGCCAAATGTTAAACGTTATTATTCGCTACGATTCTTCTTTCTCTCTCACTCTATGTGTCTGTCTGACATACTGAGTCGCTGCCGCTACTGCTGCAGTTGCTGTCTCTGGGTACAATAAAATGATAATTATCATAGACTTTTGTTTTGTTTTGTTTACACGTCAAGTTGACGTAATCGCAATTGATCAATATATAGTGTCTACATTAATTGTAGTTTTAATCCCAAACGAGACTGAGTACCTACATTAAATCCATACATAAATCCACACATAGAATTTTTTAAATTAAAAATATAATAATTGGCAGTAGAGCACGAAATGAAAATAAATAACAATAAAATACATATATTGATTTGTAAGGGTGGTGAAAGTAGAGTTAGATTTAATATAACATATACAATTGAAAACAGAAATCTAGAAGAAGTTGTCAATTCTCAATGTCAGATAAGTCAGGATGGAAATGGCGGTAGAAACATAAAACACAGAAAGCGCAGGTTCGAGAAGTTTTTAACAAAAATAAATCAGTTCTGTAGTTGCGATCGGTTAATTTACAACTTTACAAAAATATTATTAAAACGTGGTCGGAGAGCGCAGCGGAAGAAAAAAAAATTACTTGTGTTTCATTCCCACCAGCTACTCGTGCTGGTGGGCGGGTAGTCCCTCTGATCTACACTGTAGTGCAAAGCCGGAGGGTAGAGCGTAAAGCCCTCTTTAGCCTCCTTGCAGGAATCGTGGGAATGGGTGGGTGGTGTGATTAGGGAGAGAAAGATGAGACGGACGAAATGAAGACAGAAAAGAAGTGAGAGATTATCTGTGGAATATTACTGCTCCAGCATTTGCCTAAATGATCCAAGGAAACCACAGAAAACTTGGACCAAAGCAGCCAGACCTGAGTTTGAACCGGTGACCTTCCGAATGCTAAGCAATGATCTAGAGCATTAGACCACGCCGCTCGGTGCAGCGGAAGAGAAAATCTTAGAAGCGTTCGAAATATGGTGTGAGAAGCGGATAAGGGACATACCGTAGATAGAAGAAGATGAGAGATGTGGAGGTAATTAGAAAGAGTGGGAAAAGAAAGGGCGGTATGGAAGTCAATAAAAAAAAGAGATAAGATAGTAAGACACTGTTGCGTCATTGGACGACTATATAGTTGCTACGTGTGCTCATTTTTATTAATATTATTTTATTATCATTTTTCGCTCCTTTTCAATTGCAATCATCTCTCGAGTCCCTTTCTAATTGCACCCCTGTAAACCTTTCGTAAATTTTGCAGTAAACTTTATTACTATAACTGTTATCCGTATGTTCTAATGTCCGTCAATTTATAACAAATTCCGATCACTTTTACAATTCAGTACAAACACACTGACAATTTGCTAAATCTCCACTTCCATCACTTTCGTCCATTCATCACTCTTCTATTTTTTATAAACCACACCCCCCATCCCTTTCTATCTTGACAACTAGTGCATAAATTATCCTTCTAATCAAAGAAAAGTTAGTTCAACTACAAGAGTTCAACAAGTTCAGTCAAAGAGTTCAAATGGGGAGTTTAAATAATCAATTCAAGCAGTTCAAATCAAGCATTCAATATTCAAGTTAAGTTCCAAATATGTACGGTATACACTATCAACTAAACAACAAAACGTAATATTCTCTCGGGAAAGGTTCTTTCTATCATCAATAAACTGTATATATTGTAAATATATGTATAAAAAGCACCATCGAGATTTATTACAACATCAATCTACCATCTACATCTAAACAACTATAAAATAATCACCTGGCCTACATTAAGTTGTAGCCCAGGACAAGTCAGAACAGACACCTTTCAAGATATGAAAGGTTGGTTAGAGACACATTAGATGCAGAAATGCGAATAAAGAGAGTCAGAGGAAGGCCTACATTAGATTACTGTTTGGAAATAGTATAGGGATACAAAATGTTCTAGTTTATATGAAATACGAAAATTCACTCAAGATAGGAAGCTGTGAAGGTGTGTTTCCCCATGGAGATATAGATAATCTTCTTTGTAACCAGAGTTGTTTCTTCATAATTGTAGTTACATAATAGGAAACAGTTAATGTAGAATTTAGGCCTTCACGGCCGGTGTCAACTATTGAAGTAGTATTTTCCGAGCTGGTTGGATCGTACGATCATATACGATCTTTCAACGTATCCTACTGAAGATGTATCCCGCAGTTGCAGACAAAACGTCTAGAATATTCCAGAATAATCGACCACGGCCAACCAGCCCGGAAAATACTACTTCAATAGGAAACAGTAATTTAAAGAAGTGTAACTTGGTAAATAAAATATAAGTAGAATTATTGTAGAATAGACTTAAGTAGGTATTTGTAACAGAAATTACTAATCAAGAATTGTTTAATTTAGTTAATTACATGACATTGAATGCAATGGTTGCTTTTCAAATTTAACAAACCAAATAAATATACGGTTTTTAAACTTTTTCGTCTAAATGAAATTGTTCTTCTTTTCATTACGATTTTTGCTTTGAAAAACAATTTTCCAATTTCTGGATGAGTAGGTACTTATTTAATTTTTTCTTTCTAAATTTGATAATGTGGTCTTTTGCATTTAAGTAAATGTTTTTGTTTTATTATTAAGGTTGTAGCAAATCTGGGGTACAAATGAATGATTAAAAAATGTTATTCAACACATAAAAAGAAGTACGTATCCAAATTTAGGTGACATCCTTTTAGAAAAACATATTGATATTAGAATGAAAACATTTTTCTACCTATACCTTAAGAGTTACATAACAAGTTCTTACAGAAAACAGGTAGGGCAAAATTGAAAGAGTAGGGTCAAATCCAATGCCTATCAAGTTTTAATCTCAAAATAAGGATGTAAGCTTTACCGGCAAAGCCGAATACAATGTTTAAATATAAATAAAAAGTTATAAATTGCTATTTAATCTGTGAGAAAGATTGTAGGTTGTTGTTAATTTTCTTGGTAAAAACAATTTACTCTGGTTAGTTATTGATGAAAAATAATTATTAACAATGTTTCATTAACTGCTCCGGGCATGTAATGGTACTGGAATAAGTGTTTAAGAATGCTCTTTTAGTAGTAGTGGGCAGTTCATAAATTATTTCACGCGTAAAACAAATTGAAAATTTGTTGACCAATGTTATTGAACCTAATAGGTACCTATGAAGTAAAAGTACCAGGTAGACCATTATTAGCTCGCGAAGAAAGGGCACTTAGCTACCAATGCAATGGCATTGGCATACACTTACCTGTACAGATAAACGAACATGCATTAGATGGCCGTCGGTTACAGAATCATCAGTGTATTTGTAAGCAAATAGCATATGTATATGCACCAATGTAAGTATGTACGTGTAGTGGACACACCTGTGCTTTTTTCATAACGATAAGATTATTCCGGAGACAGGGAGACATGGCGAGGCGGTTACTGATAACGTCACATTATGCTCGAAAGATGGAGGAACATGCGACAAAAAAGCAAAAGAGAGAGTGAGAGAGAGAGAACGATCGGGGTAGAGAGCAGAGCGTATTATAGGTGGACGGCTTAATAAAATCGGCTTAATACTCCGAATAAAATAACTTACTTTCAGTATAAGTCGACGGGAATGGCGGTCAGTAACCTGAAATTCGCGATATACGTGCAAGTGACCGTTTATAAACTTGCACCAGAATGCAATAAAGTGTACGATTTATAATTATTAAATGCGCCTGATATACGAATAAAACCCACGGCGCATTGATACTTATTATAATTATGTGACACTAAATGTCGTGCGTTGCCTTGAAAAACCGTGTAACAGGCTCCGGTTTCTGGTTTCTCTTAACCACATCTTGTGTGCACGCACGACATTTACCTGTACACGACTTTTTCTGCACTAGGAACGTTTAATGAGAATGAAAAACAACTGAATATTGTCACAACAAAGTGCATAATTTTATGTGAACTAGATACATGACTAAGCGTACATTTCTGTTGCATACACAGCAACAGCGGCGATCCTGATGGAGCAAATCATTTTGGGCTTCCTTTCTCGCTCTATTGCGGCCTGGTTAGCTGTCTCTTTCCTATCTGTATCTCTCTCTACCAATTAGACCGCGTTAGAGAGTGAAAGGAGGCCCAGAATTATTTTCTATTTCAGGATCGCTACTGTAGTATCAAATGCAGTCAACATTTTTTTATGCTATTAGGTTGCTACATACGTGGCGCTGAGAAATTCAGATATTTGCATATATATATTAAAAGATCTTGTTTATTTTTTAATATAAAAATGAGAAATTCACTAGTTTATTCCAGAATATTTAATTAATTTTTTTTAATTTTTGCTGCTAATATAATACCTGGTTGTTCATGTACATATGAGAGATCTTTTTACGTATTAAGACGTCTGAAGACGTGGATCAGATCGACCAAGATACAAAAAATATTAAATAATACAGCTATTTTAAAAATTTAGAATAAATAACGCTAAAATTTAAATCAATTGACTAAGTCACATTCCTAACTAATTAAATATTAAATTAAATACTTGGTAGGACGCGTTCCAAATGTAAGATCTTTGATCTTAATATTTAGACGAATAAGAATTTTAATTCCTTCTTTTTTGAATATTTTCAATAGATATTTTGATCTTATAGTATTTAATCAATTAAGAAACGTCTCTGAGGAATAATTTCTATTTATTTATTTTAGTGAAGGGCCGAGTGACGTGGTTTAGTACTCTAGGTCATTTTTAATAATGGTAATTGATTCTGCGGCGGGATAATTGTAAAACATGATTACTAATAAATAACAAAACACAAAATGTTGTTTTACAATTTATTATTAGAAAACTCTAACAATTGTTTCGACATTGCTGTCAACATCAAGGAGTTACATAAAACTAACTCAAAATTTAGAAATGGGAACAATTTATACTGATATTCTGGTTGCTATTTATTTGGAAAGCTGGTTACCTGTTTGTGGTATCACTTTCAGAATAGGGCTATTCAAGTTTTCCGAGTTCTCGTTTGTAATATTTAGATTGGCATTAAGTTTTTGTCATTTATTTTGTATGTGAATGATGGAGAGACTATCATCATTAATTGAATGGTTTGATGTGATACAGTGTTGTGCTAAACGTGTAGATAATTTTTTATCAGAAATAGATTTTTTGTGCTCTTTTAGTCTTAACTCGACAATTGTTAGAATCTTATAATAATAAAGTGTAAAACAACAGTTTGTAGATCATTGCTTAACATTCGGGAGGTTACCGGTTCGAATACGTGTCCGGCTGCTCTGGTCCAAATTTTTCTCTCCCTAACCACACCACCCACCCATTCTCACGATTCCTGAAAGGAGGCTGAAGAGGGCCTTACGCTCTACCCTCTGGCTTTGCCTGTGGGAATGAAACACCCAAAAGAAAAAAAGTTTAGTGAAGGTCGGGTCGCATCAACTCTTATCGCATCTAATAATTACCATCTTTAGCTTTCTTCGGCAAATGTTAATTTTAATAACCCATAAAAATCTAAATCAGTTCGTTTGACAGTCTGAACGGCTTTTCTTGTTGTCTGTTGTCGTTTAAATTAAAACCTGAACAATCTAATCAAACGAACAACAATCCCATTTCTTGGCGATTGTTTACAAACAGACTGAAATGACAAATACTAGCGCATAATTATATTTCAAGTCAGTTTACGAATAATCTACGAAACAGGGGTATTTAATTAATCTGTCTTGATTCATTTAACGCAATTAAAGCGAAGTGTTGTTAAAAATTTAATTTGCCACTGATTATATTGTTGTCCTAAACGTTACTATATCCGTGGCCAATTTATTCGCTTATGTAATGAGCTACTTGTTATATTGTTTTTACTGTAACGATTAGCTGGGACACACTGTTATTATGATAATAAATAGTGGTAGGTAGTATTCGCTCACCAGATGGCGTCACATAAACAATAATCGTATTTACAATGTTAGTAACGGCTAAGAAGAAAAAATTATAAAACTGTTACAGCCGCCATTCAGTTATTTACCTACTGCAAAATTACCAGTTAAAATGCTCAAAGAATTAATATTGTCAGTATACTCACTAACTGATGTATGACATACGGTCGGTTACATACTATGTTGCTTTGTGGGAAAATGCACGTAGCTGTAAAAATACTATAACGGGTTGAAAAGGTCCACCGGGTTTCATGACATCGTGATTTTATGAATATATGTGAAATTACTTTTACCGACTTTTCATTTTAACAAATGTTCTATCGGCAAATTATATTAAAAGCATTAATATAACAGGAAATTAGAAAAACTATTATATATAACTATATATAAAATATTGATATATAAGGGATTTTAACGTAGATGTGCTATGTCTGCTATATAGGAAGTTAACAGTATTTCTTTTTATAAAATTTCTTATGTTGTATCTAGTCGTAAGTATACACTACAGGTAAAAGTTTAACCGACCGCAGGGAGATTCAATTAAATGTATTTTAAATGCATGTATACTGTTTATAAGGATTATTGAGGAATTGTACAGGTGCGATGATGTATAAAAAGATGTACGAGTGTATTTTTACGCAGTATTTTTGTTTTTATAGATCGGTGTTTATTTAAATACATCAATGTGATAAAAAATTTGTTATAGCTGTCACGCCCTTTGATGTGATCTATAGTGGGTACGATTTAATTCAGGAATTCATTTCACATTGAGTTGTTTAAATAAACACTGATTATATACATGTTGTTTTCTTAATATTATAAGTAATTAATAATTCATAAAAACAAATAATACATATTTAAAAGTGAACAAAGCAGTATTTATATTATAAATCATGTTGAAAGACACATTTGAGTAAGTAATGTCCCACATATATAAAAATACTAGAAGTGACATTTTTCAGGTTTTTGTCATCATTCGCAGAGTTTATATAGTTTTATATCCTGTTTATAATTAACCCATTTTCTGGAATAGTGCTTTTTTGTCCAATTTGTTCCATTCCAAACAATAATTCATCCAGTACAAATAATAGATGTCATAAGTTACAGTATTATTTATTTAGTCTTGGTATATATGTTGCCAAAATAAAAAATTATGTTTTCCTAAATTTTAATAATAAGTTGTATACAATAACTATTTAGTTTTTTCTGTATTTCACTTCTATTCTATTTTGAGAAGGACCACTGGTTCTTCTCCAGATTATAGTAGATATGGTATGAAAAGATCTGAGCTTTTTCAGGTAAACAGCTTTTACTATTTCAGATTATTTCAAATCTTTTTATTCTACATATCTGTGAGGGGAAAATATAGATGTTTATAGTAGATATAGTAGATTTTTCGATTTGATTCCGAATGGCCGACAGAAAATTAATTTTCTCGATATAGAGAACGATATTAGATATGTTCTGAGCCGTTAAGTTTAATAGTTGTTTTTCATTGAATTTTTTTCTCACTGGAATCGTCCAGTCTTAATTAATAGAACGAAATATGATGTCGCCTAATGGGGATGAAAGATTGCGAACGATGAAGAGTCGAAAGCTTATTCGCGAAACGATCCTATGTCCGAGCCATTGGTTTTAACGCCGTTGTCGTTTCGAACCGGAATTTATTTACTGTAAAGCAACCAGCAGCGTTTCGTTGGGAGTTCGAAAGAAAAAAAAATCGATATGATGTCAAGCGCGAGACGGAAATTTTCCGGCAGAGATAATGCAAACGGTGTCCGGATAACAAGAAGAACTGGCGAATGGTCGACGATCGCGTAGAAAGATATGAAACAAACAAATAACGTAGAGCACAAAAGGCTTAAATCTCTTCACAAAAAAGAAGAAAAAAGAAATCTATACGAACCAGATCATTTTGAAGCCTTCGCTACAAGTACATGGGTATATTTTGGAGAATGTTTAAATGTTTCGGAAAAGATTGACTATTTATGGATACCAAAATCAATATTTATGAACTACTTTCTTATTTTAAAGGTAACTTGTTAAATAAAGCACAAAATAATGGGAGTCGAGTAATGAGGGCCGTCTTTGGCCCATTGTAAACTGAAAAAGAAAATATTACCTATACTAATGGAGAATGTTTAAATGTTTGGGAAAAGATTATCTATTTATGGATACCAAAATCAATATTTATGAACTACTTTCGTATTATAAAGCTAACTTGTTAAATGAAACACAAAATAATGGGAGTGAACTGATGAGGACCGTCTTTGGCCCATTGTAAACTCAAAAAGAAAATATTACTTTTTATTATAATTTAAAATATATATCGGCTTCTTACCTGAAAATTTATAACATCCACTTTTCGTATCACGAGTACCGTATACCTGCTAAAAACATCAGAAATATGTGGTAGATAGGAAAACATTTTCGACGATTTTGAGTTTCTTTCTAATTATAAGAATAGTTAACATACTAAGAACTAATATGTTCGAAAAGTACCAGTGATGGTCAACAGATGTTTTTAGACTTAATGTGTATCAGATTTTCTCAGTACTTCATTTAGTTTTATAGGAAAAGTGTATGTCTTGGGCCATAAATTACGTAGCATGAATTATTATAAACACTATCTAGTTAGTTCTAGAAACATGGAGACAACATTCAATATAGTACTATAGCAGTAATCCTAAAATTGCAAATAATTGTGGTTCGCCTTTCTCTCTCTAACGCGACCTGATTAGCTGTCTCTTCCTTAGCCATATCTTTCTCTATCAATAAGGCCGCGTTAGAGCGAGATAATGGAACCACAATTATTTCCTGTTTCAGAATCACTGCTGTAGTATTAAATGTTGTCTCTAAGGTTCAGTTTTAGAATGTATTTTCCGTCAAAAATGACACTTATCAGCCCAACTTCAGTAGTCAGAATGTAGTAGTTACGATTGGAGATATCCGAACTGCGGACCAAATTTTAGTACGTAGACGGGCAATTATAAGAAACATTAACAAGGATGATTATCTGTGATCGAATCGTAACCTTAACAATGAATCAAAACCAATTAATTAGAAACAGGAATAAAATATATATAAATAATAATAATAAGCGCATGTAAACATATTTACTGTTTTATTTTCTGTAGTTTACCCCTCTCCGAGATGTGGTCCGCAATTGTGTCACTCATTACTGTTTGTCAGGTAAACAAAAACTTTTGGTCCGCAATTTGGCCCCTCAACAATAGTGACCCCTCCTATTTTAAATTTCAATAAACAGCCGTTTTTCAAAATGACAAAATTATGTAAGTAATAAAGCTGTCAAAAAAACGTCAAATTGCACTTGTTCATTTCTTACTTCTTGAATGGGCTTTGCATAAAATATTGTGTCCGATATGTTGAGGAAATGTAAGGTTATGGAACTCGGCAGGGTCTTACGCTGCGTTCGTGTGATTGTCGCACTCGTTGTGTATCATTCTCGTGAGAACCACAAACTTTTATTTTATACATCTTCCTTTTGTTATTTTCTAAAAACTGTATGCAATTATAAAACAGTAGTTATGTATAATGCAAATTAAAGAAATCGGATCCTGCAGGCATCACGTACGTCCATGTAGGTAGGCATTTTTAAAGAAATATAACTAATAACCTATATAAGATATTTTGATTTCATTCGTATTTTCCCTAACTGGCATGGAATATTATACCCAACGTATCAATTAATAAAAATAACTGAATCATCAACTTGTATATTTAAGCGTACCTATGTGTATATTTACATATATAACACATATACATACTTTCAGAGGCGGCTCGTTATGAAATATGAAGACGGATTTTGAAAATTCTATGCTTTATCTCCGCCAAAAAGTAAACAAAAAAATTAAAATGATCCACTTTTTCGTTGCACCCATACATTTAACTGTTCCTCGAATAAATTTATTTATTAAATTGACACGCCTTTCCGTGAGTTATAACACCTATAGTCTCAATAATAATATCGGACAACTGCCGACTATTCATCTTTTAAATCAATATTTTATTAATATAAATATTTAAAAAATCTCTAAACATCATTAATCGAACGATAAACTATATCCATTGTCTCTAGCACAGTTTATAATTACTAATAATTAGTAGGTATAATAAATCGTTACACAAATCAACAAGCTTTTAATTAAAAATAAAACCTTTTATCTTGAGCAAGATATCTGATGCATGCAAGAGTTTTTGAGAGAATGCCTTATGTTTATTTATCGTATATTTTTTTACTTTTCTATTTTGTGTTTTTAATATTTGAAGTTAGAATTATGGTACTTACAGATAGTAGGGAGAGACATGTTCCAAAACGTAACATCGGTAGTGATACAGTCATAAATTAAAATGTTATATACATTCGTCCACTTCTACGAGAAATAAAAACAAACCATTTAGCTGGATTGAATACATCTCCCTGGCTCATTTGAATGCGCTCCTTTGTGCGACCAAATCTTTCTGCTGAGGGAAGCAGGCATATTTATTAGCATAAAGCATCCAATTTAGGCGAGCGTATAGAGTACGCTGCGTATATTGCAGTTCAGATTCAATCTTGTCGCCCAATTACTAATACCGCGACCCACCTAGATATAATGTGACGCATTCAACCAAAGATCCAGAGAATTCATTGGGTCTACACCGAGTGGCGTGGTCTACTCCTCTAGATCATTGGTTAGCATTCGGTAGGTCACCCGCGTCCGGATGCTCTGGTCCAAGTTTTCTGTGGTTTCCTTGAATCATTTATGCTGTAATATTCCACAGATAATTTGTCACTTCTCTTCTGTCTTCATTTCGTCCGTCTTATCTTTCTCTCCCTAACTACACCACCCACCCATTCCTACGATTACTGAAAGGAGGCTGAAGAGGGTCTTACGCCCTACCCTCCGGCTTTGCATTACAGTGTAGGTCGGAGGTACTGCCCGCCCGCCAGCATGAGTAGCTGGTGGGAATGAAACACAAAAAAAAATTGTATTGGGTCTACTACTTAGCAAAAGGCGATTTTGCACAAGCACACCAGTGTGGTGTGTAAGTAAATACACTAAATGATTATCTTATTAATAAATCTTATTAATTAGGTCGCAAATAAATTAAATACCTGTCTAATTTTTTCGGTAATTCTGTAGCTCTGTAGCACGTCTACGCCAGCCGCCCCTGTTCATAATTTGTATATTATTTATTTACGTATCGTTTACGATAGAAGAGGGTCTGGATGGCCCTCTCTCATCTACTTTTTATCTTCAATCAGATGCCGCGCTTGCTGACGCTCAGCTTCGATTCTTCTGACCGTCTCTAATGGAACATATTCATTACGAGGAATTATTTATAAAGTTCATTCCGAGAAAAGGAATGCAAATGGCATGCTCGGAGAGTGACACGATGTAATATCCACCGAGGCGGGAAAAGAGCGGGAGCGGAAGGCAGGGCAGTGAACGCCCAAGTTTTAACTTTATCTTCTTCGACTCGTTATGTCCATCTGAATATTTTAATAATTCTACTACGTATCTACATTACAAAGAAATCTTGTAACGTATGGTTTTTGTTATCGACGGACCGTTTCAATGACCCTTCTCTATTTGCCCGACCTTAACACAGTTTTTAAAATTTTATCAGCCTTTTATGACTCTTCTGTAGTTTATACTGTTTCGTATTTATACATGTGATATAAAGTAATGATGGGTTGAGCCAGTCCATGTTTGGGCGTAGTAATACGAATTTTAAAAGCGCATATATATTACAATAATAGACTCATTTTATCGAGAATATCTTGAAAAATGTCTATATCTACAGCTAAAATAAATTAAAGTATACAAATATTCTCTGCATTACAAGAATATTACATTTTGAATAAGTCAGTATTTTTGTTCTAATTAGTTACGTGCCTACCACGTAGATAGCTACGCCGGGAGTTCAGTTTAACAAAGTGAATATGTTTATTAGAAAAGGATCTTATTGAACATTAACAAATCCCACAATAAATAGCAAATTTCTACAGATGGCGTTCACAACGCGGTTTGTATTTATTCATATCGCATTAATGTATTTAAAAATTTACCCCAACTAAAAGTTCTTGAAATATTTCATTATTAATTATTAAATTCCGACGTTTTTTGACTTATTAATTACGTTTGTCGTTGTTACTGTTATCACCTCTCGTAGCTTAATGGCAAAAGCATTGGCGCGTAAAGCCAAGGATCCCGGGTTTGAGTCCCGGCGAGAGCGTAACAACAACAACAAATTTTCCCTCATTGTATGAGGTAATTTGTAGTGGGTATAAATTAATTCAATAATTAATATCGCATTAATGTATTTAAAAATTTATCCTTACTAAAAATTCTTCAAATATTTCATTACATAAACACTAAAACGCAAAAACGAAAATGTCTTAGTTATAAAAACACATACGGGTTTAGACGTGGTAGTCTCTATCCTGAAGGTTTAGTACTGTTATATTATAGTAGTTACTAAGTAATTACTATATAATTATCTATAAAATTTGAACGATTTTTGATAATCCTTTTCCGATAGTTTTCCGGTAGGTGGAACACCGGACTGCACCTACCTACTATTAGGTTAGGTTAGGTTAGGTTAGGTTAGGTTAGGTTAGGTTAGGTTAGGTTAGGTTAGATTACTGAAGAAAGACGTGATAATACCGCATTGTATACATCTAATTGTAGGTCAAAAAAATTATGCCACGTTATAGTTCTTCAAAGTAGTAAATTAAAAATCATGACTCATGTTTTTCCCATACTTCAATGAAGGTTCTGTCTTCTAATAAAATTATTTGTCCCCTTAATCGATCTTATTTGCTGTGAATTATTAGAATCCAATGATAATCTCATTTCTCAATTTTGTTATAAAAAAAGGGTTTTAAAGTATTTATAATTTTTTTAATTATAATGCAGTTAGTAATTTTGTAGTTTTCAAGTTAATTAATGCCATTTCCAAGTACTTATTCCACGTGGATACATATTATTAATACTGTATTTTGTAATTACAAAAAATTAGCAGCCCTTTAACCGTTCCTTGCCGTTTAACCACCTATATCAAATAAAATTTTAAATTAAATAATTCAACGGAAGCTTATCGGCAGACAAATTCCGTGTATCTATACCAGACTTTGCATATTTCACGCCATTATATAAGTGATAAAATTGTATTAATATTTTTTGTCCCATGGAATAATCAGTTACCATAAAAATTCCAGATTAACAATAATATTGTTATTGAAATTAATACTCTTTAATAAAGAATAATTTATATGTATTTATTCTTATAAACAATACATCCTTATCTGTTCTTAACTCAGAAATTCTTGATTTCTTCATTCTTGCAATATTTTTTTACACCTTTTGCAATAAACATAACTTTATAATCTATTGGCAGACGGGAACAAATTGTTTTATAGACCCAATAGTTTTCGCATTTTGGCGCAGACTGTGCAACGCTTGGTATACGCTGAATTTTTTACCGATAAGCTTCATTCGGATTTTCTTCTTTAGATTTTTGTTTGATATAAATCGCAGGCCGTAAGAAATTGTTCAAAGACTGTTGATTCTTTTACAATTGGTATACTGGGAAATGGACTTGATCGATGACTTAAAAACAAAACTTAAAACTCCCATTAAGCCAACAGAATTATAAGAAAGAACTTGACATTATAAAAATTATTGCTAAGAATAACGGATATAAAACTAAATTAATTGATGAATTGATTAGAAACAAATTGAAAAAACTAATTTTGAGCAAATTGTATAAGTGTAATAAGAAGACAAACAATTCAAATTAATTAATTATACTAGTAATAATAACAACAAAATTTGTACTGAATTAAAAAAATCAGGAATAAAAACAATTTTGATCAATAAAACTAATTTAAAAAGCATTTTAACAAACAACAAACAAAAAACCGATAAATTACAAAAAAGTGGTATATATAAGCTGAACTGTAAGGATTGTAATTCTTTTTACATTGGTCAAACAGGTCGTAATTTCAACATACGTTTAAAAGAACACGAAAAAGATATAAAAAACAAAAAGGTATCTACAGGCATAAGCCTACATTGCCTAGAAAATGGCCATAAAATTGACAGAGATAACTTTAACCTATTACATATAGAAAATAAAGGTCAACGTCTAAATATTTTAGAGCAGTTCGAAATTAAAAAAGCCTTTAGAAATAATTGTAACATAACAAATGATAAATCCGAGTTCCAAGACACATCGGTGATTGACCAATTTCTGAAGAATTACAACCCGACAAGGGTTTTTCCCTAAATAACCATACCTTTGTATAACTACCTCTAATATACTTGTACCTGTACATCTTATTACTTGCAATACCTAACTATAAATACTTTTTGACTTTTGTATAAATAACATTAAGTTACAGTTTAAATTTAGTAAATATCTATTACTCTTGAGAAAGACTTCGGAAGTCGAAACATATGTAGAGTGTGTTAATAAACATATTTGAAACATCTAAAAGCATTTTGTTTATATATATATTTTCATTTAATTTAAACGATGTTTCATAATTATCCAACAGACAATTCAATTGAAATTATTATAAAAACAAAACATTGGCAGACGGCAATAAGTCGCTGCATTTTTACTTTTACTTACACTAAAATAATGAGGCTTAAAATGTAAATTTGCTGGCATTTTAAATAGAAGCTAAATAACTTTCACCACGTTGCTCATAAACAGAGGTCATGGTCCAGTTAGGAAATTAAAATTAATATCATTATGAAGTATGATCTTTAAATCTAATAAATAAATTTTAACGGCAATTTCTAACATTTCTAGTCTATTATATGCACATAACACTATATAAATTTAACCTGCACAAATCCTGTAGTAAGTAAAATAACATTGTGGGTATAACAATTACTTCGTGTGAATTATTATCATTGGAAATAAAAAATTGTGTCGGCCGTTTACGATGTAGCCATGACGTCTATGTTTATATTTTTGGGGACTACATTCGCAATTTTATTCCGGGTTAATAAACGTCTGCTTCCAAAATTTTGGCACCCAATTGTGCCGTAAAATTCAAAGTAACGATTTCGACGACAATGAATGAAGGTCTTAACATATCTTCGAGTTGTTTATGCAAGCATTAGGCGTTCGAGGTTAAAATGCATTACTTTATGCGATTCGTTGAAGGAAATGCGTTCCAATGTTTCACATGATAATAATTGCACTCAAGTTTTGGCTCATGCAACTGCTTCCTTAAACGCAAAATTTTATTAACAAAAAATACCAGAAATACAAATTTTTATTTCCAACAAAAAACAAGCTTCAATGTATTTTCTCAGAGAAAATATTTAAAATTTCGTTATATTGTCGTGCCCATTAATTTCATTACGTTTTATGTGAAACTTGAAAGCAGTTAAAAGTAATTAAATTAGAGCTGGGATTACTTAGTGGGATCTATGATAAAAAAGATCATTTAAAATTATTTAAACTTCTAAAGTGCATATGATAAATCAAACACTTCAATTCAATCAATACAAATCATTCTTTCGACGTCTCATTTAACCTTGAACTGAAATAGATTTAGTGAGAAAGTTCAGTCCAAACTGGTTACAGTCGACTCCCTCCTCTCTCTCTCCTGGTTGAATTTCCCTTCAACTCAAATTATTCCAATAGCTGCTGCCCTAGCTAGCTACTTTACATTAAAATGGCCCTTATAAGTCAAATGTTTGAAGTCGGACTATTATTCGAACGGATTTTGTGGCATTTAGAATTCCATCGCATATAAAACTAATTCCTCCAAATGGAACTGTTGGTTAGGAACATCAGGTAATGTTTTACTTGTAACAAATCGTTTTTTTTTTTTAATAAAAATTAGATCATACATTAATATAAATATTTTCTTTAAAACGATTTTTCCTTTTTTCTCTAACTCGAATTATCATAAGTCGAACAACTGACTTGTGAAACAAATATCTACCTTATGTATTTCTAATCATAGCAGTTGTTTTTGACTTTCACGTTGTTTTGCCAAAAGCTCTCCAAAGGTTTTTTGATTAGGCAAATTAAAAAGTATGTTTGTGTTTTCAAGTAACGAAATTTTTTACAGTTAAATTTGTGTTTACAGCTTTTTATGTGATTCATGAATGTCGATTTTTCAGCATAATTTTTAATATGTTCGTTAATTCTCTCTCTAAAGGATCTCCCTGTTTGACCAACATATACTGCCTTACATGTGTTACAATTTATACACTTCGCTCTTACTCATTTTTACTTGTTTATTATATTATATATTTGTATATACTGATTACATATTTTGATAACTTATTTGATGTTTTAAATGAAGTTTTAATATTCTTATTCTTATTGATTTTTCCTGACACTTTATTTGAAATATTTCCTATATAAAAAATTGATCTATAATATTTATCTTATTGGGTATTTTTATAGTCATTTATGTATGCATCGTGTAAACATCCTACTTTTCGTATTTTTGTCAATTAGGTCATTTATTAATTTTGTAGAATACCCGTTATTTATGGCAAATTGTTTTATGCACTTTAATTCTTTATTAAAATTGTTTTCTGAAAGAGATAATCTTAACAATTTATTAACCATACAGTGGAACGCTGCTAATTTTTGTTGTGTTGGATGGAATGACGTTTTATGAATTATGCTATCTGTCTATGAAGTTTTTCTATAGACTGAAATATCTATTTTATTATCTAATTTTGTTAAAGTTAAATCCAAAAAATTGAATTTATTATTGCTTTATTATAAATTCAAATTTAATTTCTTAGTTGCGCATAAAAATGTTTGCTAATAATTAAGATAATGCCATACCCATGGGTAAATTATATTTTTGTTATAAATTGAAAATAGTTTTGTTGTAGACATAATTGTAAACAATTATTTACATTAATGCGATATTAATTAATTAATATCGCATTAATGTATTTAAAATTTACCCCTACTAAAAGTTCTTGAAATATTTCATTATTAATTATTAATAATAATATACATTGATTCCGACGTTTTTTAACTTATTAATTACGTTCGTCGTTGTTACTGTTGTCGCCTCTCGTAGCTTAGTGGCAAAAGTATTGGTGTGTAAAGCCAAAGATCCCGGGTTCGTGTCCCGGCGAGGATGTAACAACAGTAACAAAAAATTTTCCCTCATTGCATGAGGTAATCTGTAGTGGGTATAAATTAATTCAATAATTAATATCGCACTAATGTATTTATTTAAAATTTACCCCTACTAAAAATTCTTCAAATATTTCATTATTAGTAATCAATTATTTCTTCCGTAACTCCTGGTTTAGTATTCTTTTCTATTAATAGCCGCCTAATCAAAACCCTTAATTAGGGTTAGCTGCTTTTGATTCATTAGTTTTCTTTGCGGTCTATTTTGCTCGTTGCTTCTTTAGAGTTCGGCACCTCGAAAGTCAAAATGATAAAACTGAATCAACAGTGTAATTCAATGCCGGTAGGGGTATTAGCCCTCGGAGTAGTTGTTTCTGTTGATTCCATATTTATATTTATATTTACAAAAATAATTAGTTTATAATTCTATGTGGAATAATTAAATAACAAAAACTTAGCTTCGTTATCGTTGATATATAATGTGGTGTTATCAATTCTTCAATCATAGCAAGCAAATATTATTTCAAACTTAATAGATATAAGTACCTCAAGACGTGAATCTTACTCACACATGTCAACAATTTTTTTACTATCATACATATACCATATTGTGGAATGTAACACCAGATATGTTGGTTGTGCCCCATTTTATTGTCCTGCATCTAACAACGTCAAGTTCCGCCACATGATTAAGTAAAATAATAAGGTTGTTTAGTACGTGCTAACGTATTGTCACAGTTTGTTACGAATTAGTTTCGTTCATTTACGAACAAGAAGCACAAACAAGCCTGACGTATTATTTTGAGGGAGCAATCTTGTTTGAACGTAGGCGGAAGTGAAATCTATATGCAGAAGGGCATACGTGTATGCGTGTTTTGTACGTGTGTATACCGTACCGCAGTGTACGGAAATAGCTTTTCATATATAACTGATTAAACAGACTGTTTTAGTAGCGGTTGGATTCTTTGTTAATGGTAATTGTAATGTAATTTATACGTATAGTCCACTCAATTGGGTTGTACACCGATTATCAATGCAATAAACTATGCCGCTAAATTTGATTGCTTATATTTTTAAATGTATAGGCTTAACCACGTACGTACGAAAACAGATTGACAGACATATACAACTGTAAAAATTAAAGTAATGTCAATTGTAATTCGTAAGAAAAATATTTAGCTTCTAGATTAATCTACTAAGAAAATCCGAACAACTTTATCATACTCCTAATAAGATGTATTTAAATATAACTATGGAATCAACAGCAACAACTACTCCGAGGGCTAATACCCCTACCGGCATTGAATTACACTGTTGATTCCGAACGATTATTAGACGAAGATAACAATCCATTAAAATCCTTTCTCGTCTAATTATAAAAGATCACAGATCCCACCACCTGATGAAACTAGATAGGTCGAAACCGGTCGTGGGATATGGCTTTCGGTGCTCTGTGCCTATTGTGTAGGACGCGTTCCAAATGTACGATCTGTGATCCTTTATAATTAGACGAAAAAGAATTTTATTAGTTTTTTTTCTGGCAAAATGTATTTATTTCGCTAAGCTAACCTAAAATACTAACACCAATATCAGTCATGACCCACAATCATCTAAGTTACTTCTGAAGATGTTGTTAGAGAAGAACAGCGAAACGTTCGAAAAGGAACAATTGCATCCATAACGGTACAGAAGAAATGGCTTGGAAAGAAGTCTACAACCAAACCACATTGTCTGTGAAACCCTATTAACCACAATAACTCCGTCAAGTGAAATATCTAAAGAGGTAGGAAATAAGGATACCTACCTTTATAGGTAACTCATGGAAAAGGTGCTAGTCACTGTTGAAAATCACATGAACAACTAAAATATCCTATGTATAAATGTATATATTTGACTTAAGTAATGTGACGTGACCTTGATAGTTTAATCAGAAATGAAAATGGAAACCAAAACACGAAACACTAACAACGGAAGAGAATGGACACGGGGATGTCCCATTGCTGCCCGCAAAAATATTGTACCTGAAATTGTGGCATTGCTGCCCGCCGACCTTTATGTCTATTAATGTTGGTGGCATTGCTGCCCGCCAACTTTATTACCCTCATAATTAATTTGAATTCATAATTAGAAATTATAATGCATAGGTAATAATTCTTATAAACGTATTGCATATTCGTAACACATAAAATAATTTGCTCAAATTTATCCATATAGATACCTATACACAATTTAATAAATGTATCAAATAATATAATTAATCATATCTTGGCTTACTTGATGAAAATTAATTAACACTTTAGAAGGAAAACACATTTTTAATTTTCACTGGTTTATTGTTTACTTAACAATTGTTTCGCTAATACTTTAGCTTCATCAGAAGTAGACTTATACTTAATTAACAAACGAAAATATGTCTAATTTATACCTAAGTTAGGGTTCGAACTACTACTGGGGAGGGGGAATAAGTTTAACAACGGTGAATTGTTTAGATCTAACTGATCATTTAAAAGCAAATCTGTTTTTTTGAATTTATTTATTTCCATAGTTTCAAGTAAGGTTAGTTTGTAATTATTTGATTCTTTATGCAAATTAGTGTATTCATAATTGAATTGATGATTTTCTAACAACAAATGTTTCGCGTAATTAGAATCGATTTTTTTATATTTAAATGACCTATAGTGCTCACTTATTCTTTTTTTAAAATTTCTTTTAGTTTTACCTATATAAATTTTGTTACAGGTTCCACAATTTAATTTATAGATTCCTGATTGGCAATCTATATCATTTTTATCTTTATTGTTTTTAAAAAACACTATAGGTCATTTAAATATAAAAAAATCGATTCTAATTACGCGAAACATTTGTTGTTAGAAAATCATCAATTCAATTATGAATACACTAATTTGCATAAAGAATCAAATAATTACAAACTAACCTTACTTGAAACTATGGAAATAAATAAATTCAAAAAAACAGATTTGCTTTTAAATGATCAGTTAGATCTAAACAATTCACCGTTGTTAAACTTATTCCCCCTCCCCAGTAGTAGTTCGAACCCTAACTTAGGTATAAATTAGACATATTTTCGTTTGTTAATTAAGTATAAGTCTACTTCTGATGAAGCTAAAGTATTAGCGAAACAATTGTTAAGTAAACAATAAACCAGTGAAAATTAAAAATGTGTTTTCCTTCTAAAGTATCAAATAATACACACCAGTAGGGGTCAATTAATTATATTCGAACAGGAAACCGTTTTAGTTTCACAGCATGCTGTTGCTTCCAGAATTTATTATTTAGTCTCTAACAAAACGACAATTTTAACGTCACAAATTATGGATTCGATTGGGTTGGTTGAATGTACTTGTGGTAAACAACAAATTGTGTTAGAAGGTTACGGAACATTCAAAAATTGTTCTAGTCTTTTCGATCAACTTTACACTCTTCACGTCGATCTGAAAAGCACAGAAAATTACACGAATGTGCGTCCGGCAATATATATCCATTATTACCAAATAGAAAAAAAGATACGTACAAGAGACTGTTTGAATTAATAAAAAGTATAGTTCCAACGTTTAGTCCAAAATATTTGTAAATTGATTTTGAACTATCCACAATTTTGTCCTGCAGAGAAGTATTGCCCAATACATCATTAAAATTATCAAACAAATACAGACGCGGGCAGCAATGTCATTATATAATCTGTTTTTCAATCAGGCGGGCAGCAATGCACCTTTTCAAGACGCGGGCAGCAATGGGAGCAAGTCATGGTCACAGTTACGATTATGTTGCAGTCGTTGAATTAAGATGTGTATAACGGTGAAAAGTCAAATTTACTAAATGTCACCACAATAAATATTTCACCCTATACTGGCTTCTTGAGGTAGAAGAAATAACACCATCGTAGGATCATCAGTCTCCACTCCTTCCTATACTGAGCGAATCTTATCTAAAACCGGAACATCATAAATCCCTCACTACTTGCAAACAGTAGTTTAATTGAAGTTTATCTCGAACTGCGTACGTTGACAGTATTTTTGCACAGTTTTATCTGCTTTGCATTTTCTTTATTACTTCGCTTTGTCGAGAAAATACTAATAAGTTCTCGGATGACCAAATTATTTGTATACTCGTAACTATAACTGTTGATTTTGGAATTTAATTGGATGCTTAATTGGTTCGTAAGCGTGAAAACAAGCAATTTGAGCATCAAACTTTAGTTGTTCGACCTGTTCACTTTACATATTGTGTAAATGCTCAGCCTCTAGACCTTTTATAGGAAATTTCAAGCTTTAGAAAAGAATCTTAATCCATTTCCTATGGGAAACTAACCTTCAAACAGGATTATATGGAATAACGTAATTGTTGGTTTTTGTACTATCGTATATAAGGGTTAATAATTGAAGGATTACAATTGGTACCTATTATAGCAAATTTGATTGGAAAGGCTTTGTTATTTTGAGAGATATAAGCTATAAGTATGAAACGTACTGCCATATGGTACCTTTTATACCTCACTGTGAGTTAAACTGATGGCACAGAACTGTTTTTTTATATAAAAGTACCAGTGTGCAGGACTTGAAACAATAATCTGAAAGCAATAATCCGACGGACAAGATAAGTGCTGGTTTCTTTCCATATTATTTTTCGGATAATTTTATCTAGTGCATTGGAATGTACTTACCTAACACCCAAAAATTATAACAATCCAATCTCAATTAGTGAATATGCACATTATAACTTAATTAATTATTAGCAAATACATACTAAAATCGTGTCTTAAGCATTTTGAATCAGCCAATGGCATCTGCTTGTGACTCCGTTGATGCCCTAAATCGATTTTTGTTTTCCGTATGACAACATGTGTCTCATAAATAATTGTGTTGAGTCTTCAAGACCAGCTCTTATCATTCTCGCCCTGCTTATTATAATTCGAACATAGCGACGAACGATACTTTGTTATCGTTTATGAATTATCAGTGTCTAAGATAAAATCCTTGCCCTCAAGAAACAAAAGTGTTATTATTACTACGAATGGCTTACCTCGAGCGTTCCTTTTTTCTTCCATCTCCGTTATAGAATAAACACAGAGAGTCTTGACGAGAATCAGGCTTGTGCAGAGTGATGTTTGGAAGCGACTAATGTTTACACGACATGGCGTCACCGGTCTTTCTTTCTTGCGGGCCATGTTGGTTCTAGGCGGGTTTCGAAACTGATGGCGGGACATGCTTCATGGTGGCGAAGGGGGTTGGTGGATCGTTTAGGAGATAGGTAGATACTCACAACTGCTTCCCATAAATCCTGAATATCGCATAATGGGACGATGAAAACACCACATAAAATAATAATAATTTTAAAACTTATTGAATATTAATTAACGAAAAACATGCACATAGTGGATTTTAAGAAGTTTAATTATACACGTCTTTAAAATGAAACACCAAACTCCAATAATAATTTTGTTTTATTTACATTAGTGTGTTACAATAACAAATGGAAAACCCCTAGATGTTTCAATACAAGACTTCGTTTATAGAATTGTGAGAATCCTGGCAAAATTTGTGTTGGTCAAACGGGTAGATCATTTAAAACCAAATACCAGGTATGAAAGAAATACTATAGATAACCAAACTTTTTGAAACAATTTTAATTACTTATTTTTCTATCAAACAGATTTACCATATATTTGGTCAAGGTTTAAGATTTAAAAATCTGATTTACGAATTTAAGTACCTCCTAATGTGACAGACGGTGCAAATAAAAAAAAGCGTTTAAAAATGAAAGTGTTTGTGGCGACAAGTTAGACCAGGTTAAGTTACGTGTACGTATGCCTAGCTTGTAAAAATTAATTTTATGACTTTATGAACTGTTTAAGCACTACCTCTGATTTATTATATGTAATAAAATTTCATTTCAATTATTTTCATAGACGTAACGATGTTATACAAACGCGGCAATTTAAGCAACGACAATTTTTCTTATTTAATTTCTGTATTTCAAGAGATTTGAAGAATACAATTTCAATTGATCCTTACCTATATATATATATATATATATATATATACAAACGCAATGATGAATACTCAGTTTATTGATTTTAAAAAGTAAAACGTAGAAATTATTTACACTTACGTGGCTGTTATATGATATTTGTAACAAATGAAAATGAAAGTAAAAGTCGTCGGGAGATAACTCAAAAACTGCTTAACGGATCTTGATGCCATTTTTACTGTTATGTACAGTATTTTATCCAGATAGTTGTAGGCTATTGCTCACTACAATCGCATTTGTAAAAACCGTTTTTGGCTGTAATAAAAATGGATCCTTTTAGCAAAATTTGAGGAGGTTTCAGAGGTAGGTAATTATGGTGCAGAGTCGGAACTAGAACTGTATTCAACCTGAAAATAAAAATATTACAGTCCACTACCATATGGGTAAATTGAGTGGTAATAAACTGGATACATGTAGGTCACTTACCCACTAATAGTAACATTATCATTTCGTGTAGGATAAGACAAAAATATATAGTACAAAAGGCTAATTTAATAAAATGTTAAATATAAATATGGAATCAACAGAAACAACTACTCCAAGGGCTAATAACCTTACCAGCATTTAATTACACTGTTGATTCGGAATGCTTCTTAGACGAAGATACGAAAGATATAAAAAAAAGAAGGCATTGAAATCTTCTTTTTTGGATATGTTATCTTCGTCTAAGAATCATCCGGAATAAACAGTGTAGTGCAATGCCGGTAGGGCTATTAGCCCTCGGAGACGCGTTCCAAATCCCATCTTATATCCTTAATATTTAGGCGAACAAGGATTTTAATGGCTTTATTTTAAGATATTTAATAAAATGTGTTTTACGATTTAAAATATCAACATGCTAAGCATACCTTTCGAGTTCATTAATTATGAAGTAATTACTAAATACATGAAATCATCAAACTTTTACCTAACAGTATGTGAATCTTATTTGAGATGTGTTGAAATATTAGTAGGACACCCAGAAATAGAAGTAAAAAGAGGTGGAGAAAGTCTCATTCATCTCACAATAGTTTTAGAGAAATGTGAATATTGGCTCAGGATACGAAATAGTGGAAATGCGTGTCAAACTTATGACGATCAAATTAACTAAACATTTATTTCATAAGCTATTTATTTTATTAGCTTGAATAGTATTCACAGTTGGTTTTTTGTGAAATATTTTATAAATAAAGAAAGGAAATAAATAATACTGCTTTTTTGTTTCACACTTGAAATTTTATTAAATCTCAAAAACTGTTTCGGCTGATTCAAGCCTTTCACAAGAGAGTAAGATGTTACACTAAAGTTACAAATTGTGTACAACACAACACAACACAATTCGTGGGCGTAGCCGAAGGTGCCACCAAATTATACCTGACCAAAAAAGGTACAACCGATCTTGCCACTGACCAAAAGGGGTTTTTGTAAAGGTACAACCGATTGAGCCACTAACACCTAATAGGTAGAAATTATTCTAATGAGAAAGGAAATTACTTTGTTGATATTTTATGGCATTTATTTAACAGTAATTAATAAGGCATTATAAATACATACTTTATGTTACATATATCAGTCAATAATTTTTTCAACATAAATATGATACACATTTTATATAGTCGATGTTCGATATTTTTTTGTTTTTTTTATATTCTTCACAAAATTCCATGATAGTTTTCACTTTACTTCTTACGGAGGCATCCTTAATTTTGAAAGGTGTTTTTAAACTTTGAATCTTGACTAAGTGTCAATTTGAAATCACACGCGTTTGTCGTTTTCATAATACAAGGACCACACTCCTTACCACTATCTTATCAGATAGGTGAGCACCCTTTTCTCTGGTGGCAAGATTGGTTGTTTACTTTTAAAACCCCAATTTTGTAGCAGGTAGATCTTCATTTTTAGTGGCAACTTTGGTCCCACCGCAATTCGTAACTTTAGTGTAACAAAAAGACTTAAATCAGCCGAAACAATTGTCGAGATGTAATAATTAATAATTTTAAGTGTGAAACAAAAAAGCAGTATTATTTATTTCCTTTCTTTATATTTATTTTATTTTTACATGTCACACAAATTTACACAAGTGCAAATAAAGACACATGCATTGAACTAGCGTATACGAGTATACCGACGGATGCTTGTTTTTCAGTGGCACATTACTGCGTGATGATTCGTTCGATCGCTATTATTATTATGCCCTAAATTATTATATAGAGTCGAAACTGGTGATTTTGTATTGTAACATGGGTGATGTCTGTTTTCGCCAGTAATCGATAAATCCTAATAAAACACTCATTGCATGTCATTCCGCGCTTATTTTTTTTTGTCTTTAATAACGATTTAAAAATCGTAAATGTCACTCGTCTGTGTGACCTCTTACAAATTCATGCAGCCAGGCGCATATATTATTTTACGAGAATATTTCGGTAAGTACACACATTTCTCATTTTTATAGCTCGTGTGACTAATGTATGTTATAATTTAAGTACGATTTGGATGGGTTTGATTTCGTTTGTTTTATTTCTATGTGAAAGTGAAGTAGCAAAAAATATTGAAAATGCTTATTTGACAACGACGTTTATAAAAAGAAAACAAAGAAACATGGATACCTATTTTGCAATTATTAACACTTTCAATTGCATAAATTAAAGCCAACCTAAAAAAATAATCAATATTATAAACAAATATGCAAAGTACAATGTTTAATAGGTATACAAGCTGTTTTATTTCGGACTTCAGTAAAACCGCTTCTTTCTACATAATATTTTAAAATTAAAATGTAACTGGACCGGGGATGTGATATGTGATAGCCACCTTGTATACCAGATAAAGACGTATTTATCAGAATTTGCCCAAATGATCCATGAAAACCATAGAAAACTAGAACAGGCTTATCCCGAATCAAACTAGTGTCCTACCTAATGCTGGGATGTAATCTAGATAGCTAGACCACAATATATCTATAGGTAACAGTAAGTTTAAATATACATATCAAGCAGCTAATAACCATTATATAAAAATATAGAAGTTTTATTCGAATGATTTTTTAGTTTTTATTAATTGAGAATTATTTGTAATCGGTTAGTTTTATATAATTACCTTTCAATTTTTTGGAGACTTCCCCTGCCTTAATAATTCATCAAATAGAGACATTAATTTATATCATACTTATCTATAGCAATGATTTAACCTAAAATGTAATCATACCTAGAAGTAAAAACAATTAATTTCAATTTAGAATTGTAACTTGTATAAGACTGAAACTAGTTTAGAGTGATGATCACGATATATTTTTATTGGTTATAGTATGTATTTTATGTAATTGTGTAGGAAAATGATAAAATACCAAACAAATTTCTTTGCTCTGTTTTGAACGTTTTGATCACTTAATAGAACTGAGTCAAGGAAATTCTACGAGAGAAACTTCCTTTTATTTCCGAGTTGCATAGCATATTCTGCGATGAAATGGAAAATTTTCGACTCGACTGAGTTTCCTCGACAGAATTAAACACAAAGCTTTCCCTTATGTAAAAGAAAATTCATAACTTAGCTACTTGCAGTATTATACGCGTCGTAAAATTACTTTTTACGACCGTTTTATGATCAACTTGTCAAGTTGTTCGAAAACAGCTCCTTTTTGTTCCTCAGGAAGTGTATTTTTCATGGCATTATTATGTACTGTATTTGGAATCTCTTAGATTTTGCCGATAATTGAGCTATTTCCTTGTTTGAAGAGAATGAGGGGTTCAGGGATGGTTGGGAGATCAAACAATTCTCATTATATATTATGACAGTCATATTGATGAGTATAACAAGTCTCTTAATAAATTAATCGTCAATTGTGTTGTGTTTCATAATTTCAAACTGATTGATTGAAATAAATACCGACAGCATAGTAAACACCATCTGTAGATATTTTCTACTTATTTGTGAGATTCAGTAATGTGAAACACGGTCCTTTTCCAATAAGGATGTTAACTTAATATTTGCCTGTTTCCAAATTTCAAACTGAAAAAAAACATTGGAGGTTGTAAAACCACGTGATTTTTCCACTGCACAAGAAACTTCCAAAACTACGGATTTTCAAATGTCAAAAATCGAGATCGCGACTTCTGAGGAAATGTATCGTCAGAATTTTTGCTACTTTCGATAATAGGTCAGATCACTGTGAGAAATCTTTAATCTTTAAATCTTTACTTTTGCTATAGATAGATATAGAAGGAAATTCGAAATCAATAGTCGAATTTTACAAGGATGATGTTTCTGAGAACAGTTTTCTAAGTGACCGAGACATTCTTTTATATTTGCTTGAAAGAGCGAACAAAAGAATAAAAACTTTTAAGACAATGTATAATTTTTACGAGAAAAAATTGGGCAATCAGTATATCTATTGTAACCGAATTTTCTAAATCGTTCAGCTTCTCATGACGATTCTCGGTTCTTCATACACTAATGAATGAGTTTTTTTAACACCAAAATTGCGATTTTGCATCTTTATCGTGATATTGTTGACGTAATTGATCCTGAAAAATTGATGGGCGAATTCATTTCGTGAAATATAGGAATCGAAAAGGAACTTTCACAAAAAATTGTATTTAAATTTTTGTATACGTATTAATTTTTCTTCCATTTGTATGCATTGAATTTCTTTTTATGTACCAAATTATACTCCCACCCGTTCCGACCACCCTTCTTCTCCCACTACCAAAGTTCAACACATGGGCTGAATCTATTCTGCCGCGTCTTAATGTGGTGCATATCAAACAAAGTGCATAGTAATAAAAAATACTAATTTACACCATATTCTAACAAAAAATGATTGTGACACCATTACAATATTCCCTTTCACAATAAATATATATATATATATATATATATATATATATATATACCCTAATGCCAAGTGAAATAAAGGTATTTAGGTTAAGTAAATAGTTAAAGGTCTATGGAAGCCTATGGTGTGGGTGTCTGACACACTGTTGACCGCTTTATACAATTGTTCAGATGCCATCCATATTTTTGCTATAGCTGATGGTTTTAGTTTATTTTAGCAAAATTGTAAAAACTAATTTATAATACCGTAGCAAACCACACACGTGCTGCTTTATGTTACTTATTGGTTAAGGTTGAAACGACACTAACACGTATTTATTTTAATTATCGTCGTAAGTGAAACGTTTGGATTGGCCGATGTTCTTTTGAATTAGTTGAACCTGCGGCTTGCCAAGAGAGCAAAATCTACTTTCGTTGCCACGACGTCGAGCAAAATTACAACAATAATATTAATAACAGCCGCGTCGCGCGTTCGAGCTCGCGTTTCGAGAACCGCACAAGATATAGGAATTAAGTGTATAATTTAGAAGCAATTCTTGAGAGTCGTGGGTTTGGTTTGACACAAATAGCAAGAAGTAACTTGACGCTAATGCTTATTTACAGCGATTGCATTCGGGCAACACGGCGAATGGCCGCGGCTGGCTGGTCTGGATGGCCGAATAGCATGGCTCTTGCTTGGCTGGACTTAGTCGCAGGCTTTTTTATTATATTGTATGTGAAATTGTCGTCGACGACTGTAGAAAAGAGTTAAAAGGAAAAGACGACGAAGACAATCCGGGAGGCGACAATAACCGCGTGTTTTCGATTTCAGGCGGTCTCTTAATTTCGAGACGGTCTCGCGACATTAAATTTAAATTTGAATAATAAAATGTAGACCTTTTGAATAAATTGTAGAAATACTAAATATGTATCTGTTTCAATGCTCGGGTATGTACATGGTGTCACAAATTCTAAATATCGTTTAAAATTAAACTCAAACTCAAAGTAAACAGAGTAAACAATGAAGGCCAATTGTCTTTTTGTTATAAGGTAAATGTATCAGTTATTGACACCTTAAGACCCTTAAATATTTCCAAATAAAAACTGTTTTATGTTCTTCTTCCTCAGTTAGAATAGATTGTAGACCACTCTCCTTGAAGCTGGACTTTTGCGTTTATGTAACAAAGTGAATCTATATACATTAAATAATTTTGCTGCCTGAGAATCAGAACCATTTTTAACTGCCTCCAGAGCCTCTGGCCTTTGCCTTTACGATACAAACAATGCTATAGATGTAGACACTATAGGAATAAGCTAACAATAACAGCATTTTTAGCATTACTCTTGAAAAAGGTCTTATAAACCAAAACAATTTTAGAGATTTTACAATAAATTCCTTTGAAACATTTAAGAGCAACCCTTCGTTTAATTTATTTATTTCAAAATGTTTCACAACAATATCACCAGTGAATCCATTCTTATTACTAAATATTTAGTTTAATAAGGCGACATTTCTCACTGCAGTTAAATATCCTTAGAAAAAGTTTTATTCACTAATGTTTTATGGTTCTGTTGGTAACAATAACAGCAGTTTTAGCATTACTCTTGAAAAAGGTCTTATAAACCGAAACAATTTTAGAGATTTTACAATAAATTCCTTTGAAACAGAAGGTCAGTATATTTTTAGTATTTGGTTTAAAAGGTAAAATGTGTCAAAAAATAGGGCGATGTCAATAACTGGTACAGTTACCTTAGTGAGTTTGGTAACAATTAGTGTAGGATGACCACATTAACACGAAAACAGAAACTATATACGACCATCTAGTTCGATTAACCGGTAAGATTGATATTCAACCTACAAATACTTTTATGGGTTTTAATTAAATTTCGACTTTTACTTTTGTTATGTCATTTTTGTTCCTTGGTCTCGTTAATTAATAACCCACTGCTGATGCTCATAAAGTTAGAGTGTAAATGTTTTCAAACAATAAGACAACTACTTGTTCGGTGCCCTGTTATTTTTAATAATGTAAATATGACGTATTTTAATGGTTTAACTAACAATACAAAAAAGGTTTTATCGTAAATGATTTTGTTTACAGTACGAACATTTGGAAATCCTATTAAATATCGGCATGGTGTTTTATAAATAGGTAATATGTGAAGTTCTTAAGAGTACCCGACTTGAATTATTTCCATGAAAGAGGGCAATTCACAAGGGACCGATGCAGGACCAAACCACAACTTTCTAATTTTTTGTTTACCTCTTACTGAACCCATTCTGAATTTCTCCATGCATTTAAATGTCTGCTTGTCTACACTTGATACATTACCACACAAAAAAAGAAAGGATCCCGAGTACAATAATAGCAACAAGAACGGTGGAACTGGAAATACGAGCCAGTTGTTACTATGACCCAATTTTTTCTATACCTATTGGTAGGTCTGCATACCCAAGAATTTTAAACTAACGAATATATTATACAATCACACTTAAAATGTTTCAAAGGAAACCACCACCAATATAAGTGTAAATGGATGGTTAGTATTTTGAAATGATTTATTTCGTCTTTCATACTGAAAAGTTATCGAAAAGTAATTGTACTTTAAATTTTAAATATAGACTGCGAGTAAAAGATGTTCTACACATAAGTACACAGAAAATACTTTAAGTGAAACATTTCTAACCAATTTTGTATGCATCTTCTGTTTTTATTGAAAATAATTGTTCACTTTAGTCATTAATAGCTACAATTCGGTACTTTCCATTTTATATTATTCCATTACCTACTCCTCAATGAACATCTTCCTCATTGTTCTCCTGCTGTTTGCTTATAATTATAACGCGTATTTCCGAAATCAAATCAACTTGCCTGCTAATCAAATAATACCTATACATTTCACGTGCTTTTAAGGGTTCATCTTTAACGAAAATCGCTTAAACGATCCTTCTGAAAAAACAAAAAACGCTGGACAGGGGTAAACGAGGGTAAAGAACTCAAACATTCCGAGTAGAAATAAAGAAGGGCATGGTCGAATATGGAATTAAACTATTGTAGGTTTCCGGGCTTTGTGGCCGTGGTCTATAGGCTGGATTGTTGCCTAACGTTTCGCCGACTTCTGCGGTCGGCATCTTCAGAGGCGTTGTGGACGGCGGAGTAGAGTTCTGTCTCTTCGGCTGTCTGCTGAACTGTGACTGTCACACACGGCCGTGAAAGCCTACACAACTCTAATGGAATGTTGTAAAACGGTATTTATGTGGTTCGTATCAGGTGTTAAAAGGGATGCCCTTTTACGAAATCCCTTACCTATCCCAATCCGGCCCTAATCATCTTGCCTTATCGTAGCCCTTTTAGGGAATCCCTTATTTATCTTGGTCCGACCCTAACTTGACTGCCATAGTTTAGCCCTATCAGAAACCCTACAATATACTTGAATGAATCACTAATGATCTTGATTAGTTATTATTATTAAATTACGGATCCTGTGAGAACCTGATTTGAACCACGTAGGTCAATCTAGTCAGCATCTTATACAGCATCCTGATTTACCCCATGCCAGTTAATCTAGTCAAAACCATCCTGGACCTAATCAGGTCCACATAGGGTACAAACCTGATCCGGCTCTTATCAGATTTTTCTTTTTAAGTCCTAATGGGGCAGCTGGTATGCCGGATCCGATCCAAGTCCGAACCCTACTTATTTTCTACTCGGGATCTTTAGGCACATATTTAATAAAGATGGATATATTTGTTCGTGTTATATCCAGCATTCAAGAATATTTGTGTCTATTACTGCTCGCGGTGCTTATAATTATTCATCTACTTCTTGACGCCATAAATTAATAGTTGATTCTGGTTCTTACTTGGTTCATATTTAAATTTTTGCTAAATCTCAAGGTTAATACCGCATATTTTCATGTAAACTCGATATTCTGTCCCTCTTTTGTCTTAAAATTTTACATTTTTCAATATTCTCAATACGATACGATATTTTCTTTGACGATATCGATGCGTTACTGTTACGAGATATCGTGAAGTCCCAATAATTAGAATATCTGTAAATTTTTCAATTACCGCCGATAGTATACGAATTGAAAATTGATGTAGATGTAGTGTATTATTCCAGGCTGTTTTGCCGTGGTCCATGGAATTTTTCTTTTCCAGACGTTTCGCCGTGCTTGCTGACTGCATCTTCAGTGGTGACTTGGCAAGTACTTGGTCATAACTGGTGACAGTTACCACTGAAGATGCCGTCAGCAAAGCACGGCGAAACATCTAGAAAATAAAAATTCCATGGACCACGGCAAAACAGCCCGGAAGAATATACTGCATCAACATACGCCGGCCGTGAAAGCCTGAGAACTACAGAATTGAATATTGTTTGCGAGTATCCGTAGTATTTATTATTAATGACTTAATGACAATTTTTCCTTAAACTGAAATTTTTATCTTGCTGAATCTAACGTAATGGTAAGTACATAATTATTTTATTAGCAGTTGGTAGTATGTAACAACATTTTTGTTTTATTTAGATAGTCTATGTGGCTGTGCCTGGTTGAAGGAAACTTGTAAATGTACTTATCTGTAAGTGGTTTAACATTATGTATGCACTTACTTATGCTTAGAAAGGTGGTACCAACATGGGTACGCTCGTATGTGTGTGAGATGTTATGTATTCTACCAGAGTAGCCGTAAATGACAGTAATTTGTATAAATAAGCAGCAGGCCTGTACATAAAATATGGTTCGGGCAAGATCGTAATTAGTTCGTACTAACTTAATTGACATTTTAATTAAAACTTTATTTCTCGGAAAAATGCCTACGGACCTGCATTAAAACTTGTACAATTATGCGAAGGAGAGGTACACTATATATAATAAAGAAAACGGTGTTTGACAGTGATAGCTGATGTATAAAGTTACAAGAGTACACGTGCCCATATTATTAGAAAATAAAAAGACTAAGGGCGGATCCAGAAGTCTTCTTTAGAAGGGGTTAGTTGGCTTGATGGGGAGAAGGATTTGTGTGCTTCCTAATTTACAGTGCTCTCGAATGCAAAAGTAAAATTCAAAACCCCAATAACTCAAACCAAGCGATTTAAACCCCGTACCCCTATAAATATATAAATCTCGTAACCTAAACCATAAATACCTCTATATAAGCCCATAACCTAAACATTTTAAAATATTTAATCGATCTGTAAATAAATTACCAAGGCTGTAAAAATTGCTTTAACGCGTTGACCAGCTGCTCCTTTCCCCTGGATTTAATATGGTCATTGGGTTGAGTTTAGGTTGACGCTGTGGGGTATTTATGGTTTCGATTAATTGTAAGGTTTCGGGGTGTAAATCACTTGGGTTTAATGATTTGGTCTAGGCTGGAGACAAATCTTGAAGAGAAAAGGGGGACAATCCACATTAGGTGGTGGATATGCGCCTGAAAAAGACATGTGTATCCTTTATGGTGTAAATGTTTATGTATGTGTTGTAAAAATAATTATAGTATTATTTTCTCGACAAATGAAAGAACCATTTGGTAGAGTTAGTAGAGTAGTTACCCCCCCTAAAACTGTTTAATAAAGACACGTGTTTCACCCACTTCTAATGATGTAGGCATCATCTCTACTCTCGCGTTGATGAAATACAGAATTTATTGATTCATGTTACGATAAAGTGGATAATATTTAATGAGTTAATTGTAGTTAAAAGTAAGGTGACGGTGAGGTTTCAGAAATTATTTGACCATTTACTTAAGCTATTATGAAAAACTTAAGGGCAGATGCCAGCTTTTATAAAAAAAAAGTGTTGGTGTCCTATAATTGAACTGTATTATAAATGGCTCTGTACTTCAAAGATATATCTAAAACATTAAAAGTCGGTAGTCATGATCGGTTCATCCGATCACTTATCCTGTGTGCCCTATTCTACGACAATATGTTTTGGTTGTTTAATGATTTGTTCCTAAAAAAGTAAAGAAGAAACAAAAAGGGTAATTTGTGAAATCTTGTAAAGCACTGGATTAAAATGATAAACGTAGGAAATGTAAATACACCTGTATAATTAATAAAGGGTATCGTTTAAACTTCATATTTACAACAATAATTTTAGTTAAATTGTATTTTATTGAAATGGTACAATGAATATTGTTTCTTTTGTGAAACATAGTACCTATAGGAAGGTTAAAAGGTTGAGAATATCGTTAACCATTGTCGGCAAAACTATCCTTATTTTATGGTTTTTACTAATAGGTACCTATGTATTTTTCGCAAAGACAATAGAACGACTTTAATTGTAGGTATATCTATTGTAGGTATATTTACAAATCTCAGGTAGATACGTTTAAAGCATTATACCTATGGGTAGGTACAATAATAAGTTTCGCACGTAGTTTCACGGCAAAATATTAATCATTCTGTTGAATTTATATTTTACATCAATGTTACATGAGCTATTTGGTACGTATACTGTAAAAGCAGTGTACGTTTATTAGTCTCCGCCCCCTATCCGCAGTAATTTTGCCTTGCGTTGCAAATTATCTATAGTTTTCTACGTTAAACGAATAATAAGCAAGCTGTTAGCTCTGATCCCTGCCTACGTACATTGCATTTTGTGATATGCAATCTAACGCACCGAGCATTCGCATGCATACAAACATAAAATGCAGTGTACATGCTGTCCCAAATTATTAAATACTTATTTGGTGAGAGAAAAGTGGAACATTTGTCTTTTCTGAAGTAGAATCTCTTATGTGGCTCCTAAGTTTAAACCATCTTAGGAGTAAAATATTGGGAAATATTAATCATTACGGAAGAGAGTTACAGATCGGAATTTATACCCGACATACGAATCCTGTGTGTATAGTATTCGGTAAGGTGGGCACTGATTGAACCAATTCACAGCTTAAGGTGTAGCTCGTTCATATTAATCGTCATAGCGAATCATGGAATCGGAAGAACACCGCCACAGCACTGGGTGCAGCACACAATCTCCTCGAACCATGGTCGTACAAATAAACGAATCGTGAGAATCGATTCCTTTTATGAAATTAAATCGTTTGAATAGATTCACTAGAAAGAAACGTATTATCCACCTCTATTATACTGGTTGGTGACGTGCCATCGTTGAATATATCAGAGCTAATACCTAATAAATCTAGAAATCGAGTATCTTCAAAAAAGACGGAATTAAAATCCTTATTCGTCTAAATTTTAAATCAAAGATCTTACATTTTGAACACGTCCTACCAAGTAGGCACAACGAACCGAAAGCCACATCCCACGACCGGTTTCGACTTGATAGGACGCGTTCAAAATGTGAGATCTTTGATCTTAAAATTTAGACGAATAAGGATTTTAATTCCTACTTTTTTGAATATGTTATATTTTCGTTTAGAAGTCCATCGGAATCAACAGTGTAATTCAATGCCGTTAGGGGTATTAGCCCTCGGAGTAATTGTTTCTGTTGATTCCATATTTTTATATTAGTGAGTATCTGTTTACTCTATATAATAATCTACATCTCATTAGGATTGAATCGAAGACATTTGTACCATATCAGTTTTAGTTTTGCCATAAACCAGTTACTTCATTTGTATAATAATCACTCTCAGGCAGTTAGCATTACGCCCATTAATGATTAAAGAACATTTTTATTGTGTTAAATCTCTTTCAAGTAAGTACTTAATGTTATAAATTCGATATATTGAAATTCTGTTTCTATAGTAAGTATAGGTACCTTTAGGTACGTTTATACATTGTTCAATTGGGTTGAGTTTCTGGGTAATGTTGTCGTGCTTAGTATAAACTTTTCGCTATTCTTAGCAGATGGTATTTTCAGTGCGTTAATCAATCCTATAAAATAGACTTAGGTATTTATATTACTGTATATAGGTACTGCTTATTCATAAGTTTTATTTCGGGCGTCTGTCTCGCGACACAGATGCCTTTTTATTTTAATTTTTTGTTTTTGTTTTAAATGGATTTATTTTAAAGGGTATTTGTAAAACTTCCTGCTTGTCTATTCCGATCTCTTTGGTAGAATAAACGTTTCATTCGATTTTGGGACAAGCTGTATGTATCAAACTCTGGCCGTACCGGCATTTACTTATCACTGTCAGCTGTACACCATGACCAGGGACTGGTACTACGTACTCAGGCGAGACCTGTTCTTTGAGCTTATGCATTCCTGATGTAGAGTATGTAGCAATAGATCATACTCTGGTAACACTTCACGTCTCGCGTTTTAGACATACCTACAAACAGACTGCATCGTGACGTCATACTGCAATTGCAGCCAGGAATGCATTTCAAGCGACGTCAGTTGGAATTGTATAGATACCTACATCAACTCTATTCAAGCTAAAGTTGGAAATTTATCAGAAATATTGAAAATTTTATTCTTTACGTATTTCTTATTCGCCCAACAGCAACTTGATACCAAACTTGAAGTCCAATATAATAACGCAGTATTTTGTTTTTATTTTTGATGATTTAAGTATTTATGAAATAAATACCTTGATAAATGGCAAAAGGATAGGAATTGAAAATGAATTAAGATAAGGGTAGTTATTGAACTTGAAAGATACTAAATCGCCTTAAAAATAGATATTGATATGCGTACTGTTACGGGTTTTTAAACATTTGTAAGAGCAGCATTCGCTACAAATAAAAATTACTTATTCCATTTTATTGTGTTGATTTCCTTTTTGCAATCAATCAAGTGATTTTTAATCAAACGAGCTATTTAATATTGCGTCCGCTTACTGTGATAGATAAAAATATTTGCCAGTCCATTTTACTAGGGCCTACAGTCTCCCACTGTAATTGTCCCCACCACATTGCCAAATTTCGGCAGGCCCCCAGACCAAGGGACAAAGATAGAAACGGTTTTAGACAAAGAGCGAATAAGTATAGATTAGAGGCGAAAGAATTTATAAATCAGTGTCAAATAAACAATCGTTTTGTATTATTTAAACTAATAACATTGCATTCTGAATATATTTAATGTCAGGACAACATGACTATGAGGAGGCCGCAACAGCGCCAGCTATCCGGTTGTCTAGGCTAGATCAAGTTGCTCGCGAGCGTATTACATAGACCATACTTTATATCTGGGGGCGGAGTGGGGACGATGGGAGGTGACTGGATCTGTTGCATATGTTGTTTTAAAGTAACGAACGGCGGTATGGTAAATGAAAGTTATAGATCCAATACACGCTGCGTTTTGTAGTCGCTGCGCTGCTTTGTTCATTTTTAATTAACTCTAATAATCGCACGTTATTAAGAAACCTTTGCAATTTTATAAGGGTGTAATCGCCGTAATAGTAAAAAAAATCTAGTCGGCAGGCGATGAATTATAATACAATTAAGTTCTCCTTCAGGATAATACAAAAAAAGAACAATACGAAGTTCATGAAATTTTTTTTATTTTCTCAAAATTATTAATTATGGGTCTCTTTGAGTTAGGTATCAAACGGTGTAATAGGTTGATAGGTACATAGATACATGTAAAACTTGGATTGATTCAGCTGTTACTTTGTGATAATTCATCTTAACGATAAATGAATAAACAGTACTTTGTTTATTATCACTTTTTTATTTACAAATCCTTTTGACTATAGTTTCGACAAATCGCTTGTCATTGTCAAACAAATGATTCAAATTTAATTAATATAAACAGATGTACAGTGGAGTTTATATATATTTTGGAAATACCATTAATTATTAAATGTACTGAATAATACTCAGTGGTACAAATCTACCTGATCGTTTAACAAGTTATTTTCGGAATTTTTTGATGCTTTATATACTTCTAAGTATTCTAAAATATTAAGTTTAAAGCCTTTATTTAGATTATGAATAATTTTAAGATTTTCTATAATAGGAAACTGATGGCCTGTTTCTAAAATATGGTTTGCAAAATTGGAATTATCTTTTCTTAACGAACTTTAGATCATTTAGATTCAGCCTTTATTACATCGAAAGACAAACTCATAATGAGATGGTTAACAGATATAAAAACATTTAATTTCCACTTTTGAAACTTGTTAAAAATCCGAAGATTTTTTTAATACAAGTTAATTTCAATACATTAACGTATTCTTAATATTTGAATTAATTTTTGCCTACTTCAGATTACCTCAAATTAATGAGGAAAATTTTGTTACTGCTTTCAGGGCGTAACAGTGCAAGTAATTGGAGGTAATCTGTAGTAGGTAAAAATTAATTTAAAAATTAATATCACAGTAATGAATTCTCTACAATTGTTTAGGGCATCTTCAAAAAACATCACTAGCCAGTGCGTATATTACGTCAAAATATTTGGTTCAATCAACAATGTAAGAATATAAGAATGATTGAACTAAATTGTAGATAGGCAGTAATACTTCTTCCAAAGATGCCCTAGTGGAGTAAAACAATTGTTAAAAATAAATAAAGTTTTAAAAATGGAACTAAGTGTTTTAACCAGTTAACCATTTCATTATGAGTTTGTATAAAGCTGAAACAACATAATATAAAAGCTTCTTTAATTTTGCTTTCCTTATGCCTATTAAGTATCAAAAATGTGTCACAGGAACTATTAAATAATTAAATAGACTGTACAATGAGTTTTCAAAAAAATTATTCTTTACTTCTCGTGTATTATCGTCTTTCTCTAATTGCTTTCATCTTAATCAATTGTTTTAATAGGTACAGTCTGAAAGACCATTTTAAATAGAAGTTATGGGTGTCTTGAAAAATTACGACATACCTACGTATCTGTAAACAGTTTTGTAACATAAACCTTGTGACATTGGTGCCGGTAAAGAATCAGGAAGTCTATAACTAACAAGCATAAAGTATACGCACTAAACTGTAACGCCCTGCCTGGAAATAAACTTTAAGGTTTAAAAATAAACACTAACCTACGTATACACAAGTCATGCTTATGGCTTTAATAATTAGCTATTATTAATACATATATATGTCGCAGCCTTCTGGTGTAGATAATTGATCGGTTCAAGAAAACATATTTATAATTATAATTTAGATAAAAAGTTAAAGGAGAATTAATGTAGGTAACTAAATTTAAAGATTTAGATTTATATGACTAACTGAAAATAATTAGAGAAATGTGTTTATTAAGGAACGTTTTCTATTCACATTATTTTTTAATTCGATGAGTACATACTTATGGGTATATATATATATATATATATATATAATGAGTCATTTAACTTGAGACAATAAAATCTCTTTGCTGAATATCATTATTTTGGAAAAAGTTTTAGACAAATGTTGTATGCTATCGAAAGAGAAATCGGATTATGACATTTGGTAAGATTTTGACCTTGACTTTCGAGATCATTTGCCGGCCAAGTAATTTTTTCTAAACGATAATGCATACTTTTAATCCCAGAAATAGTAACTGCATAAAATTTTATAATCGGCAATACCCTTGAAATTGATTTGCCCTTAATTTTTCAGTCGATATTTACGACAAATTAAGAACCATCAAATATCCGAAATAACCTCATTATTTCGAAAAAAGTTATTGACAAAAGTTGTATGTCTTCAAATGAGCAAACGATTGGCTTTTCATTAAATTAAATGTGACCATTAATTTTCTCGATATGTTGGCTCTTAAGGTCATTTAAATTCAGAATATAGGTAAAGACCCTCTTCACCTATTTTCTGGATAGTATGGAGATTTCTTTTTCTCATAAAATAAATACAATTTCTCTGTTATAATAATTGTTTGTTTTACAATAAATAAGGGAATATCTCGTAAAAGCAGAATATAAAAATACTCCATCTGCTTTGAGTGCTTTTTAATGTTTTATATAGTCCTTCTAACGGACTGAATATACGTAATAAATGCCGAAGTGAAGAGCTAGGCATGTGGCCACCGCACCTCTGTAAAGTAAACAAAAAATTATTATTCGTTCAATTTAATAAATAAAACTTGAACAATTCGAAATATAAAATTGTCAATGTTGTCAAAATGTGTCAAATATTTATTTGAAACTGTTTTTTCTCAAACTTTTATAAAAATTATATTTATGTTTGGGGCATCCTGTATGTACATGTACGCGAGGAATATGTGTATGTGTGTATGTAATCATGTTGGCGAACCATGTGCCTGCCTGAAATAAGTTGATTTACATCAACATTTATTGCAATAACTGCCGAGCGCTTACACTGCACCGTGCACATAATATGCATGCATGTATGCACACATATATCCGCGTAAAGCGAGATCGCGCCAGCATGCAATTACATCAGTTAACGTCTGGCCGGATAATCAACGAAATAAATAAAGCAACGGCTCATTAAAGTAAATTGTTTCACATATGATTGTATAATACAAGCGGAAAATGTTTAGCGAAATTATTACTCGAACTGGAAATGTCAAGCGTAATCCAGCCAGTCAAATAACAAGACACGTGTTCTGAGAGGGAGTGTCGGGGTCTAAAGATGTCTCCTTTGGAGCACCTGGAACTAATATTAAAGCACTTGTCCTCAAATGAAAAAACTTTTCCGATTTGAATGAAACTTGGTCACTTATTACTTTTTTGAATAGCCTTGATTATGTAGATTTTACATCATGGTTATAACTTTCGGTTACCCTGGGGTGGTAACGAATAAGGTGAATTTTTCCCATAACAAGATAATAGCTAATATGAATTTGATAGAATTTTAAAGTTAACTAGATTTATTTCCAAGACGGTATAAGTTATTAACAATTAGATATCGGATTATAAGCAACATAGAAAGTCCAAAATATTCATACAAATATGCACGAAAAGTGACAAAATTTGCAACATTAAAGAACAGTAATTTTCAGTTGTTTTAACTTAAAATCTGCATCCAATTAACAAATTATCAACAATAATGAACAAATATTAAACATTATGTTATTCTTGTAAACGTAAACGATCATGTTTCCTCGATCACTAAAAATATAATAGAAATACTGTTTGTGGTGCAATCTTGATGAAACATTGGAAATAAATTGCAATGAAATACTTGTCATTGTTTTAGAGCTTTACCAGAGGTATTCCGCAACAAACAACTTAAAAAAAAGCTTAAGAACATTTTGAAAAATAAACTAGGCTTTAAATATTTGTGTCAAATTGATAGTTTTATTAATGAAGAACTTTTATCAGAAACAATCAGTGTTAAAAATGCACCCAAATTTAGATGCTAAAAGCTAAACATATGTCAGAGGTTCTATAATAAACGTTGAAACAATAACAAGTATTTCATTGCAATTCACTTAAAATATTTTTATAAGTGATCTAACTGGACAGTATTTGAATTTGGGTGTATTTTTAACACTGATTGTTTCTAGTAAAAGTTATCCATTAATAAAACTGTCAATTTGACATAAATATTTAAAACCTATTTCATTTTTCAAAATGTTTTTAAACTTTTTTTTAAGTTGTCGCGGAATACCCCTGGTAAAGCTCTAAAAGCCGTGCGGCTATGTTTGGCGTAAGATTTTATAGTGATTATGTGCATAGAAATAAAAATACGAAAATGCGAAGCGACTTTCAACTGTTTAATATCAAGAACTGTGTATAGAAGAAATTACAAAACTAGTCCTGCAAAAGACTAGAGTAAGACTAAGACCGAGTTCCCTATTTTCTCGTAGAGATACATTTGCTTCAAAAAGGGTGCCGGCCTTCAATCTTATCATGAAAATGAATCGTTAGTAGGTATTAGGGTCAGTTTTTACCTTTTTCTGTTTTTTCCATAAAGATGTGGCGTTTTTACGGTTAAATTAACTATCAAACAAAAAATATTGTAAATTTAGAAAAAACATGCAACATCACTAGATTTTAGGTAATATATGCAAAAACATGTGACAATAGAATGAATATGAAAATATACAAATGTATATAATCTGGTCTGTGTTAATAACATTTCACGATCCAGGCAAAATGACTCTCAAATTTTTAAAATTTCAAAAATAATTTCGATTAGGAACATCTGAAAAATGTTTTTAATCTAAGTACGCACTTTATAAATTGATATCTACTTTGTAGGGCCTAGTTTAAAAAAACTGGTCATATGAGGACCGGATACGCGCGGACTTTAAAACCCCTAAAAAGTATTACGATAGTAAGACATTTTTAAACGCGATCAGGGATTACTTTTCCGATATAATGATCAAAATCAATTTGCTGTTTTAAATATGAGAAGTTTTCGAATAATTTTGATATTACTTTTATTTACTTCTATCAAGTATCCGCTAATTCAATAAAAATGAGTAATTCTACTTATTTTTTGCTGTTGGAACCCTAAGAAGACACTTAGAAAAGTAGAAGACAACATGATACAAATATTATTCTTCTGAAATATTTCATTTTTTGTAAAACACCTTGACAAGTTCTCAAATGTGTCAAATATGGACTGACAGGACTTCGCCAGAAGCCAAATAATCGAAACGTATAGCTCAAATGTATATTAATGTAATATTTAATATTTCATCTTTCTTCCAATTCATCTTCTTAATGATCTGTTTTTTTCAAAATATCCTGGGTTGGATGAATTTATTTATTAATTTTTGCGACACGTGTTTTGTCAAGCTTGACAATGCCGAAAGGATATTTGTGAAAAAACACTATCATTATATTAATATAATTATATTCAAACTTTAACGTATGTTTCTATTAATTAGAATCATTTTAAATTGTTTAAATGACCTAATTATGGTCAACAATTCGATTTCCGAATGATCTAGTTTTTATATTGGGAAAAATCTCATGCGTAGAGACTTCTGTTTTATATAGATACCTTTAATTTAATAATAATTTGTTTTGTTCAGAATTGTTGTACTTATACTAAACTTTGATAGAATCTGTTCACATCCATGGCAACCTACATGGTTGCACCTCTCCAAATCGAAAATCAGTTAGGAAATTTTAAAATAGTTATTGTATAAGTAAATTCTTAGAGAAACAGTACAAATTTTATTTATAACTTTTTATGACTGCTAAACGATTCGTGAGTGAAACCGAATACAAATTACTCATAACCTTCCCGAACAATGCTTATTGCTCTAAAACAGCAACTAATGTTTCTTTATACAAAGTGATATCATTGTTTACTTTAATTCTTATACGTATGTTCAGTTCGTATTACATCATACATATATTGTAGATTATATAAAAAATTTTGGATATCTAAAATGAAACATTCAAATTTCAGTAATGATACTTGTAAATGTGTTTGAATTTCAACGAAACTCTCAAACTTCAGTAATGTTATGATTTCTCTTGCAAAAGATTATATATGAATACTGAAGGAGGAAGTGATTTTATCCATTACTAAAACTGTGAATTTGTGAACCTTTATTATCTATCATGAATTAATGTTTTAAAGAAGAAATAACTTCAGATAAAGGTGTATCTATAGCTGAAAAAATTGTGGAACTAAAATATTTAATGTTAATAATAGATCTCATCTCTTTTGCTTCAGTCATCAGTAAAATATGTAAATTTTACCTTTAATTTAGATATCTATATTCTGTGACGTACAAATTTATCTAGCATCTGTAAGGATCCTCAGAGGATGTTGTAAATTTTATTAATTCTGGTTCATTGATATTTATTATCAAAACAATCCTATAATAGCTCCCGAAATGTCTTCAGAAAATGTGTACACAAATTACATGTTTACGTTTTAAAATAATCTAAAAGCTAAATATCGGTTATTATTAGGCATTTTGAAACCGTCTATTACAGCATCTGTAACATATTTCCACTAACATCGGCAAATTTATAGCTTCAAATATTAAAAATTCTCTAGAGATTAACATATATTTACCAAATTAGTATTTGGTTGACTGTACCCATAACTTGTTTATTGTTGTAAATATTTTACAAGATGGTGTAAGTATTTAGGCCTGTCTCTATGCCCACGCAAAATTAACTGATTATAAGTGTACTTTTATATAATAATTAACTTTTAAGATATTCTCAAACCGGAAAGCTAGATGATGGGTACTTAATAGTATCATCACTGCCTTCTGCTTCTTCCAGTTTTAAGAAAAAACACAGAATCTAATTTATATTCCGCTACACGAGAACTTTCTAAGTCATTACAACTTATTATACTTATGCAACAGCTTCCTGTAGAGGCGGCATCGCAGAAAAACAAAGTAAGCACCTACAGGAAATGTTAAAAAAAAAACAAATGGATCTTAAATCAAGTCAGAATGTTAGTACGAATCAGAAGCTCTTCGGAGACACGGACAGTATATTTAACAGACCCATAAAGGGGACGACTGAGTTACTTTAGCCCGGATAAATAAATACCCTGAACCTGGATGCAGATTATGTGCCACCCTAAAAAATTCCTACCGTTCTTTTGTTATGGCTATGGAAAAAAAGAGGGTTTGGAATAAGAAATTTCACGGCGAAATGGACGTAAAGAAGTCAGGGGAAAGTGGAGCATGATGATCTCCGTCAGTTTCAAATTGTAATCGTTAGTTATTGCAGACGTTCTCTAACTACGTAATAGATATACGAGGCATGTTTTTTAAGTAAGTACCGTTTTGAAATTTTGCCACCGCAGCTCTGCAGTCAGCGTTCCGCGCATGCGCACTAAGTATCTATACCTCTCAGCTACGCACCGACGCCATTACAGTATGATTCGCCCTTGTTTACGTTGTTTACTGAGTGTTTAAAATGCCTCCGACAATCGTGAGTCCCGCCAACTGTGAAGTCCGGGCTGTTATACGATTCCTTAGTGCTAAAGGACTAAAAACCAATTGATTTTCATTGTGAGATCTGTGCAGTTTACGGACAAAACATTATGAGTGATGGGATAGTAAGGAAATGGGCGAGAGCATTTAAAAATGGCCGCATAAATGTGCATGATGAACAACGAAATGGGCGTTTTTCGGTCGTTAATGAAGAAACTAATAGGAGATTCTAGATTATACTCTGTACAGCCCTGATCTGGCGCCCAGTGACTGCCATTTGTTCCTGCACTTGAAGAAACATCTGGGCGGTCAGCGTCTTCAAGACGATGACGAAGTCAGAACAGTCGTGATGCAGTGGTAAAGTGAACAAGTCAGGCGGCAGAGTTCTATGAGAAGGGTATTCAAAAACTGCTGAAATGTTATGACAAGTGCCTCAATATTGAAGGAAATTATGTAGAAAAGTAGATTAAGGTACAGGCTTTCATGTAAAAATAAAATTATTAACATATTTTAGCACGTTTTTTATTAATTTCAAAACGTATTGAATATGTTATATAAGAATCCATCGGAATCGACAGTGTAATTCAATGGTGGTAGGGGTATTAGCCCTCGCAGTAGTTGTTTCAGTTGATTCCATATTTATATTTATAAAGTATATTTAATTGAAAGTATTTAAAGAAGGGATGATGTGCGGGGGCACAAGGGAGAAGCAATTCAACTTTTTTAGTAAAGTTCTAATGTCAGTGCATTGCATAAGTAGGTATATAAAAGTTAAGTTGCTTGTGCCTTGTGCTATATAGGAAATAACCCATCTCTTTTCCGTCACTTCCCTTCGGAGCTGTATTAATACTCGTCCTTTATTGTTCTATTATCACGACATAAGTCATGGGTCGTATTCTCTACCTTTAATTTCCGTTTTACAAATAATTTCCTTACTGTTTTCTGTTATTTCACTATTTTACAATTTGTAGAGTTTATTTGCATCGAATTTTTGTATTGGCTATGGTGTTATTAATAGCAGTAGTTTTGTTTGCGGTGGGTTTGACGTCATAATGTTGGCAAACCTCGTTTGCTTGACTTTACTTTCGGTAATAATTTAACTCTTACATCTCAATATCCCTTTTAATATGATTATCACGTCTCTGAAATAGAAAAGAATACAAAGTGAACTTCACAAGTATGCGATTATAGAAAATGGCACAAATTTTCACTCTTTTAATGATGATAAAACGTCAATGTTTCAAATTTGGTCAATTCTTCTTTGTTGTTAAGCTGTACCTTTTAAGAAACGATTTTATTTATATATCTAATAGATGTGGTCTACGTTCCAATTGACCACATCAAGGAAAAGGACGCATTGTGATGATGTTAGTCGAAATGGAAGAAATAAAAGGGAACAAGTGAAAGAGGGGGTGGCGCGGTGGACATACAAAGGCACTCAAGTCACGTGGTGGCGGTTTTACGGTTATTCCCAGACCTGCTGCGACCACTGATGAAGGGTGAAATGCGGCATTAAAAAAAATGAGCTCGACGACGATGATTTAAAGGAATTGAACCGGTACGGTAATGATGATGACTTGTGCAGTTTGGATGAGTGGCAATCACGGATGCGCACCATAAAAAAATTTCAGGTCAAATAACAGTTATAATTTGATGATATTATCACGAATTATTTCCGGTTACCTTATTAATCTCGAACCCATTTTCCTTCTATAATTAATAAAGGAGCCCTTAAAAGGGCACTACCTACTCATAACAATTAAAAATTATATTGTTGCTAGTTATTGCGTGAATAGATTCTGAGATAAATGAATTTATTGGAAAAAAGATGGCACCGCAACCCAAACTATAAAAAATCATAACTTCCATAAAAAATGACTTATAAAGTTCAAATTTTTACTAGTTATAGCCAAGTCATAAGGCTAACGTCATGCCAAAACTAAGCTTTATAATTTGTACAAGGCGTTCATAAAAAAATCAAAGGTTTAAAAACTTCAAACACGAATAGCTTCATTTTTTAAATGGCACATAGCATATTTTATTGTATATAGAGTACCGAAATAATGAAAGGCATTATTTCAATTCAGACTGTATAATTCTATAAGCGCTTAAAATTAAATTAATTGGATAGTGTGGAACTAAACAAAATGTAGTTTTAAATGATCAAATTGATTGTAATAATTCACCCTTCTAACTATTTTCTCCTCGTTTTACTGTACCCCCTTCATTTCCTTACTTTGTGATCACAGTACGGATATTCTGTGGCTGTTTTAGGTTTCTTAAATCGTTACGTAATGAATTCACTTTGTGGTGAAATAATTGCTGTGTTTTTGTTACTATAAAGAACAATTTTAAAAGTAAATATTTTACTTTGATTTATCATAGATACATATCAGCTGTGTCCATCAATAACAAATACTTACAAAGAGTACTTAAATAACATAAGCCAACGCACTAATCACAAATATCACTAAAGCTCCGTAACTGTACGTATATGAATGCCTGCTAAAATAAATACAAAACTACAATAAAAATTCGTCCATTAAAGATCAGGTCATAAATGCGACAGACAGACGTATCTTCTCTTCCACAAATTACTAACCTCTATGTGAACAAACGAAATTTTATTTTAAGTATAGAATTTTGCGAATACTTTCACTACAGTGTATCTTTTGTTTAAAAAGAACTAAAACTAATTTATGTAAAATATTCAATTTTTTCGTCGGTAGGCATCCATAAAATTCATTAAAATTCACCTGTTTAGAATAAATTCCACAACATATTTAATCGTTCAGTTCAGTTTCCATTTCTATAAGGTGTCCACAAGTTCAATGTAACCCTACATTGTTGTCGCCACATTGTCTGCTTCTTTATATTCGTAAAAAGCTTTTAACGTTGTAAACAAGAAAAGAAAGAAAATTCAAATATTCACGAACGATGTATTTCTATTGTCCAAAGCTAAAACTAATAAGGATGTAAAATACCCACTCTAAAAGAAGACATTATAATAGGACAGATAATATGTAAAAAATGACTCCCAAAATGTCCATTTAAGTCGAGAAATTTTAAAAATAATATATTGATGCTCTGATTGCAAAGCTATAAGTATTATCAGCGATACACTACAGGCATAAGTAGAATAAAAAATTTTTCTTTGTCTCCTGTCTGCATGTATGCTAACACCTTCAACTAATGTTTTTTGTAACTTTAAACTGATGTTCGCCGCTGCGGTAATGATTTATGATAAAGGTATTAGAGGGTGGGACAACAAAGGGCGCTATACAAATCAATAAGAAAAAGTAAAAAATAGAAAAGTCATATTCAATGAGACATTCAAGTAGATGTGCTGAATATCTACTTGCGGTGGGACCGAAGTTGCCACTAAAAATAAAGATCTACCTGCTACAAAATTGGGGTTTTAAAAGTAAACAACCAATCTTGTTATCAGAGAAAAGGGTGCTCACCTACCTGATACGGTAGTGAGTGGTAAGGAGTGTGGTCCTTGTGTTACGGAAACGACAAACGCATGTGAATCATTTCACTCAAAATTTAACGAATCTTTTTCCATCAAATATATATATATATATATATATATATATATATTTGTCGAGAAGTTAAAAGAATTTCAAATTGACACTTATGTCAAGATTCAAAGTTTAAAAACACCTTTCAAAATTAAGGATGCCCCCGTAAGAAGTAAAGTGAAAACTATGATGGAATTGTGTGAGAAATATAAAAACAAAACAAAATCGAACCCTTTTTGGTCAGTGGCAAGATCGGTTGTACCTTTTTTAGTCAGGTATAATTTGGTGGCACCTTCGGCTGCGCCCTCTACTTGAATGTCTCTTTGAAAATGACTTTTCGGTCGAAACATTGTTCGAGCTACTTAATAAACAGTTAAAACAATAAACGTAGTCGTTGTTATTTTCGTATTTCATCAGGAATACGCCTTAGACAGCCTTTCTTATATCAAACATTTTGTGATCGTACTATAACTATAAAACAACGTTCACCTATATTTAATTATTCCTTACCCAAACTCGGTCGTATATCGTAGCATCCGCTATAGGACAGCCTTGTAAACAAAAACTATCGATACAAAAACAATTCTGGGACCTGTTCATCATCAACTACGTAGTTGATTTGCATAATTTTGACGTTGAACGTACGATCCTTCCGTATCTGTAATGCTAGTAACCCATCCAAAAAGCGGTTGAAGATTATTTATTACTGCGACCCGTACCGCATGGAATAATTAATGAAATATTTATTATTATTTATATAATAAACGTGTGTTCCTTTTCAAAGAACTTGACATACAATGCAACGATTACAAAAAGAGTATTATTGTATATAAATAATACAATGTTCCCCATTCCTTATTAATATCTTGGTAGGCGTTTGTATTTCCCTACACCTTTTGAATTATTCAAATTTTGAAATTGTTTTCTATTGGTACAAGTCGTCCACTTCGTGTGGATAGGTTTATAAAATTATTATGCAGTGGCATTTACAAGTGCATAGTTTCAAACAAGTGGGAAAATGTAACTAGGGATCAGTGACTGAAACGCTCACACAGTAGACACAATAATTCATAAAACATTAGTTGGATGTAATATCGGAAGACAGCCCTTAGAATACATCTAAAAGTATAGTTTCGATAACAATAACTTACATGTTGTATTCTCGTTTGCTGGAATGAATAAATTAACAAAGTAATAAATTTTTATTTTAATTATATATAAATATTTTACTAGACACTTGCATGTATTTTATTTAATTCTTAGAATAGATGTAGAGAACTTTTATTTATTTTTTGTCTAAATTAAGCTTATATCAAAAGTTTTGGCTCAATATTAATGACAATTAATAACAACAATTTGGTTATTTAAACAATGATATTATAAAACGATTGCTTTGTTTTTGGTTAACAGTTATACTTAAGGTTAAGAATAAAACTAAAATTTAAACTTTATTAAAAATTACGTTCTTCAATTTAATGATCACTGATGTACGATGAAAAGCAAAATTCTTCATTTTAAAGTTCTGACACTACTTATAACTTTTTTCTAATGTATAATAAACTATTTTTAATATGAAAGTTGAAAGGCTTTCGCGGCCAGTGTCAATATTTAAAGAAAATAATTCCGGGCTTGTGGGCCGTGTTCGGATTGGTTTTGGGACACCAAACGTTTCGTCTATAACTGCGATAGACATCTTCAGTGGAAACTGCGCGTCTGAAGGTCGTAACGTGACGATCGAGAGGGCCTTCTGTTTTAGTTAACTAGTTACTATTGTACTCTTGAAAATGACCTTTTACAGGTCGAAAGAATTGTCAAGAAATAAACAGTTTTGCTGAATCATTTCTTTTCTTTTTCTGTTTCCTTAAAAATGTTTCATCGAAAATACACCAGTTAAAGTTTAAAGGGCATTTTTTAGGTTTTTAGTTGACCGACAATAAAAATAAAAAAAAAACAAAAATTAATGATATGAATGAAAAACATGAATGTGAAAAGTTTTTATTTTAGTTTTTGTAACAAAACTCGCATGGAAAAAAGTTAAATTATTTCATTTGTCTAAGAAATTCTGCATTTTTATCAAAATATTTTATCTTGTTATGTATAGTAAAATTTACCATTCCGTAAATAATGAATACTGTACCAATAATATTTGTTAGTAATGACAGAAATGTATATAATGTAAATGCTTAACATACGCAACAAAGTTGTTCCATAAAAATTCAATAATATTCATAAGTCAACGTCAAACTATTCACGAATTTCATTTTTGTTCTTGTCTTCTTTTTTTTTCTTCAGTAAGTAATGTAGGAAACAAAGCTACTTTTGTGTATAAACGTAGACTGAATTTTATTACCTGATCTAGATGGCCAACAAATTGCTTCCTTACTTGAAACTGGATCGAAATTTATATGATCATAAATCTCTTGTTGTATTTATTGGTTTTGAAAATATACCTATCAATGGTTTCCTTTCACCAGGCGGGATTTAAACCATATCACCGATACAAAATGGAGTCCGGTTTCAAAAACAGTTACACTATAATGACGTCCAACATTTTTATATATCTTGTTCAGTTTTTAATGCTTTCTCTGTTTAGTAAATTAACAATATACCATTGAATGCCGGCCATGACTGGCCCATAATAAATGAATAGGGTAAAGTATTCAGTATATGTTAGTGTTCCAACCGTGGACGTGACTATTACATAGATTCAGTATAAGCCTCTCAGTTACTGTGAAAGTAAATGAAGCCAATACAGTAAACATCAAAAATTATAATGCAGGTACCTATACCAAAAATATCTCCTTTTAGTTCCATCTAAAATCTTCTAGTTAGCATAACACAATTTATACCATTATATGATTCTAGTATTGATTAAAATTAACAAAGGTTGCTAAAATCATTTCACTTGTGTTTTTGTGAAACTTTTCAAAATAAACGTTTTATGAACAAAGGCTTGTTTATATTTGATCCATTCTCGTATTATACTTAAAAAAACTCATAATGGCATAAAACCTCTTCATTTTAAATGGTCTGCAAAATTAGAAAATTTTATTGAAAGAACTGGATAGACGATTTGTTACCAAATATAATTTAACAATCATATGTGCCTATACTAAAGCAGTGTGGATGTGCCAGTATGTTGTTAAAAAGACACTTTTTTGTATTCCCGGTAAATTGCTTAATTTCAATGAAGAAGTGGTTGATGCAATTATTATAGTGTAATTTTCTGATGACTGTAGTTTCTGTACTTAAACTACCTACGAAGGTTATGCCACAACCGGTTTTTGGCCTTGATCAAAATCTTGAAAATATTAACATAGAAAACCGAAACTTCTTATAGGTTTTTAATGGCCTACCGTGTATATTTTTTCTTAATTAACCACTTAGTAAAAATAATTAACATAATCATCAGTGAAACGTTCACAGTCTTAATTATAATCATTTACGAAAGACACGGTCCTAATTTATTGTTTGTCGACATGTTAGCAGTCGCTGCAATAACATTTTTATTGCATTAACAAATACAATTAGGGGCATATAAATGGAAACGTGTGTGACACGTGTAAACAATTGGATACATTGTAACGAAATTTTTCTGTGGAAATAATTGGAAACTGCACATACAAACATGGACATGGGAAAGTTTTGAAGTACCCTTAGTTTCTTAGCCTGATGTGTTTGGATTTGTTTTCAGGCATTCATCAACACATTATATAACTATAAATAATAATTAATTGAATCAAGAGAAAATTAAAAAAAAAAACTACAACATCAGGCACTGATTAAGTTTTTAACAAGAAAAGGCGTAACGCTGCAGAAAATTAATTAGCGCATGGTTGCTATTTAGGAATGTGAAACATCGATTACTCGATTACCATTATTTCACGCCTAGATCGATGCATTGATTAGGAATCGGTTAACCACATACGAACGTGGCACAAAATTCAAAATTATTGTTTTAAGTCATTATTATAAAATTGATACGTAAATATGATGATTCGCTTGGCACTTGATGAAACATGATTTTTAAATTCAAAAAGGACTAAAATAAAAAACTAGTCCTTTTTGAATTTAAATTGAAACGTTTTAAGATGAGGGACTAAAAACGAGAGAGAGGACTGTTCCAAAAAATTTTAATATTCCACTAAACGTGCGAAAGGAACACCTATTTGTGAACACTAATCTAAATCTTCCTACCAATCTGTCTCTCCTTTTCTTTATTGACTTCCATAACGCGCTCTATTCTTCCACTTTTTCTAATACCTCCTCATTTATTTTTCTTTCGATACACGGTATCTTAATTAATCTCATATAACCAACTACGTTTCGCACTCATACAAGGTCGTGCTCCAAACATACACTTTCAGTAATCTTTTTCTAATCCCTAATCGCAAGGGGATGTATATTATCTATATAACATTCGTACAAACCAACCTAGCTATATGAGTTTAGTTCAGATTCACCGTTTACTAATATTACTAATCTCGTTGAGCCAACTATTACTTCAAGCAATTACCTATAGGTACATGAGAATTATATCTTATATCATTTACCTAAAAAGTACGTTTTAAATATTAGTTTATATTATACCACAGAAACTTGCTAAATAACTACAATCAACTAGATATATGTATCTAAATAAACGGATACCTTCAAGTCGTGAAATATTGAATCTAGTCTTAAGCCTAAAATTATAGGTACTTTTTGTTGACATCCCCCGAGATAATCCCCTCTCGGAAATCCAAATGGGGGACTATTTTATCTCCGGAATATTTTACTCCAGGGTCACCATCATTTGAGATTTTGTTTGTTGTACTTGGGAAAACATAATGTTGGGGTTTCCCGTTACCTTCCACATCGCAGTATTGAGCATCAAAGTGCCATATCGACCCTCGTGGTCTGTGCCACCATGAGTAGTGAAACACCTACCGCCTTCTTTCAGACACTTGTATTAGTCTGCTTTCTTACTAAGGGCCCCTTCATTATGATTGAACACATGGTCTGGATCTTTAAATCATTGAAACGCGCATACTGGTCTACCCACTCTTTTGTATACATTTCAAATAATTAATAATTTTAATATAAATATTATTAAACAATTAACCGCCTATTCCGCATTTTCCAAGAAACCCTTCAAACCTGTTTTATTGTTCCAATATTTGTCTAAATGTAAATATGGTTATGTATAAGAGAAACGTGACGGATGTCGGTGTAATAATTTCCTCTCGAGGTTCGTTACGCCTGAGTAATTGTAACAGTAACTACCATTATGTTCGTGTTAAAACCAAAATCGGCAAATAAGAATACACCTAACTTATAATTTATATGTAGAAATGAAAATTAAAACTGAAGCGAGCAACTTAGATTAGGTATTTGAAATCAATTTTTATTTTTGTTACGGAATTATTTTAAATTTTCCGAATCAGTGACGTCCTACTGAAGATAATGGATCATAAATAATTCATAATTCCCTGTTTAATATGCACTGCAGTACACGTTCATCTACTTGTTTTGCATTCTTCCTTGCCAAGTAACGTGACGCTTCGTTTATTTTACCAACGAAGTTTTTTTTTTTAAGATAATTAGAAAATTTGCATTTGCCTCATCATATTTTAGATACAGTTCGTGTTCTCACAAGTGATCCAATCTTATTTCCCGGTAATTCCTCCATCTATTTCCATTTAAATCGTTTCAAGCTCGTTCCCGTTAGCTAAACGAATCAGGAAATCGTCTTCGTAGCTTTTTGTTTGAAAGAATTGGTTTGGCGCAGATTTAAGGCACGAACCAACTGCAGACATCTACTATAGAGTTATGTGACACAAACAGTGTAAAGATTTTATTATAAAATTAAATACATGAAAGTGTCTTTTATTATTTTAATTTTGTTTATTAAAGCACTCTACAATTGTTTCGGTCTTATCAATATTTATTTACTACAGGTAAGATGTAGTGAGTTGGTATTTATAGGTAGGTATAATTGATACAAGTATATAGCCAAATACATATACAGGTAAATATAAATATAAATATAAATATGGAATCAACAGAAACAACTACTCCGAGGGCTAATACCCTTATAGCATTGAAGCATTGAACTACACTGTTGATTCCGATGTATTATTAGACGAAAATATAACATATTCAAAAAAAAGGAATTAAAATCCTTATTCGTCTAAATTTTAAGATCAAAGATCTCACATTTTGAACGCGTCCTACCAAGTAGGCACAACGAACCGAAAGCCATATCCCACGACCGGTTTCGACCTATCGGGTCTCATTAGGTGGGCGCTGGCAGAAAGACCTTTACAGGCTATATTATAAATAGAAGTCCTCGATAGCGAATGAGTCAGACTTCGAGGTATAATCTTCGCACACGTAGACAACACAGCACCCACTGAAGATGTCAGCCGCAGTTGCCGACGAAACCGTTCAAATCGACCACGGCCTACAAGCCCGAATCATCATTCTACTAACTTAACAATTGTTTCACCCAACATGGGCATCTTCAGAAGACATAATAATGTTATTATATTATTATATGTTGGATTGAACAATTGTTAAGTTGTTAAATAAATCAGTGGAAAATTGAACCTCGAATTTTATTTAATATTGTACTTCTTGAAGGTTTCCTTAATTTCAAATTGTTCCAGAATGTTTAAAGATTGTCCCTATTAACTACGAAAAATAATTTTATAACTCGTTGGTAGGTTTTGCCATTTATAAATGAAATGTTGTTAAAAATCCCTGACATAAGAAACTTAAAATTTCAGACCTATAACAAAATATGTGATGGTTTTCAACTGCTATTTTATGTTGTGTTATTTTTGGAAAAATACTTTCTCCCCCAAGGTCTAATTGAATGCAACAATTTTTCTTCGTAAAGACATTGTTAGAGATTTACTTTTAAATCTTTGAATTAAAGGAACTTGAACGTTCTTGAAACGAAAAATTTACGAAAATCTCCCATTTGCAACAGGAGTTCGCCCAATCGAAAAATAGCAACGAAAACGTTCCGAATATAAACAACCCTTAAATAAATTGATCCTCCCGGAAATCTCCGGGGAACCTGTCGTCCTTGTTAAGCGATCCTGTCTGCATCTCGTAGTGTAGGAGTGAGCGTGGCACCGACGCCAACGACGCCGCATCGTCGCCGACGTCTTCGAAGACGTCGAAACCGTAGCTTAATCGTAAACTGCAGATAGCTCTTGTGTGAATCTTGCAAAGTGCTTTTGCTTGCCTGACTTCAAACAATTCCAGATGGATTTATTTTATACCGTTCACACTGTGCTGAAAAGCGATTCGACGTAGGTACCTTCTTCATGACGCGGATAAGACGGGAAAAAAAGGAAAAGAATCCCTGTGTTTTTCATTACCTACCCTACCCTGCCTGGCAATGTATTTTCTTTTGCTTTCTGTATTAGATATACAGCATATAGCAAAAACTTTCGTGAAAAGAGAGAATGAAAAAAGTAATAAACTAAAATTTAGGTACAATGAGCATGAGAATTTGTTTGGGTGTTCGATATTTTGGCGGTATCCCGCCGAAGGTTCTTTTGGTTAAATATGATAAAATGGACTGCTTTTCCTAATATACACTTTATTATTCACTATTTACACTTATTTGATTTTGTTGTTTTGATTGATTTGGATATAATTGAATCTACAAGTTGAATTCTCGAATTGAATAGAATGTAATGTAGTTAGTTTGATTGAATCTACAACTGGAATTCTCGAAATGAATGCATGTAATTTTTTCTTATTTCTACTTAAATAGTGTGAAAAAATAGACAACGCCCCAAAGTGAAAAATATCCCCCTCTTGATGCTAAACACCCCCAAGCGTAATTCACAAAACCGTTGGTGGTGTTCTCAAGGCTGATGACCGATGCGTAAAGTATTTACAAGGGGTATCATAAACGGGCCAGAGTCTATTTTTGGAAGTTTTTAACGTATTTACAATTGATGGGCACAAAAGATGCCTATATACAAAGAGAATAATAAATACCTAGAAACTAAACTTAACAGATGTATATACATAAAAACAGACAAAATATTTTTAATATTTACAGGCACTTAACAGAATTCGAGTTCAAAATTTGATAATACGTACGTTGGAACGCTAACGTAATAAGTACGTTTCCGTAACCTTCTTCCATAATGAATTGGTTTCTTCAATTAATGTGGAAATGAAAAATTTATCTACATGAATTTGATCGACATATGTTGTATCTCAGCTCACGCCTGTGTCACTTTTATACCCGTAGATCAACTAATCTCGTTATATTCTATTTTTTTAAACTAAATAAAGTATCTAATAATTATTCTTCGGTATATAATACTAACATAACCCGTACAAATTTGGACGTTATTGTTATCGATGGTGCATAGCACACCTACATTTTAAGCTAACATAAACGTAAAAGATTACGTCTCACATGCTTTATCAATGTAATTGAAGCGAGTATTGCCACTGAAAATATAAGTTGGAGCATAGATTGCACTGCTCTAGATCATTATTAGCATTCGGGAGGTCACCAGTTCGAATCCGAATTACTAAAATTTATTATTATGATATTTAATAGGCTATTGGTGGTGTATTGTTGATGAAAAATATTTTAAATAGAATAAAAGCCAAAGAAATGTATCAACAAAATTTATTAAGAAAAATTCTCTTACAATTGTTTCGACAGATCTGTCATTGTCAAAGAGTAATAAAAAATAGAGTATTTAATGACAGATCTGTCGAAACAATTGTAAGGGAATTTTTCTTAATAAATTTTGTTGAAATATTTCTTTGGTTTTTATTCGATATACACCACCAATAGCCTATTAAATATCATAATAATAAATTTTAGTAATTTGGTCATAAAAATACATAAAAATCTTATGCTTTTGGCAGTTCTGCAGCTCTTCTAGCAAATACACCAGCTGCCCCTGATAATGGATACTACATTAATTTACTTCTGAAAGCCTTTTTAACTTGAATTTGGTCGAGTTTATTAATTATACAAATTGTATTACTACCAATGTACGTAAAGAATTATATATATATATATATATATATATATAACAAACAAAACAGCATTCTGAAATAAATATTATATTATTCAATAATACACTAATCATTTATAATAAATATCTATTAAGGGTTTCAATCCAGTTAAAGGCATTTCCTAAATTCCTGTATTTAAGTTCAAGTTCAAATTCTAACATATTTCGTTTTACATTACAAATTCTTAGGAGGCCGAAACATATGTAGAATGTAAATAAAACTTACTGAAACATTTAAAGACGTTTTGTCATTTATTTTAACGATGTCCATAATCTTCCTGCAAGTACTTATAATCTTTAAAGCATTAGTAATAGCATACCTGTTTCTAACTACTTTGAATTGAAAAATAAATCAGATAATAACGTTCTTTCCATATTTGCCACATTCAAATAATATTTCTTCATTTAAGTCCATTATATGTATATGCTGCTGGTACCGACAACCATCTTAAAACTTGTGCATTAAACTGCATAATATTATGATAAAATGTCCGCGGTTCTGACGAAGAGTCAGGTGTTTAATAAATGCGAACCCGTTATTTTGATGTCGCGTGAGATTGGATCTGGTTCTCTACTTTTTTTTAAGTTTGTTCTTTTTTGTCTACTGACTGACCGGTTCTCTGCCGCTGATCCCGATGCATTTGCATCTAAATTGAAAGTTCACTTTGTGTGTGTGTGTATGTTTGTATGTTTATGTGTTTGCGCGTGTATGACTGTATCACGGAAATTATTATCGATGTAATTACAATCAAGTGTCCCAAAGCGAAAGGTGCAGTTATATCCTTATAAGGGTGACGACCAACACAGTAACTTTCAATGTTAAAAATGTTTTGGGAATTATTTATCTGAGATATGTAACATACTTATACATCCGTATTATGGATTGAACACAGGTACCTATAAGAAAGAAAACCTGAAAAAATACTTCAAGTATTTCTTATTTCGGTAATGAAACTATCGATAAGGATTTAATTAAGTATATAAATAAATATACGTATTAACTTATAACCGTAACTGACTATTTAACTAAAGGGTTTCGTACTTTATGGCTTTCAATTATTATGTGTTCTTATAAGGATACGTTACCTTAAAAGTCTGAATGTCTATAAATGTTAAGGTTTACTTGGAAATTCAAGGATTTGCCATCTGCTGGTATAGTAAACACTGGAAAAATTGAATAACGGTCATCTCTAATCATTACCTTCTTTTTCTTAAACGTGTAATGTAACTGTTGATAGGGTCGATAGGAAAAGGCAGAATGAATACGATTTACGAACAAATTGGTTAGTATTGAGAGCACGTCAATTTCCTTTTTCCAGAGCTTTGTCCTTGATTATACGGGATATCTTGAGAGAAAGAAATTTTGCGCTGAAACTGAAGATCTTAGACAGTCCAGAACTGGGAAGGTTCTTCTGTTGCAAATCATGAGATTATCAGTCTATATCGTAAAATCTCTGAAAATGCCCCTGTGAGTGACAACGAAACGTCAGAAACTGAGTAATTTTACGCCGTACAAATCCAGAAGTTCTTAATACGATTTGTGTTTAGAAGAGGTTCAATTAAAATCTAGTTTTAATTATGTTGCTGTAAACAGTAGTTAGAGGTCATGGGGAGGGGGTAGGAGTTCATTTAAATATTATAAACTCTTACTTGATGAAGGATGGAGAAAAACTTATAGGTACTTATATAAGTTATATTTCCAAAAATGATTTTTATACCGCGTCTTCATTGATACACTTTATGTTCGTGGTACAAGAATAAAAATTATTGACAGGAAAACTATTCTGAATATGAAGGGAGTTAAGCAATGTATTGCGATTCCTTCCGTAATTTATTAATGACCCTTATCTTAAGTTGGGTATTTATATGTATACTGTGGAACACAAAAGAAAAGTAGTCATTAGTAAAACAATACTTCAAAACATAGAGAAAGGGAGAGAGCGGCACAGCGATTGGCTGCGTATAACCGTAATGAATGAATTTATTTTGATGACGTATGAGTGCTAATACTTTTGCACATGCGTTGTTGGTCACCAAACGCCTATGCTTGTAAAGTTTCACTTTAAGTACAGTGGCCGGCACGTAAGGAGATTCAAAAGCCGTAAATCATCGGATACGCAGTGGCAAAGTCTAGCCCCTTTAGGGAGGGGTTAATGGACCGGTAGGTAGAATGATAACAGCTGCACATTAACAGAGCAGAGAAGTGGTTGTTTGTAAAGAAATAATATACTTACAACTACTAACCACGATATTCTTCTATCGCCGCCAGCGAACCTGATACCCAGACTAAACAACATTATTTATGATATCTGGTACATGCACAAATCGTACAACTATAAACGAAACTACGAAATATAAAAATAACAAATATAAAGATCGATTGTACAAACTAAGTTTTCCAACCTCGGTAAGATACACTACATAATTCATATTATCAAATTTTGTTCATTCGACTTTATTTTGTTTGTCAACAACTTATTTCTGTGCATACCTAATAATCTTTAATTTTCACCTTGTGTCCATGATGATAGTGAAATTTTAATTGTTCACTTCGCATACATCATTAAAACCCCATTAGGGTAAGTAAATCAGTTGAATGAATTCACTTGTGTTCCGTGTTCAGTACTTTTTCTCTCAGTGATACGCGCCGCTGAACTACAAGTTGACGTTTCGGTCCAGCTATATTCTTATTGGCTCTTTCATTTGTTGCTATGCTAAAAGTCTCCACCTACCTACCTGTCAATCTGACCATCGCTAAATCTCCTTACGTGCCGGCCACTGTATCTCTTTATCTTATGTCTATAAAGTCAAGATATGTTAACTTTATTAGATATAATTAAACGTATGGGAATTATTGGATTTCCCTTAACCCAATCCTTATATAAACCATATGAAGGTACGCTTTGGAAGATTAATAACACATTCTTTATCCATGTACCGACAAGTCGCCGGTTGTTAAATTGTATAAGATATACTTAGCTGATACATAATACACTTACACATATGGTATTGTGCGCTGTCCAGTGACATTGATTGACTTGTATCAAGATTGATCGTTGTGAATACGAAGTCGGTCTATTGTGGATATTGAAAAACTGAAACCATTGTGGTCGTACGGTGTGTAGGTGGCATTATAAATATTCATGAAACGCTACTTGTTTCGCAATCTGTCACGAATTTGCTTGGTGAAGGAAGTTGCTGAAACAATAAAATCAAGGTTTTACTATGACTCGTTCTAAAAGTGTGTGAAAATCAATGATCAGCAAAACTAATCATAAATTGTTCCGTAAATCTTCAGTTAGTTGAATGATAAAAATCGCTACGTGTTCATAAGAACATAGGTACTTAGTTAATTAAGTACTTGTCGTTAAGTGGATAAATGATTATATTGACCAGTGGCGTGCGTACACTTGGGAAAGCTCCTATCCTGCTCTTAAGAATGCATATTTAAATAATTATATATATATATATATATATATATTTAATTCTAGGTACTTAAGTTGTGTAAAAACATACTCACAATTCAAATTCCTATTACACCTATAAACATTTATAACTTATGACTTACTTACTTTCAATGAAAAATTTTAAAATACATTAGACCTATCAGTTTCTTATTAGCCGGTATTTTTAAAATAATAATTTTAAACAGGTATACGCTGAAAACAAAACAAGAATCATTAAAACATAGTAAAATAGTCAATTAGATGGTTGTTTCAGCCGATGTGTGAGAGCTTGTATTGTCGTGATGAACAATAATCCTTCGTTGCCGTTTCTTTTTCGTATTTAATCAAGCACTTCTGGCAAACAAATGGTTGTGTACTGTCTAGATCAAAATTCACCGTTCTACGTTGCTCTAATGGCTCGCATGGTTGCCACATATCCAGTTATTCCGAAGAAACAGGCGATCATTTGCTTTTGTCGGATTTTCTGCTTTGTTTCGAGCTCATATGCATAGATCCAAGATTCGTCACTTGTGTAGATGTTATACACAGCTTTTAATGCACCGCGACTGTTTCTCTAGAGTATTTTTGTTCACCAATTGACACTACCACCTTTTTGAGTTTCTGTCAAATTATGCGGGATGCAACGCGAACAAATCTTCTTCACAACTAAATGTTCTGCAATTTCTTATTGACGCTCGTCATACTGATGCCCAAGGATGACTCAATTTCACGATAAATCGCATAACGATCTTACAGTTCGCCTTCGACCTTCACGAATTTCTTCCCCGACCGAACCGCGGCCACAATTAAATTCGTTATACCAGCATTTCAACGTCGCAGTTGATCGATACACTTCTGTCTTGATAATCCACGTTGAAAGTCGTAAACAATTATCGTTCGAAAATGTTCACGAGTTAATTCTATTTTTTCTTCGAGACAAAATTTTCAAGTCACTGTAAACAACACAAATTGTGCTCAAATGACAAAACGTTCTGAAGAAGGTTATGTTTAAAAAGGTGAAACTTTCAATTAGAAATGAGATGATGCCTGTAAACACTTAATATTGCCAAGGCTCAAAATATAAATAGCAACTTTCGTATCATCTTGCCTACCGAGCGGCGTGGTCTAGTGCTCTAGATCATTGCTTAGCATTCGGGAGGTCACCGGTTCGAACCCTGGTCCGACTGCTCTGGTCCAAGTTTTCTGTGGTTTTCTTGGATCACTTAGGCAAATGCTGGGGCAGTAATATTCCACAGATAATATTTCACTTCTCTTCTGTCTTCATTCGTCCGTCTCATCTTTCTCTCCCTAACCACACCACCCACCCATTCCCACGATTCCTGCAAGGAGACTGATGAGGGCCTTACGCCCTACCCTCCGGCTTTGCACTACAGTGTAGGTCGAAGGGACTGCCCGCCCACAAGCACGAGTAGCTGGTTGGAATGAAACACAAAAAAAGTTTTTTTATCTTTCTTTTTGAGATTTCTTCAACTAAACCTGTCTTGAAAAGCATCTGTCATATGTAAATTTCATTTTATCTAAGTCACTTAACAAGTAAAAAAAAAATATGATAATCTTTCTAATGCTGTCGTTATTAGAACTTTAGTATTCTATAGTTTCGTGTATTTATTCATTTGTTATGCATGTCACGTGCCGCATGGGTGCGCGTTTAGTAAAATGAAAATAAAAAATGGAAGAGAGGTAGCCTGGCCATTTTTGTACCCTTCTCGGTCTCGATTTGCTGACCAATGATCAATAAATAACCGAAATCGAATGACCTAAGTCTCACCGATGCCGCCGTTGTCGAGCTGATCGAAAAAAGGGGCATAATATACAGGCAACCGGCGTAGCGCATTCCCTTTATTGTTATTTCCCAGCAATGGAGAAGAACACGGGAATGCTTTCGGCCTCCAGGGCGTTTGAACGGAAATTGGACTTATGAGTCCGGAATTAGATGAATGAAATGGCTGCAGAGTATCTCGAAAAGATGTACAATACATTTAGTTCAATTTTTTTGATTAGTCTGCCTTGTAATATCCATTAACTTAATGAAATTAGCCGTTCTATACATTCCAGTAATATTATTTCTAAATACTTTAGATATATTGGCAAGCAATAAACATTAAACTGTTAAATTCGTGGTTAAATAATGGTTTTAGGAATGTAAACCTCTTCAACTCTTTTTTAAAATAAAATTTAAACCTTAATTGCTTCAAAGTTTTATTAGGTACTTGGCTTTATTAATTGTTAATTTAAAATTTTAATTATATAACAAATTAATTGCTAATACAGTTACGCCGTTTTATTAAAAAGTGTAGTTTGCAAGTAATATTTGAGTTTATTAAAAGTAGGTGCTGCAATAGTTGCACATTTCTGCCTAAATTGTAAATTTATTCCTTGAATGTCTTTAAGAGGATTTTCTCAGCGGTTGTTTTTGCACATTCGGCAACTTCTGCTTGTTATTTTTAAGTATTATACGGAAATGTATAACTTCATAAAGTAAAATGTATTATATGTTATGTATCTACCAAATAAAAGTCTGACAGTAAAATTTTACGTTGTCAGCTTTCTCTTTCTGCGGTCAATTTGGATGATGGAAAAATTTCCATAAACAATCACGAAAATGTCTCTGTATAAAAGCTTGTTATCATAAAAATGATTTACGCTGAAAAGCTGATAAATTGAACTGAAAGTGGAAAAAGAGACACGAGACCCACTGGGTAAGAAAACGAGAGAGTCGACCGTTTTATATTTTATTATTGCACGTCCTGTTTTACATTTTGATTGTCGTAATTTTACATAAAAAATAAACTGTCTCATTACGATTCTTCCCTTTATGAATATCACGGTTTTGAAAATATTATATGGGTAAGCATGTTATATGTTATGAGTAGAGAGCGCACCTCGTTCGAATATTTTCGTATATAATGTCATTATGAGGGCCTCTCTTAGGTCGCTAAGCTACTATTTGTGGAAAATAGGATTGTTGTCGTCCAAGTTGAGACGGCTCCTTAAATCTAAGGGTTTTTCTGCTTCTCTATTAATTGGTGTGTTTCTTGCGATAATTGATAAACACTTTTAATATAAATTTAACTGTATTCCATAAATTGGTATTTATTTGTTATATAGAAGTACAACCGACTTAAAACTACTGATATTATAACTAATTGACTGATTGACTGACTATTAACTATTAACTGTTTGATTGTTACAACCTTATATAATATTTCTTTTATTATGCAATAAGAGACCAAAGCTGAAGCAATGGACGCGTGATCCGCCCTGTTGCTCATCCCACACTTTGTTTACCTTTGACGTGAAAACTGGACAACAAATCCTAATAATGCAATAGTTTCCGGTTTCAATTCACTTAGCTGAAGTAATAACGTTGATAACGATAACAATAGACGAAACCCCAACAAAGAATATATTGAAGGAAAACATTGAATACATATATTGAAATAATATTGTGTTTAAATTATATAAAGTGATTTATAGATATAAATATAAATATGGAATCAACAGAAACAACTACTCCGATGGCTAATACCCCTACCGGCACGAATAAGGATTTTAATTCCTTCTTTTTTGAAAAAGATTTATAATTATAAATTATTGGTCTACAACAGGGTGTAAACACATTCAAAAAGTGATAATAAACACCTTACTTTGTACAAGTGACTTATGACTAATATTTGACGTGATATAAAATTGTTTCTGACGTTCACTGGCCGTCTTCCTTTTACTTGAAGTGTTATATATGTTCCACAACTCCTATGTTTTGATTCCATGCTATAACGCAAACTTTGTAGTTGAATTCTGCCCCGTCGGATTCTAAACCAGTTTCTTTTTATCCCATTATTAATCGATACTGATCCAATAAAAACAAATATTCAATTCCCGCTATCTTTAGTCTTTACGCCGTCGACCAATGATCGATGATCGATCGACATTAATAACTATGGGTAATACATGCGTGACGCCTGTATCTAAGAAATTTAACTGCAGCTAATCGGATTGTTTTATGTCAATTAGCTGGATTTGATCGTGAATGAAATTAAGAATAAGGAATATTTAACTATTTTATTAAATTATAATATTATTATCAATAATTAAAATATTATTATTAATAATTTATTATATTCGTCCGTCTAAGTACGGACCTGATATGTCCGAAGTACCTGGGAACTCTGGTAATAAGCATGAATTCATTTTCGTAGAAGAAAAACTATTAATAAACGTTCACGTGTTACCTACGCTGCTTTTTAATTAATATTTTCCCTCCCAATTATAATTAAAAGTAAATATCTACAGTTGAAATAAAATTAGTATATTAATAAAATACTAGTAATGATTTCAAATATAATCAAAGTGCAATAAAGTTTTGCATATTTTTTTGAAGCTTTCGTATCCCTTTGTTACTAGGAATTCAAAAATAAATTCCTTTTTTATCCAGGATTTCTACAGGTACCTATTGCACTCCCGGAAATGTACCATCGGATAGTGTCCCGATTACTTATATTAAAAACTAATGTAGGTACTAGAACTAATATTATATGTTCAAAGTTTAGTTTCTTAATAATTTCTGTAATTGCAATTAATTATATTATTGAATAACAACAATTTCTAATCATGATAATACTATTTATGATAGAAATAGGTAAGCCTTTTGTATTATGTTTTATAATATACGCTTAATCCTCTATATACACTTAATTTACTTTCGTACCGAAACTGACAGGGAATTGTTTTTTTTTTTATATTTCTGCAGTTTCAAGTGTTTCTGTTTATCAAATTCCACGAACATTTCTGTAAACAGCTTTTGTTCTATGGTGATTATAGGGCGCGAAGCAAATCATGTTTATAAAATTAAGTTATTGTTTGCGCTCGTTTCATTTTGGCGTTGCAAAATAGGTATTTTCATTTCTTTCGAAATCCATTGTTTTGTTTAAGAATTTTTATCAAGTTGGTTTCCTTTACGTGTTTATACATTTATTTCAACTAGAAATAACTATTATGTAATATTATAATATACGTACATGCTCGCTAAGTACAATACGAGAAAATATTGCATACCTATATTATAAACAAAAGATTGTCAAGCACTTATAAGAAGCGATTTTACAAATAAATTAATATCTATAATAGATACAATGGGCAAATGGGCCTGACGGTTTACATATTTATTACAGTGGTACCTCGGTTGGTTGTATGCATCGAGCGGTTGTGTAATTTGCGGTAAAACGTAAAAATTGTAGATTGAGCGGTCACTTTTTCCATCTCATCCAGGTGGATGAATTTTCTTTTTCGCTTTTTTCCGTCTAAATTTAATTCCGACCTCATTATTTTTTTATCAGCTCCTTCGGCTACTTCCATAAGTGTTTGAAGAATGATTTTAAATCCCGGATTTGTTCTTCCGATTTGGAGTTTATTTCGTGATTTACACCTTCGGCTACACCAATAACCTAACCTAACCTAACCTAACTAATTTGTTTTCAAAAATAAAGGTGTATACATTATACACGTCAAACGCTTTTTTGACCGCAAAATCGACAGGTAAATTTTAGCCTTCCTCCATTTTTACATTCAAGAAAGATTTGACCGAAAAATCCACTGATCGCTCGATGGACTGACCGAAAATAGGACGACACCACCTCGGTTAAGGGCTGTAATCCGTTTCTGATACTTTAACTTATACCGAATAAGAATAGGATGTATGCCAAACCAACCTTTCTTATAAGGAGTAATGTAAAAATGAATAATCATAAATATAAATAATGATCATGTAAAAGGACCCTGTCGATATTACACCTACATGAATGGGGTTACAAAATAATGTAGATACCGTTTAAAATATAAACAAAAAATAAGTTTTATTGTAGATTGTTAAATTTAAACTCTGCTTAATACTAAATTACAAATAGAAGCAAAATATATTCAATTCTGTGGAAGAAGAGTCCCATTGTACAATAAAACATTCTGGTGTTTTTGTTTTTTGTGTTTTCTGTCGTGTTTTACTATATAGTACATATAGGCTAAGTTGGTTTGACTTTTATTAAAAATTTGATGTAGGGATTTTCCAAACTCGTTGACGATAATGTGTTGTTTCTTTGTTTTTCCATATTGCGCTGTCGCAAACCAAAATTTTTAACAAAACTTGGTAATATGGAAAAACAAAGAAACAACACAACATTTTACTAAAAACATGTTCAAAGAACATCGTTCCTGGCTTCTTTACAAAATATTTCTAAAGTACACCACTGTCTGTTCTTCCTCATCAATGATGCTTTTGCGATTCGATGAAATGTTTTTGGGGTACATGGCATTTATGCTTCTGTATACAGAAATAATATTGTCACATTCTAACAGGACGTTTTCTATAGCAGACGTATTCAAACAAACTACTATATACACAACCTCACAAAATTAAATAATAAGCATCAGCAAAAGTTCAGACGATAAGCTTTGGCAGGAGAAACCTATAGATATATCTAAGGCTTTGCCGAGAAATAAATGTTGTGGAAAAATGTTGTTCCTAAAATAACACTGCTGTCAATTAAGAATAAATATATAATGTGCACGTACATATGCACCATCACAAACGGAGAAACGACTTGACACATAATAGCGTAAAGCATAGTTTTTACGCATTACACATTTTTACACTTATAATTTAGATACTGGGGTCAAGAATTTTGCTCCGACGCTTATGCTTTATCTGCGCTATTATGTGTTACATACTTGTACACTATATAAATTATCTTTAATTTGTAACCAAACTGAAATACATCTATACATACAAATATGGAATCAACAGCAACAACTACTCCGAGGGCTAATATCCCTACCGGCATTGAATTACACTGTTGATTCCAGACGATTATTAGACGAAGATAACAATAAAAAAAAGGTATTAAAATCCTTTTTCGTCTAATTACAAAGGATTCGGAATCAATAGTGTAATTTAGTGCCGGTAGGGATATTAGCCCTCGGAGTAGTTGTTGCTGTTGTATTATGTAGCTTGTAAAAGCCTTTCTGCCAGCGCCCACCTGAAGAGACCCGATAGGTCGAAACCGGTCGTGGGATATGGCTTTCGGTGCGCTGTGCCTACTGTGTAGGACGCGTTCCGAATGTGGTATCTGTTATCCTTTGTAATTAGACGAAAAAGGATTTTAATACCTTTTTTTGGATTATAATATATCTATAATAAAATAATATGAATAGAGACAATTCAATTAACATTCTGTTCTTTTCGTTATAGGCTTCCATTTTTCTTGTCGGAAGTTTACAGCTAATGCTTCAAGCTGTTCGGAGACGTGGAAAGAGTTCTTCACCCTTTCGAGCTGTCTAGCAGGTAGGTATCTTTAATTACATCACATTAGTTAACTAATTAGGTACGTATCCGAAAGAATTTGTTCATGAAAGCCTTTTTTGTGAACATGGGCATTTCGATGGGAAAACGATATCATGAATCACATACCAAAATGTGGAATTTAACTGTTCAGTTCTTCTATTTATAATGATGCAGTTCAGTTAAACACAGGAAAATATAAACTGCACTATTACTGCGTTATTGTCAAACGTATCAAAGATATTCTGGGTATGCTATTATACAGTTTATATATTATTAGCATCGTTATCGGTGGTGCATAGCACTTAAATTTTAATCATGACGTTATTCTACAACCATGGCGGGGGTTTAGCCAATACTTTAAATTTTTTCTTTCTTCGATATCTAGAATAAAGAATAGCAAAGCTTCGAATAGCTGTTACTCAGTATTTGCGATCAGTTAAATTGGAAACTCGAAATAGATTATTAAGAGTGTATGTTTGAAGCACGAATAGATAGAAAAGGTTAGAAATCAGGAGTTATTAAAAAGAGTATGAAAATAAGATATATTGGTAGGACACCTTTTGAGACATAAAGGACTACTTAGAGACTTATTAGATGCAGAAATATCAGGAGTAAAAAGAGGCAGAGGAAGGACTTCATTGATTACCATTCTCAAGTGGTTAAGGATGTAGAAAGTTTTAGTTTTAGGAAATGCGAAGATTAGATGAGGAAATGAAAGGGTCAAGGTGCGTGTCCAACTAGTCCTTTGACTGACAATTAAATAACCACATCCTTGATATCTACAGTAGGGCACTATAGTTAGTTCCATCCTTTTGTTAGACGTTTAAATGGTCAGCTAATTGCAGAAAAATGTATCGTAGGATGAAATAGCTCCACCGATTTGATTGATGTTTTATAATCCTATCTGTGATAGCACTATAGACATTAATATATTATTATGTAGCAATGATTATTTAATGAGTACAAAAATTAATTAAACGTTATATTGGCAGTATTAATGATCTACATACAAGTGTTACTCAAAAATTGTATTAATATTAGCTTTTTAGTTTTGTATATTTTTTGGAATTCAACTTACCAAAATTCTGTCCAAATTTGACTACAAACATACAACATTAACGGTTGCATTTAACATACAACTTTAAAATCTTCATTTATTTTTGATTTATGTTATTTTTATTAATTTATTCAGTTTGGAAATAGAGGGCTTGTTAAATAGACATCATTCGGTTTGGATAATGTCAGTTGTTAAGACAACATATGACATTTGCTAGAAATACCAAGCATTTTTCGTGTTTATATGTCTGCTTTAATAGTTAAAAGGTTAAGTGTATGGAGTCTTATTAAATATATTGTATATTGTAATGACTGATAATTTCAGTAAATATGTAAATTTAAATCTTAATCAATTTTCTTTAAACAGACAACCCAATAATGTTTTGAATATGTATGTCTTTATTATGTATCAACAAGAAAAAATATTGTATTAGGAGGGATCGAAAATATTCAACGGAACACGTTTAGAATAAAACTTTTAAAAAATACCTATTTGGCTAATTTTATCTTCTGATTCAACTCTATAAACATTTCTTTCATAAATTGAGTGATCAATAAAGTTTTGTTGTCTGTTATGACATTACTGCGATAAAAACATATTTTCCTACCAACGATTACAAGGTCTTTATGGGCAATTAAAGTTTTATTTATGCCCATTAAAAGTGTAACTATGAAACTACTGTTTCCCTCGCCGTATTAATCGTATTAATAATATAATTCGTACTTGATACACCTATTATTGGAACATCTGGATTGAGAGCGCAATTCCCTTCTAATTTAACGGATCGAATTTTTCCTAATTTTAAACTGCAATAAAAATGATTAAAAAATTAATCCATAAAAGACAACAGACACAGAAAGACTAACTTCCTAAATAATTGTTCTTTAAAATTGTTCATGAAATGTAGAGAATTTAAAATAATTCTCATGCCAATACAAAAACCTTAGGGCGTCTCATTTCTACCACTGACTAAGACTGATGGGCTGACAATCCCTCCGACATGCACTGTAATGCAAAGCTGGAGGGTAGGGCAAAAGACCGACTACCAAGAACCAAGAAACTATGCCAACAAAATACTAAAAAGAAGACTAGCCATTAATAAGTAAAATGTGTAAAAGTAATTATTAATGGTATCCAACGAACATAACCCAATCTAACCAAACTTATGCCAACCAAAGGCTATAAAAGAACGTAGCTATTAACAAGTACGATTGAATCAAACAGTTGGGTAATCATTAATGATATTCAACTAGTTTGGTCTAAACTTCTAAACGAATAGTCATCAGCTGTTGTTTTAGAAGTTATTAGTGTTTTTTGTTTCTTGTCCATTTTATGCTTTTTAAGTTCTTCTAAACATATTCCTGAACATTAATTTTCGGCCTCACTCTAAATAATTTACAGTTGTCACGATTGTCGATATTTCTAAATTTTATTAAAAAAAAAAAAAACATAATAGTCAGGCACAAAAAGGCAATTAGATAGTTTTCTCAATTTTTTTAAATTCTATCAATAACAGTGTTAAATTCTCAATGGAATTAGAAACAAATGGCTCTTTAAATTTTTTAGATCTTACAGTATTCAGAACCCAAAGCAAAATAGGATTCAGTATTTATATAAAATCAACAACCATCGACACGATTATCCCAGCTAACGCGTATCAATCTGCTCAAATCAAACACTCAGTTTTTCATAGTCTGACATAGATTAACCAACATCCCACTCTCAACTTCAAATTTTCATAAAGAATTCTCTATAATAAAACAAATAGCTACAAATAACAGATACAAAGTTGAATTAATTGACAATTTACTAAAAAAGAAGCAAATAAGAAAAATTCGTTCCATATTATTTAAAGTATTATAAATTGCGATGCTATTTATATAGGGCAGACTGGCCGGGCCCTAAAAAACAGATTAGAACAAACATAAAAGATCAATTAAATACAATATAATGTCGACTGGTTAACCAATAATCACTATCTAGATGATAAAAATGTAAAACTGCTACACAATTGTGTAAAAAGTAACAAACTAAGCCTTCTCGAAAATTTGCAAATTAAAAAAGCGCTGACTAATAATAAATTAATAGTTAATAACCACACTGAATTAGAGACCAGCAATTCACCTTTACTTTTATACAAATTGTAACTGGTTTTATCAGAGTAGGTACCTGCATCTAGGAATTTCCGTATTACCCTCATCCCTTTATATTGATCGGCTGCATTTCTTTAATTTTAGTAACAAATCTGTACTCTTTGAAAATGGCCCGTTGGCGGAAACAATTGTAATTGTATATAAACCTTATTGATGAAACTTTCTTTGTGTTTTATTAAAATATTTAAAAATGTTTCATCATAATTGCACCATAGACAGTTTAAATAGTATTAAAACATAAAAGGATTGTAACTTTAACTGCATCGTTACCATCCAGCCACACACCTCCATCATACACATGCAGGAAGAGATGTTTATTTTGTTTGTCCCAAGTATAAACGGCCCTCTTGATTCGGTAAAAACCTTACATAAACATACAGGGGATAGGCGCACGTTGCATCCATTTAGTTTCCGGCGTAACACGGCATGCTGTTATTGCTGGGAACTTTGTGGTACTTTATGGTCCCCGACAGGATCTGAAGATAGCTGAAGGAGACGCACGTCTGCCAAGCGATAATTTAATTTTAAGTAATGCATGATGTATACTAAGGAGTGCAGAAAGCTTCAACGTCAAGGGTGACGGCAAAAAATGGTGGGGAACTTGCGAAGGGTTGACATGGGAATGATAACGATTATGTGATGGAGTTCTACAGTGACATCGAAAATGATGATAAACAGGTGCTTCTAATTTATTTTTAACTGAAAAGGCGGTCATAAATATTTCAGTAAGTAGGTGTCTAATACATAATCTACATTTTTTTGTGTTAAATGTTGACGTAGGTTGAACCTGAATAGTTTTTTTCTGTTTTTGAAACACCTAATCTTTGTAAGCTGCGCAGAATGTCCATTTATCTTCATCAGTCAACTAAATAATACGATTAGTGCCAGAAGTGATACCAAAACATAATTCATTTCTCCTAAAGAATTCATTTCAAAAATTACCGAATACGTTTAGACAACTGACCATTAAATTTTCCCGATATTGAATGTCTAATTCAACTAATGTACTCTTTTTATTCAAACAATTTAAATACAATATACTTTATAATTTAATCACAACTCGACAAATTTGTTTGGCCATCAATCAATGAGAGTTCAAAGGGATTATTGGACTATTGATAGTGGAAGCTGTTACTTATTGAAACTTATCCGTATCTACTTAGGAAAGGTAAAAACAAGTAGGTATATATTTATTGTCGATACACAACAATGAGGTAGGTGCGTCATTATTTTCAAAGTTAGTCTAAAAGTTATGATATTTATGACATATACTCGACGCAGATTACCTAAGAGGGGGTTAAGAAAAAAGTACTTACTAAAATATATTTAATAAAGTTGAATTTATACATCTAATTAGGCGTTTAAAACTACATTTCGTTTTAAATACCTGTTTATTTCTAATTCGTTTAGTAAGTTTAATTTTAGACTTTTATTGGTAATCTAAATTAAAATTATGATTACAATTGATTAGATATTCAGTATAGATTGAAGTTATTTTATTATAAGTAAAAGTTACATAGTGTTCTTGAACAAGAGTTTTAAACGATCTGCCAGTTTGACCAACATATATTTTATTGCAGTTTAAAGAACATAATTATACACGCCTGAGTTCAGTTAACGTTTAAATTACTACAGTCTAAAACTATTAACAGGTACTAATTATAGCAATTACAACTTGTATAAGAGAAGAGGGAAATTATAACATTAGCAATTCTGTTTCGTTGTTAACTAAAGTAGTCTTTTTTACTAGATTTTTTAATTTTGAAGTTCTCTAAAAGAGACAATTTTCTTGGTTTTGGTATATTTTTTATAATATTTTAAAGTTATATTTAAATTTAAGTTGATACAATCGTCGGCCATACAACTAGAGCTACTTCTTTTATTTTTTTCCGATAATAATAAAAATTGGTCATTCATTAGAGCTAAATATTTTTGATAGGAATTTTGTCTCAATAATAAAATGTCATTAAATCTAAAACTTGTTCCACCTTGGAAGCAAATTTAATTAACTTGGAAATACTTTCGAATTTATATTAACTATAATCATCCCCTTATGGAAAAGGCAGATTTGAATTAATATACCTATTATAGTTATTCGCAGTTTTATTTTAAAAGTTCAACTTGTTACCCTATGGTAATCACAGGGACTGGCTAACTTTATTATGTTTTGTATTCTTGTGATTCGTTACAAATTAAGGTTGGCTATTATCAATTTAACGGCTTCGATGTAAAAGTTATTTATGGATGACACTTTACTTCCAATTTCGACTGCAAAAATTCTTGATATAAAAGGAATGTTTTGATTGATTTTTATAAAATGAAGAAATATTACCACATTTTTACAATTAAAAAGTGGCAAACATTATTTTTATATGTAGTTATTTGTTTGAGTTTTATATACCAATGCATTTTTAAATACAATCAATGGTTTTAAAAATAATTACATTATCCACTTCTACAGGTAAAACAAAAATACTAAACATTGAAAATAAAAGTTACAAACACAATCTACTCTACAAAGTTTTTGAAATTAGGTAAACATGACCAACAAGTGTAATTACGTATAAAACTGTATCAACTTTAATTTTATTGTCTTTCTCTAGATGATAAAGTTGTTATATGATATATTGATGAATAAATATTGTGTATAAATTTTTATCTACAATTAAGAAGGATCGATAATGAATATATATATATATCGATAATAAATAAGAAAGAAACAAGTGTAACATAAACCGTTTAATTTGTCCCAAATATAGATAATACTATAAACACATAAAAAGTAAATTTTTGTAACGAACATTTAATATATAACGTGTGGATTATATAAAGACCTAAAAACTCACCAAAACATTTCTAACAAATTTCACCAATTCTGATTTATATAAAGCTTTGTTATATGTTATATATTAGAGGTACGTAAAATGCTATCAGATTAGTCTTAATAGTAAATATTATTGTAACACACACGGTTTTTCATACTCTTTTAAGTCTGCTTAACACGACACAGTAATTCGGCTTTTATGTCGTCATACAACAATAATAGGATTCGTGACATCTTGTGTGCATTTGTGTGCTATCGTCGGACATGGATTGGCTAGATATAATATATTTTCTTGCTTCAAATACTACCACGGCTTATTATGATGTGTCGTTCGTCACGGACGCGCAGTAAAAATGGCAAACATTTCAATTTTGGACAGAAATAAAACGTTAAGACGTCAGGCCTGGATAAGTCAATCCCCGTTCGGATTGCCCGGTCTCTCACTAAATCTTCTGCACGAGATCCAGAATCACGTATTCTCCAAACTATTCCATTACGCTCGTGACGGAGAAAACAAATTCTTAACGATATATGGATCAATTCCAATACTGTATTATTTTTATAAAGAAAACATAAAAAGATGAATTCTGTAAAATATATATTTACCTTTTACATAATATAGTTACCTACTGGTACTACAGTACATTTTTATTTAATTATACCCGTGGGTAACTGCAGGTTTGATAAATTACAAAACAATCTATGAGTATTGTAAATTTCTTTTCGTATTTATTAAAATGTACCTACATGAATGGATTCAGGAATTATGAATTGTTTCTTATCTATGTTTATCTAACCTAACCTAACCTAACCTAACCCCTACATAAGAACTTATTTAACATTATCACTAAATTACCACTTTTACGTCAACACAAAAGCTGGAACGTTTTTATGCTTTCACGATTTTTAATTGCGTTATTGTGAATACATTTTTTTATTACTTTATAATAATTAACCAGAAATTTTAATAATTTGAATTCCCTATCGCAAAACTAGAAAATTCCAAATTCATAAACAACCTGAACGTTTGATAATTAATATGCATATTATAGATGCAGCAAAAATTTCCAATAATTCGCTATTTTCAATTCAGTCTAGTCAATTTTAAAAGCAATGCTGGTTTCAAGATTTTGAATTTAGTATTTGATTAACTGACATTCAGTTACATTGTGAGTAGAACACTTGTAACAAATAAAACGTTATAGTAGTAATTAAATGATTAAACACTTGGAGTTGTTTCACAATTTAAAAAAAGGATTGTGAAACAACTCCAAGTGTTTAATTGTTTAATTATTAATTATGTTTCCCTCAGCTAACGGCGTCTTCTTTATTAAACTATAGTAGTACTTCAAGTGACTGTGAACTTCCGAAGAAGCTACAAAGTAGCAAAACGTACGTCAAATGATAATAAAAATTGTGGAAACTACTATAGTGTTTTATTTATATTTATAACCGTAGTTTTTAAAAAATTGTATCTACTTTGTCACCAACTGTAGGTAGGTTATGGTGTGAAATAATTTATTTGAGTACCAAACATGAATACCTACATGATTTTATTAGGGTGTTTGCCTGGAGTTCAATCAAACTACGCGATGATATTTTTATCAATAATTCCGAGTAAAATACACTTGATCGATCGATGTAATCTACTTACATTGGTAGTAATGAGTTAACGACGATTTTTGTATACAGTTCGTGATGTTATGACGATTTTAAAAATTTGAAATTAATCAAAGTAATGGGTTTGACCGTGAGTCAGAGAGGGGGAGGGAAAAATTTTCCGTCTTATATCCGCGCCTGATCAATACACCACATTTGATATACACCGCACACAATTGCTTCCTAATTAGGAACTAGAAATAACACAAACTATTAAAATGCCCTTTACATATTCGTTTAAGGTCATAAATTATAACACTCAATTAACAATACCTTCAGAAACGCCTAGACGAAATTGAAAATAGCTATTTGACATTATAGTTGTTATGTTGTTTTCAAAATTTCATATGTATTTAGTTTCGAGTCGTCTGTTTATTACAGCAAAATGTTGTTTTAATGAAATACAAGATTAAAACGCCGGCTGATATGTGTTTTGGAATTAAGTGTACTGTTTTGAAATAAATGATAGGTACAACAATATCCATTTTATTATACAATTGTATCATGTTTTATGAAAGATTCCTCTATGTGACAGATTCCCAAAGAATAACGTATTCTTTTAGTTGGACCAACTTTATTGGGACAAGATGCCTATTAATAATAGATTTTAAATCCATAAAATCTTGATGTTTGTTTCTAAGTAAGTGTATGTTTGTCTTAAAAAATCCATACTATAGTAACAAAATAAAAATTAATTTTTATGATAAATATTCAGAAATGACTTGATAGTTAAGTAGTTTTAGGGGCATTTTAACACTTTTGTTTCGTCAGTTAATACATATTAAGTTCGTTTATTTGTAATTAAATTGGTTAATTTTTAATTGCGATTGGTTAAGTAATACGAATAAAAACAAACAAATACATACACATTTTCATTCGCAGCGTTAATTAATTAAAAAATAATACGTAAATATATTACATGGAGGTCGAAACACTAAAGATACAATAGAACTTTTGGGAAATTGTATTGGATCATTTCTATGGTTATTGGTTAGATATCAATTAAAAATGTAGGATGTTATTGAGAATTGGCTTAATTAAAAGAGTCCTTTCAATCGGAAATTTTCGATTGCGTTTATCGATTTGTATTAGTGGTAATCGATAATGATTGGGGCCAGCAAGAGTCTTGGAGCAATTTCCTTGCGGGAACCCATTGGAACGAGAACGCGTTATTGGACGGACCGTGTCACAATGGGTGCTTAAAAGTTTTTATGCGCCATCCGAACAAAACCCATTGCGTCGATAGGTACTTACAAACCAGTTGCGTTCACTTTGATAAAAAGGAAATGAAATAGTCGTAAATCGTGGCAGTAAATAAAAAGGTTGTGCATATTGTCGCAGCCACGACCTTCGATACTGGCTTACCAGGAACGGAGGACGTTTTAGGCCTGTTGATTTCGTTAATCGTCATAACCACTTAACATTAAATACGCTGCAATAGTCTATCTGTTGATTTAACGGATTTTAGAAAAAGCCTTTGTCATTTTATTACATCGTTACGTAAGTATTTCAGGGGCGGATCCATAAATAATTGTTGGGGGGAAAATTAACTTTTTCCAAAAATCTGAACATGATGTTATTTGGAATAGTATTCGGTGTACTGTTTAAAATAATTATGAAATTCAGGAGCAAATTTCCCAATTCGATTTTTCTCACATAAAATTTTCCATACAACTGAAATAATCCACAAGTCATAGAGCTCCCATAGATCCGCCAGTGCATATATTTGTAATCCTGGACTGACGGAGACCAAAAATAATAACTTTTTATTGAGTAAAGATTATTCATCACAGTTCGTTCTGGTCTTAGAAGCCATTCGATGTTCAGTTTTACCAGTATAGTTTTCTTGGTGCCAAATTCGGTCTACGATATTTTCAACATCTTCCACAATTCCAATACGTTAGTCATTTTCTTCTCGCTCTCTCTCTTTCAGAGTCGTACAGATATATGGGGACAAAACAGAGTTCTGACAAGTCGGGTCATTTTGTCTTTGGTAGTATTGCGATTTCTCTAATCTTCTGCTTCTTGTCCATCGTCCGATTTCATCAACATATGCAATTATAATAATAAGAGATAGATCACTTTTTACAGAACCATTGCATGTTCATACGTGAAGGCGTTACACGAATCTCCCCAAACCTCATAACCTTCCTTGAGTCCTTAAAATTCGTTTCAAGTATAATTATCTAAATATAAATATGGAATTAACAGAAAAAACTACTCCGAGGGCTAATACCCCTACCGGCATTGAATTACACTGTTGATTCCGAACGACTATTAGACGAAGATATAACATTTAAAAAAAAGAAGAAATTAAAATCCTTTTTCGTCTAATTACAAAGGATCACAGATCCTACATTTGGAACGCGTCTTACACAGTAGGCACAGCGCACCGAAAGCCATATCCCACGACCGGTCTCAACCTATCGGGTCTCATCAGGTGGGCGCTGACAGAAATCTTTTCTTTATTTTTCAGATAATCTACATATTTTTGACACAATTACATCATTTATTTACAGTATTAATTTCCAATATCCATTACGATATGTTTTTTCTAAAATGACTTCTTATTTTTCGAATTTACTTTGAAAAATTTTAATTAACATATTTTGTTTTCTGTTTGCTTACAGACTCTCGAGAGTTTTTCCGGGACCCGCCTTTCCAGGATTCCATCAAGGTGAGATTTCATTTTTATTTTGGATTTCTACGTTTTCATAAAGCCTATGATTATAAAAATGCTAAGACGTCCACTGTTCAACACGAAAGTAAAGTTTCATTTAAAAAATTCAATTGAGAAAGATTTTCACCGTGCCCACCACTGAAACGAGTGTGTAAAGTGTTAGCCATTTATACTCTGTAATAAATTTTATTTCTATAATTTCAAACCGTATAGAAAGTAAAAGAAACGTATTTTCACAATTTTTATATTTTTAAATAACTCTGTTTTTCCTCTAACTTAAACATTAACGTCACACTTCAGTATTTAATTTACCTAATACAGTTTGACAACATTATAAATCCACAGGTCTTAAATTAACGTTACAATTTAATTACTCCAGTTTATTTATAAATTTTTCAAAACTAAGGGATGCTTATTTGAAAGTAAAATACCAATCTTGCCAATTGAGTTCGATATTTCTATAGATGTTGTTGTTGATTAGAAATATTCACATCCGACAAATAAAATAAGTTTCGTTAAAATAAATTGACTATTGTTTAGTATTGAAAGCTTAAGAAAACAATGAGGAAAGTTGACGATTGTCAGAATGCCATAAAATGTAGTTAACATTGTATTATTTATTGGTACGGAATACGCTAAGGTACTTGTTGAATACCAACTAATGTATATATACAGTTATAAGTTATACAAAAAACACTTTCCTTTATCTTACGTTTCTTTAGGTAGCTTAATTTCCATCTCAGTATTGACATGGAGGTATATCATTAAAGAGCAAATTAAGCAATTGATAATGGCGACTTCATTAAGCCTTCTGAATATGTATTGTATTAAATGAGCGGATACTTTATGGAAGTCTAACATATTGAAATAAACACACTGTTGATAACTTCCACAATTTATTAGATAAACTTAACACGTGTATCACCTACACTGTGGCTTCTTCAGAAGTAGAAAATCTACTTAAAACTACCTACGAGTAGATGTCTATAAATAGGGTGGTGCATGTTCATTAGAGTGAGGGAAAAGATTTAATAGTGGTGAGAGGTTTATATCTACTTGGTCATTAAGTAATATGTCTGTATTTTTATATTTGTTAATTTCTTTAGATTCTAATAGTGTAAGTTTTAAACTTTTATTTTCAATGTGTAAAATTTTTAGATCTAAATTAAATATATGGTTATCTTCTAACACATGTTTGGCATAGTTATAATCAGTTTTTTGTTTCTATATGCCAAATATAAAAATATAGACATATTACATAATGACTAAGTAGATATAAACCTCTCATCACTATTAAATCTTTTCCCTCATTCAAATGAAGATGCACCACCCTATTTATAGACATCTACTCTTAGGTAGTTTTAAGTAGATTTCCTACTTTTGAACTGTGGAAATTATCAAGTGTATGTTTAATTCAAATCTGAGTATCTATTTAACACCGAATTGTTTTAGTTACTAGTCTTGTTGTTGTCACGGTTTATTTGTAAATATCCACAAGAAAGCTCATAAAATTAGCAACCGTAGAATCTTGATGAAATTAAAATATATTATCGAAGCATTATTTATTCAATTATTTAATTTATCACCTGCTTCTTCAATCTATTTTACTTCTGTTTAACTTAAGAACGTACTTCTTTTTGTTAGTTTTTTAATTTTTTTTGAAAAAGTATCGGCATGTAAAATTCACAAGAACTCTAAAATTTCTTTCCCTTTGCTTTCTTTTTTAAAGAACTAACCCCTTGTATCTAAAAATCCTTTTTCGGAGGATAATGTATCGGGTTTTCCTTAATACCCTCGTTGTTATTCGTCTTGGTCTCTACGTATAGCAAACGCCCATCACGTCCCACTGTGATCCCATAAGGGATTCGGTATCAAGGTGCGCGTTATGGAATATTTGTATTCAGTCCGGTGAGCGTTCATTTCCATAGAACGAGGCCCGGAACCGCCTGGAATTGCTCGTCGCCGTAGCGCCGGTTTGCGCGTCACACTCGAGACCGTCCAATATGCAGTTAGTGCCGTACGATCGGACGCTCGAAACACCGGGGTGGAGTGAGGGTGGGTTGTGGGTGGCGGTGGCTGAGACGGAAGTGTAACGAGGACAAGGGCGGGCGGGGATGCGAGGGGACGACAATCGACGCGTGATGCGCTCTTTTCTAGATGAGCTGACGTAAAGGTCGTTTTGTTCAAATTGAGAGCCACCCGGAAATTAACAAACCGGAAAAAGGGTTGCAGACATTCCCGGAACTGTATTTCAATAAGGATAAAGCTGCGAAAGTTGACTTTTAGATTGATCTATTTCAGATTTATGTAAATGTGATTTGATAAATGTAATTATGTTACTAAATGTTTAATTATGACAAAATACAAAACCATTAAGTAATTATTAAGATAGTTCGTGAGATACGGTAAATTTTGAACATTTATTGCTTAGCTAATAGTAGAGGAAATCAAAATTAACAATAATTACTATAATGGCCTACTAACTAATAAAGGAAACTCTGTTCCATTACACTTAGAATGAATTAAAAAGACATTTCAGTTATTGCTACCACAAGATGGTCTAATAATAAGAGGATTAATACTCAAGTTAATAATTCATTCGCTTCAACTTATCAATGTGTGAAATTTGGCAGGCTTTAACGGATATAATTGACCATGACATTAAGACTTTTGGGTTTACATTGTGTCATACTAATGTTACCGATGTTTCGTCCTCGGGCTCACGAATGATTTTCAATTATTTTCTGATGTTACTGAGCAACTGCTACTTTAAGTACCTACATTAGAATAGAAACTTTTCACAGAACTATCAAATTTTCTCCTGTTTTTCCTTTTCTAATATTTACACAAGAAATCTTTTCTACTACAAGCATTTCAAAAGTTTTTCCGGTACTATTTATATAGGCAACCACTTCATTACTTCCATACTCTTTAACAGTTTATATATTAAACCCATCGTAGATAAACTGATATTAAGTACTAATTTAGAATAAAATTCTGTTTTATAAATTTCAACAGATTTAATTATCACTTGACAATTGTTTCGCCAAACTTTGGCTTCTTCGGAAGTTGTATTTGAACTTAAATTAATTTAACAACAAATTGGTTTATATGCTAGTTCAGGGAGAAGGTAGAGGGAAGAGATTTAGTAGTGGGGAACTACTTAATTCTATTTGTTCGTTTATTAGCATATCACTATTTTTAAATTTATTAATATCTAAAAAGTTTTAGTTTATTATTTTCTATATGTAATATTTTAATATCTTCATTAAATTAATGATTATGAGTGATTGGGTGGTTTGTATAATTGGAAGAATCAATGTTTTTGTTATAAAATGCTCTCTTGTGTTCACTAATTCTTGTTTTTAAATTTCTATATGTTTTTCCTATGTAAAACATTTCACATGAATTACAGTTTAATCTGTAAATATCAGAAATATTAATTTTGTTAGTTTTGTCTTTATTATTCTTAATAAATTTACTTAAATTGTTGTTAGTTTTGTATGCTATTGTATAGTTATTTTTGTTTAGTATGGGTGAAAGTTTCATTGGCTGGCCTATGAAAGTTAATGATTTATATTTTTGGTTTTCTTTAATGTTTGGATATATGAGGTTTATAGCCTTTTTGTAAATTAGTTTCTTTAGTAAAGAGTCTATTAAGTAAGTGTTATAATTGTTTTGAATGGCTATTTGTTTTATAATACTATAGATAATTCTTTTTTATAGTCTGAGTCTGACATCGGAACATTTAATAATATGTGCAACATACAATAAGACAAGGCTAATTTGTGGTGATATAGATGATAGGAAAGTTTGGCGAAACAATTGTCAAGTGATAAATAAATCTGTTGAAATTTATAAAACAGTGTTTTATTCAAAATTAGTGCAATTTGAATTTCAACCAAGTAAATGTAGACCGCATCCAATATATGACATTAAGTAACTAGAATTGAAATTAGAAGCCTACTATTGTAACATACCTCTAGTTAGATAGATCAATTTCTTTTCGTTTCCAATTTGTCTTGTTGTTATTTGTTAATTTAAGGTATATAATAGAGATATTTACGTTTGCGTTCTTATATATAGTTGTATAGGCGTTTACTTGTACGTAACAACTCTCATAGCAAGAATTGTCATCACTATAAGAGTCAGTAATCCAGTAGCTCTTCTGGAGATTTTATCATCTTAAAATGACTCGTGGCTTACACCTGAAGTTTACGACGTCTCTCTTCGATTCTTGCAACCAATTTTAACGCTTTAACAGACACATCATCGACCCTTTATTCTTCTCGAACGACAACTCAACAAAACTTTAAAATTTTATTTGTAATTTCGAATGGGCGAGGACACTTTCAAACAAACAAACACTTACAAACGTACACATATATAGGTGAGAATTTAAAAAAGCATCATTTCACATTTTCCACTCGAAATTCTTTTAGAAAATTAATAGCTACCATCAAATAAACGGTTAAGTTTTCTGCTTTTACTTAATTTATTGAAATTCGCATATTTTTTCTCATTAAATCTTGGTTCATTGTGCCTTTAGATTCTTGACAATATCGTCTTTTGCTTTATGTAAGTAGGTACCTAGTTTACCAAAAAATTTACATTCTGGATTAGGAATTAAATATATCATTAAAAGATATTATTTTTGAACTTACAACATATCTTAAGTTTTGAATTAGACGTAAAATTCACGCAGTATTGCTGGTTTCATCAAATAGATTCTAAATCTACGTATGTACTTTCTTATTAAAAAATTTATTTTGTTAATAACACTATTTAAGTACGTACTAGAAAACCATTACGTTTAAGGTTGGCAACAAAAACTGACCCAGCGGCGTGGTCTAGTGCTCTAGATCATTGCTTAGCATTCAGGAGGTCACCGATTCGAACCCGGGTCCGGCTGCCCTGGTCCAAGTTGTCTGTGGTTTCCTTGAATCATTTAGGCATATGCTGGGGCAGTAATATTCCACAGATAATCTTTCACTTCTCTTCTGTCTTCATTCGTCCCTCTCATCTTTCTCTCCCTAACCACACCACCCACCCATTTCCACAATTCCTGCAAGGAGGCTGAAGAGGGCCTTGTGCCCTACCCTCCGGCTTTACACTACAGTGTAGGTCGGAGGGATTGCCCGCCTACCAACACGAGTAGCTGGTGGGAATGAAACACAAAAAGGAAAGAAAGAAAACAACAAAAACTGATTGCGGATTTTGTCGCCAGATTATCCAGGTTAGCACATTCTATTGTTTTGTTATCCTGTTCAAAGCACCTAATCAAACCTATATTGCTCTTTGTTATTTGGATTTTCATCACCTTTAACTAGTAAAAAAATTGTACTGATTAGTTATTTAGTTTCGTTTTCAACCAAATTTGAACATGGAAAAGGTAAAACGCGTATTTCAATCATATTTTATTATATTATGTAATTCCGAAAAGGCATAAGGAGGTACATGAAATAACATGTCATATATGGGAAATATGCTTTGAAAAAGAGACAGTTTCAAAATAGGTTTTCCAAATTCCCTTCTAACGATTTTTCACTTAACAAAATGCGTAACGATAGAGAAGCTCAATGTATTGCATACATGCATGCATTCAAGACGAATTAAAACTGTTTTTCTTATGGATTCGTATCAGCTTAACAAAATCCATTTGTCATCTGAAATTCGTTTCTGATACGCAACGAAACTGATCCTTTTGTGAAACTACTGATTAGCGGCGACGATAGATGCATAATTTATAACAACATAGATTTAATAATATCATGGATAAATCATGATGACCTAGCTCAAGCAACATCAAAAGCAGAGATCCACATAAAAGATTAGATATGCTGTTAGTTTGATGGAATTATGAAGGAGTTTAGCACATTGAACTTTTACCAAAAAACGGTTAAATTCAAGCAGTTCATGAAAAGTGACCAGAATTGACAAATCGTAAGGGTGTTGTTTTTCGGCATAATAATACAAAGTCTCATAAGTACATTGTTTGGTCACTCGCCAAAAATTATTGAAGTTAGGTTGAGACGTGTTTACGAATCCATGTAGCCCTGACCCGTCTCCTTCAGATTTTCATTTATTACATTCCATGCAGAACTCTTTAATGGTAAACTTTTTAATGGCGCTAATTATGTAACATCTCTTTGGATTCAGTGATCTGCTGACAAAACTACAAGTTTTATGAGCATGGAATAATAATACTCGAATTAAATTGATTTTCCGGGCTTGTGGGCCGTGGTCTATAGGCTTTTTGGCCCACATGCCCGGAAAATCATCTTAATTCGATTAACGCCGGCCGTGAAAGTCTACATACTAAAAATAATGATACTGTCTGAAAGATGGTAGAAAGCCATCCATCAAAACGCACAATACCTAATATAATAAAACTAAAATTTTGAATTTTCCTTTTTATTTAAAATTTGCAATCACTTAGTTGCCAACCCAATAGTAGGAAAGAAATTGAGACGAAATATACATCTTATGTTCTAAAACGTTTTAATTTAACGATTAACAGGAAAAGAATCGGTTCATTTTCGGAAATCTTATAGTCGGAAGTATATCCGCGTGTTCCAGCGCGTTGCATCGTTCTTCTTGCGACTTGCATCAATTTTCCTACTCGGTCTTATCATGCACCGTGAGTCCGAGCGTGCACCGCTAGATCGCACACCCAGCGCGTTACCGCCGCCGTTTCGCCGCCGTCGACGCCGTCCGCCACCGCCAAGGCAGCCGCGATCGTCGCGGCTTTGACGCGAATTCAGTATGTGACTGAAACTCCGTTGGAGTCCGACGTGTGTGTTGCCAAGCTCTCAGCGTCCCACACGATCGCGCTACTTACACTTCTTACGTATAAGTCGCCTGCTTACGTGGTGTTAGAAAATTTTTCTCCACTGGAAAATTACGAGTCAGTTCTTTTACACTGCTATACGGTGTTCAAGTGCCACGAAGGAAGGTTTAAATAATTTCGATTGCAATTGATTTTTTTTTGTTTTTTTAATTGCATCCGAATCTTGCAAAGGAAGTAGTGGCGTTTAGTCGGTGGTGACCCCCGGGGTGCTAGCGGTGCCGTTTTCAAGAAGACTCGGTCACCCGGGCACGTCGTAAATTCACGGAAAGTGTCCCGCCGTCAAATCAGAGTTACGAGCGTCAATAAATTAATTTATGAGTCATAAACGGGCTCACTTTACACAATGTGCTTCAATTTGATTTACAACAACAGCAGTAAGTAAGTGGGTGGTGGGAAATTTCGTAGTTATTGTTGTTATTGTTGTTGTTTGTTTGCGCGTGCCGGTGGACGTCTTCGTTGTTTTTCCATCTCTTGGACTTTCGATAATAACGAACATTGAACTCAAAGGCTTGCTTTTGTTTATTTTCATATTACCCGTCATCGTATTCCCTTTGGATTAATATTATTTGGTGGTCTGTTGTGGAATTTATTACCATTCACTTGGACTAATTTGGACGTATCGTTCTGCTGTGTATATTTATTTGTCTTTCGATGCTGTGATTCGATTCCGCGATAATCCTCAACATCTCGGACCCGGTGGCGTGCGCCGCGCCAACCCTGTACGACCATGTGCATCCCCCCGGATCCTCCCCAGCCACCGGAGCGGGGTCTTCCACCGGGGTGACTTGGTGGTCGATGATGAACGGCGGCTTGTACGAAGAAAGTCCACCACCAGCGCCCCAAGGAGCCGCCACCCCCATAAGCAACAGCGGAATGACGAGTCCGGCGACCGCGACGGCCCCGGCTGCCACCACGTCGGGGACGTCGTCGTCGTCGCCATCGAGTGTGACCAGCAACAGCGGTTCTGCGGGTGGTCCCCTTCACATTCCCGCCAAAAGGCTAACTACCGGTGGTTATGGCGGCGAATGTGCGGAACCTAGCGTAATCAGACATTCCCACCATGGGCAGCCGTGGAATTATTCTCCATCGGAGAACCATCACGCTGGGGCCACAGCGTTCGAACCCACGGTGGGATTGAACCATCATCAATATGCAAACGCACCCACGTACTATAACCTGGCCACAGATCCTACGGGAGGTCGTGATAGCAGAAAATCAGCCGCGTTATCCTTCTGGTCACCTGCTGCAACAGCAGCTGGTGGTGCGACTCCAGAATATAAGTACTCGAGTGTAGCAGGTACGGGTGGTCCTGCCACAGATCCAGCTGTGTCTTCCTGCCATCAAAGTTTTTCTACGTCCTCCTGGTGCAATTATTCGCCGTACTCTTCGGCTTCTAGGCATCATGTTGACCATCAGCCTGTTCCTTACTTGACCCCAGCGGATGAACGCAATCGAGTTGCCGCGGCGATGGTCGAGAGCGCGGGTTTCGCTCACGCTCACGATGGTAGTTATGGACTGAGAAACTACGGCCCGGAACCTGTTCCTTCAGCACCTTACCCACCACCAGGTAATAAATTATATAATAGTCAAGGGTTCATTCACAGGTACACGTAGCAACTGTTTAAAACGCATCTGACACAAGTATTATCACCCTACCTATTGCTATTTACACGCTTCTCATTTCCCATCCTTTATAATTTAATTAAAATTAAACCACTTTCTCTACTACCAACTTTACAACACAAAATAATGTGAAACTATTTTCTTCTGTGTATATAATAGCTGATTAAGATATTGTGCGTAGTGCTTTTTTTTATTATTCGTTTTTCAATCCAGGTAAATTTACTTTAAAGTCACTAGATGGCATTATATAGTCGAGAGAGTAAAAAAATGTGTTCCACATTCTGCAGTCGATCTTGTGATAATATGTGGGACGCCCGCCGTAACAGATGCGTCCTGTTTATAATATCGTCTTGATCAGAGCAGAGTTGAACTGACGAAATTGCCAGGTTACTGTTTGACGAAGCAACTAAAACTGGCGCTTGTGAACTTACATACGGAAATTAACAAACTGGATATAAACGTGAATACGACATAAAAGAAGTCGTAATTTTAATTAATTCATTCAAAATTCGTGTTGGTCTAGGTCAGTTTTACGAATCCAACAAACCGAATGTCATCTGGTTTTTATGTGTTAATAACTCCCGTGTCTTAACAATGTAATAGGACAATAAAATTTTATGGCTCTTTATTTGTGCAATGAAACAAAATGCCGAGATTCGTTTGTTTACGTATATTTATATTTTAGTTCCGTCTCTTACTCTGTTTATCAAGTTCCATTGGCTCTATTTAGAGTATTGTTTTGGTGCAATTAATACCAAAGATACAACTTTTTCGATAATCCAATTAATAAAGCGTCATGTTTATTGAAATGATCCTACGTATTATGTAATATATGTTTACTGACAAATGCCGAAAATAATCATTGTGAACAAAAATTTTATATACCTAATCGTTCAGATTTAACACAAACAGTCGAAGATAACATTGAAAAATAAAATGAAGATTATTTGAAACTAAACAATTCAAGATAATTAGAAAACAAAACTAACAGTAAGTAATTTACACCTTTTTTTCAACATACCTATATATCCTTTTTGTTCTGTTTTTTTTGCAATTGTGATTTAAATTTCGTGTTTTTATTAACAGTTATAATCATAATATTTGTGTTGACAGGTTCTTTAGGTAGTATGGGTGTGGGTGTTCCATGTGGGGGATCCAACCCCCTCGAATGGACGGGCCAGGTAACAGTACGCAAAAAACGTAAACCGTATTCGAAGTTTCAAACACTCGAATTAGAAAAAGAGTTCCTGTTCAACGCGTACGTTTCCAAACAGAAACGTTGGGAATTGGCGCGAAATCTAAATCTAACGGAACGTCAGGTGAAGATATGGTTTCAAAACAGACGAATGAAGAACAAGAAGAATTCGCAACGACAAGCTACGCAACAGCAAAACAACAACAACGCCACGACCAACAATCAAAATCATCACGGTCACCACGTGGGTCATCATCCTCACGCTCCACATCACGTGGTCAGTCAGCACGTCGCCACAAACGGGACGTTAAAGCATCATCAGTGACCAATGGCGTTTTCTGGGGTTGGATTCGGTCATCAAGGAGTCGGACCTTAATCAATGACTGTAGAGTGTATAAAATAAGTGCGTAGATATTCTCGTCCAATCCCAGATGTTACTTCGCTGTGCCAAAGTTTGCAAAAAAAAATAACAATTTTCCAGTGATAGTTTCCTTCATTTTCTCTTTTAATTTAAGGACCTTAAGGTTACTGTTTAAATATCATAGGGCACGTGCAAGCATTCTAGCTTTCTGACTCGAACGTGATGGATGGATATGTTCGACAATTACTACAAAGTCAGTCATACCATGTTTACGTACTCGGATGGGAAAAAGAAACAAAAAATAGAAGAATTTCATCTCTCTTTGTAAATAATTACACACAATACATCATAGACATTTTGTTTGTTCTAGGTTCATAAGTTAATAATGTACTCGGTGTCATTTTAGTATATAAAAGAAAAGATGAAAATGCGTGTATAGTAAATTAAATTATTTAATTCCACTTGCGACGAGAGAAGGGAAAATCGAGAGCAGCTTTTATTTATAAAAGTTCCGGATTAGATAATTAGATGCTCAACGCTGCAACTTGTAACGCTACTTAATTAATTAATGTATCATGTCGCTGGCAAATTATTGTAAATATTACAGATTAGGTACCTGTATAAAATTTCTGGCTTGTATACGGTTGCGAATTCGCAGAATTCAAGTCGAAATAAAAACTGGAAAATTGCGGACAACTTCCAAACGAAACCAATCACTTTTTAATTAAACATTTTAATTTGCATTACAAAATCCAACATTTTTTAAAAATATTTTGTTAATTAATTTCTTAATTTTTTAACAGCCAACTGTCTGTAGTAGATTTCCATAAGTGATTTTTTTGTATTTTTGAGTATTGGAAAATGTGTTTTAACGTTTTTCTGTAGCGTCAAACATTACTGACATATTTTCATTTTTATTGGTTTATAAAATGAGTAAATAGAGTGAAACTAAAATAAAATTCACTTTTTGTTTGAAAATAAACTCGGTTACTTTTTTTTGTTTGGTATATCACAAAAGATTGCAAATTGATGAAAGGACTCGCTAAGTAAACATTCGTGATTAATAATGTCAATCAATATCAACTCCGGTTTTATTTATAATGATTATTCGCTTCACTGACCGTCAAAAGTGCTTTATTTTTGATTACCTACCAATGGCGTGATTGATTTTTATCTCAACCTACTTCTGGCGAGTCATTTTATTTATAGATCGATATTGCGGCTCGATAAGTTTCGTTTGTAAGTTGCTGCATTTTTTGGTCTGCGAAAATGTGATTCCAGGGCGTTTGTTATTGTTAACTACTTCCTGTATTGATTTTCGACTTTCGTTGGCATAGACTACTTAGCGAGTAAGCGGAAAAAAACCTCTCACAAAACCGAATTTAATTGTAGGTAAGTAACACTATTACTACGTACATCCTCATAGATAGAAAGTACGTGTCGTATAGCCAGTAACTAAGAATTTTCTTTTTTAAAAATTATATCGTCCGCTGAAATTTGACAGTGCAATGTTTCGTACCGTTATAGTTACGTGTTAAAAGCTGGTTGTATTATGGCATATCTTTTTTTTTTTTTTTAATATTATGTAAGTGATCTCGAAAATAATTTTAGCATCACCGAAAAACGACCCGAAAATTTTGGCATTCGATTGTTATGTTTTCATTAATGTTAATAATTATATTATTAAAAATATTTTAAACTAGTTATAAATTTAACGTAATAAATACATATTAATTGTAATATTATTTAAAAAAAAAATAATAATTTTCTTAGCACCCGCCTTATGTATCCGTTCCCTACCTATAAGGATACAAATTTGTAATTAATTAACGGTAATTTTTGTTATATTTAAATTGACAGTTTTATAAAAAATTTGACGTGTTAAATTTGTTGTTATGAAAACCAAAATTTTTCGGTCGTACTTTCGGTGATTTATTTTTTCTTCGTTCTTTTTTTTTAATAGAGAGCTTTTTAAAGTTGAAAAGGTCGTTGTCCGATTTTTTGCTGTCGCAATTTGTCGTTTTATTTTTCGAGACCATAATTTTATTGTTGTGTTCAGTACGCATATTGTTGTTTTTATGTATGTATGTGTATACACATATTAATATTTCAATGATAAATGTGTTTAATAATAACTATCTTTTGTTTATATTGTCCATTGTAAATTAATGAATGAATAAAGTATAATCTATAGAGTCTTCTTCTGCACTACGTACCGTGGGTATATACAGGGTGTCGCACAACAGGTAAGTACGTACAAAAAGGAGGTAAAACTTTAGTAAGAAATCAATACAACGTATTTTGTATATACCGTGCAGGTACATCAGTATATAATAGTAGAGTTGCAACATATGAATTATATTCTCAAAATTATAAAAATAATTGAATCATTGGTTAGCAGTTTACAAATTTGTTATCATTATAAAGAATAGAGAATTATTATCTGAACAAAGGCATAATCATATTTCTTAGTCGTTATTTCTTACATAGTCTAGTCACAGTACAATTCAATTGTAAATAGGTAAAAACATTGAAAAAGAAATAAATACCTAGATACAAATGGGGCTATTATATTTATATTTATTGATAACGCAGTAATTTCAGTAAATAAAATTTTTGTCCATGGGAATTTCAATTTTTGGTTGTATTTGTATCAAAATGTATATGTATATAGGTAGATAAAATATTCGTTTTTACTTCTCTGGTATTTATTACCTATTTAAATTTTAAAAATTTGCCGAAAATACATCAGTGGGTACCTCCCTATTTAAATATACATCAGCATGTTTTTTTTTATATTTGTTTTTTTTTTATTCTTATTAAAGATAGATTACTTTCAAGGTATTATAAAATTTCCTCAAAAAGTGCAAACTTACACCCTCTTACATACAAAAAAGGTTTTAAGCCAATTTAAATTAACATGATAGATACAAATAAATATTTTACTTGAGTAAAAATTGTTGAACCGAAGATTTAACTAAATTTGTTGAAAAATAATAATTTATTTACGTAAAAACAAAAAAGTCACAACATCCTGACTTTTTTTCTGTTTACATAGCGATTAACCCTAAGTCGAGAAGAAGTTGTACCTACTCAAGAACTTGAGCAAACACTTACGGCAGCTCTAATTTAGTTCGTACGCTAAGCAAAACATTCTTTTTCACAAGATAATGAAATAGGAATAAAATCTTATTTGCATCATTCACCGGTGACAGCTAAAAATGTGCAATTTTGAAACCCTTTCTTCTTAAATATCCAAAATTAACAAGTGTACCAATAAACCAATGGAAATAAATATTATCCTTAAGGCCTTTATAATGAATAAAAAAAAAGTAATAACAGTAACGCATATCTAAAATTCACTATTTTGCAGTCTTTTTGTTTAAACGAACATTTGATAAATTTTCATTTAGATCAAATTTATCAAAAGGCATCCACTGGCTGGCACCCATAGAAATCAATATCATTTTAACATATTTGCTGAAATTTCATGTTAAAGAAGCACGACAAATTTACCTCTTCGGTATGATAAATTGTAAGTTTTATTTACCAAATATATATTTTTTTTTGGTGTAATGCAAATTTATACCGTACTGAATCAACATCCAATTGATACACCATATCAATAAATTACTCCTTCTAAAGTCTGACCGCAACGAAATATCTGACCAGAATTAACTGCATATTATTTAAAATAATCACGATTAAAAAAACTGTCATGTATATCTATTAAATTGTGAATATAAAAACAAATTAATTTTCGAGATGGGTTAGATACATAACGTGTTAAAAATTAAGGTCTCCTAGTAACTACTACAACTGTTCAGTTAATCATGGAAATGTTTTTTTTGCAAATTAATTTTTTATTTGAATAAATAATTAATTAAAACACCTTATTTTTGTTTCACAAAATATGTTACAACTGTTTTGACATATGTTTAGGTTGTTAACCAAGCGTTTTGTTGTTTTGTATAGTTATTACCATAATCACAAGTAAATTAGTACATATGCTAAGACATAATTTGATCTTGATAACTGTTAATAGAAAAAAGGAAAAACTAATCAAATTATAGATGATTTTATTTTTAATAAATTATAGTATGTACTAATTACTGTTAGTTCAATTTGATCCCAGACTGTTTTACTTAAAAACACTGTCTAAAATTATTTTATAGTAGAAAAAATAGCCATTTTGACTTTTATTTTTTGACAGAAACATCATATGTGTTGATCATATCATTATTAAATCATCATAATCACAGTGATCATCAATCCGAAGACTGGTTCCTATTATTAATTAATCCCTGCATTTCCCTAAAACTAGACATCCCTAAGATTTTAAGAACAGTACTCTAATCTAGGTCTTCCTCTACTCTTCTTTACTCCTGTTTCTGCTTCTGATATGGCTCTAACTATCCCCTCATGTCTTAGAAGATGTCCTACCATTATATCTCTCCTTTTTCTAATTGTCTTCCATAGCGTCCTTCTTTCTCACACTCTTTATAACCTTTTCTATCCATGGTATTTCCATTAGCTACCTAAAACACTACATCTCAAAAGCTTTTAATTTTTTCTTTTCTCGCCGACTTCTTCTGTATAGTTCTTCGTCTCCAATTTAACCCTATCTTAACCTTCCTTACATACCAATATTCTCATCTGTTTTTGTGTATTTAGTCAATAAATTTTCCATTTTATTTGGGGCTGTCTATAATTCCTGTCTACTAGATGCTATAGATATGATAATAAATACGATTTCTTTAATAGACACATTAAAAGACTTAGAAATAGAACCAGTTTTTAGTAATCAAAAATTAAAATTAGGTAGTGTCCTTGGAAATCCAAATGACAAAGATAACAAAACTTTAATGTCAGGAATTTATAAAATTAATTGTTTAGTGTGAAGTTTACATAGGCTTAACTAAGAGAAATCTAGATATACTTTTAAAAGAACATCTGTACCACCTAAAAAAGAACAATGCCGAAAAATCAGCAGTTGCATACCATGCCTTAAACACGGAACATAGTATAGACCACACTATTGAACTGTTAAAATCTTGTTACAATTCATTCAATACATTACATTCATAAATTCAGGGATTCCTTGATGAATTTTGACCTGCCGTTCATCAACAACCCCCCTGTTTAATAGTCTTCAATAAGTTACAGACAGTTTTTTACAATATATTTAGGTATAATCTTTTTTTAATCATAGTTTACCATTACTATTAAAAATGACTAGTTCGTAGTCGAAATGTATACATTTGATTGTAACAATATTGTTTGTAGTGTTATAAGGCATTTGAATCTATATTTTATACGATTTTTTTGTTAAGTATATCAACAATAGATAGGAGTAGAAACATCAAACGATCAATTATTGTTATAATTACTTTATATTAGTCAAAATTATTAATCACAAGTTTTTTTAGTTACTAACTAAGTGAAAAACCTATATTAATTAATTTAACTGTTACTTATAAACATTGATGCATTGATTCATGTTTGTTAATTTTTTGCTGTTCCACTTTTTTAATTAATATAATGCTTGTTGTCTAACATTCATGGATCATCTAATTTCTATCGAAAATTTTATGTTGATTTTATCGTGTTTAACCAACATAATTTTGAAAAATGTTGTAGATTGACTAGTGAAAACCTGATCAGTTCCATATCTTATTGAAGAAAATAATATACTTTCGAAAATAAATATAGCTACAGATATGGCCTCAGGCCGCGAATGCCTACATTAAATTAAAAAGTATTCCGTGTTCACACCGTTGATGAAGCACCTAAAGGTGTTGCAGTGTCATGCTAAAGAAAATTACTATCCGAAACGAATAGAAACAGCCTTTGTATTGCAATGTGTGAAATCCAACTTGCGCCAATTCGTTGTGGTTGGTTAGCTGTCAAACATCTCTCTCTTCGTGTAGTTGGCACACATGCTGAACGTAGCTCATCATCATGGGTTTCACGATTTTACGAGAGAGAACCAACCCAACGAAGCATCGGCCAATAGTGAATTAGTCAACTATAATAATAATAATAATCGGCGGCAGACGCATTAAGACGCGCATATTTTAGGCAGTGGCAGGTGCTAAAACGTCCGACAGGAAAGTCGCTAATACCATTGCTCTTTTGTACATGGCTGCCCGCGATCGCAAAAGCTCGCTCGACATTAAAGGGAAATTTAAGAATGTTATCGAAAGGAACGGGTCTGTAAATCAGCGTTGGCCACTTAAACCGACGATTCGAATGCTACTTACTATGCAGACGTGTGTGTGTTTCGCATTGCACCAGGTTTTTACTCATCACAATCAGGTACCTCTATCTACCAATACCAATCCGTATAAATATGGCTGTGTGCGAGTGGCTCTGGTTTATAATCGTCTAGAGAGGAACATGGAAAAGTAATAATATCGAGAACTTGCAGATGCACCGTATCTCTACAGTCCTTTCAAGAAAATACATATATTAAATGTAGCTAAACTTTTCCCAACTGTAAGAAGACATCTTTCTAATTGAACTGAAAAGACCAAATCAGATCAGTTTAAAGGTAGGACCACAAGACATTTTTTAACTGATTCTGTTTTATCTGCCAATGTTCTGATGCTAAGATACGTAAGACAATTTAGGGGATGTAGGGGGTCCACCATGTCTTATTTTTTGTTACAATGGCTTGATAGTTCTTACGTAGGATCACAAACATGCGCAAAATTAACATCATACTACAGAAGAGTTGATTCTTGAATGACAAAGCAGAATCGACAACTATCAGAGATGTTCCAGCGGCAGATCCATTTTCCCAGTGGGTTTTGAGCCCCTCGTTGATCAAAATCTTTAAAATTACATACATACATTACGTGATATGTAAAGATGATTTTAATGATAAAGAAAAACTTTAAAACAAAACCAAAGTTGATTATATGTATTAGTTTTTATCCTTTATATTCTTACGTAATATTAATTCTTAGGGGGGAGGGGATCGGTCTATTCTCATTTTTTCTTGCAAAGGGGTGGACGAAAGTCAAAAGTTGTCTTAGGTAATCAATTTATAGCCCCATATCGTCCATACATCGTTTCCTTCCTGGTCTTGTACGCACTCGATAAATGATTTCTTGGAAAGATTAATAATTACGATCGGGGTATGTCCATATGGAGAATTACTCGAATACAGAAACAAAAATAGTGTTTGTAAAGACATTATATGTGAGACTGATGGAAAGAACCCAGTGACGAGGAATAAAGGCAGGAATGTATAAAAACGGTATACATTATAGTCGAGTTTACAACACTGAGACGAGATCATCAACGGTCTGCAGATAGTAAGTGTTATGTAGTCTTGGTATGCTATTTAGTCACAAACGAACCTTAAAAAAGAATGTCTGTTTGTACGTGCTAATCTTCGAAACGGCTTTTACAAACATACAGAGGAGATTGTCAGGAGCCATCTCAGTTACTTTTTTTTGCACGTGGCTGAAACCGTGAAGTAAAAGTTATTAGTTAATAAATTATGTACTTATAAGCATATCCCTAAATAACTATAGCCATTGTTCTACACCAATCCTTTAAATATTTTATTCGTGAAAACAATGAACCGTATATAGTAGATACAAACTTTACTAAACAATTATGTCATCCTATCTGTACTGACGCTTTTTAATTTTTATTACTTTACACACACATTAAGTAATGTATGTATACATTAGTTAATAGTCATATTTATTAGTTTTTGAATCAAATTGATAAAGGGTTTTGAAGTCTGTTTCATTTATCTTTTTCAAATAATTCTTTATAATAATAATCCAAATAATAACTGACATTTAAAAGACATTATCATCTTAGTTTGCCTTTAAAATTATATAAAACAGTTCTTTTGGAAATAATTAGTTTTGGTCTATTTTGTCTACTCGAAAACAATTTCTATTCAGAAAATTTATCATAACATATATTGATTATAATCAAAAATTGATCTCAAGGATGTATGACAGTGGCAGCGGGGACCTACCGTTTGTGTTTCCCAATCAACACGTGAGTTCTGCTGTGTGTTGAAAAACAGCAGACGAGAAATCATGTATTTTATATGTTCCTCAATTTATGACTTTTTTAAATGTGACGGTTGAATTGTCCCATCGAATCGAACATTTTATTAATACCGATCTTCAGCATGCATATTTTGGGGTTATATTTAGATTCATACAAAAAATAAATGGCGAACTGCATTAAAACTGCATAAAAACTTCAAACTGTTTCAAAAAACATATTGGAGCATGAAGAAAAGATTAATGTGAATCAGTCTTCAATCCCACTGAGCTGGAAACCTCCAAAATGTTTGCATTCTGAGTTAAATATCAAAAATCATGATATCGCGACCCCTGAGGAAATGTATCGTTACAATTTTTTTGCTATTTCCAATCAAGTAGTCGAATCCACTATTCAACGGTTCAACATGTATATTGCAAAAAAAAATTTTAATCAGAAGTCAATAGGTAGTTGAATTTTACAAAAATGATTTTTCTAAAGACAGTCTAAGTGACCGAGACATGTTTTTATCTTTAATTAAAAAGGCGGACAAATAAATAAACAGTTTAAGAGATAGTGTCGAATTTTTGCGAGAAAATATTGAGGCAATCAGTATTCGGCCCAAATTTTTTAAATTCGTTCGGTTACTCATGACGATTCCTGGTTTTTCAGCACCAAAATGTATTAAAAGTTACATTCGATCAACTATAGACCAAACTAGATTAAGTAATACTGCAATGTTGTATTTTTCTAATAATGTTGTTGACAGAATTGATTTTGAAATGTTTCCCTATTTTTATACATTGAAATTTTTTTTTAATGTACCAATTTACACTCTGACCCCTTCACATAGGCACCTACGTCCATATATACCTACAGATCTTTCCAAAAATAACCGCCTTGTGTCAATTGTGATTTTAAATTCAACCAAATAAAAAACGGACCGGTCCGAGCAACTTTCGTGTAAATATGTAAATTTATTTTTTTTGTATCTTGAAAAGTCCTGATGTTTCAAGAAGAAGATTGTAGCTCATAGTCTTGCGTTATAATAACAACAAACTATCAAATACCGAGATATTCACCTATTTGTTTAGTTAGTAAATATTACGAAAATTCTATCCTAAAACAACAAGGTAAAAGTTAAGAAAGCATGCACATACTTCAATTATAAATTAAAAGGTTTATTACACACGAGGTGATTGTTTCTTTCCCTTCTTTAAATTAGAAAACAAGGAAAAACATGTTAAGGAAACGCAAACAACTGATTTAACGAATTGAGAAAGAATTCATACCGGTAAATGAACTTTTATCAATTTTTAATTTATATTAGTAATTATTCAACAGACAACTAAATTTTTTAAGGAGTACGTAATATTTAAATTAATACTAGCTGCAAAATGTCAAATACTAAACATTTAAGAGTATAATTTGTAGAAATATAGTTGAATACATAGACATATACCTATGTATATTTTCAAAATTAGTTTTCAGTTTACCAAATTAACCAAGTATGGCACCTTTATTTAAAGTGCATGTACTGTATATGCAAAAGCATGCATAAATATTTACATGTTACTTGAACTCCTATATATAATTAATAATTACATCAAAATATATAATTCTAATACGAATAAAAATGTGGAAATCATTTACGAGGTATGTTTTTTAAGTAAGTAGCGTTTCGAAATTAATGAAAAATGTAGAAAAATATCTTAATAATAATTTTATTTTTACATTTTTACACACTGTTTTGACTTCGTCATCATCTTTAAGACCCTGACCACCCAGATGTTCCTTCAAGTGCAGGAATAAATGGTAGTCACTGGGCGCCAGATCAGGGATGTACGGAGGATGATGTACAATTTCCCAGTGAAAAGATGTGATGAGATCATTGGTCCGATTAGTCACATGCGGACGGACATTCCTTACCATTCCATCACTCATAATGTTTTGTCCGTAAACTGCATAGATCTCACGATGAATATTAATCGGTTTTAGTCCTTTAGCCCTATGGAATCGTATAACAGCCTGGTCTTCACAGTCGGTGGGACTCACGATTATCGGAAGCATCCTAAACACTCAGTAAGCAACGTAAACAAGGGTGAATCAGACTGTAATGGCGTCAGTGCGTAGGTAAGAGATGTAGCTACTCAGTGCGCATGCACGGAACGCTGACCGCAGATTTCAAAACGGTAGTTACTTAAAAAACATGCCTCGTATTTAACATATCAGGACAAAAAAAGACGGAATAATAAAAGTACCTACCTACTGATCTAATAAAAGAATAAAATCGGAAGTATGTTTAGGATCTTCTTTCCTAAACCGAAATGATTCTATTTGTCCGTCTCAATACGGAAAACGCAAGGCAAGGAATCGAAAAAAAAGTAAATTTGTTCTTTTTCTTTCTTAATTTTATCGATTTTCTTAGAAAGAGGCCGAAGAATCCACTGACAAAGTGCTACTAAGTATGGCATTATTCCGCGAATTATGCTGCTTTGTTCATAAAAAGAGCTTGTTTTCGCTAGCAGTTCTGTGTCTTGTTATTATAGTTCCAATCGGTTTTGGAAGTTTTATTGTGTCTAGGGAACGCCAGGGATTATGTTGCCCAACCGTTACACCAAGAGTTAAACAAAAATTCTGATGGTTGGACCGTATATGACAGTACGGCGACCCTTCCTCCTTTGTCTTCAACAAAATGAACTCGACTCTAACAGAATTGCTCAATTACGTGAAATAACCTCTTTATGAAACATAAGTTCCTCTCGATATATTTGTCCACATTTAGTTAAATAAAGTTTTAATCAAATTTAATTTGAAACCTTATTGATGCTTTGATGGTAAATAATATATCTAGGGACATATTGTAAGGACGGAACAAAGATAATGTTTTAATGTTTCTCTAAAACAAGTTTAGGCTCTCGGGTCGGGAAATTAGTAAATCGATGAATAAAACTAAATAACAATAACAATCGCAACAACAACAATATATTTAATAACAAAAGGCGGAAGGAAATGATTTTTACAGGAAAAAAGAGAACAAAAAAATATAATACAGAAAATTTAAAATAAAATGTTGTATAATACAACTGAAATAAATACGTTGTATTGACCGCCACACAACTAATCCAAATGATTGTAATTGTAACCTATATTAGGGAAAAGCATTTATTAAATATTTGACCGCATTAGTTATTAATTTCTCTTCGTTTCATAGTTTAATTTTTTAAAAATTGGATTGATTCAGCCGTTACTTTGTGATAATTCATCTTAACAATAAATGAATAAACACTGCTTTGTTTATTATCACTTTTTTATTAACAAATCTTTTTGACAAGCTATTTGTCGAAATTATAGTCAAAAGTATTTGTTAATAAAAAAGTGATAATAAACAAAGTAGTGTTTATTAATTTATCGTTAAAAGTTTTAGTTTATCTTACAGAATTAAGAACAAAATCTCCGGAGAGGAACTGGTATAGCTTGGGACAAATCAGTTTATATTTTGGCTGCCTTAACTGGATTTTTGAACAAACTAGTTTGACTTAAACAAATCTGGTTTATCCTAAAATTGGGTTTGGCCGGTAACATATACGTACGCAAGCACATATCCATGAAGGTATTATACGCAGTTTTTCGTAAAATGATTAATAAATGAAAAGACGTAGTTGAATTTTTGATGTTTCGATCTGATGCACAATTATTTATTAAATAACATTTGAATTAAGTCATCCCTTCGATATACACTGTAGTGCAAAGCCGGAGGGTAGGGCGGTAACATTCTTTCAAGAATAGTGGAAATGGGTGGGTGGTGTTTAGGGAGAGAAATATGAGACGGGCGAAATAAAGACAGAAGAGAAGTGAAAGATTATCTGCTCCAGCATTTATCTAAATGATCCATGGAAACCACAGAAAATTTGAACCATAGCAGACGGATCCGTAATAAAACTGGTGACCCGAATGACCTAAACTACTAGACCACGCCGCTCGGTAGCAATTGAATTAAATAATTCGCCTAGTTAATCTTACTTAAAGTTAAAAATGTGTGTCCAGGAGGTTGTTGTTTTTTATTTCATATGCAATGAAAGAATGAGAAAATGACAGGATTTTGCTAAAGGTAGAGTGATACCCTTTTCCTAAATGTAACAATAAAATAAGCAATGTATCTGGTAATTATGAAAAACATCAAAAATAGGCGTAAATAGACTTGTCATTGGGGAAATGCAGCTATAAATCTGGTAGTAAATTTGTGCACGTTGATGCTGAGCAGATATTTATCAAGCAACTTAAAGAGGATGTTAGAGAACACCTGTCTTCTGTAAGTCAAGTGAATTGGAACAACCTCTGAATACTTAACTAGAGGAAACAAGCAATTTTATGGCAGCTCAGAATCAGCGTTTCGAAGAAAGACATTCTGTTATTATTCTACGTGGGAGTGTTGACTAAGGACAAATTGTCAAGGATAACTGACAGTAAGGACACTAACAAATGGAATATTTGCCATTTATACTAGCTATTGTTCATGTTTTATATGGCGAACCGAATACCTACCACTGTTATTAATTTATAGTTAAGTACATCTTTCGTGCCTTTCTAATTTTGTCGTAAACTGAAGAAAAACTAGAAATTTGAATGTAGTTTTTTGCAAATTTGCTTGGATTTATTGGTTTATTGAGCCTGGAGAAATCAATAAAATTCGTATTGTAATATACACATAAAAGGAACAGGAATGTTTGTGACTTTTTTTTATATTAAATCTCTTTGTGTTAATTTCTCATTTATTCCGGAAAGTTTTTGTATGAAGCAAAAAGCCCCAGTCTTCATTTCAACTCCCATTAATTTTTGTTCCAACCAACGCAGTTTAATTGAATGGCTTTGGGGAAGAGAGCATAATGCTCACCTATTTTTTCTCCATACATATATAAACGGTAACACGGACGATATTGTAATAAGAAACGCAAAAAGGTCACGTGGGGAGTAAGTTCGATATCCTGTCGAAGACGCGGTAGAAAAACATGCAAGGAGAAGAAGAACAAAAAGGCGCGAAAAAAGAGACAGACGGCAGCTTCATTACATCTAGCCAATGTATCCCTGTGGCACAAGATACAGCCCGTTCCGCATGAAGTCCTTTTATTCGAAGGATTCTACGTTATTTACATTCTCTTTAAGTATTATGTTAGAACAAACACATGCAAACAAATCAAAAGATGTACCATAATTAAGTACCTTCTATGCATTATCTTAAATTAGAGATACCTAATTATATATGAATAAAGCACTTTTCTGTATGTCCATTGTGAAGATATTTTTTTCCGAACCCTGGACGGATTATATTATGGGAAAAGCGAACCCCCCCCCCTCCTGTGGACGAAATAACTTCCCAATAATCCAGTGCCACAGATGTCCCGATGAGTTTGAATGAAAGGAAAGTTTACCTTCACAAAAGCGTCTTAAATAAATTCAAGAATATGTAGAGTTCCTAAGTGTACGGATTTATTTTTTTAACAATTTAAAATAAGATTTGGTAATCGGGTGATTGGCAGCTTGGGCTTGTGAGATTGTGTTCTTTCGTCTATCGGTATACACGAGAAAAGTAATTATTATAGATTCGAAGCTGTGGAAGTCCATAGCTAGGTCGTAGTGAACTCTGGATTCTACCTACCATGCACATAATGACGTCCTTGTCCTTTGTCCTAAACTATGAGAATCAGTAAGTAAACATTACTTTGATTCATGAGATATGTATTGCATTCGGATGGTTATATATGGTTAGTCTGGACACCAGAAATGACGCGATGTAATGATTTCTATATGAACAATCATTTTTACCTATATAACTCAAGAATTGAATGTAGGTTTTCATGGCCGGCGTCTTTAGTATTATGGATGTTTTCTGGGCTTATAGACCGTGGTCTTTGGGATTTACGTCAGACCATGGACTGGAGAATTACTTAACAAATGTTAACACGGTCTTCAATATTGTTAAGAACAATTCGAAAAATGAAAGGGCCAGAGTTAAGAACTATGGATTCAATATTGACATCCAAATAATCCGATGTGGATAGGTAAACCTATAGATTTGTTTTTTATGAAAAATCCAAAATGGTCTCAGCAAATACCAAGTGAATTAAACGCAGTTATCTTTTGAGTTAAAATTTGGAATTTGGATGTGATATGAGAAAAATTTGTGTTTGCCATCGAAACAGACTGTATCGTGGCTGTCCGTTAGCGCGAGGCAGCGCGAGAGAGTTAGCCGACGACACCGGCGGGGGAAGCCCGAGGGGGGTTCGCGGCAAGTGTCCTAAAACTTTTACAATCGCTCGCTGGCTGTGCGGCGGCAACGGCACACTTGATGGTCTATCTTCCAATGTGAGTACGGCCATAACACTAAGATGTATACGACTGCGCTGGGCCCCTCCTATATGCTATATGCAATCCGCATGCCACATACCTATAGGTATAACGCAGCAACAACTACCACGGGGTGCTTGCTTTTACTCGAATCGACTCGATAGTATAGTGACAATCATTAGTTGTGTTCGACAGCCGCCGGCGTGCCCACTTTTATACAGACAGCGCGCAAGCACACACATTTACTTGTACAAACACAGAGAGAGAGAAGAGGTAAAACATAACCTACTTTTTGCTAATTGCCGTAATAATAATGTATGCATGCATGCCGCGAATCGCGGAGTGGCCCGTGATCGATGCGCCTCCTTCAATTGTCTTCCGTTACCGCAACCTGCTTGCTCTAATAATAACAAGTAACCACTTGCGTACCTCATAACGCACACCGGAGATCAATTAGCTGTAGGTACGTACTACTTGATTACTTCGGTTGTACGTTCGTTGTACGCCTCGTTCGATTCTACTCTTCAAGTTCTCGATGACGTGAACAGGTCGACTACATCTGCCGAACCCCAGCTTGGGAGAGAATGAATGGGTGCAAGCATGTTTCTGAGTAAACCATGTGCATGCATGGCCGCCAACTTAACGCTTGCATGCAATGAAGTCGCAATTTCACATGCACGCATATATATATATATATATATATATACATATATATTGTATATAGTTAGGTACATGCTACTGGAGTAAAGCTGGTTCTAGTGCTAACTGCCTTTTTGACTTTATCTTTGTAAATAATATTGGCAATTGTGTAATTGTTATTTTTTTGCATGTCGCATTTAACATCTTTTTAGCGAATGTTCTTGTAAATATATCTACTACGATCCATTTTATTTTATTCCAGATCCAACACGTTTCTTGTGGAGAATGAATAGATATATAGATATATATCCACCATTAGTACGCCTTTCCAAGGTAAGATTCTTGCTTTATTTTCGTTGTTTTTGATGTATAATGTAGGCGGATTGAATATTTTTACCCATGTCCTTTAAGCACTAAATGTAAGCTTTACTGATAACTAGGTCCAAACATGACTTATTGATGGGTGATTAAGAATTTCCTGGGATATGCATAAACATAATATATATTACAGCGAGAGCATCTGGGTAGTTTTTGATTCATTCAAAATGAATAAAAATGGTTTGTAGATAGGTACACGAAAATATTTTAAAGAGATTTCTATTTTAAACACTGGTGACAATGTAGGCATCAGTAATGGATTAAATTCTAATAGTAATGTTGCAAAGTGGAAAGTGTTCTACGCATCTAAGTCCAGTATGAAATTTGATGAATTCATCTAGCTGTAACATAACATAAGAAAGGTTTAGAGCTATGAGATTGGCAAAATCATATTAATGGTCGTGATCCAAAGAATATGCCAAACCTGGATAAATCCAACAAATTCTTTACTGAACATAGATGCGTAAAAAACTCTCTATACTATATAACAAGTATAAGTGAAGAATTCTTTTATGATTAATATTCCCATTTTTTGTTTTTCATTATATATATTTATCGAGTTACTATTTCGCATTTCTTTTCTAAATCAAATCCATATTCGGCAGAATTAATAGCTACTATTCCCCTAAATTCAGTTGGACATTATTGTTTATGGCTGTACAAGTGTAATTATACAGAATAATAACTTCATCAAACTTCTAATTTCGTTTATTGTCCTAAAACACGCGTCTGCGTCAAAATGCTCCGAATATTATAATTTATCCTCGCGCAAAACCTACCCCGTCAGCCTATACCATTATCCAATACAATTTCAAGCTACATCCGAGTTGACGGTTACACACATGAATTTTTCAGTAGGCATAATGTAAATTCTCCCGGTAGGTTGGTATATTCCATCCAGGAAACTGACGCAACTGTATCTCCTGCACCACAAATTAATTAACTTTGGTTACAATCTGTTGAAACAATAAATATGCTATACCTATGTATTCTAGATACCTGTTAAATGTATTTATTTCGTTATTTCGTACCTTCTATGTGGCCAAATAATTTTATATAATATATATCACAGGAACGATTTACCCTTCGGCCCTTAGAGACACATATTATCATTTCCAAAGCGAAATTTTGCAATGCGGTTTTGATGTAGGTATGGTTTACATGTGGCAGATTTTTGTACCTGTGCTAAACATTTTTCGTATTTCGTTTGGGGTTGCTCGGGGGGATAAGTACGTGCGGGTGGGTAGGTGTACATGGCGAATGACGCGACCGGTTCCGTTCGTGTAGGGTGGTTGGTGGTGTAAGGGGGACGGTTGGGTGGCGGCTGCAAGCGCCATCGATCTACCCCTATTACGATCGCCGTCATATAGACGTCTAGGGCGGATCCCAGACCGGCAACATCGCGCGTCACATTCAATTATCCATTTTCCCGGATATAGAAATATATATGAACGACGGGACGCGGCCACAGGCGAACACCATAAACCACCTTCACATACTCATACACGTATCCGAGTCCTGTTTGGTAAATAACAATTTGGCAAAATCGAGGGTGAAAAGCCGAATGACGAGTTTTGTTACAAATATTTGCCAATTCGCGGAAATTTCATTTTCAACCGCAATACTTACATTATTAGTAAGTTTATAATACTGACGCATTATATAAATAATAATCAAGCCGTTACTCGACCGCGTCGCTGGATGTAACTCGATCGACATTTAGTAAAATATAAAAATATTAATTACCGTCATTTAAGCCGATTCAAATCCCTGTTTAAAATAATAATTCAAATGTATTTTTAATTATGTTTAAAAATAATGAAATGTTTCCTTCGTATAAAATTTTCTCAATATTTCAAGTACCCTCCACCCTACTAGTAAATAAACTTCGCAACTTCTAATTATTTCTGGAATCATTATCATAGGATCGTCAGGCCGAAGACTGGTTGAGCTAATCTACGTATTCATCTAGAAATTAGAATACCTTATATACCTAACTTTTTGCGGACAATAATCTAATTCAGGCCTTCCCCTGCCTCGATTTACTCCTGTATCTGCATCTAATTTGTCTCTAACTAGTCCTTCATGTCTCAGAAGGTGTCTTACCAATCTATGTCTCCTTTTCGTTATAGACTTCCATAACACTCTTTTGTTTTCTTCTGTCTATTCACGGTATATTTATTAAACGCCTATAACACCACATGTGAAAAGCTTCTAACTTTTTCTTTTCTTGTTTTCAACATAAGTATTTCTGATTAAATTTCGGGGATTGTATTTCTCTACATTGACGTACTCAAAGCATTGGTTGACTGTGGATCCATCTTAAACTAGAAACTATTTAGTTACAGCATGACTCTCACTGTACAATAATGTACAATAAATATTATTATTTTTTGTTCTTATACTTTTACTATGCTCTACGATCACTATCTATCTATCTAAAATAATCACTTTTTACTAAATTTATTAATTATACCAAAATAACATTTTTTTTTTAATTTTTGTCTGTCTGTTTGTTCCGGCTAATCTCTGAAACGGCTGGACCGATTTTGACAGAACATTCACTGCCTGATAGCTACTGTAATAAAAAGTAACTTAGGCTACTTTTAGTTTAGAAATTAATTATTATTATTAATAAATAGTTACTTGTTTATAAAATAAAAGTAGCCTAAATTTCTTCTTATTACATTGGCTATCTGCCAGTGAAAGTCCCGTCAAAATTAGTCCAGCCGTTTCAGAGATTACCCGGAACAAACAGACAGACAAAAATTGTAAAAGCTCCTCCCGCCACTTAATATCATAAAGGCTGCCTGTCGCGCGGACTCAGAACGTGCGAGCGGGCTATTGCTAACGGTTGTATCTCAACGACTTCGTTTAAAAATTTAAAAATAACTCATTTGTTAAATTCCACAGCTAGTTTTTTATATGTACTCTCAGTAAATTATTATTGATTTTGTGCAGAAGGTTTGACAGGACTTCAGTACAATATTTGCCGGAATCTCAGCTCCCACCATAATACAATTATCCTTGCCGTTTGTTTGTTGTGCTTTAAATGTGGTAATTAACATCAAAGGTTTAATTATTCTTCCAAAATAGTGTTTTTGAGCAGTTTTCATTACATGACTATATTTAACTTGGTGTTTATCAATTATTATTGTTTGTGACAATAGGCCACAGTGCGTTATTTGTTTTAAAAGTTTGCTATGGAAAAGTTTGAAAATATGCAAACTATCTTAATACTATAAGTATTCAACAAATAAAACTTAAGGAAGTCTGTGAAAAACGAGCGCAGCCGTCATATTACTCCAGACAAGGATTTGTGCCAATTGATGTCTGTTTAAAAAATTAAAAGCACGATCAAGAGTGAGCTAACGAAAATGAAATCCAATATCCTTTTAACTCCTACAGACACCTCTGCCTCCGTTTACTCCTACTTTTGCTTTTAATATATAATATAAAAATGGTAGCGTTGACCGAAACTGGTTAGGAGTTTTCTAATAAAATTTGGTGAAACTTTCCTTTTATTTGTTTTTTACGTCATTAAGTATGTTTCACAACGGTTGCACCCCACAAAGTGTTAAGTCTAATGTGTTTCTTACTCTATAGCCTATCTTATCTCTCATTGACTTCCACAGCGCCTCTTATTCTCCTACTCTTTCTAAAACTTCCATCTCAAATCCTTCTAACTTTTTCCTTTCCGCTTTATCCACTATCCACGGTTCGCACACATACAGAGCCGTGCTCCAAATATACACTTTTAATAATATATTTCCTGTTTCTGAATTAACCGATTGCGTGCACACAAGTGATTTCGATTTATTAAAAACAACTTGCCCCTGAGCCATCCCTTCATTTACATCTCTACCTCGTTCTCCATCATTTAAATGTGCATTTAGTGGTCCATCATGATTCATAAGCTTCTGATTATCTAAAATAGATCATCTTTTCTTTAATCCGACGGTGGGTCAGGGGCCAACCTTATTCAGCAAAACCATCTGGAAGATATTCAACCAAACCTGTTTCATTAGATATTAGCTTCAAATGGAGCTTCCATTAACAGCGATCTTTATTAAACTTCTTACATGAATATCAGTGACGGTTATAACAAATTGTTATAGATAATAATTTTCTACCTGTACATAAATGCGAATAAGCTAATTATTTAAGAACCCTGATAAAACCTGAGCTATACTATTACTCTGTAACGTCTTTTAGGAGTAGTATATATGTAGGTATACCTATGTCAATTTTTTTAATATATGAAAATTTGTCTGAATTCAGAAGAAAATAAATCCTTGATCAAAAGTTTGTAGATCGCAATTTTGCACATTCTGAGTATTTTTGGGTCACAAACTGAATAAATTTAAGTAGTTGTAAGTAAATAAAGCAATGCATTTCACTTAGTTGCTATTTGAATCATGTGCAGTTCTCGCAACAATTCTCATAAATACTTTCCCAGAATACTAATACGGTGATGGTAACATGACGACTGTTATTTACTAGACTGAAATAGGCTACGAAATGGTAAAACTAAAGTAAAAATTAAAATAGTTTGTTTTTCTTATAATAGTTATATACATTAATAATTGTTTGTGAAGTGAACAATTTTAATAATGAATAAACGAAATGAGTGCTGACTGGAACAAATACTTCTATTTTTTTAATATTCACACCGTTTATTAAATATTTTTTTGAGCAATTAGTTCCTTAAAAATAACTACTTATAAGTGAAACACCTATATGACGTAAATGTTGCAAAACATTGGAATACTGTTTATATAAAAATCAATAGATTAAATAATTTCAAAAGAATATCTCCGAAAAGCAAATCTATTTTCTTTATGACATTTCAAGTAAAATGAAAAATATGAATGCCCCTACTTGTCATTTCAAGTTCCCTGTTACGCGAAAAAAACTGGACCGTCTAAATTAAAATTTTTAACCACTTTTAGTAGTTTTGATCAGCTTTTAGGAGACCAAATTCTATGCTTAACTATAAGAAATACAGGTATTCTTTTGTTATTGACAATATTTTACGTGGATGTAGACATTATATAAGTTGTAACTTCATCGTATACAATTAACTAAATATCGAATAATTTTAGAGAGTTATTGTTGGATTACCTGATTAATTAACTTTTGAACAAAATTTGCAATGCCTTGTTTACTTAAAAATTATAAGAAAATTTTATTAAAATTGCTCAAACGTAAACCCTTGTAGAAGATCGATAAAAATAATGTAATAAGTAGAATAAAACAACAACTATAAATGTTTCACTAATTTATTACTGTACTCGACATATGTTATGTTTCGGGAAAAGCCCATTATCAAAAGTATAAGAATTACTAAAACTAACATGCACTTATCCCTAATTTATACCCATCAGCTAACACGGTTTTTGCTAAATAGTAAGGAGGATGATGTTTGGCCTAATTCCAGTTGATTGTTGACAATATTAAGCTTACTTTCTAGTGCTCTTTTAATTTCGAGATTCTCGAGTATATTTAATTTTTTACTTTTATTTACATTGCTGTGTAATATTTTAACATTTTTTAGATCAATGGAGTGGTGGTTATTATAAGCTACGATTACAATCCCGCCTTATTTGATCAGCTTGTTGTTAAGAAACAGAAAAAGTTTGTCACAAAAATGCTATACAATAACAATGTTACGAATAATACACAACAAAAAATATACACCTCATTACATTATATAAAAAATGTTACACCAAGATTCAAAAACCAGCTTGATAACGTAGGCATCATCGCCATAGAAAATAATAAACGTATTTTTCTCATTCTTAAAATGCAGTTTTACAAAAAGTGCACCATTCACATTCATTAATAAACGTAACTTAAAAAACATGCTACTTAATAATAAAACCTATATAGACCCACTTCTAAAAATTTACCAGATCTTTTGTAATGAATGTAATGCTACCTACATTGGTCAGAGTGGCAGATCAATAAAAACAAGGTTAAAGGAACATTTATATAACATAAACAAACATCAACAAAAAACCGGCATTTCTTAGCATTGTACGAAATTTCACCACTCCACTGATCTACAAAATGTTAAAATATTACACAGCAATGTAAATAAAAGTAAAAAATTAAATATGCTCGAGAATCTCGAAATTAAAACAGCATTAGAAAGTAAGCTAAATATTGTCAACAATCAACTGGAATTAGGCCAAACATTTTCCCCCCTAGTATTTAGAAAAAACTGTGTGAGCTGATAGGTGTAAATTATGGATAAATGCATGTTAGTTTTAGTATTTCTTATACTCTTGATAATGGGCTTTGCCCGAAATATATGTCGAGTACAGTAATAAATTAGTGAAACATTTATAGTTGTTATTTTATTCTACTTATTGAATACCATATTTCACAAGTGCACTGTGGACAGTTTAAATATTATTAAAAAATAATGTAGGCCAAAAAAATATTGCTCTTCTCCTTTCGAAGGAACGTTAGTAAGAATTGTTGGATTAATAATATGTAACATATAAAAGTTACAGTATTATTTTATTTATTATTTCATTTAATTGAACATTTTCTTACCTTTATTTCGACTAAAGTAGATTTGATTTGTCCTTTTTCCTGTCAGTTCACAAAATGGCACCCACCAGCATGAGTAATACTATATATAGAAGGTATCTAAACTAAATCCACAGATAAGTAACTTGTAACACTGCTGAGCACTTTTAGACTAATGAAGACTCACATTTCCATAAACGTAGTAGGAAAAACAATACGCCAGTTTTGAAGTTTATCACTAGAATCCGCCGGATGTTCAACCAACGACTACACCGCGTGAATGTATCTTTAGTCAGATACCTAATGAATGAAGGTTGAAATTCTAGTAGTTTTCTCTACGAATTCGGCGACTAGAAGCTACCGAAAATTGAATGTAGGTCATTTTTTGCAGACTTAGAAAGTTTCTAGTTGAAACGCGTTTCTGTTATGGCTTACGGTCGGTCCGGCTACCTCACAACTTGGGGTAGTTTCCCTGCCAAGGGGAATTTGAGAGGAATCAACCCTCGAAACGTAATGTAACGTATAGGAAAATTAACAAACAGAACATGTAATAATATCCAATCTAGAGCTTCCAATGAGGCTTTACCTTTTTTATTTAATACATTGAAACAAATTTCAAAAATCTACATACAGGCATATCTGTAAACAGAGACTTTAGCTACTAATAACGAAGTTTCAGCAAATTTTGAAGATAGAAGAAAAAATATACATAAATTAGATTTGAAACGTATTTATCCTGTACATATAGTAGGTAATATAGAAAATAAACAGTATTGTTACATAGTTAATTACAGTCTTAATATAGGTATCCCATAAAATTGTAAATAGATTACGAAAATTAGATATAATCCCTATTTGTTCAAACAAATTTAACTTAAAATCACTTCTACTTAAATAATAAAGATGAGGTAGATATATTGAAGAAAAGCGAAATGTACCAAATCAATTGTGAAAACTGTAACGCGATTTATTTAGGGCAGACAGATATAACACACAAATTTATCATAAATAAACAAAATAGTAACGATTATTCATCCCATTGTTACAGTTGATTGTATAGTTTTGGTAAGATAAAATTGGGTATTTGGTTTCGATGATGACGATTTTCGTATAAAGTAATACTCTTGCGTAAGTTATATTATATATAAAATAACATATCAAATTGTTTTTCTTGTGTTTACGTATTTTAAATGTATGAGACATGTTTTTTAAGTAAGTGCCGACACTGGGCGCCTGATCAGGGCTGTACGGAGGATGATCTAGAGTTTCCCAGTGAAAAGGTGTGATGAGATCTTTGATCCGATTAGCCACATGCGGACGGGCATTGTCAGGCAGCAAAACGATGCCCTTGCTCAACTTGTCACGTCTTTTGTTCTGGATTGCACGGCCCATATTCCTTACCGTTCCATCACTCATAATGTTTTGTCCGTAAACTGCACAGATCTCACGATGAATATCAATCGGTTTTAGTCCTTTAGCACTAAGGAATCGTATAACAGCCCGGACTTCACAGTCGGCGGTACTCACAATTATCGGAGGCAGCTTAAACACTCAATAAACAACGTAAACAAAGACAAATCAGACTGTAATGGCGTCGTGCGTATGTAAGAAATGTAGGTACTTATTGCGCATGCGTAGTACGCTGACCGCAGCGCTGCGGTGGCATAATTTTGAAACGGTACTTAAAAGACATGCCTCCTAAAGTTACAATAGCTCATGTAAGTATTTTAAAAAACAACGAAAAAGACATAGAACAGTGTTTATCGCCAAGGATTATTAAATTTATTAACCTACTAGTTTTACACAGATACATTTTACTGTAATTAGTTACAAAGGCAATAATTCTTGTTATCATAAGAACAAACAAATGTAAACAATATTAAGAACCAGGCGTTTACAAAATTCTCGGTTTGTATAGGTATCTAGGAAAAAACTGTTTCTACTCGAATTTTTGGTTACCATATTAGTAATGTCTCTTTTGTTAATTAGAGAAGGACTATTTCTATAATGTTTACTTCTGACATGAGAGAAAGCGGAGCTCAGCAGTTAAAGTATTTTGAATATTTTAGTGGATACCTTGAAATCAGGTAAGGATTAATGTCCTATGTAAGAAGATTAAAAACCTGCCGCTTATAAATATATAAAAAAAATGTGAGAAACTTTTGGAATTTCTTATTCACAATACAATAAATGGGTATGGCGGCAAAGTTCTAATGTGCTGACTCTTACCCGTATTTGTAACGAAAGGGTGGCTTTCTAATCCTGCAAAAAATGACCTACATTTCTTACAACTATGGGACGCCTATCTTTGAGAGTGTCTGTTACTAGAAAAAAATTAGATACTAGTTCAACCCATCCAAATTGGGAAGAACTAGATTCCACTAGTGAATATTTAACCACAGTCACTACCTTAGTCTCTATATTATGACCCTACGACAATCGAACATTGACGTTTAAACACGTTCAACAGGTCAAAACGTTGATGATATTTAATTAAAAATTTTGGTTAAACGGCAACATTCTGGATATAGAAAGTAAGTGCGTAGGTAAGTTCCTTCCATAATTTTGTACCTATCAGGGAAGGAGATAGCTCCACAAAATTACCTTACAAACCTACCTATACGCTAGCACCATAGATACGTGGGACTTAATTATATTATAATAAATTCTATATTGACTGACTGTCTTATTGTCTTAAATAAAGTATTAAAAAGTACAAATGTAGTACTGTAGGAACCTAAAAAATGAATAAAAGACTCCTATGCAAATATGAACGTTCAAGGTATAAAAGAATGAATTTTGTTATATTTACTATGAATTATTAAAATTTCAGAAATAATGCATAAAATAAATAATAAATACGTTTTGTAGGTACTCACATTACGAACGAGAAAAGTTTTCTGTTTTTGTTTATTAAGCTCTTAACTTATGATTTTGTATTTTTTTAAACAGATGAATTGTTTTGTTGTTTAAGTTAATTACATAAACTGGCGACTATTATCATATTAATAGAACTTCATAAATTTAAATTTGATAAATTTGATTAACAAATAACGAATTAAATTAACAGGCATGATTGCTGTGGTTTTGAAAATATTAATTATGATAAATAAACATTAGCGTCATATACAATTAGTTAGATACTTTAAATGGTTATTTTATTAGATTACTTAAAAAACAACGAAAATAGTAACGACTATGTTAATAGTTAATTAAAAGTTATATAACGGACATATATAAAATAAATAGGTATAACCAGACTAAGTCGCTACATATAATAAATATGAGATTAAATTTTGAAGAACCTTACAAAACGTTTATCCACAAGTTTTAAATTTTAGAAACATACTTCTTTCTTTTAGGGTTCCATACCCAAAGGGATCGCTGTCCGTCTGTCACCAGGCTGTATCTCATGAACCGTTATAGTTAGAAAGTTGAAATTTACACAGAAAACGTGATTTTTTGCCGTTTTTATAGATAATGGTACGGAAGCTTCCTTTATGTGCCGTGTCCTTATACGAACGTTAGATATCATATTGGCTATTACTAAACTTTGCTGATAATAGATCCGATCAATGCTACATTTGACTTGGTGGAACCATTCCCGTACATTTTGAAGCCAGGGTTTTCTTTCTTGTCAGGGACGTCTTCTTCGTCCACTTTTCCATGCATAATTAAGTGGATCATATTGTACCGTCCGAGGTGGCTCATTATGTGTGCAAAGTAATCTAGTTTCGGGATTGTAATTGTCTTGATTATTTAAGGCTGTTTATTTAAACGATGTGAAACTTATTTATTGCAGCAACTGACGCATTGTGCTAGAACACAATGAACATATGCTGTCATCTCAAAAGCCTTGAGCATTTTAGTAACGTCTTCGTCTATATCCAAGTTTCTACTCTGTACACTAGGGTCGAAAATATGTAACATTGTGTAAGTCTTAGGCTTAGTTCGATAGTGAAATCTTCATCCGAAAGAACATGTCTATGAGGATTTTGATTTCCTACATTACATTACCGAGCGGCGTGGTCTAGTGCTTCAGATCATTGTTTAGCATTCGGGAGGTCACCGGTTCGAACTCGGGTCCCGCTGCTCTGGTCCAAGTTTTCTGTGGTTTCCTTGGATCATTTAGGCAAATGCTGGAGCAGTAATATACCACAGATAATCTTTCACTTCTCTTCTGTCTTCATTTCGTCCGTCTCATCTTTCTCTCCCTAACCGCACCATCCACCCATTCCCACGATTCCTGCAATTCCTGCGATTCCGGCTTTGCACTACAGTGTAGGTTGGAAGGACTGCCCGACCACCAGCATGAGTAGCTAGTGGGAACGAAACAAAAAAAGTTTTTTTTTTATATTACATTGCTTACGCTGAACTCTATAATTTAGTTTCATTTATATGTTGTTTACTATTGACCACATATAGTCTTTGAAGTATTGAATTTCCATCCAAATTTGACGCAGTAATCCTGCCAACTAACAACTGTAATTCATCAGGGCTATTAGCTAACAGAACAGAATCGTATGCATATCGTAAGTTGTACATATTAACTTCATTTACCTTAACACCTCAATTGATCTCATAGTACAAAGCTTCTTTAAAGATGAACGTAGAGTATAAGTGTCAAAAAGCAATGGTGACATAATGCATCCCTGCCTTATTTCCTAACAAATTCCCACTAATTCGTATGAAATGTTCTGAACATCTCTGAAATATGTGGCTGCTAGTACCAATAGAGGCTTTTGATTATCATGAGGTTTTTTGTTGTCAATGACCATCTGCTGAAGAAGATGCTAGATATTTAGTTGTATATAATTATATAGTTATTCCATAATGAATTAATTGTTCCTTTAAACATATTATTTATTAATTTACTTATCATTACAAAATTTCAAATTAACTAAGACCTCAGATATTAATACAAATTAGTAGGAAATTGAGTATCATAAAGAAACTTTAAGATATTGTTTCTTTGGTCATCGTGATTAATTTATTAACTACACCAGGCCTCGGGTTTGGCAGGTACATGCATATTCTTTACAAAACAAAAAATAACAGTTAATACATTTTGTCTCTGGGTCCCATCAGTCTCCAGGAGGTTTTGAACTTTTGAACCATACTAGGTACCTTCCTATAGGAAAATTGTTATCATCAGTCCAAAAGTAGAAATCAAAATTATTTTTCAACTCGACTTCTTTAGGGTGTCAATCGAAGCACATAATCGCCAATATATGTCATTTAATATTTTTTTGTAGATATAGAGAATTAATTGCATTTAATTTGTTCTGATTGCAGATTAATATTTTTAAATGTTTTCATTAGGTTTTGTTATATTCGTTCTACTGGAAAGTAGGCTGTATAGAAAAAAAATATTTGTTTATACATTTAATTCTGTATTTTGTTTATTTTTTTGTTACCAATGTTTCGTATTTTTCTTTCATTGATTATTAATTTAATTTTCAATTGGTACGTACTTTATAAGTACCTACCTGTAAGAGTTTATGAAAACGTGATATGTTTGAAATCTTGTACCGTCTAGATGCATTTGTGTGAACGACAAGCCAGAAAATAGGCTGCCTTCAACGTCTGTTCAATAACTGCCATTGTAATTCACCAACTGACAGTCGTTTAACGATTTGATTGTATTACGGCTCTTGCGCCACGAACAAATCGAAATTCGTTGAAACACGCGCTTTATTTACAGAACTGTGTGTGTGTTTAGTCTAAGAAATCTCTTTCGATCCGTTTATGTTATTCTCTGCACAAGCGGTTACAATGAAGAAAGCAATTGGCCAGATTTTATTGCCTTATTATTTGCATGGCGATTATTTAAATTGCGGCACAGGTCGAAAGACTGTCTCACTAACTTAAAAGGGAACTTGGTATAAGCGTCATAAGTATTATACGTCAGTGCCATATTTTCACACGTGGAGGGGTTGTTGAATAACACGTCCTCGCCATTAGAAACTTTCGCCTAACGCCGTTAGCATTGTAACGCGTGTGTGAACTTGTGTTGTGTTTTAGGTTAGTGCATGTGCTATCGAAAAAAAGCTTCAGTTTTAAAAATATGTTGTAATAGACAATTTGTCAAAATAATAGTGGGAAAGTGACTGATAAAATATTATTATTCTTCGTTGATCTTTGAACTCACGTCTACAGTTTGAGGTTAGTTTGGTCTTGTAGAATATTATTGTTCATCATTAAATCGTTCACTAGATATCGATAATTCTAAATTTTTTAATTCAAACATTTCTACCTACAACAGAAAATTATCGTAATTGGAAGAAGCAATTAATGATCATTTAAATTTGATCAATAATTAGTTAGAATCAGATACTTCCAATTCCCCACTCGTTCTATACCAATCATTTAAATCATGCATCCACTTCTTTTTAACAATTAGGTATAAATAGCAGTTTTAATATTTTGAATTTTAGTAATCCATTGTGCTCGTGATAATGGCCGTGTCGAGGCAATAAATAAGTTGTGAAAACATTATTGTATTACTTGTTTTATTTTATCAAACATATTGCATAATAGCTGCAACTTTGAAATTTTGAATTACGTACAGAAATATACTTGTGTAACCAAGTAAACAATTGATTCCAAAGTAGGTATAGATATTGATGTTATTTTATTAGCAACTATTAAACAATTAATATAACTAGATGTACGTGTATTTTTAAACCACAACATTTACGTTTTGTTTCTGAGCATCAAGAGAAAATATTTTATTATTCTTAGTAACTTCATTAAATTTTTAAGGACTAAACGTTATTTGTAAGTAATGACCAAAGTAAGATCGAGAATGAGATTTAAACGTTTGTTTTGCTGTCGTCCTCGCTTACGTACGGCTTATATTGGTATTGTTCTTGAACTTGGTCAGTCACGATTGATAGGTATTACAAGAAATATGAGCCAAAACATGTTCTGCGTTTCCTTTCCTTATTTATGAAACGACTGAAACTAGAGGTATTAAAAGAAAAAAGTTTATCATAGAAATTTACGTAATTGTTGCAGGAAAAATATAGCGGAGAGGTACGGTTTTAAAGGTTTTGATAAACTTCTAAATGTAATCACTGAACAATTTTATGATCTTAGAAATGTGTTGCTTCTGTTCAATCTTAATCTCATCAATTGCTGTCACTTTTTCGTTATCTCTCGCTCTCAGCGTTAATATCGATTACCGATTGGTAAAAAATAATCGATTGTTACGTTTAATCATTTGTTTATTAATGAAGTAATTACTTGAAGATGATACCTACAGTTTCTGGATTAGGCTGACTGCAAACTTTTTATTTGAAAGCAAACATAAAGCTGCTCTACAGTTACAGAAACATTGGTGATTTTATTCCTTATTATTTTAGAATTTACAAAAACATATTCTGCATTGGTTCCTTAACATAGGGTAGGGCGGAGCTAGTTGATAAGTCTCAATGAGTTGTTATGAGACCTGATGGATTAGTAATTTATCCTGTAGCAAAAGTGTCCATAGTGATTTATTGTTAATAAGTCAGATTTAAGAGCTACAGCTGTTTATGTCCAGAAAGTCATACATGCTCAACGTACCCCATAGGAGAGGTAAGTTGAGCAGGGGTATTAGGCAAGTTGAGCACTAAGAATGTCTAGCTAAACCATGAGTTCAATTTTTACTAGAGATGAAATAAAATATCTGTTTGACAATCAGCACTTTATTTACAGTCTTTTAGTGACATTAAATGATGTTTCCCTACCAAGGCTGGTGGGTTCTGGCTTTCGCATGGATAACTCCGGATTTCGTTTTAAAAGCTCCGTAAGCCATTTTTTCCCGGCCATCTTATTTACAATCCAACTGGGTGGAATTTCAATGCCAAATTTAGCAGCACACTCGTAGGCAAGGCGACAGACGTCTTTTGGAAAATATCTATAGAAGATTGATACCATTTGTAGCAAATATTTTTTCAAAAGCTCCTCCTGTGTGAGAGAAAATACTTGCATCGGTGTTGCATAATCCATGGATGAATCACCACCTTCATTTAATTTCTTCAAAAATCTTGTCAAAGTCATCCCTTTGATACCGAATTATTTGACGCCGGCATTCACACTTTTTCCCTCATCGTTGACAGCCTTTGCAGCATTATTTATGTCTTCAGTAGTGTAAGAACATCTTGTAGTCTTCCACATGTAAGTCTGAATTCTAAAAAAAAATAAAACATTCATTACATTAGTTGTTTGAGTCGTGGGGTAAGTTGAGCAATTATAGCTCAACTAACCCCAACCTTAAATTTTAAAACAAAAGTGAGGTTATAAAAAAAAACATAAGAATTGTACTCAGAACCTCTCTACATATCAAAAGTACAATACAATTTTATGGAAGATTAACACTTACCTGATTGAAAACAGATAACATTCGACTAATACAGACGAAAACATGCGATAAACGATTTTTTTACTGTTTGTCTAACCGCCATTAGCGATCCTGTGGTGATTGCACCTTCCGCAACCCCTTCTTTCCGCCATAAGATGCCTATGTGTACGGTGAATAGTTTGCGAGATATTTCGATTGCCCAACTTGCCCCTATGCTCAACTAGCCCCGCTCTACCCTACGCGAAAATCCATATTGCCATCCTTTTATTAGACTAAGAATCGATTTTTAACTGTTCGGATTACTCTGTACTCATTATTTGCAATAAGGTTTATAGATGATGCGGTAGGATGATTGTGAAAAAACATTATAATAGATGTAAATAAAAACACTAGGTTTAATTTTCACAAAGTTTTTATTAGAAGACTCTAACAATTGTTTCGATTTTTCAATCGTTTTCAAAGAGATCATATACGAACTGTGTTCGATTAAAAATCGAAACAATTGTTAGAGTATTCTAATAAAAACTTTGTGAAAATTGAAACCAGTGTTTTCATTTACATCTAATATAATAGCAAATAAGATGGGATAAATCTTATGTAGCATTCAAATTCAGTTATGGTTTATGTTTACCCCGTTGACTATACTTAAAGCAATGTAACATTCTTGGGCGTATAGCGTATCTGTATTGTATTTTTTATATCACGAGTGAGTTCAGTATGCCTTACCATTACTTCTAGAATTGGTTTATACATACTATGTCGATGACATAAATGCAACCTCTCAATAATTTTACAGTATACATATATCTGTTGAAACTCAGATAGGTATGTCGTTTATTTACCTGATTGCAATGCCTATTTGGATGAAATTCACGATCGTGCTGTAAAATAGGTTTCACGCTAGCAGTGTGACCCTTTTAACCCTGCCCAAGAAAATACATTTATATCTACTCGATTACTCGAGAAGACATTCTAAAATGGTCGCTATGCATGAATTGCGTGCATTTAATTGCCCAGTTAAATTCGAAACGCTGTACGCTAGACCGTTTCAAGATAGAACAGCATTCGCTTTAAGTACATTCTTGTAAAGTTTTTGACCAATGAAAATTACAAGCGAGATGACAAAACAAAAATATCCTTACAAATATAGGTACGTGTAGGTGTATAGCTGAGGAATTTCAATTTTTTTTTTATATACTTACTACGTACAATAACATGCTTAATATTTGATAAAGGTTTCAATTCCTTTAAATGAATTATGTCAAAAACTGACCTAAATTTAAAATTAAATAATTGTATTCATCGTTATTTAATAGTGTCTTTATATTCTTATATTTATGGTGATAACATAGGTACGTTTGTTAAGTAAATCTGTGGAGATATCTCGCCCGAAGATCTAATATTCTGCAATCATTTGACCATTTAAACGTCTAATTAATTAAAGGATAGAACTAATTAACGCTCTACTGATTGTAATTAAAAATCGTAAATTTTTGATGTCTTTAACATGTTTAAATGTCTATATTGAGTCATAGCCTTGGAGCATAATAACACAGAGACAGCATTTAATACTATAGCAGTGATCATGAAATAGGAAATGATTGATTTTATCGACTTTTTCGTTCTAACTCTGCCTGAACATAGTCTGATTAGTAGAGAATGATATGGCAAGGGAGACAACCAATCAGGTCACGTTAGAGCGAGAAAGGTGAACCACAATTATCTACTATTTCAGGATCATTGCTTTATAGGTTCTATGAATCGAGCGGTCGTGTAATTAGCGGTAAAACGTAGAAATTGTAGATTGAGCGGTCACTTTTTCCATCTCATTTAAATATGTCGATTTTGCGGACAAGGTAACATAAGACTGTGGAATATGCGGTCATAAATTCGAATACCAATAAAACACTAACCTAACGCTTGCTTGCCTTTCTCACTGGCAAAAACTAATAAGCAATTTTTATCACCATTATCTGCTAACAAAAATGATTCACCATTCTTTGTAACAAGTAAATATTACTAATGACAGTAAATATCTAATAATTAATATTTATTAAGAGCAAATGAGAAAAATCATAACATCACAAGTAACCAATTTGTTTTCAAAAATAAAGGTGTATACATTATACACGTGAAACGCTTTTTTGACGGCAAAATCGACAGGTAAATTTTACCCTTCCTCCATTTTTACATTCAAGAAAGATTTGACCGAAAAATCCACTGACCGCTCGATGGACTGACCGCAAATAGGACGACACCGCTTTATAATACTAAATAATGTTTTGATGTCTTTATGCTCTATGGTCACAGCTGCCATGGATTCATCAATCCAAATCTGGACGGATTTCAACTACTAAAACCAACATTGTTTTAGTATTAATAAATTGAATTCCATCATACTTTCACAATAATATCCACGAAAGACTAATATAAAAGATTAGCCCTATTCTAACTCCCCCACAAAACGTTATAATTGTTAGTTAGAATTGTGATTTTTTGTGAAGCCGTCAACGGTCGCCTAAGCTACGCCACTATTTTTTTTTGTTTTCGGGGCATAGGGGAAATCTTCGAAAGACACCCAGCCGTCCCTACGACTGAGTAGTGTCGGATACCCGAGGAAAATGTCCTCGGACCTATCGACTAAAACCCCTCTATCTCATGCCATTATAGGACCTTTTAGAGTTCTTTAATGCGTATTCATGTAAGTAAAATACATGGCGTTTTTCAGATTTTGAACATCCCATGTAAATCGAATTAAGATAACTTAATTTTCAAAATACATAATTTTAAGATGAATAAACAAAGTAGAAATTGAATCTTGACTAGGCACATCGTCCAACATGTTTAATAAGATTAAAAAATAAAACACTTGGTACACTTTTGTTTCACAATTTTTATAACAATTACAAAAGAGAATAATTTTAGAAGAGTATCAACGATCTTATATATGTAGGAGTTAAAGGAAAAAATTTAAGAGTAGGGAGGTCCAAAATTCGGTTTTATTCATTTATTATGTTGTTAGTATGCTTTTTTTATTTTTAATATTTCATATAAATCTAGCCGTTTGCCTTTGTTTAAGTTATGTAACAATTTACAATTATCTGATACAGTGTTCGGCTAATCCAATACGTTTTTTATCTTGGATGATTGATTCTTTACATTCCTCCTAACGGGTTTTTAGAGAATGACCTGTTTGTCCAATATAAAAAAAGGCGGAGCAATATAAACAATTCACCTGGTAAACACCACCTTTTTCTAGAGTAGGTATTTTGTTTATCTAATTTGTTGTTAATTATAAAAGAACCTAGGTTATTTTTATTTACACATATATGGATAATACTGTTACAAATTTTACTGGACACTGAAGATACAAAATTGATAAAGCTCTATTGTTTATTTTTGTTATTTTCAAAGTCAAGAGATACAAAAAAAATTAGACTACTCCAGTACTAATGTTTGTATTGACACGCTTAAAGTTTTATATATCTACCGTATAACTACTTACCTAGGTGTTTAATATTCAAATTCTCGAAGAGGTAGCATTAAGATAGTTGTATATTTAATGACTACTTTTAATGCAGATTGCTTTACCATAAACAATTAATATTTATGCTCTCTGATTAATATGTATAGCTTATTTCTTTATTATCCTAATCAGTATCAGCAGGTTTATAATTGGGCATGCGTTGTAGCTAAGATATATATTACCGATTATGTCTAATTATTTTATACATACAGTAAGATACAAGAGAGTTATTTTCCTTGATACTTTACTGTGGAATACCCTAAAATGTACACGAAATGAAGACAGGATATTTATGCTCCTACATTTTTTTAAGTGGTCCATGAAAACCATAGACTAGGGCAGGCGGACCCAGAATTGAAACAATCTCCTCTAGAATGCTAAGCTATGATCTATTGATAAAGTATACAGTTGCCGCTAAGCCACGCAGATCGATATTAGGATTAGTGATCGATAATGATCAAATTTCAATTCTTCATTTTGAAAGGAAGTTTTTAAATACTTTCAAAATTATTTACACCTTTTTTTATTTCATAATTAATGAATACGAGTATTAATTATCACAATATATTAATGTGGTAATATCTGCATTGCTGCCCTATAGTCTTGTAATTTTGTGAAGCTAGTTCCTCTCATGATACACAGTTATGGGATTTTCTATGGTGGATTAACTATGCGTTAGGCCAACCTTCGATATCTAAGACGTTGTTTAATTTTGTTTAGTGTGAGGATATGTCAATAATCGGTTTTTGTAGGCTCATAGATATAATAGGGCAGTGGCTATAACTAAACGCTCGCCGACGGGATGGGAAAACGCCATGGTTAAATTGTAAGTGCTATGAACCATCGACATTCCAATTTCAACGGGTTACACTAGTACGTAATATTGTGCATAATTTGCAGCTTCTCACGTAAAGCCGTATATTTTTGATATAGACATGGTATCAAAAAATATATAAAAACAATAATTTAATTGGCTTCAGAATGCTTTCATTAAAATGATTAAAAAAAATTAAAAATATATTCGTGCTTAAAAAAAATGTGCATACCAAATAAAATATATTACTATTGTAATATTGAAACCATAATGTAATTTCTCTAAAAAAAAGGTCAATGATTATAATGTGGCCATCTATTTCAAAATGACTGTTAATATCTATAGTTTTAAAATTATTGTGACTACTTTTTAGAAAATCACATGTTGTTTTAGAGTTTTCAGTACAGGATGGCGTCGATATCGTTCATTTAATGGACCATTTTCCAGTTGTACCTAATCTATTGAATTCCGTGTTAAGATATAAACTTTCGACGGTGTAAAGTTGATGAAGCATGTTTTAATAACCAAACGCACAATAAACTTCAACTGGTAGGTACATTTGGGGTAACGACTTCATAGTCGAAACAATTGTCAAGTTTTGTTGAAGTTTCTCGTATTTTTATACATACATTCTATGTTGCCAAATACCCACTCGGTATTATTGGATTATAAATGATCTGTATTTTTATATTCTCTGACGTAATCGTATAAAATTTAACGAATAGAAAAAAGGGAAAACAGGTATCGATATTACACTGGATGTTTTGTTTGCACAGTGTTGTAGTAAGTTTTACACCTGAATGTAAAATCAATTATTCGATTTAATGTAATTAAATTATTACACTGCTTTTAATTATTTCCTTTTTACTACTTCATATAATAATATAAGTTAATTATAAAAAGATACTTGGCATTGGTTCACTATTCTTATTTAAAAAACTAACATGTTTCGGCTATAAAGCCATTATCAAAGAGTTAAATACAGATAATAACTAAATATAATAAGGATGAAATTAAATACATATACCGCTTACTAGGTGGTAGGTAGGAGGTAATATTCTTTATTTTGTGTTATACCTGCGACTGATTTTAATAAATATTTATTATTATTTGTATTTAACTCTTTGATAATGGCTTCATAGCCGAAATATGTTAGAGTTTTTTAAATAAAAATAGTGAAACAATACCAAATGTCTTTTATAATTAACTTATATTATTATAAGATGTTTCACCAAGAAATTAGCCTAAATACAATCATGGTTACTTCATATAAGTACATAAGTGGATACTGACTTTCCTTAAGTGTATATTTCACATTCGACGCGTTTCATTCGCAAATAAGAAGTAAAACTTAACGACTTGACGGTCATAAATAACTCAGCGGATATGTCTCATGTGAAATGGACAATAGGCATGTTTGTGACGCACGGTATATATTCTCTTTATTAAAGCAATGTCCGTCATAGAGAGGTGGTAATAACCAGTAGAATGGCAGTTGACCCGTCGTGATGGGTTCGTCCTGTTTCGAAATGCTAATACAGTTAACGTCTGACAAAACCTCGCCTCTTTATCTCTATTTCTCCTTGCCTTGAAGGCATCCTTCCTTCGATATGTGTTTCTATTCGGAACAAGTTTGCGATCAAAAAATTATTCGCAAGCTATTTAAGCAAGCGCTCATTTTGGTTGACGTGTGTTTATTTGTTTTATGAGGTAAATAACCAATAATCCAATGGCAGCCGGCCAAAAAAGTTGACAAGTATATTAGCAACAAATCGTTTACTTTTAAGTGGGATAACATAAGAAAATCTTTGTTTGAACTTAAGTAGATGATGAGCCTTTAGTGATACAGTGCGTATTCAGAGCTCCTAAAAACAGATTATTGCGTTATATTATTTGGTAAGTTTGCTTTTGTTTTAAAATTCAGTTGAAAGTCGTATACCTACGCAAAAACGTTTGTCGTGTTATTAAAAGAAATAATAACATCAAGTAGATAAGGATCATCCAGTATCCCACGAAATTATACATTTAAATCGAGGTTTTTAAATGCTTTTAAATAACTCTCATATTGAATGTGATGGTAACATTTTTGATAGTTTTTATTTACGAATAAAGGTTGATAATAGGTTATAAATATATTATAATGTATACGTTTTCATTCTTTATGAAAAGAAGAACTATTAAAGTAAGAGAAACGTGCTTCATTCGGGTTTGATAAAAAAAGCAGAAAATGTTTTAAAACTCTTGTAATTATTTTATTTAAAAGAATATGAAAAAACTATTTCAATGATGACTGAAAAATTGTCGTTTTCGCAACAGTAACATTTTCTATAAAAAATATACTGCTTTTAATCGTTTTGTTTTGAATATTTTTTTAATCGATTATTTAGTTAATATATAATAATATTGAATAATACCTAAGGAATCCTGTGTTGGTTCCTTGTGAAACATTTTTTAAATTATATAAATAAGAGACCTGTTGGTTTTAGATGCTTACTTCAATTGTATAAACTTCTCAATTGTTTCGGTCTATTGAGCCTTTCTCAAGAGTAAAATAGAAAATAATTTAGTACCTACCTGATACTCTTGAGAAAGGCTCAATAGACCGAAATAATTGTAGAGTTTATACAAATAAAGTGAGTATTTAATTTGTGATTATATAGATACATAATAAAAAATTAGGAATTAACTAAATATTAAATTTAATACAAATAATTCTTCTTCGTGGTTTAATTTTGTTTTCACTGAATTAAGTACATAGTAGGTATATAAATATACTTTTATTTATTGCAATCCATTTATTATATAAGTCTACCGTATAGTTTACTGGTCATGGTGGTCATAAAAATAATTTGTAACTCTTAATACATTAGAGTTTACAATATTTATATTAGGTGCAGAACAAATACCCATTTTATTTCTTAAACTTTACTTTTTAGTACAATTTGATTCGGTGTATTATTATCACAAAGTACGTTAGTTTTAGTGTACATTAAAGTTGAGAAACGGCGATAATAAGTGTAACAGACTAACTTGTTGGCAAATATAAAAATTTGGAGGTCACTAAAATCCAAATCTAATAATAGAAATTAGGAAAATTTTAAATTTCAAAAAATAACTTGTCCGGTTGATATTTTAATATTGTACAGCTTTATATATTCGCCAATGAATAAAGTTAATATACTAAGACGATGAGATTCTAATAATCTAAATCTAAATAGGTGTAGGTACAGGCGGGCTGAAAAGTTTGTAGGCTAGCATAAAAAAAAATATTTTTTTTGATAGAATTTGATTTTATTATTTAATATAGTTCCATTCGAGGGCGATATAACATACAATTTTTCGATACCATTTTTATAATATGATTTGCCTTTAGCCTCAAAATAGGCTTCAGTTTCGACGATTATCTCCTTATCGGTGCGAAATTTCTGTCCAGCGAGCATCCTCTTGAGGTCTGAGAACAGAAAAATGTCGCAAAGTCGCTGGGGGGCAGATCTGGAGAATACGGTGGATGCGGAAGCAATTTATGGAATTTTGCCATCGATTTCATTGATTTAGGGCACGGTGCATTGTCTTGATGAAACAGCACTTTCTTTTTCTTGAAATGAGGCCGCTTTTTCGCGATTTCGTCTCTTAAACGCTCCAATAATGCTACGTAATAGTCGCTGTTTATGGTTTTCCCCTTTTTAAGATAGTGAATGAATATTATAGCATGAGCATCCCAGAATATGTTACTGATGCTATAACCTTGCCAGCCGATTTTTGCGTCTTTCCCCGCTTTAGCGTCGGTTCATCACGTGCAGTCCATTCGGTTGACTGTCGATCTGTCGATTAGACTCCGATGTGAAATGATGGAGCCATGTTTCATCCATCGTCACATATCGATGCAAACGCAAAAATTCGGATTTATTACGATTGAACCGCTCCAAACACTGCTTAGAATCATCGATCCGTTGTTGTTTTTGGTCGATTGTCGATTGTGAGCTCGTGCGGCACCCACTTTGTACAAAGCTTTCGTATATTCCAATATTAATTCACGATATGACCAACACCTTCCTTTAATATCATTAGGGTTTCAAATCACCTTCATTTTACCGTTATCACAATTTATTTTGTGGACTTTTTTCATGTTTTCGTCGGTAACAGCCTCTTTGGGGCATCCACTGCGTGCATCGTCCTCGGTGCTCATTTCGCCTCGTTTAAATTTAGCAGACCACTTTTCTACGTTGATTTTACTGGTGAAAAGTCCGAATAATGTTTATCAAGCCAAGCCTTGGTTTCAACAGTATTTTTTTTTCGTCAAAAAGCCAAAAAGCAATGCTTTATTAACACACGAAATTCCTTTTTATCCATTTTTTCAAAGTAACAAAAGGTCTTTCACTAAAAATGCTGTAACTCAGATACTAATAGTGCAACAGCTGTCAAATTTATACACGCGTTTTTTAAAGGTTAGGGCTAACTAAAAATCATATGGATTTGACACTAGTACCGCCATCTATGGGTCAGCCTACGAACTTTTCAACCCGCCTGTTAGGTATGTATTCCTTACAGATGGCCTACAAAATCATCCACACGTCAGAGTAATGAATTTATGTAATGATTTTTAATTTCGGATCCTAGCTTTCTATTTCAGAAATAGAAATTCACATTAAGTGTAACTGTCAAAATTAAGTTTTGACTTGTAAAATTTTCTCTTATACTGATGGAAATTTATATCGCCATCCACATTATTTCCGTTTTCCAATTTCTTTCGATTTGGTCAGTGATTTATCGAAACTGACCATGTCTTACTGAAGACATCGAATGAGATGGAAATCGCGATCCACGTCTGGTAGATTCGATTAATTACTGTCTAAAACCTTATACTACTCTTATTTTTCTTTTTTGTTTATTATAACGGTATTAATTATGGAAATATCAAAGTTACAGTTAATTAATTTTTGGATACAATACAATTTCCTACGCAAATCTACCAACTTTTTCCGTATAGCTTACCTACAATGGGTAATAGTGCATATAGTTATGTTACTTTGGAAACTGATTTAGTAGCAATTCAATTGATCTTCACCGATAAATCTGTAGTTACCCAACATTTGTTTTACTAGCATACATAAACGGTAGATGCCCACACATTAATTTTAGTACTAATAACTCATTTGTGCTAATTAAGAATGAAGGAATTATTGATTGTGTACAAATAGTGGAACTGGTTGTTAACAATCGACTTATGTGCCATTCGACACAGGCGTCCTTGGTTGCAATGGTAGTAATTAATGGGTACATTGTGGAGGAAAGGTTAAAATTGATTTAATTGAAAATTGCTTTTCCCACAACATATGTAGTAAATGAAAAACACGTAGCGTGTTGTAAGTGTTGGTGCTCAATTAATTTATTAACCAATGCAAATAACTCGTAGCTGTACTTTACTTCTTAGGCTTTCACGTCTGACATTGGTTGTGAACTTCTTCTCAGGCTATTCTGCTGTTCTCCGTGGAATCTTTGTCTTCCGAACGTTTAGTCATTCTTTACTGACACTATTAGGCACACCCTTGTTACTGACAATTCAGTTATGAAAATACCATCAGTGTAAATCGAAGAAACTTTTGAAAGAAAAGGATTCCATAAACAGCTGCAGAAAATTCGTGTAAGGGATTATTATACAGGGAAATGTTGGATAATTCGTTCAAATAAATTGCAGATGATAAATGAAATGATACATTGGAAGCTCTCTCATGCAATTATTAGATAATAGATAATTTTGGACATATCAACAGGAGTCTATGTATTCAGTTAAAGGAAAGCAATATTTGTAATAGTAAGTGAATCATTATCATGAATAGAGCCATCGTCGAAAATGACTGTGTATTTACCGGAACCGAGGCAAATCCTAGTATCCATTAATAATAATTTTGACACTCATTTATAAGAACACCTGATGAGATACCTGAACTACACTCCTCTAAGGTGGTAATTAAGCCATTGCAGTTTGCATTTAGTATATTATAAAACCATCCAAATACAGATTTTGTTTGATTTATGACCGCGGTATTGTCTTTCGGTGAGCCAGATCAAACAAACGTACCGTAATATCAATCCCGTCTCAGGCCCTCGCTCACAACATTGTCCGCTCCTCAAGGATGATCCGCCCCCAATCATGTTCTGTTGTCTCTTTGAAGGATGATGCCAGTATTTACAGCTCTAGCCCTTATGGCAGTCGGACAATCTACTACTTTCCTTTGTGAGAATTTCCGTCGTGGTGTGCCAATGCACATCAATATCTCCACTCCAGCGTACCAGAACAGAACCTTCAACATGGTTCATACTACCTTCCCACATTCTATTTTTGATATGGCTAATCCCTTAGTTTCACCAAATAACGGGCGGTAGGCAATCCTTCCTTTGCGACAATAAGGTAGTAAATAAACGGACCACATCCGGTAAGTCCACACTCCAAAACTGGACTTGTAGTTCCGCTCCACGGACGATATTCAAGTCTTTAGCCACATAAAATGAGCTAACGAATACTCCCTTGGTACCGCAAATAGATCTAGCGGTCTTTCGAGATGACTCCAAAGCTGACTTTGGAAGGAGCCTCGGTGTAGCCATGAATTCCTCATACTAGAGGTCCGGATTATCACTGGTGTATGGAGCTAATGGGCTTAAATGGGTTACCACTGTTTTTCTATTCCTATTCCTAATGATTCGTTGTTGTAGTTGTCGTCGGTTTACTTGCCCACAATGTTCGTATTTATCAGGATGTAGTCTTTTGGGATAATGTTTTGGAATTCATATGACTATTTGACGCCCTATATCCTGCATCAGAATCATGCTCCTGAACGGCTATGCAAATGCTTCTCACATGGTCCAGTTTCCTGCAATTCCAGCATTTTTTTAGTTTTCGCTTCTAATTTATCTTGCCAAATACTCAACGTAGCTTTACTTCAAGAGTTTCGCCTGTATGTGCATATTGTTCTTTGTGTTTTACGTGCGCCTTGACTTGCCCCCTTGAAACGCACAAACCAATGGATCCATAGGAGTTGTTGGTTTATCTAGTTGAAGTCGAAGTTATATGTTGTCATCCCTCAACCCATAAAGGAACGCTTCGACAACCAACTTTTCCCGAGTATCCTTAGGCGTATTTGGATAGGCAGGATGGACTAATCGTCCCATGTCTACCTCGTATCCTTGCACGAATTATTTAAAAAAAAATCACCTCGCTGTTCAATAGTGTATATTACAGTATAGAGAGTTACAGAATGAACAAAGACGTTGATCCGCGATGACGAGCCGTGGTTGAAAGGAACTTGTAAATAAGTTCCATTCGACCAGGGCTGATGCAATATATGTTAAAGCCAACACATTTCTTTGATTTGTCAGCTAACTCACGCAATTTTACTTGTCGATCGTTCAAAACGATTTTGTGGATTTTTTTGATCTTTTCTGGTATTACCGCCTCATTTGGACATCCACTGCAGTCTGAATCACCAGTGTATCAGTGTCTCTACGACCATGTTCGAAGTCAGCAAACCAACGCTTTATTTTGTTTCAGTTGTTTTCGATGGAGCGGAGTCTCCATAAAACTTTTCAAGCTTCAAGCATCAAGAAGCAATGTAAAATTAAAACAAACGAACTTAATTGTTTTTGATCCATTGTTTTGAAAATAACAAAAGTAGCCAGATAAAGTCACTCTTGGCAGAATAACTCACAAACTAATGAATAGAATATCATGAAATTTTAACAGCTGTCCTTTGATGGTTAGTACTAACTGAAAAAGAGGTGAATACAATCCATCTATGTGTAAGGCCCGGGACTTTTCAACCCAAGTGTTACTTCAATAATCTAATGCAGTAATTCTTATAGGTACTTCAACTGTACCTTTTATTTACGGCAGAAACTGTTATTTAAACATTTATATATTCATAACCTTATTAAATGCGCATGTCCAACAAAAAGATACTGCAAAACTATAAGGATAGGTTATTTTCATATACTTATGTACTCAAATCTAGTTTCCATTTCTTTCACTTAGTTTTATGTAATGTGTAAATTAAAGTTAGGTAGGGTTAAAGTTTTTAATTGTAGAATCAACCGACGACGTTTCGTCTTGAATGTAAAATTTTGTCAAGGTAGTTTTTTTGTTATCAACAAACTTTCTAACGCTATCTCAATTTGCACAATTTATGTAGTCAAAAATTTTTCTTCTCTTTCAGCTTCTCCCATAAAATGGGTCATCTACTAACCAATGAACAATTGTAATATTAGTTCATTTTATTAATCTTCTAACTGGCACCCCGTGGGACTAAAACTACTATATAATAACATCTAGTGTCTCGAAATATTAATGCAATATACGTCCTGAATACTACTAGGTATTAGGATGCGAACGTTCCATTAAGTAATTAAATTCTGGTTTTACCAGATGTGTATCCAATATTTCTTTCGAACGTTTACCTACATCTATCTGCAAAAATGAAAACTTAGAAGTCAGGCTAAATCAGGAAGTTCTTGTTTTTTCTTTTGGTTCCTGTTTACTGGCTTTACGAATATATATATGTATTTCCGGTCGTCTCTATCCGATGCGTGAAAATCAGGTCGCTCTATCTCACTTTAGTGGGTGGTGTCTAGTTGGTTGCCATGACTGTATTGAACGGTCTACAGTGCTCGATTGGTGCAGTGAGCATATTTGTGTCACGTGGCAACTTGTTTCGGAATTGTTTCCATCATGGCAGGTCAATAGGTTCCGTTCGAGTGATGGTCGATCGAGTGCAAACTTACGTCCTAACTTTTATCTCTTTTTGTCATTACTCGGATGTCAGAAATCAGAGAAAAAGAATTACGTTGCTTCAGAACCGTTAAATCGGCCAAATTCCTGGTGGCTTTTTAACGCTCTTATTGTAGATTATAACAGCCACACTTTGTATATACGAGGATCAGTAGAAATAAAATGCGACAAACGTACATGCATCAAAATAACTGAGAAATGCATACGTTTCATTCATTCCAACGTTAGTAAAGAGAATTGGTCCATCCGATCATAATCCTTACTTTAAGACTGAATTCTGTTTTGATGATATCAATTCTGAGCTCAGCCCTGGCTTCTAAGTTCCTCCCAAACTCTTCTTTATAACAGTGAAAATTCTGTAAAAACATTTTAAGCGCTTCTTAATTTGTAGACAAACGCTATTTTCACAAAACTCATTGTATGTGACCATTTTTAATAATGACAATGTTGAAACATGGACCATAACATTTTGGATATGATACCCTCTATTGGCTAACAGTGAACCTATTTAAATTCATTTAGCATTTGTAGAGTTTTTCAGCAACAAAAAAAACATCTGACATTTCCCTATTATTGTTTTGGTAACCTATTTTCAATTTTTGCTTTAAATTGTTGTTTTTCCTTTGTGGTTTATATACTACTTATTTAAGAAACATTTTTATCCCTAGCAGAAAAAAAATGGAACTCTTTACCAGAATGTCTGTGTGATTGTAGCTCTTGAACGGATGATGAGATTTCGACACAGTTTCCTTTGACAAATTGATTAAAGCTTTCGCGGCCAGTTGATGAACTGGTGTTGTCCTTCTTCGGATATATAGGCCGTCGTCGGTTGGAATTGCTGTTGATCGTAACAGCGAAGATAGAAGGACCCCTGAAGATGTTCGCCATTCGCGCTAGCGAAACGTTAGGAAGCAGTTCCAACCGACGACAGCCTCTATACTCGAAGAAGGACAACACCAGTTCACAGTTTCCTTTGTTTGAAAGTTGGTTTTTGTGACATAGATATGATATCAATTTAGCCGTTTCTATAATTCCAAAATCTTTAACTCTAGATAGTTTGTATAACACTCTCACGAATTCAAATTGCTTGAAAAGTCTGCGTTTTCAAATTTGTGAAATTTTAATAAAGCATAATATTGTTTGATAAAATTAGACGGGCCAAAATATAAAAAATTCACTTTATGATAATGGAACTCAATAAGAAAAAGAAGAGATAGATTGGTAGTATAGCTTCTGAGACATGACGGGCCAGTTAGAAACATTTTACAGGCAGGAATAGAAGTAAGAACAGGCGCGGGAAGACCTAGATTAGAGATCGCTGTTCACAAATAGTTAGGGGTATAAAATGTTCTAATTTTGGAGAAATTCGAAAAATGAGTACAGGTGCATGTACAATCTTCGGATTGACGACCTTATGGTATATGTAGGTGTGTAAGGACAATTGGTGAAGCTATCTCCTCCCATAGTACAGAATTTAAAATGTTGCCGTTTAGTCGAATTTTTTAAATTAATAATCATCGTTGATTTGATAGATTTAAATGTAAATGCCATGGTTAGAATGTAAGTGTTATGGTACCGAGTTATATTTACCGGGTTATATCTACTAGTAAAATTATAAAACCTTTACATTAGTCGTATTGACTCAAGATCAATTGTAGATATAATCATCGTAATTTATACTGACATCCTGGGAATGTTTGATTGACAGTCGTAGTTCTGCGAATTATCTACGTGTCTTGGTTAGCAATGGCAATTAAATATTATTTAAGTCCTGTTACTAGGAGTGAAAATGAATGTAATCTGAAGTCATAATTACATTTGTTAAAATGACATCATCAGCATAAAACAAAGTAGTTTTATGTAGGAGTAGGTGTGCTTCCATGTTTATAAAGTAGTGTTTATCGTTAATGTTGGATTGACGGAAAGTTGCCTTTTGTTAATATTAAACTTTAACTGTTTAGTTGTTTACTAGATAAGTACTTACATTATTCATTTTCCTCCTCGTCATAGGGCTGTCCACTTCTTTCTAACCTGAGCCAATCATCGAATTCCTCTGAAAGCAAAAACTGAAAACTCTCATCTTTAACTATTTGCGAACAGTAATTGAATGTATAGTTCTTTTTGTCCTCTTCCTGCTTCTGCTTCTTCTATATCTCTCACTGACCCTTCATGTCTCAGAATGTGTACTACTATCATATCTCTCCCTTTTCTTATGGACTTTCTATTCTCCTAATACTCATTCGAATAGCTCATCATTTCTAACCTATACTATCCACCTACTTCAAGGAATAATAATCTTTACTAAACATGATAAACAATCATCATATTCATTGGTCAATTCACGTGCATTTGCAACCCTTTATTGACACTAGTGGCTCGTTTTTGAGTTACAATGCCATTTATAATCTTTCTTGTTGTGGGTGGTTATGATTACCAGAAAACAATACTTTGAAAAGCGGTAGTTCGTTTCGGTGATTTATGTTTTTAATTAGATAGGTTTGGAATTAGATACTTAGGTACTTTAGGGAATAGAAGTAGTAATTACATTTTTAGCAAAAATCGTATACGGTGATCCTTAGTTATTTGGTTGCCGATTGACCATAAACGACCATAAGCGTTATTCAATTTTGGGGTGGGGGAACACCACTTCTGTCCTCTATAGTACCTGTGGGTATTTGCACCATATTCCTAAACGATATTGTTTTGTAAATAACGATCATTACTCGTATATTTTATAAAATCTCTCAACGTTTATGCATTTGTTACGGTTAATTCTAAAAACGTACTTATGGTTTATACTGAAACATTACATTGTCAAACACACTATTTTGTATTAAATTGTTAACTAATGCCGGTGTTCTGTGAATCTTTCTAATATGGCGTACAGGTTGAATACAATGAGTCCGAAATCACATTGCAAATTTCAGCAAAACATCGACCAAGAACGTATTTCTATTTTTGAACTAATCTATACATATAAATAAAATTGGAGTGTCTATTTGTAATATTAAAATAACCACTTTTTACTAAATGCATATGGATGTATACACGGTACATATACCTAAATAACATTTTTAAAATTTTTTGTCTGTCTGTTTGTTCCGGCTAATCTCTGAAATGGCGGGACTGATTTTTATAGGACATTCACTGGCAGATAGCTAATGTAATAAGGAGCAACTTAGGCTACTTTTATTTTAGAAATTACTTATTATTATTAAAAAATAAATTATTATAAAAGTAGCCTAAGTTACTCCTTATTACATTAGCTATCTGCCAGTGAAAGTCCCGTCAAAATCGGTCCAGCCGTTTCAGAAATTAGCCGGAACAAACAGACAGACAGACAGACAAAATTGTGAAAGTACCTCCCACCACTATATATCACAAAGGCTGCCTATCGCGTGGGCTCAGGACACACGGTTGTGTCTTAACGACTTCGTTTAAAATTTTAAAAATAAGTTTTTTGTTAAATTCCACGCCGACGAAATATTTAATAAAATGAAAGCGGTATTAACAGATAGTAGATCATGAAATGCAACTAAATCAAAATTAAACGGAAATAATTATTTATTAAAGGGTTGAGTAAAAAATAAGGGTTGGAGCTAATATAAAAGAAAAATGGAAGCCAAAAACTAAAACATGTCGCCGATTTTCGATATGTAGATATAGCGATTTTAACAAAAAGAAATCACTTCTGTGCTTGCGATCAGTTAATTTTGGAATTCCAAAAACATTATTAGAAGTATTAGTTAGAAGCATTTGACTTGTGGTGTTATAGGCGGTTGCTGAAAATACGACATGTTAGAATTAAAGAGGTATTTGAAAAAGAATAGGAATAGAAAAAGGGACTATGGAAGGGGAAATCCGTTGGTAGGACATTTTTTTAGATATTTTAGAAGAAGAAATAAGAGTAAAGGGAGGTAGAGAAAAACGTAGTGTGACGTGTTCAGTCACGAAAACACAATTAAACGAATGAAAACAGCAAAATTTATTAACAACAAAAATTAAATTATTATTAGTAAATCTATTTCTCGCGTCGCCGTATTCTTTACCACTACTTATACTCGCGTTCCACTGCCGCCACTTTATGACTATCGCCTGCCTATCGCTCCTGTCACTTGTCAACACACGATATAAACAAAACTGACTCGGTTCGCCCAGTGCACTCGCTTTTATAGTTTTCAACACATCTTCCAGAACGTTCTACATCCTTGCCGTGTTACTATTGTCTTTTTATTGATCGTGGCTAGAATTTTCCAGAAATATCTAAGAAGGTCGAGAATATTTATTATCTATTCCAGGAAGGTGATGTTAATTAGGACTGAACCAACACAAACCGGCAAGTCCAGTTCGTGACAATATGTTTGTGTTCGCAAATAGTGAGGGATGTAGGATGTTCTAGTTTCAGGGAAATGAGGAAATTAGCTCAGGATAGGAAGGAGTGGAAATGCGTGTCCAACCACTCTTTGGTTTGACAATCCCTATGATGATGGTGATTTGATAGTAAATTTTCTTCCGAATTACCATTTTACTTTAACACACCATTGAAGTAAATTTACCTACTTATGTATTAGTGAAATTTGTTCTATGTTAATTATATATTTTTTCAGTTTTATGCCACTAGACGCATTTTTCTTAATTTAATTAATTTTTTTTTTCCTGGCAGCAGTACGATCTTAATAATTTTAAATTTTTGTATATCAATTTATTTTATTTTGTGTGGGCTACCGTTGAATTTATTGTATTTAATTTCTTGCGTTGCAATAATTGTCTATTCTCCATCTTAATTTACGCATAACAAAACGAAGTTCAAACTTTACTAAATTTTATTAAGTCACTGCGTAACAATATTTTTTCGCCTCACAGAGGCACTTGAGAAGTTAAATGGTGTCAGACAGTTCATTTTATTATAAGTTAAAATAGAATTTAATAACGTAATCAACTATTACTTTTTCTTGAAATTTCAAGCTCCTTCCTTCGTATTTAACTTCATTAACTTGCATTTGTTCGTTTATCAAAAGTTTTTCCGGTTTTTCATTCGTCTTTCGTGTTTTTCTAACATACGGGCGACATCTGTTGTGGGGTCATAGCAGTCGACAGCACAAAATCGCTCTAACAACACTATTGCTATACGCGCGGGAGATTTCGAACAAGCATAGAAGACCAGCAGCTCGTCGATGTCGAGTTCGCAGCTTTCCCGTAAACAACGGTGGCAGCACCGGTCGATGAGGTCGTCATGAACGTGTACGTATATGTTTGCAAGTCACAGGTATCGCAGATCTCCTTGACGAAGACCGAGGAAGGTCATCGACGACCGCGTCGACGGCAGTCGAAGTAGCAGATCCATACCGTCCAGTTGAACTCAAAACAAACCGACTGACTCGTTGAACATTCGACATTTACAGAATATAAGGAAAATAAAATTACCTAATTCACGAGAAATTCTAGATAATGGAAAAAATATGATCGAAAGTAATTCTGCCTCTAATTTTGAATTATTTATATCACAGTAGTCTCAAGTTAAAATTGCTTTTGCAGTTATGACTTTCATGTAGTTCTGTTAAAAAAGATATCAAACAATGAATTACATAAGATCCTTGATATTAGCAGCTAATATTCCAACTGGCCTTAGATATATAGTATGTTGCAAAATTACAACTGGGTTTGCTTACCTGTAGTTCTCATAAAATTGGTTTGGTTGTGTAATTGTATTATGCCATCGTTTTCCATTGTTCGCCTATATTATGTAAATTATTTCAATTGAAGAACCAATTAAATAAGAAGTCAATACAAAACTAAATTGTGAAGTAGAACAAGAATTACAACAATTATTTTGATACGAAAAAGACGTAAGTAAACTTGAATTTATAAGATATTCAACTAGATGAAAATTAAATAATAAACGGAATAAAATATCAGTAGGAGATGTTGTATTTTAGTTCGATGAGTCTTGAAATTTCCTCTTGGAATTTTTCCTTCACCTTACATTTTTTTAATCTATTTCATTTTCACTGTAACATTTTTCGTGTAACATTTTCTGCACTTTTCGTTACAACGTTGTTATAAAGACAGATACGGTTCTTCCTCCGGGTATTATGTTTTGCAGTGTGTATAGGTAGATATATGTATGCGAGCTAGTTTTAGCATCAAGAAAAACCCATAAATACAAGCATACATATATATGTTGCCGTTCCGTTTTGGCAGTTTTCCATCTCGTTGCCAACGGAACCGTATAATCCATTGGGGCACTGCGGGGCCAATCTGGTGAAATTGGTAGTTTGGTTTGTTTCCGGAAAACTGGCACGACTGTTCCTATTTATCGAAAGCACGAATACATACGAACTATGCAAATTGCTTTATGTAACAACCCTTTCCTATCGTCAAAGGGTATACCTACCGTTTAAACTTTACTAGAACTTCCTGGATCGAAAATAACAAATCTTTCTTCAAAATCTATAAAATATCGTTCAACTAAATACTAAACTAAAAGCGACTAGCCCTTTTATTTAGTTCATTTAACTAAACGTTCGGGACAAATAAATCGGATTCTAAAGTATTTCAGTAATATATTGAGAGGCTAAGATATAATATTTTAAAAAAAAGCATTTTCTTGAAATATCACATAAAACCTTAGCATAGCATAGCATAAATCCTGAAATATTGAAGTAATTGTGATTCGGCTTTCTCTCTCTAACGCGGGCTGATTGGCTGTCTCTTCCTTAGCCGAGTGTCGCTCTACCCATCAGGCCGCGTTAGAGAGAGAAAGTCGGACCACAATCATTAATCACTGTCATTGTATAAAATGCTGCCTGCACGTTTTTATGCGCTAAGTATAAAATATATTTAAATCATTACATTCACATCAAATTCAGTTTAGGTCTCAGTTTAATAAATACATATTTATTTTTAAAAAAGACATTGTTAAACACTGACGAATCTTCAAGGATTAACAGTAAATCTTCACAGACGACGACTTACTGCCTTTATGCTATTATTCATTTTTTATTTCTGGGAACCAGCAGTTTCAGTTTGGTTCGTTTAAAGCATTTTATTATATTGGAATAAGTGTCTTTCCTTGTGTTTAACAGGCGGGCTGTAAAGTTTGTAGGCTGACCCACAGATGGCGCTACTAGTATCAAATCCATATGATTTTTATTTAACCCTAACCTTCAAAAGACGCGTGTATAAATTTGACAGCTGTTGCACTATTAGTATCTGAGTTATAGCATTTTCAGTGAAAGAACTTTAGTTACTTTGAAAAAATGGATAAAAAATAATATGCATTGCTTTTTGGCGAAAAAAAAAATACTGTTGAAACTAAAGCTTGGCTTGATAAACATTATTCGGACATCAGGAAAATCAACCGTAGAAAAGTGGTTTGCTAAATCTAAACTAGGCGAAATGAGCACCGAGGACGATGCACGCAGTGGACGCCCCAAAGAGGCTGTTACGGACGAAAACATCAAAAAAGTCCACAAAATTCTTTTTAATAACCGTGAATTGAAGTTGTTTTAGAAAGCTGAGACCCGACCTTAAAGATATCAAAGGAACGTGTTGGTCATATCGTGAATGAATATTTGGATATGCAAAAACTCTGTAAAAAGTGGGTGCCAGGGTGCTGCGCGACCAAAAACAACAACGGATCGATGATTCTAAGCAGGAATTTGGAGCTGTTAATTCATTAATAAGCCAAGTCAACATTCCTATAGCGATTTGAAACGGAAAATAACTAAGTTATTTATTCAAAATAAACGATTCTTATAAAAATCGTTAAAAACCAAATAGTAATTAACTTAATTCTGGTTTAAAGAATATTTAATTTTTTATGAATTGTAAAAATTGATATTCACATGTGAGTGACCATTTTATTAATTGTATATTAATTTTTGTTACACAGTAACATATTACTATCAATGTAACTATCTAAATAACCTAAACCATTTAATAATCAATTTCTTTTTAATTTTCATTAAATGAAAACAAGGGAGTAACTGACACAGCAACCCTAGCGTTTAGTTATGATATCCCGCTCCTTCCAGTTTCATCCATGTTTTCGCTACGTTCTCCCCGAATACATCCATTATTTACCCATGTAATTGTTTCATTTCGTACGTTAAAGCCCAAACAAGCATAAAACGTTTTTAGTTGGTCGCTAAAATTGATGAAACTGCGAGAGAGAGATTTCTGCCAGCAACTATTGTACATATTGTTATATTATATGTATATTTGACTAAAATTGAGTATAGCAAGGTAAGAATAAATTTAACTGGAGTGGTTGACAGACAGGTACACACCCTTTAAATATGCTAACAATACTGGAGTACCTATATGATAAAAATCCGAAAAAAATGGAAGATGTCATTAAGTGATTAAAAACAAGAAATTTGCGCTAAAAACATGTCTGCCTTCATTTAATTATGAAACTGCTGAAACTAAAAAATTGTGAAAAGGTCAAAGTGTACGAAAAATTGCCGATTGGCCGTTATCGGAAAATTATGGCGAATCTTTCAGGTTGTTCAGATACGGAGATATTTTTAATCTTCTTCATTCGAAAAAAATGTCTGATTTATTTTTTAATATAAACCCGTCGATTTAAAATTTTCAATTTTTTTTTAGAGAAAGTAAAAATTAAATTAAGTACCTACCTACCTACAATTATTTAATTTTGCAATTAATTATGTTAGTGAGAGAAAGAGTTGTGTTAGGGAACCTTCTGATGCATTAGCACCCTCTGCTGTTTGAAAAGTTAAAAAAATAGAAAACAGCCTGCATAGGTGCCAACTAAATATATCTATTCCATTTTATACTTGTTAATTTTACAATGTAAGTAATAAGTTAGTATGGATTACCCCTAATTAAACTTAATTGTTGTTATTTTCTACGAGAGTAAAGGCAGCCTGTAGATATGCCCTTTCGCTTGTCCGTTAACTATCCCGCATGTTATTTGTGTGCTTGCTTTTCTTGGATATAGTATCCATTTTACATTTTCTAGTTGTTATCTCTTTTGAACACCTTCATTACCGTAAGTCCATTAGATACCAATTTGCTTCAACGAAATTTGCATTTCTGCGACTTATTTATTTCATAGACGTTGCGGTAACTAGGTAGGTATCTAAAAGGACTGTTAACGATATAATAAAGAAACAATAAATGTGGTCTTGCACTTAGCATAGGTAAATATAAATTCATATAGACACATAAATATATCACAGATGCACGTCCGCATTTATAAGTAGTACGTAAGCAGTTATAACTGCTGAAATCTCAGGCAATAGAAAAACTTGTTGCAGGTTACAAGGGAAGGTGGGAAGCCTTTCGTTAGCGTAAGGATCACATTAGTGTCAGTGGCGTAGAAGTTATTTGACTTCGTCACAAAAATTTATCTATTAGATTTTACCATTATAGTGCTTATAGTATTTATTATATAGTACTCATACCTACAATTAGCTTTACTTCTCATGGGTAAACAATTATTACTATTAGTAGAGTGCAGAGAATGATGGAAAAAGGGCGAAAGTGGAAAATTAAGGAAACGCGTAAGGGAATGGCGGCTTTACAGAAAACGACATAGAAAACAGAAATATGATTCGTAGATCTAGAAAAAGCTTGTGATAATTTACTAAACGTATATAAAAATATAGGAATAAGATACAGGTATAGAATAGAGATACATAGTTTGTATAAACAGCAACAGGTAGTTATAGAATTTGCCAATGCTACTTTTTATTTTTATATCGAAGATGCGATTAATATTACGAAAGAGAGAACAACTTCAAGGATAGATATACATCAGGGGCAAAGCATGCTTAGATTAGTGGATGATACAGCAGTATTAGCATCCAATGGGGAAAAGTTAAAGCAATATTGATAGTAGAGTAAAAATTAAGTAAGTATATTTTTAAAACAAGTTCGTAATAGTTAAACGATAAAACTAATTGTTTAAAATATTCTAGTGTCTATTTTAAAGATTATAAAGTTAATGTTAAAACTAATCATTTTAATGTTAAGTATCAACTGTAGATATATGTAAATTGCACTAATTGTAATGGTAGAGCTATTTTCAAACCATCCTAATCTGAGCGTTTTATTTTTCTGCATACGAATATTCTTTTGTTTGGAACGACGTGTTCTTGTTTAATTTTGGTTAAATAATTATCTATTATTAAATTATTATTACAGTAATTTATTTTTAAGACTGATTTTCTTCCTTCAGACTATTCCAAAAGATGAAACATTAACGTTTTTTTAACATTTTACTAACTTTATTCTGAAAGATTGTTGCTTCTATTTGTCAATAGTTGACTTCAATTAATGTGGATATCCCATTTTTGTGCTTACTGTAACGGATTGATATTATTTTATTTTCTAACATAAGAGAGATTTAATAACCTACAAATCTCATAATTTCCTATAAGGATTAATGTAACATACTGTGAATTATGATACATACATTTAACATAGCAAAATCAAATGTAAGTATATTTTTGAAGGTTTATATTATTCTCATTAAAATTAATATTACTCCTAAAAATCAATATTAGATAGTAGCCTTAAATTTTTAATTATTACATATGTAGTGTTTGTATCTGTATTAGATAAATTTAATTTTCCAAAAAGCTCAGTCTTCAATACAATTTATAATTTTATATCGATTTTTTAATGTTGTTTCGATTTAATTATATTTGCATATGTATTAACGTATTTATTTTAAAACTTAAAAAATGCAACAATTGCGGTAGCTTTTGTGTTATTTAATTTTTACTGACATGCAAGCTAATTCATGAAATTAAAACAAGACAGAAAAAGAGAGTTTTATTAAACCAATAATACAATAGTAACATTGTTACACATACGTTATAATCACTGTTTATTTACATTGAACATAATCTACATAGACTAGTGATTTTTATTAAAACTATGTGTTGATCTGATAAATTTTACAATCTTTAATGTGATCCTAATTATGATTTTAATTAACATTCAGTTATGAAATCGATTCGGATGTGTGAGTTTTACTTTTAAGTAATGGAAAAAAATGTAATTATTTATAATGGGTAGTATAATTTACAAAATCACAATTTTATAATGACAAGTGACGCATTCACAAATCAACAGTTCACAATATTATAAACTATTTAATTCCTATTGTTCTGAACCATTTATTGTTGCAAACAGAATTCATTCTTCCGATTTTTTTAATTAAAACAAAATAAATAAATTACACTATCTATACAACAATTAATTTACTAAATCTATTTAGTATTTTTTTGCTTCATGTTATTCATTAGAAGTGTTTGTTCACTTCTGTAACGTGTGTGGGTTCATTTAAAGCTTGGTAACTTGGACCCATGGTTGGCAGCTGAATTAATTGAGTTTCTTAAGAATGTGGTCATAAATCAGCTAAAGCAATCAAACAAATTAAAAGTGGTAATTCTATCACTATATCTAAATCACTTTCTTTTTTGTTTCGCATGACGAATTTGTAATTGGAAATCAGGAAGTTAAATAATTTAAATATGAATTATCTTTTACATAATACTTTTAACATATTTATCAATCATATTTTACTCACATTTTGAATTGAAATAGAATATGTTTTCCTTAGCAAGGTCCTTAAAAAGGTACGGCATCAGGCAGTAATTCAGTTAGTAGGTACAATTTCAATATCAAGGTACTGGTGTTGATATATTACCTAATATTTCGGGTTGACAACTTCGAGGAAGGTACGAGATTTGGAATAGAGTTTAGGGTCATAATGTCATAGATTTAATATGTACATTTATTTAGAATGTCTACTAATGATATCTGCTTATTTTGGGTGATAATTAAACAACACACCGACAAGGAATAGACTATAGGTCTAAATCTATACTTAATGGTACAGAATAGATTAACCATAACGCCCATATTTTTTTTAGTGTAACATTTTGTTCTATTAAGTTTTGTACAGTAGTCGTATGTAAGGACTGTGTTCCTATGGTTTGAATACAATTATTGATGGTAAATTGTATTAAACGTCAGATTGAGTAAAAGATTTCTATTTATATTCATATATAATTACCATTTGAAATTAATAAAGTTCGAAATAACACGAATACGTCCGATGATATAGTACATTGTTTTTGGGTCATTTCAAATAAAACACTAACAGCATTTAATATGATTTTACAATCATATTTCGTAAATAATGTTAAGATAAATCAAAGAGCGCATTGATATAATGAAAATTGCCTTGTTTGGTGATATCGTGAACCTAAACAGCTGATACACAGTGAATGTTTATCAATATTCTTCATTTTTCTTAGATCTTCCTTATTAATGTTGTTGTATAACTTCTTCGTCATATTGGTTTTCTTTATTATTATAACTATTAAGTATTTCTATAAGGTCGTCTATTATTTCCTATGCAATTAAAAAATAAAAAGTGTGCAATGTTCCGTGTGGTATGTATGTCACTTACCGTAGACAATTATAAATTGTGATCAGCTACAATCAGAAACAGCACATCACTAATATTTATAAATAACTAATTGTTTCTGCCTTTACTTTATGGAAATTATGAATCATATTGAACAAAATAAATGAGTAAAACACACTTAATACCTTTATTGAAATCTTAACGATCGTTTCACCCTACTAGGGCATCTTCAGAAGAAGTATTGATACAAATTTTTGATTGCACTATTTCTTAAATATTATCACATTCATGGTGGGGATACATCTATTAATTTATCCATATTTATTGAGCTATACAAATTTTCAATTTTATTTAATACTATCTACTAGGTTGCTATTTTTGGCAAAAAATTAGACATTTTGGAAACCTTAGAAATAAAAAAGCATATGAAAAATAGTATTATTAAATGAAATTGAAAATGTGTATAGCTCAATAGTTATGGATAAATTAGTAAGAAATAGTGCAATCAAAAATTTGTATCAATACTTCTTCTGAAGATGCCGTAGTAGGGTGAAACGATCGTTAAGATTTCAATAAAGGTATTAAGTGGAAATTAAGTGTGTTTTAGTCATTTATTTTGTTTAAACTAATATTTATAGTACCTTTCTACTTATAAACATACATACAGTAATCCGTTCTAAGGAAGCTTGTATTTGTGGTCAATTTTAATTGCATTTATCAAATTTGTGCTAACACAAAAAGTTAGTATATAGTATATTACACACCGTACAGATTTGAACGCATAACGTTAGTGACCAGAAATAATTAAATTAGAAAACGTATCAATTGTTTGGGTGATAATGTCGTCCCTGAACTTACCCACATTACGTAATTGAAAAAGCTTTAGGTATTGATTTTTTTCGTCACATTTATCGCTATGATGGCGAAGTTCGAGGCGTTAACGTTCACTTTTGTCGTGATTTTAGGAGAACTAAGATACTTAACTTGGCAGTAGTACCTACCGTACCGTCGTCTACCTTTCTGGTTATAATCCCAGCTTACCTAACGTAGGTATTTAAATATCTACGTCATAAAGGGAGTTACGCCTCCCTTTTCGTGGATGCACTCGAACCTTTGCACCATTCCACATAGGTGCTACCTTATTCTATTACATCTACACCTATCGCTGCCTTCTGTTACATGCAGTCGACGTAGTAAGCCCCTAAAAACCATCATCAGGCAAAATGAACACATAAACCACGTTAGAAGTCGGTACGATTGTCTGTCTGATCACGAATGCTACACAGACAGTTCGTATATTCATCAAACATTATTCGGTAGCTGTTGTCGCAGTTAGTCGTGGATGTGTTTTTCTAGGGACGACGGCGACGTGGCTTCATTTTGTAAAATTCATCGATACGTTGTATGGATGGAGACCTTAAACTATCCGACGGACGCAGCCGGTAAGATACGTTTTAATACAATATGTATATAGTCCCTGTTGTATTTATACAAATAGCTCAAACGGAAATGAAAAGTATATCGAATCGGGTTAAGGAACTGGACTGGAAACAGATTTTCCTTTACAACGCAAATGAATTGTTACTTTCCTTATTTCTTCAGTACAAGGCTAAGTTACCCCGAAAATTTCTTACTTTTTAACAACAGCAAATGTTCAAACAATCTCTGAAATATCACTGTCACCTTACTTGCAACAATTAAAACGCCAACGTTACCATTTGTTTCAAAAATGAATATTTAGAGTTTATTTTGACAAGTGTTTCGCTGAATTACTTGTTTTTGTGCATAACGGTGAAAAAAGTCAGTTTAGCGTAACAACATAAGTTCAAGTAATTTTATTATATATTACACATTTCTATTTGTGTAAGTATTTCCACACAAATTATATTGTACTAAGAATCTACGTAGGTATATAATATATTATATCCAGATAGATGTATCTTAGTTATAACAGGCATACTCGCGATGATTGTTTGTTCCCACGTGGTCTTCAATAATTTATCTCTATAAATTATTATTTTATTGATGCATATTTTGCTGTACGAATTAATGTTTTAACCTCGTAATAATTACATTATGTATGTATCATTTTCACATCCAACACCATCTACTGAAAAAGAACTACTGATTCAAACAGAACCCTCCTTTCAGCTATAAGCATTTCAATAAAATTCAAACTTTTGGTATTGTGAAACATATTTTATAAATTAGAAAAAATCCATAAGAATGTTTACACGAAATTTATTATATTCTGTACAATATTGTTTTGACCAATTCGGCCTTTATCAAGAGTACAAATAGATTACTAAAGTTAAAATGTTGTCTGAAATTTATACCTAAAAATAAAGGAAGAGGGTACTACAAAAGATTTTACAGTTGATGTAGAATTGTATGTAGCTAGTTCTAAATTGATATTTTTATGAATTGCCTTCTTAATTTCTAAGTTTTCTGATAATGATAATTTTTTACAATTTTGATTTATTATAATGATATAATCAAAAATTTTGCATTGAATCGTCTCAAATTATAAAATATATATATTACTTAAATTATTATTTGCAAATTTTTATTTTCAGCGCATGGTTTGTTTTATTCTTAATAACCAGTACTCTTGGAGTTTGCCGTATTTACAATATATTGTCCTTGTTAATTAATTAAATCTTGATCTTGATCTTGATCTTCTTAGTACAAGTCCATTTTGTTCAATATTGGCTCATTGTGTTTATTTGATCTATGTCTAGTTCAAAAGTAAATAGAAAGTATTTTTATTTTCAAAATATAAAATTCGTAAAACCATTTGTATTGTTTCACATTTTTATTTTTTCTAAACTGAGCTGTTATGTTTTTATTTCGATCGGTCTAAAATATTTAATTTCACCTTTTAACGTCCTTGAAGAAATCTATTCTCTAGTCTAAAAATAAGTTGTTATTCTCAACCCAACAGATAGGACATTACACAAAAAATGCCCATTAAGGAGGCAGAAAGTTTTAAGTCTCCTTGAATTGACTTTTAATACAGATGTCTTTAACAACATGAACTGTATCGTCAAACGATTATAACGATAACGATATTTACACAGATGTATATTATCATTATGCCGAGCCCAATGACGATGTTTTTACGAAGTTTATTACAGATGAAAAGAACAGTTTTGTGTTAACATTCGGCCGGCTTACGTGTTACTTTGATTCAAGAGTGTTGTAATAAATAATTTAAATGAAATACTTTATTTTACCACAATGGTGCTGATAGAAAAGGATTTTTGAAGTGATCGTTTTATTCTTAGAATTTTTCTCGATGAAAGAAGAAACCGTGGAGTGAATTGAACACAATACGCTTTTAAAAGAGGTATTTAAACTATTTATTCCTACATTTAGTCGGTCGATACTATACCTTAAAGTCACAGCTCTATTACTCTTGTGCAGTAAGATTTAAATTGTGTGCTGGGATTAACTTTATGTAAGCATATTATGGATTTACAGGCTGCATTTTCACATTGTAGGCATTGCACATGGATAACATGAAACTTTAATAACAATTAACTGAAATCGTCCAAATTTGGACAAATAAGTACCATTGTGGGTGGTGTACACACATGTCGGGAATGAATACTGGATATACCCATTTAACACGACCATTTTTCTAATTATTTGGTTCCACCTCAAATACGTCAAAATTCACGATTCTTAATTAAGAATTTCGTTTCAACCGTAACATCCTCGTTAGTTAGTTTCATCGTTTAATTAGACGTTTTAATAGTCAACTAATTCCAGAATACCCTATCATCAGACGAGATAGCTGCACCGATTTTGAGTGCAAGGCAAAAACTCCTTTTTAACGTGTTCCTTTGCTATTATCTTTTAACCTGTTTAATAAAGTCGGATGAAATTACAAAATCCTAGTCCTAAAAAAGGGCATTTTAGGCATCTTTTCCGTTTTTTCTACAATCATTAACCGAAAGTAATGTTTTTGGTCATGACCAGCCGTATGCGGCACAAACATACAAACTTCCATATATTAGAACATTGTAATTTCCATTATTTTTTACTAGTTTAAATTTTACCTTATGCTTTTCGTCTGATATTTAGTACAGTTTTTCAATTTATATATGATTTTCCTTAACTTATTGTAGTAACTTAGCTCTCGTGTGGGGATATTAGTAAATCGATAAATAAAACTTAATAACAATAACGATCGCAAAAACGACGATATATTTAATAACAAGAAGATGGAAGGAAATTATTTTTACAGGCGGAAGATTCATATCGAACTGATTAATCAGAAAGGAAAAAAGAATGAAATCGAAATTGTGAAGTAAGAGAAAGGGTAGTAGATAAGAGTAGGGTACCAAAGCATGGACATTTTTGAGATCAGAAATATGACGAAATAGAGTAACGACCCAAAATCAACGAAGAAACCCATCATAAAATAACAATTAGGGAGGACAGCGAAGTACAGACGTTATGCAGTTAGTACGCGAATTTAAAATGTTAGCAGGGATTATAGGAACGTACAGTAATAAAAGTTATCGGTAAAATACGAAAGCTTAAGAAGATAATGTTAAGAAATATAAAAAAAAAGATTTAAAATAGAATGTTATATTATACAACTGAAATAAACAAGATGTATTGACCGTCACAAATGTTTAACACCTAACAAAATCGCTGTTCACCCCTTGGTCTCTTTTATATCGAGTAAAATTTCAATTTTCTTGTTAAATCGTGTACAAATCGTTACTCTTTGCGTTTGATGAAATCACAATGAGCAAATTCCTATCCAACTGTTTTGTAATTCATAAATTCACGGGAGGGACCTTTGACAAATTGCTTCAACCCCTCGATTTTTCCTTAAACGATTCAAATAAGCTGTTGCGTCGATGGTAAGAACAGATTAAGGAAGAGGAACGAACATAAACCCACAAGCAATTTTGAACCGTTCATGTGAGCAAACGACTCCACCACCTTTACCCTTGCTTGCTGGCTTGCTTGCTTGTGTACTATATTATATGTATATGTACGTAGATCAAAGATGAACTCGATTGTGTTTGTACATTAGTAGGCGACTAGAGTAGCACGTGCACCTATTTTGAACAGTTTTCTGTAAATATTTGGATGCTTTTAATCCACTTGGCAACTGTTAACTTTTTTAACCATATATTTCGAACGATGATACAGAAAAAAATATTTATATTTATCAGGACGGCCCATTTTCCCCATTTTTGTTCGATCGTATTTGTTTCTGTTTCTCCCTGACGTATTAAGAAGTCCCACCAATTAATTATTAGGTAGTAACCTGATTATTTATTGCCTCTTAGTGACGATCGAATTATAAAATACAATGATGATGCACTCAAAAACTATTTTATAGATTTTGATCAATTTTTTTAGTTTTATTCCTTAGACGTTTAATCTTTATCTCAATTAAAAATGATCACGACATTCATATTATTTAATGTTAGTCAATGATATGCAATCGAGTTACTAATTATTAAACTTTTCATGTATTGAAAATATCAAATAATTTAAGCTGCAAAAGCAAGACGTCCATTATTCTTTTTCTAGAAAGCAATGACGGACAAAAATAAAAATTAAGCAAGGTAAGTTAATTAGAAAAACCAACTCTTAGTATAGTTCCACAAATTTTAAAATTTAAATTTTATTTTTTTTTAATTTATTTTATTTTTATCTATTTTATTTATCTATATTTTAAATTATTTAATTTAATTTAAATTTTTATTTTTTAAATTTGTGGAACTATACCAAGTGTTTTTTTTCTAATTATTTAACATTTTCCACCAAGAGCCAAGCGAGGATATAATTTCATTAAAGTAAAAGTTTTTTGAGTTTTTGAGATCATTAAAAATAATATAAGAAAATAGGCATTCGCGGCCGGAATCCATAGAAGAATTGAGATTCGGGCTAAAGGGTCGTGGTCCAATTGAACTGTTAAGTTCAGACGTTTCATCGGCAACTCCGATTGACATCATCAGTGGTACTGCTGTGACAATGTGGGCGAAATTGTAACGTTAATAGTTTAATACACGAAGCTAATATTTGTACTTCGATTTTCATCGTTAAGCTTTGAAAATAACGTCGATATCTTCCAATCATTTCAGTAGGTACTTCAAGGCGAAGTTTAATTTATGCTTTTGTATTTGTTGTATTCCTGTTTAAAATAAAAGTTAGTTTAATGTATAGTTTTGTGTGCTGCATGATGTATAATTATCCATCATGTGAGAATTTAACACCGTCAGGTTTCAAGGATCTTAATCGATCTAAAATGTAATTTACTAGTCACAGGTATTAGCTTGTAGGTGTAAAGTTGTTGGGGTATAGCCTTCGTTTTTTTTTTTACTGAAGATGCACAAGGAATATAGACATTAAAAGAAGACTCTTCAAGATAAAGTGAACTTTACCTTGTGCATCTTCAGTAAAAAAAAAAAAAACGAAGACTCACTTTATCTTGAAGAGTCTTCTTTTAATGTCTATATTTTTTGAACATTTTTTTGAGCTGATTGTAATAACAGAAGTTGATTTTAAAACAAAAACAAACACTTTAAAAAGTTTAACCAAATTTTCGGTCACACGTCCATTTTCAAACTTGTTAGGATTTTTCTAATAAAATTTAATGAAACAAAGCAAAAAACAATCGACTCAACGATTAAATGTTGTTAGATATCTACGAAAACTTTAATAAAGGAACAAAATTGTTTTAATTACTGTATAAATAGTCTGAATTATCTGTTATTCTTACAAATAACCTGATAGGCACATGCAATTAAGAGGTTGTTTGAGCATTTTTTGTCATTAATAATTAGATATGTCTCGGGGTGAAACTAAATTGGGCTAAAAAACAATGAATGAAAATAGTGATACGTATTTTGTAGGTACTTGTTATTTTTTTTATACGATGTATTTGTATGGTCAGCCCTATCGTCAGAACATATTGTATTTACTAATTATGTGTGTTTATATAGTCAGTAATCCCTTTATGTACATATATGTGTATATATATACATATATGTACATGAGTAGGTGTGTGAGTGTACGCTTGTGTTTCTACGTATTTAACTACATAGGTGGACCTCCGCTGCGTCACTGCAAAATCGTCAAGTCTTAAATTGTCGCCTAAGACGTTCGTCCATCGTTTATATTGCCCTCGTTTGCACAAATTATGTACTTCCAAGACCGTAAGGGAAAAGTACACGTTACGAATAGCGTTTAGGCTGCTCGGTGTTAAATTTATTGTACGCTTTCGGTCCGGACATAGCCTGCACCGCCATCGCAAAACGAGATAACAGCCTCTCCGCGACGTGTACCATTTGCATGGAGATGACGACGACGTAGCAGAGACATCATGGGTCTCCTTCGACCAGACCGTCTGACTAATACGGTGCATGCCACGAAAACGGCCTAATGAAGATGAGCTCGATTGCATTTATGCAAATTACGTCTAATAAGAGCCACGCGGTACGAATGTTGACTGAGGCGAATGGGCGAAAAAGTGTTCAATCGAAATGCCAGCCAGAACTCTGTGGATTCATGAAAAATTTAGAAAATGTTTACTAAGTTTTCTAACCTTTCAGTGTGAAATATTCACTAAAGGTTATTGCTATCGCTACGTTACTTTAGTACTATGATAATTTGAAAGGCGTGATGATAATTACAAAATGGTGGGAAAAGGTCACGTTGGAGTAGAGTACTTTAGCGGATAGTCGAAACGTTGTATTGATTCTATCTTACTATACGTATCTAGAAACGAAAACGTTGAAGAGATAAATTGAAACGGACAACCAAATAGAATTTACTCACATAAACTTACAGTGCCCGGCATCTAAGGAGATCAAAAGTCATAATCGGCCGGTAAGCAGAATGATAACTGCTCAGCAAGGTTCAGTAGCGTAGTGGCAAATAGTTGCAAATTAACTGAGTAGAAAAGGGGTTGTTAGGGTAAGTAAATCAGTTGAATGAATTCACTTGTGTTCCGTGTTCAGTACTTTTTCTCTCAGTGATACGCGCCGCTGAACTACAAGTTGACGTTTCGGTCCAAGTATATTCTTATTGGCTCTTTCATTTATTGCTATGCTAAAAGTTTCCGCCTACCTACCTGTCAATCTGACCGTCGCTGAATCTCCTTAGGTGCCGGCCACTGTACTTACCTATAAAACTATCGTAGAATGTAATGTATCTTTTTGTTAAAAAAATATAATTCCAATATTACCCTATCCTGAATAAGAATGTACCAAGGGTCTATGATAGTCTCATTACTGGAAGCCTCTCTTATTGATGGGCCATTACACTATTTACTCTGGATGATAATTTCAAACAGTCATTAATGTTAGCCAAGTATGTTGAATAATTACTAGCCCAACAATGACAATTAGAAAAAAATTATTACCTACTCTTCTATTAATAATAACTTTACAAAATTAATAGCAATAGTTTTAGCAATAATAATGATAAAAGAAGTAATTTTTATTGTCAGTTGAAGTAATTAACAAATCCACTAATTGTACAATACTGATTATTAATTATTATTATCACTCTTATGTGCAAACGTAAGTAAAATTTGCAAAAATAAAAATTTCAATTACAACAAAATATTAATTTTCATGGAGTGAAGTACATACCTAAATGTAATATTCATGGTTATTTTTAAATTTACATTTCTTTAATACTATTTTGAAGTAAAAAATCAATCTTTTATTAAAGAAAAAATAACGATAGAATTATTGTTGAAGAAAGAAAGACAATTATTATTTTTATCAAGCGAAATAATTAAAAGTTATCGTAGGTATCAGAAATAGTGACTTCCATCTAATTTACCTTTAAGTTATATTTTTACAATCGGCAACCAGCAAATATATTTATAAAAACAGATCGATCTTTAGCAATTTATGTAGTGTAATCCAGATATCTGCCGATTTGTGGCGTTGTTGTCAGTGTATTATTAGGCAAACCCTGTTCGACATATTCGCACACGTTTTTAAAGAACTAAATGGTGTCAAAATGTGAAAATAATCTTACTAATGAGGAAAAATTGTTACTGTTGTCTCGTCGGGAATCGAAACCTAGATCTCTCACTTTTTCGTTCTTATCACTCCACTAAGTTACGAGACAATTTTTTCTTATTAATCTAAGGTGATCTCTAGTGGCTAAAATTTAATTTAAAATTTAATTCACATTAATGTATTATCTCTCATCGTTTATATTTTATCAGACGAGATGATTGAATCGTTTGAGAAATATATGTTTATTGTTATTTCTGCAATTACATGACCTTTTGGATCTATCCTGTACCGACATAAGGAAAAGGTATCGTTTCTGTAGGTATCTAAGGAAAATTTTTCGATTTGGCGGACAGTGGACGTCGTAATGCTTCTACTGATAAAAGAATCCTTGTCGTAATGCATTGCAGTAAAAATTTAATAAAAGTATACTGAACAAATTCCAACTATTGAATAAGAAAGTTGCAATAAAACCGTGGACATGGCTGACGTTATTTTTGTGTCCTCGTGTGTGTATATATATATATGTATGTATGTAGGTATATAGATACGTACAAAGAATCGTCGAAGACGACCAACTTTTTACGGTCCTTCGTATAGAGACATCTATCCAGTGAACGTGTACACTCGTATATGTATAAGTAATGTTGGATGACCAAAAACAAGCGAGCACAGTCTGAAACTTCTGGATTCTGAAATAATACTTGGAACGCCATCAACTAATTTAAACTTTTAAACGAAACGGCACTGATCCGGAAAATGTTACGTAGTTTTTCTATTTTGACAGAACGAATCTAACATTCGTCATAAAAAGTTTACTGTTTGACTCAGAGAAACTTTGACTTTACGTCTATTATCTTTATGAAATTTTAAATTAGCTCAAATTGTTTATGTCTTAGAAATAAACGAAGTTGCGAGGAGATAAAATCCGATTACAAGAAATATTACAATGTCAAATTAAATAAAGTATTAAGTACTATTACATTCTTAAGAAATTAAAAATAATATTTCTTTCTTATTTGAAGAAAAAATCAACACAAAAGCGTTATATGAAAAACTCGCAATATTTCCTTACATAAATTTCAACGTGAAAACTAAAGAGTAATGAAATAAATAACCATACAATCTAGTTTTGCTTATTCATGTTTAATATTTGAGAAACAAGGTTTTCGAAATTTGCTGTTTTTTTTGTCCAATGTTATTTCATGACATAATAATGGATTTTAAAATTTTGTCAATTTTAAATATAATTGACCATAATCAACCTATTAAATCCTTTCTTTATTATATATTTATTTATCTGCAACATTTAGGGGTATATAACAATCTTTTTCAACTGAGTTGTTCGATATTTATTTAATAGTCATGCTTTCTGTAATCCATCGACGGAAACAAGACGCTGTTTAAATTACTAGTCATACGGTGGTTCCAAAAATTAATTTTCTCATATGTTTATTTATTTTTTATACTTATAAATTTTAATTTGCTTGAAATGGGCTGTATATATACATATATTCACGCCTTTTATTTAAAAACACTCAAATACGTATTTCCCAACTAATTTGTATGTGAACGTATTTGCTAAGTTAAATCTGTTATAGCTAATAAACAAATAAATTTTATAAATACTATTCAAACATCATAGCAAATTAGGATTTGTCGGAGGTTTGTTTCCGAAATCTAATTATTTTCTTGATCAAATACTATTTTTCTTATTCCCGTCTGATTTCATAACTTTAGAGCATCAAGAGACAGAGGCAGCATTTAATACTATAACAGTGATACTGAAATGGTAAATAATTGTGGTTCGCTTTTCTCGCTCTAATGCGATATGATTGGCTATCTCTTCCCCAACCGTATCTCTCTCTACCAATCGGGCTGCGTTCAGGCCGCGTTAGAGCGAGAAAGTCAGACAACAATTATTTCCTATTTCAAGATCACTGCTAGAGTATTAATTGCTGTCACCATGTTTTTACACTCTAAATACTATAGCCTCTTTATGAGGGCCATTCGCGGACATTTTAGATAATGTAATACCCCTAGAGATGTCTTATAACAAAATACTGAGCTTTATCAGTAAAAAGTTTTAAATCTATTCAAGTGTCCCATTAATTTTATATAATTTAATTACACTCAACCTAATTTCAAATTATTGCACCCTATTATATGTCATACCCATTTCTATTATCTATAGGTAGATACACATATTTTGTGGTTTCATTAGACTTGAATTATTACCTGTTTATTAATAAATTTTTAAAAATAAATAATAATTTGTAAATTTGTTGGTAAACTTTTTTTTAAGCTTACGCGAATGTGGGAAAGAAAACAGCCTTTTAAGTAAAATGTTGCGTTCAATCTGAAAATCACAATTTCAATAATCCTGACGCCAGTTCCATTCGTAGGCGTCTCGGTTATCTTCGCCTAGATTTATAAAGTCCGTTTATATCAGTTTCAGATCGATTTGAATTGTTATTAGCTTATCACATTTTCTTTTTTAAAAGACGCCTATTTAGTTTTCTAGCTTGTTTGTTACAGGACTGAAAATTTACTTCATTTCATCCTAATGAAAATATAATCGTAAACGAAAATTTCGTTCATATATTATATCAAATCTTATAGTTTTCTAATATTATTTTCATCTATTGCTTTATTTTAACAGTTTATTTGATGGCGTCATTCTTAAAAAAATGCGTAAAAAATGCACTCAAATAAAACTTAAAACAACACTTTTAGTGTTTTCTTAAATCACTTGAATCAAGTAAGTAAATGAAATGGCATATCAGTAATTATTTTCGATATCTCCGTTCAAGTAACACAGAAATAGGTTTAGGTGCGTTTAATATAACATTATACGGCAAAGTTTCTTTTGTTTTCCATCTTAAATGATCTTTATTTTATTGTTTCAGATTATTGGGTACCTATGTGCCGGTGTCCGTTTTCGCAGTGCAACGGTCCATTGTGCGTCCCGCGTGCGGTAACAGTGAAAAAGAAGACCAAACCAAAGCGATCGGTTTTTTGCGCGTTGTGCAGTGTTCGTGGAGTGTAGTCGGTCCGGGTGTACGTGTTGTTTGTGTCAGGGTCGTCGGCGTGTTGAGAGACGCCGGGCGTCGCCGTGTTGAGCGCCGTCGTTTCCCGATGCGTCCGTAGAGTGGCGTGACGTGATGTGGCGCGACGCGATCGAGGTCTCTCACCTGATGCTGCCAGCGGACATCTCATGTAATTCGGACGAGGAAGTGAGACAGGAAAAGAGAGACAGAGAGAGATGCATTACGGACCTGCAACATGATAAAGAAAGACCGAGGTAAGTGATGTGGAATTTTCGATTTAATGTTTAAATAGACTGGAAAGGGAGGCATGCGTGGATTTGATCCCATAGGTTTTAGTGTTGTTTGTAGGTGACTGTATTTACAGAAAATTACACCAAAATAGAATGCAAGCAAAAGATAGGTCTGATCTCTTTTGTCTTTTTATTCTTTCATAAATTTGTTCTCCTCTATTTCAAATTTCGTGTCTAATTTGTAACTCGAAATATGAAACATTTGAAGGACTGCTGACAAAGATAGTATTGATTTTATAGATAATTATCTTATTAACTTAGTGTGGGTATCTTCAGTGAAATTTGATACATTGAAACATTTTCCGTTTGGCTAATTAAGGAACGGCTAATTAAAGGCAGCGCCGTGTCAAACAAGTTTTGAAATTTGATCTGCACAACGTGTAACTTTGAGATGAAATACCAATATCAATTTATTGGTATTGCTATTTCAACCTCTACCGATTCCATTACCACGTTTTTTAATTAGTTCGGATAGTTATGTGTTGTAGCTAACCGTAGTTATAATAATTATTATTTTGATCCGGTTTATATTTTATTAAAAACTATATGTTTAATGACAATCATAACATATAAATGAAAACGATATGTATGTAACTAATTATAAATATTAATACATGTTATGTAAGCATCTCAGGCCAAAATAAGGATATGTTATGTTATAGTAAAAACTGCATATTTAAGAATATCTTCTTATATTTACACCTTTGCATTAATTGTAACAATTGCCAAATATCGTTCCATAGTTACGACATCTGTTTTTGTGGGTACCGGCAACTCTTACCATTACATAAAAGTTTTGAAAATATCATGAACGAGTTACAGTTCAACATATACTTACCTGCAATGTTTGTGTTTGTCGTTGATGTAGGTATGTATTTAAATTAATTTCTGTAGAATAAATTTGATATGTAAACAAGGTTAAAAAATATTTGTTTAATATGTTATACACTTATTACACATTAAGGGTTATTTTTCATCTAAAGTTAGTTGAATTCCTTGGTGGTTTTTTTGTTTCTAAAGAACGTTGCTTACAAACACGCAAGACATTCTAGTTCATTGGATTCTTAGTAAAATTTGAAATTTGTATCAATTCTTTGTTTACACAGGGTGTAAATACTAATTGTAAGTAGGTATTTTGAAATTTTTAAGGAGGTATTACATAATTATACCTACTCCCAAAAAAAGTATATAATTGTAGAAAGTTTTATCATTTCCAAAACTTCTTAATAATTAATAAATAAAAGAAAGCATTAACGAAGAGCAATTACAAATACTATATTTGTATTAGTAACAATTGTCAGAGTGTTGATAAATAAATCGTTGAAACATTCAAATACTTAAAAAAACTTTTACATTGTAATTTTTATTACAACATTAAAAACAATTACACACAATTAAACTAATTTCACAATTAAATCAGTGTGACATTACAAAATTCACCTATAAAATATCATTGTAGATTGAACGCCTAATTATCTTAATTATTCCTAAAGCTATTAACTACGACATACAATACAAGTCACAAGTTCAATAATTTACGTAACAGAAAACAAATGATGTTTGATGATTTGTGTTCTCCCTCATGGAACATTAATTAACTTATAATTAGTAGCAAATTTCCACAGAAGGTGGTTCACCACGCAGCCTGTATTGGTTACTGATAAGAACCAAAGAGTTCGAAATCGTGATTTATGTCTGACAGTTTCGACACATCACTGACCAAAACCTAGGTTTAGATACTTTCGAATAATATATTGTTTCGGCCTCTACTTTATGGAAAAACATGTTTAACACTAAATAGAAAAACTCAATTTGTTTTTTCCACTGTTTATTTCCAATATTGACAATTGTTTCGCCCTATAAGGTCATCATCAGATATATCATCATTTATACTTTCTAGTCTTAGCGTTAACTGGAGGGGGTACATTCTACTATTTTATTTAATATTGTGGATTCGTAAACGTTTTCTATTTCATTTAATGTTAATTTCCGGTTTTGGTTTAACTGTTTATTTATTTTGAAAGATTCTAATATGTCTTATTTTTTGCCTTTATTTGAGCATGCAAATTTTTGAAATTATCATTTGTATTGAATTCATGATGATTATTATTTATAAGGTTCATAAAGACTGATTTTTCTGTATATTTTGTATATGTTCGTTTAGTTTTTCTTTGAACGTCTTCCCTGTCTGTCCAATATATGTTGCGTTGCATGTATTGCAATTTAATTTGTATACACCACACTTGTTTATTTTTTCGGTTCTGTTCTTCTTATTGATTAAATATTTTGATAAGTTTTTATCTATTCTAAATGCTATTTTAAAGTTATTGTTTTTTATTTTTTGGATAATTTTGTTTGTGATATTACCTATATATAAGATTAACTTGTAATTACTTTTTGACTGTTTAAAATTATTAGTATAATTTGATTTATAACATATTAATTTCTTTTTGTGATTAAGTCGTAGACGTAGATAAGTTACGGAATGTAATCAGTTGTCTTCTGAAGATGCCCCTGTAGGGCGAAACAATTGTCAAGATTGAAAATAAACAGTGGAAAAATCAAATTGATTTTTTTTTATTTAGATACTTTCGGTTAACTCATAGTACCACCTCGTTATATCTAAACACCATTCACACGTTTTCCTTCTAAGATGAAAGGTACAGCTCATAGTACAAGAACACTTCGATGCTTCTTCATCAAACCAATACCTCCTCCAAAAGGTACGCAATGTGCTAGAAAGCGCCTAATAGTTGGCGATAAAGTCACGAAACATGTTTAAAAGGCTTCTCAGTTCACACTAGTTTGTATTTTCACCCCCTGTTTTAAAATCCTTCCAATTTTTACACAACTCAGCGCCCTACACCGATTGCAATTGTATTAGCGTCATCGACTTATTAAAATTAATTATTATAAAATTATTTTAATTTACCACCTAGAGTTAGGAAAGTCATGCGTTTTTTAATGCTATATGGACACCATATTCATCTATAGTTAGTTACCTTTGCTACCTCCTGCAACATAAATGTCTCCCATTGTTTGCGAAGGTCCGTGAGGGGTGAATAGATTTAACCTCGACTGCGCCATTATCGGTATGCGCAAACGCACAGTTGTGGATTTCTTTTTCACTTCTTTACCTGCCGATTATGAAAGCATTGGTGCAAACAATTTATTAATCCTGTGATGGTCTGCAAAGGATAGCAGACATAATCCTACGGCACAGTGATTCTCAAACTTTTTTATCACGGTATACTTCTAATAAATTTAATATTTGGCGGCATACTTATGATAATAAGATAAATTTGAAAGTATTTTAATTGGTTAATTGATTGATGTAGGTACCTATAATATATTTTGTAAAGAATACCAAACTATAAAAATTTTCAATGAAATATAAAATTCAACTTAAAAATACCTTTCTGTTATAACATCGAGGTGTTATTGTATTCGTCTGAAACTGTTTGATACTAAACCGAGTAGAAAATAAGTAAAGTTCGGACCCGGATTGGATCCGGCATCCATCCCAATTATGGCGAAAAAGAAAAATCTGACGTTTTATTTGGAAGAACTACCATAATATAGATTAAATTAATGTATAGTTCAATCACGTGTAATTATAATTTCTTCTTCCAATAAAATTACCTATATTCATTCACAATAATTAAAAATGATCAATAAAACATCTTTACAAACAGTTTCTTTAAACCATTTCAAGAGGAATATCGGAAAGACAAGTATCATCGAATATCGGATGAGAAGAAGTAATAGTTCTCTAGAAGTATTTAAAAAATAATAATAACGTAAGAAAATTTGAATAATTTTGGATTTTTTTAAAATAAAATAATGGGAACCATCCAAATGAATCGAAAGAAAATAAAAAAGGAATCCAATGACAAAATAAAATATGATAGGTGCCATTTGAAAAATGAAGTTATTCGTGTTTGCAATTTTTAAACTTTTCCTTTTCTGAAAGCCCTGTATAAACATTGCGTTAACGTTATGACTTGACTATAGCCAGTAAAAATTTCAACACTGTCACTTTTTTATGTTATGATTTTTTATAGTTTAGGTAGCGGTAGCGAACTCTTTTCTATGTATTAAATTATCTCAGACACTATTCCTTGTAGGCACAAGTTGGTCATCAAAGTCATCTTAAAATTTTCAAATCTCTGACAGGCTTGGTTTTCTATGTATTAAATTATCTCAGACACTATTCATTGTAGGTACAAGTTGGTCATCAAAGTCATCTTAAAATTTTCAAATCTCTGACAGGCTTAGTTTTCCTAAAACATCTAATGTACCACTCAATGTGAATAACTCTGTGTAAATAGGGTATTACGGTATTCTATATTAGAGCCAGATTCGGTTCGAATCATATTAGGGGATGCCCTATTTCATTTCTACTCGGGAATTTACTCATACAGATAAATAAGGAGTTACTATTTTTGTGTGACAAGGTCTTCAGCTACTGCATTCATTAGTAAATTTGTGGCGATTCGATTGAAAAAGTCGAGCACGATCGAATAAATGGATATCACTTTTATTAAAATTAAAATATCATGCAATAAACAGCCTAAACTGTTGGGACCACACGCGAAGTCGGGAATTTATTGGGCTGTCTTCAGCGCGGACGGTTTTTATCGTTTTTTTCTTTTAGCGCGGATTTTTGCCCGACAGTCGGCCGGACGTTAATGTGTTTGACGAACGAATTGCTATTAAATTATTTTTTCTTGTCACGTTAGGCCGCCACGGACCTGTTGGAAGTGAAGTGGTCGCTTCGTGTGACGTCGCGTAAACAAAAATTGTTGCGCGGCACTTTAATTGCCGCACAATTTGCTCGCGGACTTTTATGCTCTGTACGGAAGCAATTTTATTGGGGACGATCATTATTAAATGACAAATTATTCTACTTGTCAAAATATACTGTATTAAAAGATGTCAGACAATTTAATTGGGATGTAGCTTAATCTTTATGATATTTATTATTATACTTATACAGCAGGTCATGAATTCATAAATTAGTTCTGTGTTTTAGTTAAATGTTTCTATTATTAAGTTCAATATGTATTTATTCCAATATTTATATAGAGATTTAACAACAAAAACGATTTGGAGTAGTAATGGAAGTTACCTATGGTTTCAGGAAGATAGTTTGCATAAATAAGTCAAAAACATTATGCTTTTATTACTCTTCAATGATTACCAATACAAGAAAATAATCAAGGAATTATTTTTAGTTCCAATAGGTGGGCTGAAAAGTTCGTAGGCTAGCATAGAAAAAGATATATTTTTTTTTTTGATAGAAATTGATTTTATTATTCAATATAGTTCCCTTCGAGGGCGATACAACGATTATAGCGGTCATACAATTTTTCAATACCATTTTTATAATACGATTTGTCTTTAGCCTCAAAATAGGCTTCAGTTTCAGCGATTACCTCTTCATAATCGCGAAATTTCTGTCCAGCGAGCATCCTCTTAAGGTCTGAGAACAGAAAAAAGTCGCTGGGGGTCAAATCTGGAGAGTACGGTGGATGCAGAATCAATTAGAAGCCCAATTCATGGAATTTTGCCATCTGTGTCATTAATTTGTGACACGGTGCACACAATGTCTTGATGAAACAGCACTTTCTTTTTCTTTAAATGAGGCCGCTTTTCCGCGATTTCGTCTTTTAAACGCTCCAATAACGTTACGTAGTAGTCGCTGTTTATGGTTTTCCCCTTTTTAAATGTATTTTCTCTTACAATGGTATCATAACATATGTAAAGTATAATAAAACATTTCAGAAACATTAGTTGACATTCGCGTCTTTAAATATTCTATTTAATTAAAGGGAGCAAAATCATACGGGACAAAAGTAAAGTATCATTTACAAAAATAGTTTTTTGTTTGATTTAACAACAGAAAAAATAAAATATGGTTGGAAAATAGGTTATCAATATTGTATTATTACCAATATTATAATGGGATTGGTTCAATTAGGATATCCATTGTTGGCTATAATCTTTTAGCAACGATACGGAATTGATAAAAGTAAATTTTGGACCTTTCAATAATCGTTAATTTTATCAATCGAAGATTGCTTGCTTGGAAATCTTGTTATCCGAATTTAGCGTTCAATCTCATCCTACAGGTAGATACTAAATAGGCATGACCTCCGATAATCGTGCCGGCCACTAAATGACCTATGGACACCAATTTTGTGAAACCGCTCTTGAAGAAGGAGAGATGTGTATTTCAGATCATTATCCTGTTGGAATACAAATTGCAAAGTCATCTCCCACTCAGCGTTACAAGACATCCAACTTTTTAAATATAATCATGTGTACTCTATTCCACGAAAAACAATCCCGTAAAAATACAAACTGTTCCCGTGCTCAATTATTGGATAAGATCTGGTATTAACTGTGTGAAAAGTTTCATTTTTTAAATACATTAATTCGATATTAATTATTGAATTAATTTATACCCACTACAGATTACCTCATACAATAAGGGAAAAATTTGTTAATTTTGTCACGTCCCCGCCGGGACTCGAACCCGGTATCTTGGCTTTACTCGCCAGGGCTTTTTCCATTACACTAGAAGAGGTGACAACAGTAACAACAACGAACGTACTTATCGTAAGACATACGACAACAGTAACAAATTTTTCCCTCATTATAGGAGGTAATCTGTAGTGGGTATAAATTAATTCAATAATTAATATCGCATTAATGTATTTAAAATTTACCGCTACTAAAAATTCTTTAAATATTTTATTATTAATAATATTTTTTCTTGAGCTGCCCAGTTCATATGTTGTCGCGCGAACTAAATGCTGAAACAACGATTTCGTTCAAAAAACAAAAGTTCCTTGGCTGGACGTTACTATAGAGTTTCACTTCAACTATCTTCGTGTTCTGATTCCTGGTTTGGACATCCACGGATCCCTTTGAGAACTTCTTTTGATTCTCGTATCCATCCAGCATGTAGTTTTTCTAGGCCGACCTGATTTCGGCATTTTTTCTACATGGCCTCTCATTGTAACGTAAAATATTTTGGATACGTCCAACTTGAGCAAAACAATTGACTAGAAATGATATTCACACTATTTCCTTCTAATTTATTCACTATTGTTTTTTTTTTAACTCATACAAGTTGGTTTACGTTTTGGTATACTTATTCCTCTAAAACGCAGCTAATAAACTTCATTAACTCATAAAACTTACATTAACCGTAGACCCATTTCTCTTGCTCAAGATCAAATTTTTGTTTACTATTGTCACGTATGATTTTGTTGTTTTCTTTCATTAAATAAAATATTTAAAGGCATGATTGTTGATAAATTATTTATTGAGAGTGTCAATAAAATGCAGTGTATTGGTTTGTTAAATATATATTAAGAAAATAAAGTTAAAGAAGATTAACCAATTTAACAGAGAGTAAAAAAATGACTGACTAAAATAGAAAAATACTAATACCAAAAGAGTAATAAAGTAATACATACAAACATATTAACTCATTTCATAGACTAAACAAAGTTGACTTATTATTCTCGCCGGAGTACATTTATCTACGTATATGCTTATAAACTAGCAACACAACTAAGAATAATATTAGTACAAATGAGAAAACATTAGGAATACAACTCAACAATTGTCAACGAATGTTTCTGAAAATGTTTGATTTTATTTTACATATAATACCAAGGTAAAGGATAATACATTTGGTCGAATATTTAAACGATCTAGGAAGATACCTGCGGGATCAAGTACCTGTTATGGCTATTGATATAACATATAATTATAGTAATAACAAGTTCTTATATATCAGACTATTTGAACATTCTTTACTTATATAAAAGTACATAAGTGGAAAAAGGTAAAATATTATTAGCTAGTTAAACAATGTCTTGGGGGAGAATTTCCTTTGTAGGCATTAGACAAATATAGAGACTCGTAAAACGGCACGCCCCTGTAATGGCCCAAATGCAATTGTAGGTAGGATACGGAACTGTCTGAGATAACACGCCTCTTCGAGCAAATGCCTCTTAATTATACTACATGAACCTAATGGTCTACCTACTTAATTAAGACCGCTGTCCTACTGTCATTGAATAAACAGTGATTATAGTAAGGTGACGTTAAACGGCACCGTTAATATGATTGAAGAAGATAGGGTGGTACGTGATCCGTTAAATTGGCCTTACACATAGTCATAGACGTAGGTAAACGTACAGAGATACAAATAAAGATCAAATAGAATATTGATAGGTACAGAAGACTAATAATTACATACTAATAGTAAGTAGAGAATCAGGAATTTCTTTTTTTTTTCATAATATTCAATTTTAATGTGTGTTGTATACTTTAAACACATTAAAGCTGAATGTATCGACATGTTCAAATACGGTTAGGCAATAAAAACAAATCATGTAAACGTGCACCTTAAAGTAAATATTTCAATAAATAAAATAGGGTCTACTAGCTACTTAACTATTACTTGGTGGAAGTTCGGATCAAACACAAAAAATAAGTAATTGATACATTAATTATAAATTTCAACAAATGTGTTTATTGTACAAGTTTACAACTTCATTATTATGTAACTTCCGATGAAGCCACAGTGTTTGAAAATCAATTGTCAAGTACAATAAAAGATTTATTAAAATTTAAAATTAGCATATAGTTTTCAATACATTATACTTGATATATGCTATACTCAAAACTAAACATCATTAAAACCTTTTGGGTGTTTCATTTCCACTAGCTACTTATGCTGGTGGGCGGGCAGTCCCTTCGACCTACACTGTAGTGTAAAGCCGGAGGGTAGGGCGTAAGGCCCTCTTCAGCCTGCTTGCACGAATCGTGGAAATGGGTGGGTGGTGTGGTTAGGGAGAGAAAGATGAGACGGACGAAATGAAGACAGAAAACTTGTACCAAAGCAACCGGACCCGGATTTAAATCGGTGACCTCCTGAATGCTAAGCAATAACCACGCCGTTCGATGGAAGATCATTCTACAAAGAAACCAAATGGACAAATGATACAGGTCAATGTAAATCTGAAGACTAAAAAAATATGGCTTCAGAATTGCCACAACACCTGTGGATTTTGAAATATTCTAGCCTCTCAAACTGCTAAAACAATAATTTTTAACCCTTTTGTGAGAATTACTACATGAAATAAAAGGACAAAACAATCAAAAAAGTAGCAGTTTCCGAGGTATCATTTATAGCTGAATTAAAATCTGGGTTAAGAATTTCTTCAGCATACTCAGATTTCGATATATCATAATGGCTACATTGGAATGATAGTTATTTGCTTGTTTACTATTGAGAGTAGGATTTCACGAAACTGCAAAACGCTAAAACTTTTCTGCGGGCACATTTGAGTTTTCTATCTAAGAATACATCGAAAATCATTGTTATTTTCTAATTCTTTCTTCAACTCTCCATAGTCGTGTCCTAGAAATAAGAGGGCACTCAACAAGGAGCGCACTAATGTGGCGGCTGGAAAACAAACACCACAGTGACGGTAATCATTGTCGATGTATTTTTCAAATACAAACTCGAATCTGTTTCTAGAATTGCCCTAAAATATTGAAAATTCAAGGCACCCTAATCTGAAATTCAATAAAGGTAGATTAAATTAAAAACATTTGGATTTTGGAGTTAAAATATTTCAAATTTTTGATATATTTTAATTAAGTGACAAAAGATGCTTCAGAAATGGCTACTTTCTTGTGTTTTCTGTGTTTTTATTTCACGTTGTAATCCTCTCGAAAATGACTTTTGGATTTTTGGGGATGAGATGTTTTAAAATCCTGGCGTACAGAAAGCCAGATTTAGTCGCAAATTATATGGTAAATAACTGCCCCCTTTTTTTGCTGTTTCAATCTCTCATTTCATTGGGTTATGTAATTGGCCCCCACATAATATCGCAATAAAGTTACTATACTTTATTTGTCAACTATTTCTAATAATCATTGTATAAATAATACAAGCAAATAACTACTGTTGTACATAATACGTATCGGTAGACTCGCCCTGACAAATCATCGAACAGAGTAGCAAATGCATCTGCTGTAAACCACGTAGGTGGTGGCATGATGTCGACATTCGGCGGCGAAGTTTTATTTGACGCCATTGCCGCTTGGGTGTGGCTCAACTTTTATTCGGGTACCTGATACAACAAGTGTACCCTTCAAAACAGGGTAGTTTATGTTTACTAATCGCCAATGAGCCTTGTAATAGTTTTCCAGAGTTTTCAATTGCAACTACAATACTTGCAGGAACTAAATACGTAATAATAATTTATTTCAATTATGTAATACAGGTTATGTATTGATTAACGCATACAGGAAATAAATTAAAATTACCAATTTTGTTTTCTGAAAATAATCGGAAACGTGCTAGGATTAGCTAGGATAGCTATTATGTTACTTTGTTACTAAATTTGAAATTAATTTACTAGAAGAGTTTCCTTAATAATTTATTACTAATTTGTTAATTTTATATCCGTATACTATTCGTAATACGGTAGTAGCAATGTTCCTTAATTAAAATAAATGTCGAAGTCAGTCTGTACATCTACAAGAGTAGATACAAAATTTAAACGAGACAATAACTTGTTGTAGTTTAATTTTAAAAACACACAATAGAAGATTAATAAGTTACATAAAAATATATTTTGGTAGTAACTCCACAATAATTATGTTTCCCAGTGTGGAACACTTTTTCAGGTTGAATAATGACTAAACTTAAACTAAATACGATTCTCTTATACTTATACTACATTTAATAACGATAAGGGGAGAGGTACAAGTTCATAAAATTAAATAAGTCGTCGCTATTATTTTTTGTGGCATTTTTTGAAATTCATTTTCATATATAAAAAGAAGGCATTAAAGTCCTTTTTCGTCTAAATTTTAAGTATCACAGATCGCACATTTCGAACGCGTCCTAGACAATAGGCACAGCGTACGGAAAGCCATATCCCACGACCGGTTTCGACCTATCCGGTCTCATCAGGTGGGCGCTAGCAGAAAGGCTTTTACAGGCTATATTATAGATATAAATATAAATGGGTCGAAACCAGTCGTGGGATATGGCTTTCGGTTCGTTGTGCCTACTTGGATGGATTCTTATTAAAATTAAATTTATTTTAAATTAAAATTTAGACGAAAAAGGACTTTAATGCCTTCATTTTTTACATATGTTATATCTTTGTCTAAGAATCCATTGGAATCAACAGTGCAATTCAATGTCGGTAGGGGTATTAATCCTTGGAGTAGTTGTTTCTGTTGATTTCATATTTATATTTGTATTTATTTTCATAATGTTATTGTACCCCTTTCCTTGAACATTATCAAATTTATTACATACAACAATTGTAACTAGTTTATGTTTTGTAATTATTTTACCTGAAGAAGCCACCGTGTGGCGAAATAATTATTCTAGTTTTTACCAATTTTCTTTTTTGTAACTTTAGAAAAGGTACTTTTAAGCAACTAAGAAAGTACTCTTCGTACATAATATGTTTCGTTTACACATCAAAAATTGCAGCATCTTTGGTTTCATTAATACCTAAGGATATTTAAAACGTATATAAAGACATTGCTGCAGTTGCATCGTTCCCAACATATATCACTAAAGGGTGAGTGTTGGCGCCTCGGAAACCCTCATCGCCACCGGCTATAGCGAACTGTAGCATCAAAAGCTTAATAACAAATCGATAGCCTTATCAGGATGCATCGGTAGTAAACTTCGACAAAATGCACAAGTTGTTTACTTTGCGCTCGAGGGAACCTGAGCGTGTAATATGGCGAAAAACATTATCCATCCCTCTCTCTCTCTGTCTCTCTTTCTGTCTTTTTACCCCCTTCCGCCACTGTTCTTCAGACTAGCGCTTCGACGTTTTAAACGATTAAACTTTTAAAAGTAATTGAATTGTAGACCACTTAAGGTTATGCCTTTCCTTACTTAGCCATGCAAAATGTATGTAGAATGTTTCCCCAAATGTATAGTACCTACAACTTAGTAAGTCTCCTACCTTCAAAGGTAGAAGTAGCTACCTACATACGTCATCAAAATGATACATTTCTCCTGGCCAACTCGTTTCTGAAATTACCACATACGTATTTACGTTGTTAGTACATGTTTTACGTTGGTATATATATCCAAATAGGTATAGAAAGTAACACTTGAGTACTGGATATTTATTTTTTACTGGAATGTTCGATTTTAACTATTTTTCATATTGTAAATTCTAAATTGACTATGACATTCACGTATTTTTACAAACCTTTATTTGATCAATACATAATTAGGATAGGTAATTGCTAAAAAATAATAATTAATGAAGCTACCAAAATAGTAGACGTAATGTAATATTATTTCAATGCCATCAGCAGCAATCACAAATATTTTTACGAATGTAGTATGAATTATTTAAGTTGCTGAAGAACGAATTTTTGAAAATCCCAAAAATTACCATAAACCGACCCATGTAGCAATTCAATAATGTAAGTACGTATAAAGAAAACTCTTTAAAAGGAATAGTATTGAAAATTGTGACAATTCGGTACTTATCGTTCATTTTCTAATTTCTACCCTTAACAAAAGAATATGGTACATTAATTTAAATATTTAAAAAAACATAGTTGATATTCTACTTACAATTTTTATTCTAACTTGACTATTTAGGGAAATAAAAGTTGCAGTATGACCTATTATTCTTAACAAATGTCGAAACATTTACGTCATTATCAAATGCATGCAATTGTACTAAAGTTAAATATGTTTAACAATATATCTATAGTTAATACTTGAAAATCCCCCAATTATGAGGGGTGTATTATTACTGAGTACTTCAGTTTTGTTTTTAGCTAAGGGTGAATTTTGATAAACAGCTTTCTTAGTTTAGAGATTTTCTAGTAAAATTAGTTTTAGACTTTTATTGGCACAATTTAATTTTTTAACAGAGTTAACACTGATACTGTGCTTGGGGTTGATGCAATACTCCGCAATTCCCGTATAATTCTTGCAATTTATTATATTTTTAACATGCTCATTTACACGACATTAATTAGATCTGCCCGATTTTCCAAATAAAAAACATTTCAATCCTTACGAAAAACATAATAAACTCCACCTTTTTCTAAGAGATTAGTTATAGTTTTGTTGTTAACCAAAAACAAATGAAAATAGTTTTTATTGAGATCTATAGGAGTCAGAATAAATTTATAAAGTTTATTTTTTTACTGTATTACTTACGTTAATAACATAATTTAAATAACAATAAATGTTGTTTTTGTTAAATAAAGTGTCATTATTGTGACAGCTGTAAATCTATATCAAACATTTGAAGACTATCAATAATTAATAGTATTGAAGAAATAAAAAACACATTCGGTAGCGTAAAAAAAGGAAACGGTTTGGGTCACTTATATACTTTTTAGAAAATAGAAAAATCTGAAATATCTACTATGAACCACTCTGCGCTTACTAAACAATATTTTTGTTTTCTAAAACAATTTCAGGTTGCCATTGACATTCGGTTGTCGTTTGAAAAGCCTATATAGGATCGTTAGTGTGATCTCGTTGTCGAGAATGGAAGATCCCTACCCCTATCAAAACGGCTATAACCATTCGCATCGAAAGCTCAGTTTTGATAGAAATCGTTATCCTCCCTTTTAGTAAAAGAACGATGATTTTATTCGGTCTCTAGGTGCTATCCCAATTTTCTATAATCTATAGGTAAATTATATATATAAATATAAATATAAATATGGAATCAACAGAAACAACTAGTCCGAGGGCTAATACCCCTACCGGCATTGAATTACACTGTTGATTCCGATGGATTCTTAGACGAAGATATAACATATTCAAAAAAGAAGGAATTAAAATCCTTATTCGTCTAAATATTAAGATCAAAGATCTCACATATGGAATGTGTCCTACCAAGTAGGCACAACGAACCGAAAGCCATATTCCACGACCGCTTTCGACCTATCGGGTCTCATCAGGTGGGCGCTGGCAGAAAGGCCTTTGCAGGCTATATTATAAATATAAATAGGTCGAAACCGGTCGTGGGATATGGCTTTCGGTTCGTTGTGGATACTTGGTAGGACGCGTTCCAAATGTGAGATCATTGATCTTAATATTTAGACGAATAAGGATTTTAATTCCTTCTTTTTTTGAATATAAATTAAAATTGTTTCCTGGACGTGTTGCTCGTGTACAACCCACATAGGTACATCCTGAGCCTGCATATATTTTTTCTGCTATTTTTATTTTTTTCACGCGCCCGACGTTTTTTCTTCTTTTAAACAAAATATGTGTACACTGTACCTGTAGCTACATATGGGCAAATATGCACATGTCTTATGACCTGCTCGTAAACATTTTTTCCCTTTTTGTTTTCCTCTCTCGTCGATTATGTGGCAGAAGCGTAAAAATGTTCTATACATATAACACATACATATACATCTACATATACATAAGTACACTTTACAGTGGCGGCTCGTGCATTTGTTTGTTACCTAACTTAGGCAACTTCTACCTAATCGGGTAACGCTACCTTACAAAGAAAGTAGTAAGTCTAACAGTCATAGTAGAGTGATGATTCGGGCTTGTAGGCCGTGGTCGATTTACATTAAAAGTGGTTATCAATTATCGCAAGGAACACATCAATAATTAAAGAAGCAAAAACACCCTTAGCTTTAACGAGTCGTCTCAACTTGGACGACAACACCGTGAAGGGACAACAATTATGGTAACGCAAATGAATACAAACGAATGATGTTTGTTAAAATGTGCGTTATACCCTTAGAATATAAAAACGTGGATGTAGTATTTAATAGTATAGCAGTGAATCTGAATTAAGAAAGCGACCTGATTGGCTAACGCGTTGGAGCGAAAATACCGGACCACCATTATTGCCTATTTCAGGATTACTGCTGTCGTATTAAATGCTTTTTACTCTAAAGTTATACCCACCCGACTGAATATTTAGAAAAATTTGTACTAATTTACCATTTACGCCCAATATGTGCAAGGAAGGCACAATATTTTTACGTAATTTATTTATTTATTTAAACCAGTAATCTTTACATACATATTTTTGCTGGAAATTCCCAGCATATCCCACAGAGATAAACACAGTTAGAAAATTAAAAAAAAAAAAAACATAGTGGGCTTGTGTGAACTAATATTGCATCTGCCGCCACTGGTACAAACATGAAAGTACATGAAAACATGAACATATCTTTTTCATCTACTTACCGTTGTCGTCAGTAAAAAGAATTCGTTGCTTTTTCTTTTTCCATTCCGTTTGTTTTCGTTGAATGTACGTGCCGGCATCCGGGCAAATTTTTAGCCAAATATTTGGGAAAGTTGTCGACAAAATGTAGACACACGTCGTTCGGTCGTGTAAATTAACAAGGAGATGGACTGAATAAATAAGAGAGAGTTCACGCAAGTCTGTCTGCTTTGCTATAGCACGGATTATTTATTGCTTAATACATGCTAAATTTGTCAAAAATGAAAGCTACAGACATGAAACTTCACTCAACTGTTGCATAAATCGTTCAAATACCTCCAGGACCTCCTGGCACGAACCGGCAAATACAGATTTAAAAAAGAAGCTATTAATGTAGATTTAACATGAACTGTATACGACAAATATATTATTTTTGTCAATTCTATATGACTAATTACTATAAGAAATTACATTGCATATACCTATAAAAATATGTATTTGGAATTATTACAACATTTCTGACCTCTTTCTTGTAAAATTGCGACATGAGGCATTACGAAAGATCAACTTTCTAATGTGAAGAAAGGAAAATGGTGACCTGATAAAGGATAGTTATGATTATGAATCTTCATTAAAATTAACTTTTAACTACTTTTTAGGATTGTATAGAAATATATATAAATTAGCGAACGTATACGTGTGTGCGATGAGTCGATTAATGCTAGGGCACCCGAAGGCGGCACGTTTGATTTCGAGACCGATCGATACCGAACAATTGACGCTCGAGAATATTCTGTTGAAATAACAAGTCGTTTTCTTGTAAAGCCGTCGAAATATATTCGCGTGTTTTCTAGTAATTTCTTTCAGGAAATATATACCCTCGCCTCTGGGTCAGCGAGACAGTTAATAGTAGAATAAAGTGCATTATTGTTTGTCAGATAAACAAGTAGTTTAAGTTTGTTAGTAGTGTTTAAGTGATTAAATAAATAGTTGTAAGTAAATAATTGTTTAATAAATAAGTGATCTATAAAATTCGTTACAATAATATTATGTATATCACGATAGCATATCATATATTCAACCCGCGCATCTAAACATATGAGTAATTTGTGGCTAATTTGTAGTATGATATCAATCTAGCAGATTATCCAACATCTGTGGGCTCTACAGCATTAATACTTTTTTCACTACTTTACTTCAAATTACTCATATGTATCGATGCGGAGATTGAATATATGATCTGTTAACTTAATATACACAATTTTCTACAGGATTATTGAAAATGAGTGGTACGTTAGACGTGTTAGCAAAACTAATCGTGTAACTTTGTTTTCACAAAACAATAAAAACAAGACTTAACATTTTCACAAATTTTACTTACTGCTGGAAAGTAGTAAATACTCAAGTCTGAGGAAGCCAATGTTTGGCGAAACAATTGTTACTTGCTTTAATAAATTTATGAAAATCTTAAGTCTTATTTTTGTGGTAGTAATGAATTTTCATGAAGTAAAGGTCGAATCTATTCAATTTTTTAACTTTGTTTTTTTATTGTTTTGTAAAGTCCACCGAATCATGTTCACTGAACCATAACATTAGTTAGTTTTTATATTGGTTACATTGCCTTTAGTTTTTAGTTCTCTTCAGCTCCTGAAATAGGTAACTTTGTCACCGAAGAGTACTTTGAACGCTTAATGTCGTGTTTTGCCATTGATGTTTTCATCCACAAAAGTAGCTACCGATGTTTTTAATTATAATGTTGCAAACTGAAATGTTATAGTTAGAAACACATTTCCATGTTTAACTAAATTCGTATAATTCGTATAATTTGAATTAGGAAGGGTAAGAAAATATATATATATATATATCTTGCACTCTACATTCTCTTTAGAGTTATTTTTTATTTCAGCATAAAAATTTCGTTAGTCAAAGTTCGACGCCCCACCATTCAACTTTCCCTCCATTTCGTCCTTACAATTATAATTTGACATTTCATTTCCATGGCTATCTTAAATTTCGTATCCTGTGCCTATAGGTAACCGATACGACTCAATTACATTGGTTCCGTTTCTAAAAAAGAAACAAAGTTGTTACACTGTTTCTTTTGATATCGGCGCGGCAGCTTTTTTTTCTACCCGTTCCGCTCGCTTAATTGCTATCGGGATTAAGATATGCGACCAGAAAGAGGACCACGATTCTTATAAATATTAATAAACGGTTGACAACCATGACAATTTCTTTTTAACTTTACATACCATCGAACGAATCGTATATATATATTTATATGGAACCGAATTTGGGTGGTCGAATTAAGCAAGAATCATTAGCACCGTACGTCGCCATTATTGGACTAAAAGCTCCGCTCTCCGAAGGCTATTAAATTTATTGTAATCGTTCAAGTTTACTTTGTCGCTTTAGTCATAGATGAACATTTCAATGTATTGTGAACGTAACCAAAAGCGGTAGCCATCATTGATTACATATGATATGATATGAACAATCTCTATTTTTAACCGCCTTGTAATACCGATAATAATTTGTAAACAAAAAAGGCGGATATTATTGTCTTATTATAATAGATACCTCTATTATAAGATTAAAGTTTTGTTTTCTTATCTTTATTTGATCAGATAGTTGACCAATCGTTCTCGGCGGTTATTGCTACAACAAGAGATGTGAATATTGGTTAGGTTAGGTTGAACTTGAAGATTCATAATATAAAACGATCCAACATCTTTTTTGGTTTAAAAGTAAAGACTAACACAAGCACGAACTTATCAATAATTTACTAAACGCTGACGTTAACGTGTTATGAATACATCAATAATATGGCAGGAAGAGGGAGTTGCATACAAAGAATTTAATTAATCACACTACAACTGTTTTGTTACAAGGTGGCTATATCTATTTATCTAATAGGTATCTATAGTATAATTCTATTATACCTACCATAAAAATGTGTAGTACAATTATAGGCAATTATTGGATGTTTCAATTAAAAAAAGTGTTTTAGTGTTAATATTATATCATGGCAGTAATGGATAGGATATGGCAATGGTTGATGCAACAGCGCAATCTCGCCATAGTTAAAATGTAACTTTTTCGTCTAAATTTCAAGGATCACAGATCCCACATTTCGAACGCGTCACACAGTAAGCACAGCGTACGGAAAGCCATATCCCACGACCGGTCTCGACCTATCAAGTCTCATCAGGTGGGCGCTGGCAATCGGAATCAACAGTGTAATTCAATGCCGTTAAGGGTATTAGCCCTCAGAGTGGTTGTTTCTGTTGATTCTATATTTATATTTATATGTAACATAAGAGCTGGGCACCATCGGTAGTGATACCCATCCGTCCAAATTTGTACGAGTTCAACTAGTCATCTTGACACTCGTCTTCCAATAGTTTTATAGATTTTATGTTTGTAAATAGAATTTTAATGGAGTGTAATATGTGATGATCTCGATACTCTCAACAAGGCTTTAAAGTTAAAAAGTACTTTATTCTTTATATTAATATTAGTAGTAGGTATGTATGTATGTCAACTTCAATATATTACGTTTACTTATTGAGACATGAAGCTATAGTATAGTCTGTACGGAAGCTAGAGCTTTACAATACTATAGTATTTTATGTCATGTTACAAAATTTATTATAATAATGGTCAAATGAACATATGTAATGGTGTAAATTGTAACTGAATATCTTGCACTCTACTATTAATACAACCAACAGTACCAAACCTGAAATATCCTTTGTATATAGATGTCATGAGTACTCCAAATATGAATTTGTAAACAGTCTGAAGAATTTTTTAATTGACAGATAAAATAATTTAAAATTGTGTGAACTGATGATGTCTTGATTCTAGTCTAGAGGTCCTCGTAAAATTGTCGAAACTGTCCACGGATGATCATTCAAAAATTAGTTTTAACAATTACCCAATGTTTAAACTGAACGATATCAATGCTATTACAAATAGGAAGTGTAATAGCAAAATGACGAATCATACTAATTTATCTTTAAACAAAAGCTGATAAGCAATAGAAATAGTAACAGTAAATTATTTATTCGAATTTAATTAAGAACAATATGTAAAAAAATACGACCAACGTTACTGTTAACTACAAATTTCCCTCTCTCGCCGTTTTGAATTTTTCACGACACGGTCATTGTGTTGTAAATTCATTTAATACAAATTGCAACACGTTATGGTCGATTTTTATGCTCAGTGAGCCATAAGCTGTAATATTTATTCGTATAGAACTTTAACCAGTGAAAAAGTTATGATAAGAGATTTGTTTATTTTAATCCGATGTTGGTACCTATACATTGATATATTTGAATGAGTGTGTTGGTGCCACGTAGGTGAATAAACATTATGCATAATACATGGTGTTTGTTCTGGTTGAAATGTTGCGCCAGACGTCTTTGGTCTCGTTGCAAACATGCATATTCCCGCAAACCGCGTCGTCTGTTGTTATGCTGCACAAATCGGGACTAAAATTATACGAGCCGGTCTCGAACTTTACGTTTGCACTACCACTAAAAACGACAGAGAACAATTTGCGTCCGAATGCCTTCATTTTGACCAGTATGTATGTGTGCGAATGTGAGTGTACGGTTATTTGTGTGTTTACTTGGTATACTGTACAACAAGAACAAAGATTACACAAACCTATAGTTTGTTCGTTAACATTTGACATTGATATTTCTGTTTATCTCAAACGGCTCTCAATGTCAACATAAATGCGAGACGTGCATAACCTGACATAATTATAAAGTTCTATTTAAATAAATACTTCTTCCAATTCAGAGAATAAGTTACAATTTAAAATGTACTTATATAAAACCCAGATCCCTGTTGACTAATCCTTCTAGACAAACAAAAACTAGCCGTTTTTCATTCTTTACTAAATCGCTTATTAAATATACCTTTATCCATTTCTGATTTTAATTTCGCCGTAAATAATGGTTTGAAATGTGAAATTATAGACAATTTATTTTGCAAAAAAACAAAGGAAAATTTCCTCTCAACGTCTTCTTCCTCAACTCATAATATTCACAAAATGTTTGTATCTATTAAATTTGTTAACAACATTAGCCATAAATTTTCACATGTATTCAAAAGAGTCAATGTAATATTGAAAATTATTCGATTGGTGAAATTTTAGTTCCTGTAGTTCTGAGGCTTTCACGGCCGTCGTATGTTGATGCAGTGTACTCTTCCGAGCTGTTTTGCCGTGGTCCATGAAATTTTTCTTTTCCAGACGTTTCGCCATGCTTTGCTGACGGCAGGTTCAACGTCTGGAAAGGAAAAACCTAACTTAACCTAACTAAACAGGACCCCAAATGTCTCTCCACAGATGGTTCTACCTGAACCGTACTTGAAAATAAATACGATAATTGAATCCATTAATAAGAATGTGTTATTCAAAATAGCAGACTAGGGTTAAAGAATAAATAAATTAATAATAAACTAGTCCTTATTACCACCAAACTGTTTTATATTATGATACTCAGTGTGAGCCTCTTTTTAATTTATTATTCAAGATGTTTTACAATTTCCCTACCTCAAAATTTTAACGCGTTGAGAGTAAAATTTTATCATGCAACGGAAGGTGCGCGCGCACAGTTAACGAAAATTCGACAGTATGAAGTTAGCAACGTGGCTGGTCTCGGCGGTTAACTTGCATCCCGACCAAAAGGAGCTGCGTTGCACCGTGATACGTGGTCAAATATATATATATATATATATTACTAGCTAAATAAGCATGTAAATACAACTATATATACTATATATACGCCATCTTTTTTTTCTATATATAAATAAAATTTATGAAACACAATCGGCATTTTCTTAAAACACTGTTAATGGCTGCCTTAAAATAGATTATCCTATTGAAAACATGTAATCTTCAAATGTCTAAAATATTATTATAATCTTCTTCAGTAATTACATAAGTATTGTGTATTATATTTTACATGAATAAACAATCCGTTACTATGTACCTAGGGTTTGTTGTACATCCTGTTGTATATTTAATTTCTATAAAATTATTTATTATTGCCTACCGTGTTGTTTGTTTTTTACAGGAAGTATTTTCTATTCGGTTGAAATAAATTATATTTTTGTTTCGTCATCTGAATAAATAAAATTTAAATAAAGGTATTATTTATGACATGCACGCATTTACTATTTGATACATTAAATATAATGGATACTTGTCTAGTTGGTACAATTAAAATAATCTTCTGTTAAACAAAGTCTTGGTGAGAATAATAATTTTATTCATTTCTACCCCTTGAAAAGCATGAGAAAATATCGCAGGGGAGAAAAGTGACAAAGAACTACAGCTAACAGAGAGTGATAAAGATAGTATTACAAGTACAGACAGTATGAATATCGCAATTGAGGGAAAAGTGTAAAGGTAAAAAAAAAAGAAAACGGAAAATGGAAGAAGAAAAGGAAAAAGACGACATGAGTCAAATGTACAAAATAGATGAAGGAATAATTAATAACAATACCTTGGAGATAATAAAACATTTTTTTTATAAATTTGGAGAAAATGGAAGTAAAGAAGACAAGTAGACACAAGTAGAAACATAGAATGTATAAACAGCCCAATGACTAGTTAAAAATTAAAAAAAGGTCTAAAGTGAAATTAAAGATACGATTAAGGAAGAAGTAAATCAACATTATAGGTAACCAATAATGGTGATGACGTTGTAGTAAATTATCAAGAAGATAGGTTTAATGAAATTAAAAAGGAATTGAATACAAAAAATAATATGGAAAGAAAATTAAATGTTATATATAAATTGGAATTAAGTAAGGAAAAATTGAATGCAGAAAACAAGAATTACTGAAAAAAAAGTTATAGTTGGGGTAAATGTTATGGAGATCCGGCAGGTAAAAGATGAAATATACACAGCATGAATGGTATAGATTGAACAAAAATTGAGACTTGGACCATAAACACATAGAAGAAGCATTCAATACTGTAGCAACGTGCATGAGGTAGGTAGTGCATCTGGACATCCATTCTCGCTCTAACGCGGCCTGATTGGTGATTTGGACCTCTCCTCCCCAACCGTATCTCTCTCTACCAATCAGGTCCCATTAAAGCGAGAAAGTATGTTTAGATTCAATTCCCATCTCAAAACGCTGCTATAGTATTTATTGTATGCTGCCTCCAAATATTTATGGTCTAATAAGAATTAAGAAAATTAGTAATAATAAAAATTTAAAGGGAACTAAAGCCAAACGGTAAAAGAAAGTACCACCCCTTGAATATAGAAAATAATTTCTTCTTCTATTTCTTATTATCAATGCGTTTATTTGTACAATTTGATCAAACAGAAGTGAATACACTATACATTGAAGTTGTACAATGATCGTTGAGAAAACAGACCATTTCCCAGAAAACTTGTATTTTGACACGTCTGGTGTTTTTTGCAAGTTTTTTATGACCTATGTATAGGTACAGCGTCGTATTGTCTCGTCGGACGTGGTAATGTTATACTGCATCATTTTTTTCTCGCTATTTTGTTTTTTCTTTTACGTCGACTCATAAAAAGTATGAACAGGTCGTTTTAGAGGCACATGCTGTTTCGGGTCGTTTTTAAAAATTCATATGCGTACCATCACATTCTTTTGATAAAAATAAAAAATTGAAATGAATTGTTATTGATAAATTAAATAATGTTTCTTAAGATTTACTTGAGGTAGATAAACACTGCTTGTATATTACCTCTTTATACGGGGTTATTCAAACTGAGGGGTACACTAAACATTTTGGACCAACTAAGCATTTTATTAGATGTTTGAAAATTTGGGAGTATTAAGGGTTATCAAGGATGATATTTTTATCTAAAATAATTTCAACTGTTTGCCAGTTTTGATTATACCGGAAGTTGACGTCAACTTTGTATATATATTTTTGACTAATTCGTATGATGCATAAAATTTTAAAATGGCATATATGATCAATTTGTTTGACTACGATAAATAGTTTCTAAAATTATTTAATTTACCTATAGAAAAAAGATCGCTACTGCAACTCAAACCATAAAAAACTCATAACTTCCATTAAAAAATGACTTAAAGTGTTGAAATTTTTACTAGTTATGGGTAAGTTTTAAGGCTAACGTCATGCCAAGATTGAGCTCCATAATTAAAAAAAAAAAGAAAATTAAAAACTTCAAACGCGAATAACTTCGTTTTTTCATATGTCATTAGTTTGTCATTCGATTTTTTTGTCTTCTTTCGATACATGCAAATGTTTCCTATAGTTTTATTTAAGAAAAAAAATCAAAATTATACAATTTTTTACCTAAAATGATGGAAAACATCCAAATGTATCGAAATAGGATAAAAAAAGAGATCGAATGACAAAATTAAAAATGGTAGGTGCCATTTGAAAAAATGAAGTTATTCGTGTTTGAAATTTCTAATTTTCTTTTTTTTTTTAATTATAGCTCAATCCTGGCATGACGTTAGCCTTAAAACTTACCCATAACTAGTAAAAATTTCAACACTGAGTCATTTTTTAATGGAAGTTATGAGCTTTTAATGGTTAAAAAAATAACATTATTTAAAATTTTTGTGTCTGTTTGTTCCGGCTAATCTCTGAAACGGTTGGACCGATTTTGGCGGGACTTTCACTGGCAAATAGCTAATGTAATAAGGAATAACTTAGGCTACTTTTATTTTAGAAATTGATTATTATTATTAATAAACAGATTAATTTCTGAAATAAATTGTTACATTAGCTATCTGCCAGTGAAAGTCCCGTCAAAATCGATTCATCAGTTTCAAAGATTAGCCGGAACAAACAGACAGACAGACAGACAAAAATTGTAAAAGCGCCTCTCGCCACTTAATATCACATAGGCTACCTGTCGCGCGGGCTCAGAAAACGCGAGCGGGCTACTGCTAATGGTTGTGTCTTAACGACTTCGTTTAAAATTTTTAAAATAACTTTTTTGTTACAATCTCTGGCACAGATAGTTCATCTATAAGAAGTTATATGGTCTCGTTTGGAGGAATGTTTATTACAACGTGTATCTTTGTATTTCTGAAGAAGACGATTTCTTTCGCCTAGAATACAAATTTATGGGTAAAAAAATGTTTTGGATAAATTGGCCGCCATGCTTGCAACAGCACTTTACTAAATGAAAAAGGGAAAACTGAACTAAAACTACGGTAGTAACATTTTGTCATTTATGTTACATTTTAACAAATACTGTTGGGGGTGGTTAAAGGGTGAACGATTGTATAGTAATCAAAACCCAACCTGTGTACTAAATTTCAACTCTATATAACCTTAAAAAGTATCCAGGGCCGTGCACGCGGGAGGGATTTTGGGGGTTCAAACCCTCCTCTCATTAAAAAGGTAGCACTGAAAAATTATGTGATAAAAAATTTGTATAATATGGTCACCATACGTATCCTGTTTATATACTGTACACATAATTTACAAAAATAAAAATTCAAACTTTCAAACGTGCGGGTATTGTAACATCGTTTTTTAAATTATGACAGGCAGGCGCTTTTTTCAAATACAGCATTCTGCGAAAAGAAACTACATTTCTTTCATGGCCAAAACAGTAAAAGCTGACGATCGAACCCCAATAAGTATTTATTTTATGATAGGGCAGAGGTCGATTGACTGTTGGTAAAATAAAAATACCTAGCTATGACTGATTAGTGATTCAATTCGTTAGTATGATATTATTTAGTGTCTTTTATAATTTTTCATATAGTTTTTATTTGGTGTGATTTTCGTATTTTGTTAGTCGGGCTTATTTAAAAAATACTTCATAAACATCTTGAAACTCACCAGCGATCAAGTCTCAATAGACTTGCTTCATATATTAACACATACATATGAATCCTCCTTTGTGTCTCAGCAAGTCTATTTATTATAAATAGCGAAAACAATAACTTTCTTCTTCATATAAACAAATGAACCTTTTATACATAAAAATGAAGAGAACTATATACTTTCTCTTAAAATCGCAATACAATATTATAACATGAAACTTCCAATAATTTAATTAAAAAATAATAATTTCACCGTAAATGAAAATTTGGCTGGATGATTAATGTAATCGATGAATAGCTGAACTGTATTATTGTTTGAAACTAAAATCTCTTATTTTCATTGATAGCAAAATAGTTGCAAACATGAGTTTGTAAGACTTAAGTAGATAAGAAGAAATGATATTTAACGATTCATATATTCCATGATTAGGTACACTCTGATTGTAAATAACAAAGTATTCCTTTATGGATATCCTCTATTAATCTATAGCAGTAGGAAACTTTCATTTAGTTATTTTAATACATTATACAGTACGTAAATAAATATTTGACACGCATATGTTCCTTTACGAAGTTAATAACATTATCGTAATTAAGTATTTACTGTTTTTACGAGTAATTCCTATTCTTTGTAATATCAATAAATATATATGTATATCTAATTTACTAAAATAATAAATGAGTAATCATTAAATTGTAATTCCCTCTTCTCTCAAATGCTTTTTTTTCTGGTGCCTTGGCATTCGTTGGTTAATTGAAACTTAATAATTTTAATTAATTTAATTCTGATTAAACATTGTTTTTTTAATGACCTTCCTCGACTCGATGCTAATTACCATCAAAAGAGGATTTTCTTGGATCCTTCTTAAACTCATTTTCGTCATTTTGTAATTATTATCTCGCGCCAGAATCAAGATTCGGGGTAATACAGTTAATTAGTTGGTTGCGTGCAACGTTTCTGTAAATTGTCTCATCCGTTGGCAGCGATGACCTCGTCATCAGACAGATAAATTGCAGACGTTCGTTGCTGGGCGGTGTATCGGTAATGTGATGGTAATGCCATGGCATGCAAGTACCCACTTCCATTACAGAACCGACTCGAGGAGTCTCCAGACTTCTCGCTGTAGTCTCAGCGACGACAGACGAAGGGCACAAGAGGAATAACGTTTAATTTAAAACGTGACACTAACACCGGTTTCCTCCATAGTAAAGGTAGATGAGTAGATTTGTTTGTACTAAAGAGAAGAGACCACTCCTGCCCGAGAACGTGGAATTACTTTCGATTCGTGACATGATTCGATAATGTTCCTAAAAACTGAGTTGCTTGTTCGTCAAATGCCCGGGCAAAATTATATACAGAGTGAGCTACTACATCAATGAGAATTGTGAAACCCAGGATTTAAAGAAACAGATACTAATCTATTATTAACATAAGAAGATCAGTATAAGTTCTTGATTCAGATGTGGATCGCTATTTCGATCTTAAATAGATCTCATCAGCACACCATAGTGTTATGGACCAATTTATAAAATAATTATTCAGTTTTTATAATTTAAAATAATTGTCATTCAAATTTTGGTTTATCTTTTCAAGATTTCAAATATTCTTTGTCGTGGATGTAAATAATAATTGCATTTATCAAAATTTTGTATGAAATATTCATTGCCCAATTGTTATCTAAATTATTGTTTCGGACGTTCTCTGTTTGAACTATTTTGAGTAATATTTGTTCACAAATGAAAATATTCTTAGGGTCGATCACGTTCCGAACTTTAGTCTCTTACGTAGTTTAATCATTATTATATAGGGTAGTGTTAAGTTAGAAATATATTCATTCATTCATTCTAATTCAGTCATTATTGTTAAAGAGTCAGTCATCATTGTTAATAGTCTAGTTGATTAATTAAACTAAATAGAAGTAAATACTCAATTGTATAAGTTGCATAAATAAAGTAAAGTGAAGAAAAAAAAAGTAACCAACCGACCAAACCCTGGTGAAACCCTACGTTAAGCTCATTAGGATTAGGACACAACAACAGACAGTATCAACAAATCCCCGAAAGAATCGAAGAAGCACTTCAAAAGTGTTAACAATTATATACTGAAGCTGTATTTAAATAATATGATAAATGAAAACGATTTGTATAAGATTCAAGTTTATTTGTTCCTAATTGTCCACTACGAACGTGGCAATGATGTATTTCAGATATTACACAAGAGCTTTACTAGGGCATCCATCCTTGTCCAACTCAATTAACGGCGCACCTTTATACAATATAAGGATTCAATTAAATTTTATTCAAAAAACGAAATATTGTAAAACACACACTTAATCGTAACGTTGATTTTCGGGCTTATTGGCCGTCGTCTCGAGGTTTTTATATTTGACGTTTCGCCAACACGAGTGTTTGGCATCTTCAGGAGATCTGTTCTGTATTTTGATTCAGCGCAGATTGAAACGTCGAGAATAAAAACCTCAAGACAACGGCCAATAAGCCCGAAAATCAACATTATAATGGACACCGGCTGCGAAAGCCTCGCTCAATTTACACACTTAATCGGTTATAACCACTAGTATACCTAATTAGATGTTTATTATCTATTTTAGAGGGACAACTCCCTCATAACTGTATGTTTTCTGTTAAAATCGCAATATAATATTGTAAGGAAAAGCGTGGATTGAAATGCTCTTCCAGGTGTACTGCTGTACCACATCACATCAATGAAATCAATTCTTCAAATTGTATAAAGAATTTAATTCACTAATAAAAACGGATATATACAAAAAACTGCTAAATAAACCTATCGTGAAACTAATTAACAAATAACTAAACTAATCGGACGAGTAAAAAAATATACAATGAAAAAACGAATCTATGAAGACTGTCTTTAACTAACTAAATATGCTTATAAATAAAAGAAATAGATAGATACATTTACATTGTTCATTGTGCCAATGCTATACAGATTTCTTAGAACCCAGACAGGGGTTGCAAGCAGGCAAGGTTGTAAAGAGGCCCAAATGAACGAGCATGACATTTGTCCTTTGAAAAAATCGAACAACATTAAACTTCCAATAAATTAATAAAATAATGACGCTATAAGAAAAGTTCTCATGTAAAATCGATTGCCCTAATTATCATAGACATACGTACATACTTATCACCGATGTGATTAACTTGAAGTGGTACTATTTTTAAATATAAATACAACATAAATACTTCTATTTTTTTAATGCAAAATACTATTTTCTACACATTCATTAAAATTTTTATTTGTTCAGTTTTTAAATTTATTTTTCTGACCAAAACAATACCTTTTTCACTATGTAATTTATGTAATTGACTACTACAGTTAACAGTATGTATCAATAGGTAGCAATTCTTTTAAAGCGTACGATTAACGTCGACATTTTCCCATTAATATAAATATGTAGGTGTAAGGTTCCCACAGGTCGCTACTATTTTATTTTAAAATGATTGATGATTTTCGGATTCATCGGTAAGTAATCGATTTCAAACATAGAATAATTTAATAAGCTTATCTGTTACAAGAACTGAATATATTTTCATTAATCATTACCCCACCATCATATTTCTATCATATATTTAGTTCTTGTAATATATATATATTGTTGTGATATACAATAAAAATATTTTTTAATACATTATTTTAATTCAATTAAATTTGAACACTGAAATTGGCTTTAAAAATAATTTCTCAAGTATACATCACAACTATTTATACCCAATATTCTGAAAGCATTGTAGAGTAAATAAATCATTGGAAAATTTGAGCAATTCGCTGCCTATTAAATTTTGGATCGGATCATAATAGATTTACATTTACACGACGAATTCCTACATTTCCATATCCAAATTTCCATTGTCTGATAATTTTATCTGTAATATTTAAACACATTTACCCTTCTTGTGTAAGAACTGTATGTTTAAACTAGATGTTTTCTCTTAAATAAATATTTATACAATAATTTTCAGTAAGCCTAAGATGAAAATACGAGTATTTTCATATGCATTTTTTAAATCATCATTTTTTTGTTAAATATCATTGCAAATATGGAATGGTTACAGAAAAAAGAATAAATATTTTGTCTAGCATATTTAAATATTCTATTGGTTTTTCGTTTCAATTAAAGAAAACGTTGAATAATAAAGTAATTTCTTTGTTTTTTACTTATAAAACTGACATCCATTAAAAGACACTGGAATACTTTGTAAATAAATTTGATGTTACCGAAGTGTGTTTCCATGCTACATTGCAATTCATGATGTCTCTCATTATTATAAATGTCTTCATTTTAATAAATTAATAAGCCTCGACGAACAGAAATCCTTCTATTAATATCACTAATTAAGATTATATAGTTACTGACTGTAGAAGTCTCAATCGCGACGAATAAGGATTAAAAAGTTAAAAAGGTGCCGACAGACTGCTGTATTAGCAATTAGCAACTCCCGGTCACAGTGACTGACTGCCGCGCCTTATTACATAGTTTTGGAATGAAACTAAATTTTGACAGGTTAATGTAAACCATCACGTTTGTTTATTGATGTAAAAATATTTTTAGATCGTATGTAGGCATCTGCTTATTGGTTAACTTTGTACCATTTTCGATATTCATCTAAAATATGAAGACGGAGATCAATCGTTGTCTGTATGTGTATATTATATTACATAGTACTTTCGTATTATTTTAACAGAAAAATGTTTATTTTGTAATGATTTAATGAAATAGAAAAGAAAAAGAGCTTGTATGTAGGATTCATATGTCTATAAAAAAAATGTAAATAAAAAGAAAATATTGATTCATAATATCAAAATTGGAGACGAAAAACTAGAAGAAGTCGCCGATTTTCAATTTCTAAGAAGTAAGATAAATAAGAACGGAAAAAGCGCTAGAAACATAAAACAAAGGATAGCGTAAGCTAGAATAGCTTTTAATAACTTCTGTGCTCGCGATCGGTTAATGTAGCTACTCAAAACAGATCATTAAAAGTACGAGGATGGATCAAATATAAACGAGCCTTTGTTCATAAAACATTTATTTTGAAAAGTTTCACAAAAACACAAATTTCTCTATATTTCGACATATGTTTGTCTATACATTTTCCCCAAAGCATTGGCAGTTTTTTCATCCCGTTTTCATAAAAAGAAGCAGGGCGGGTGTCTATCCAGATGCGCATAAAACGCCTTCACCTGTTCATGATTTACATTTTCGACACGATTACGCCCATCGTTAAATTCTTTGCACCAAACTTTTACACGTGGTCACGAAAGCGTTTCATTTCGGAATTGTGCTTGCAATCTGCGCAAAATGCAAAATTTCAGCTGGTTTCACGTTTTCACATGTAAGGGACTTAATAATAATAATTCGTTGCGCAACGCTGCTATGCACCTCTTTCTCACTCATTGTGATAGTTATTAACCAATCGAACGCAGCAATACGACGCGTCGTTTCCGTACCACCTAATATCCCCACTTCCAGTTCCTAATGTCCGGATGCGCAATTCAAGAAGGCTCGTTTATATTTGATCCACCCTCGTATATGAAACGTGGACAGTGGGTGCGGCCGAAAAGAAAAAGTTAGAAGCGTTTGAGATATGGTGTAGTAAGAGGATGATGAAAATACCGTGGTACCAATGGTTAGAAATGAAAATGTATTAGAGTAGGAGGTCAAAGGGCGCTATAAAAGTCAATAAGGAAAAGGAAAGATAGTTGATAGGACAGTTTTTTATACATAAAGGGTTAGTTAGAAATACTACAGACAGAAATAGAAGTAAAAGAAGGCAGAGAAAGGCCTAGATTAGATTACTGTTCACAAATAGTTGGGGATGTAAAAATTTTTAGTTTAAGAAAAATGCCTATACCTAAAGTATAATTTATTTTACAATTGTTATACGAACAGTTAACTTTCTTAAATTATTTTAAAAAACTGACACATTTATGTAGATACCTAAAGAGACAGTTAAAAAAGTTGAGTAATTTTTATTATTGCATTTAATGACAGTGTAGGTAATGTTACTAAACTCGTATAAAAATAATGAATACTAAAGCCGCTTTTTTGACGTTTCGTACTTCAAAGTGATAGCCTTTCCTTATTAAATTACTTATGCGTCTGTCTGTCTGTCACGGCTGATTTTTTCAGAAACCATGCAACGTGCAAAGTACCTACTTGTCCTCAGATGAAAATACTTCGTCGGATTTGAATAAAATTCTTAGTCATTTATTGAAGGTTTCATTAACGATAATTTATATTGTAAAAATTATTTTTGAAATTTGTGAAAGTTGAAAGCAATTTTGACTAGATCATGAAATATCATGAAATTCAAAACTTGTGCCGCCTTGGACACAAATCTCTAATTAATTTGGAAATTCCTTCGAATCCATATTAACTAGTTGTAATCGTCCTGTTATAGGAAACCCATATTTTAATTCAAATGTTACTTATTTGTAATACAACTTCTCCTTTTAAAATTTTATTTTATTAATTTAATTTAATTGTTACCCCGGGGTAATCCAAGGTTTTATTGAATTTTTTAATAGCATTAATTACGCAGATTATACATCATGGTTAAATATTGCTATTACCTTATGGCAACAAAACGAACTTTTAAAGAAAATCTTTAAAAGCAGAATTTCTATTACAAATACTAACTAAAATTTAAATTCAAATTTAGGTTTCCAATAAAATCATTATTTTATTGCGATAGGATATCGAAATAATAAATTAATGCTTTATTATTATTATTATTTAGTTCTTAATTAGTAGTATACTAGTCAAAGACACTAATTCATTCCGTAACCCACAACCAAAGTAGTGGTTCCAAAGTTGCATCAATATTTGTTCAAACTGCTATGTAGTTATGTAATAATAATGCTATTATGCAACTATGTTCGCATTACTTATTCAAATTCAATTTTTTATACAATTGAATATGACTTTATTCTATTATATTCTCGGCCAAACGCCATTTGCTTTTTAATGGTTACTTAATATGTTTTACAAAATAGTTTCTGCATATTTATGATGTATTTTTATAAACTTACACCTGTTTAGATTTTCAAGAATATTATCATTTAAACAAGAAGATTTCAAAACAGCATCATTAATGTCATACTAATTATTGTTAAGTATCAAATCTCGTTAACATTCAAACGTCCCCACACCCTACTTTCTTCTATTCGAAAGTTAAACGAACTGGTAAAGAAGAGTCCGATTATTGAGCTTAACGAGAAAGCCGTAATCGCTTTAAGAATAATGTAACAATTCGTAATATGAATTTACAAAGTTAAATTTAGTATGAGCAAAAACTTTATGCCGTCTGATGGTCGGTTGGTTCCCCTTTATTCCGGAAATGGTGTCATTATGCAACTACATGGACCCTTAACGTGTCCCGTCTACCATATTTAAGCTCCATTTAACGCGGGCAACTCCCTTTCTTAGTTGTTAGAGTGAAATGCTTGTTAAGCATTATAAATTTATATTAGGTGATTTTGCTTCGGTTATTTTTAAATGACCATAAAAAATACATTTTGAGCTTTTATAAAATCATAACTATAAAAAGAAGTGCAACAAACGTAAATACATCTAAACCTCTTTTTAAATAAGATGTGGATTTGCATATTTAGCCTATTCTTACCAGTTACTGCATTTTTTACTTAAATTCTTGTGATGATACATATGTTCGCTACATTTACAACAGTGCCGGCTCGTGACAAAGTCAAGCAATGTTCTATAATGTTTACTCACCTATTTTTCTTATTTTTTAAATTAGATGTTGAAATAAAAATATTCATTATTAATTAACTACATTTGTATCTTAATTCTCACTAGAAATGAATATAATTGTCGCTAATCTATTATACGTAGAGCCACTAACATAGATATAAAAGAGTAATCGAAAAAAATACATTCGTCTCGCATAGAGGCGGAGCTTATACGTATCTGTATCGATTGCAGCTCAATTAGTCGCCTAAAGTAACTGTTTTGTGCTGGCAAATGTGGGTGCTGTGGGGAGCGCGTACGGCTCCAATAGTGCACAGAACCACCTTTATGGCCCAGTTAAGTATTGCGCAATGCGCTCGACCAAAGACTCCGATAATTCATTTGATTTAATACTCCATATAGGGTGGCCGGAAAAAAAGCAATCACTGTTCTGTATACTTCACAAACATATAAATAGTTATTATATTCATAAACATTTAAGCAAACCTAGGATTAAGTTTATTATTAGATTTATTAAATATCATTAAGTTTACAAGATACTCTATGAAAACGTAGCCTATTGTTGGAGCACGTTTCGGGTATTTTTCAAAGTCCGTCTATCATAAAATTAAATAGCACAAGATATAATTTTACCCTCTAGGTCAATAACATTACCTAGACAAGACATCAACATTCTTAGAAGCAAGGGGGCGTCTCATCCCTGTATATTTTAAATATTATCCAATATTTTTTTTAGCAATTTAAGTAACGCTTACTGATATTCAGCGTTATCAGTATTTATACCTTGGAAAGACGACAAATCAAGTAGAATCATAATTCAAACAGCCAGAATCACAATCAGTAAACACTCATAATCATAATCAATATAATTCAATCAATAATCACTAAACATTAATCATTTATCACAAAATATTTTAAACATTGTAGAATCGCATTTATTGTAAATATCAGTGTAATTTTAGTTGTTATTAAATAATTAAAAGTTGAAAGTCAGTTGGACTCGCATCAATTTGAACTACTCTAGTGTGAGAAATAACACTAAGAAGTGTGAACAATTAAGTTTGCACATTTTACAATCACATTATCGTCAGGTGTGATGTAGATACACTAAATTATTACATTAATAAATTTTAGTAATTAGGTTACAAAAATATATAAATATTTAACATTTTTGGTAATTCTGCAGCTCTACAGCACATATAAATGCACCAGCCACCTTTGAAGCTGAATGTAGAACCGTAAAATTAAAAGTTTATTTCATGATAGGGGCAGAGGCCGGTATTTTGTGAAATAAAAGTACCTAGACGAATAAATAGGACATTCAGTCTTACACCTTTAGCAGGACAAATATTCTATTTATTTTTATAGACAGTTTTGTATATTAAACAGTTGAAAGTCGCTTCGTATTTTACTTAATATAATCTTCGCACATAATCAGTATAAAATCTTACGCCAAACTCATTAGCCACATGGATTTTAGAGCTTTGCCAGAAGTATTCCCGCGTAAACTTAAACAAAAGTTTAAAACCAGTCTGAACAATAAACTGGGCTTTAAACCTTGGTGTCAAATAGATATTTTTATTAATGGGGCAGGTGAATTTTTGCTAGATACAGTAAATGCCAACAATGCACCCAAATTCAAATACTATCTAGTCCAGTTACTTATATAAATATATTAAGTGATCGATCCACAACAGATGACTGTTTACGTGTACAGGAATAACGAAATATTAACTAATGATTAATTTATTAATTGTATGTTAATTTTGAATTAAAAAAAAAAAATTTTATTAGTTAATGTTGCATATTTTCGTATATATTTGTATTCATTATTGTAAGATTTTTATGTTGCATAAAATCCGGTCTCTAATTGTTACCGTAAAGATATATGGAGAAACATTTCAAAAATGGGGTTTGAAGTAAGCCCTATTGAAAATACTATAAATGTTAATATTAAATATAAAAAATTATGTATAAAGAAACTAGTAATTAGTATAATGTCACAATTAAAAAATTATAATTGTTTTGTTGACTTATTATTACTAAAAATCACTTACTTAATTGGGATAATTAAAATGTTAGAATTGAATAATAATTATATTATATAATGTTTTGGGTAGGTACTTATCTTTTTGCTTATTAGGATTTATTGTCAGTTTTTCATTTTATAAACTATTTCGATGCAACGTTTTCTTCATATAAGATAATAGTTCTTATGAGGATTTTCCCTAAAAGATAGGCTTAGTTATAAGAATTACACCGAATCCTGTACATTATTAGGTTATTGTCGTTACGACTAAATTGTCTAACTAATATTAAAAATGTTCCTAATGAAATTAAAAAGTACTGTTTTTTACAACACTTGAAAGATATTGTTAAACTAATTATTTCATGCAAAGTGGAGTAGAAATTTTAGTTTTTACTGCTTTTACTATATTTACTACTAGTCTAGATTAATGTCATAAGAGATTTCTGTTGTACCTACTGCATTTTTCGTAAAAGAAGTTAAAATTTTGGGAACCATACAAATTTTTTTGTTATATTGTACCAGTCCTATCTCGAAAATATAAAAAAATACGTAAGAAGTTAAATTTGTCTCTTCCAAAGGCTAACTTAATTTATAACAAAGGTAATTTACCACAATAAAAATCAGCATTATTATTGTTAAATAAAAAAACAAATATTTTACAATTTTTGGGTGATAGATTGATATTTCGAAATTGTTTATTTACTTCCTTATTCATCACCTTTTTGTTTATATTATCGAATCTCAGCAAAGTCATTTTATGCATTAAGCAATATTTACTCAACTTTAACTATCATATGCATACCAGGCCCAAAAGAAATATCTAACACGCACTTGAAACGTTACGCCACACTCGACAGGAATAATTTATGTTTTAAAGTCTTATCTCATATGTTACTCTTATAAACTTGTACTTCAAAGAGATCTAACTCAATACATTTTGCTCATAAATTATGCACTAAGCAGTTACCTATCGAACCGTATCTGCTTTGAATTGTTTATGTGAAGATATATACATATATACTGTACCTGCTTTTTTTAAACAAAGTGATTTATTTCGGTCGTTTTGTCACTGAAAAGACAAAATAATCGATACACTAATTTACACACGTAGTGCTTATGTTCCTAAAGAATTTTTTATTAAGTTGAATATGTTTATTCTATGTACGTATATGATTAAAATAGTAATGAAAGCAACATTTTCAAATAAAACTCCTCAAGTACGAGTGTAACTTATATAGAAACCCCTAAAGGGAATTCACATAGTAAGAAATTTTAATCATGATCAGAAATTACTTTTCTCAACTATGTAATTAATTAATAATGATCAAATTTCACTTTAATGGGAAAATTTCAAATATTTTGGATATTACCCACAATAACTTTATTTCAATTGTATAATAAACTATTTTTACTGTATGTTGTGTAAGTAAAGGGTATGAGTAATATTGTACATAATTTAATCTTATGTAAAGCGTATTTTGTAATAGATCTGATGACAAAAAAGTTTAATACCTGCGAAACTGTTACCTCCCCAACAACATTTAAAGAAAATTTGTGCTCTGTTTGCAAAGCTTTTAAACAATACTCCACAAGCATATGTAGAACTAAATAATATAATTTTGTACTATGTTAGCTACAAGAATTGTGGTTGTGAGTAGTTATCCATTACGTCGTCAAAGGCATGAAATTCAAAAACCTCAAATACTTTTTAAACTCATTCTAGGTTAGGTTAAGTTAGTATAGATAAAGTTAGATTAAGTTAAGACCACAGCTCGTGAAGCTGGAAAATTCTCATCAGATCATTTATTCTAGATTATTTAAAAATATGCTTTGTTTATATTCTCAACAACAGATAAAAGCAAAAAATCTAATTTGGTAGTATTTGATAACTTCTGTTGCAACTTCATAACTGAAATTGTGCATATTCTGAGTATAATCTAATAAGAATTAATAAGTTAAAAATTTAAAAGATAACACTTTCAAATATGCAAAACACCAAAATTATTATTTTAATTAATCATTTTGTTTATTATTATTTTCGTCAATGTCATAATTTGTGAATAGTTATTATTATTATTATTATTGTTAGCGTTTATGTTTCTTAAGACCTTAGAAAACACGGGTGGTCCCTTGGCTTTCCCCACGCAGTCACCGATTGCAATTTGCGAAAGTTGAATATTTCCATGCTCTGATAATATTTTTTTGATATTCCGGTCAGTTTATCCAATGTAAACTTGAAGGTAAAAGGTTGAAACCCGTCAATTAGCTTATCGTTGTTTATAAATTCACCAAACGAGTGTATACAGCTGTTTTGTATTCCTTTTATTAAGTTAATTTCTTTAAAAATAAAAGTAAATTTTATAAATTAATTAGTTTGAAAATTATCGTTTAAATTGAACTGGTAAACCAATTTCTAAAAGTGGATTATATTTTAATAAACAACCATCAAAATACATCAGCGCATTTCTGCATTGCGTTTATTGAAAGGCGGAGAGACTATAGTAGCTAATATATAAACACATGACTTGTTAACCCGCATTCATTACTTAGAGTGTAATTAACGCATGTCATAATTATTCAGTGAAAACATAGACGGGAGCTAAATTGAAAACGCAATAACGAATTCAAGGAATTATCTCCTAATTATAAGACTTTACAAAGTATCTTATTTGAACAGCTGAAGTCAATAAAACGTATTATCATTTTATAGCGATTTTAACGTTAATAAAGGGGTTAAAAAAACTGAACGACGCAGTGGCATCAGTCAGAATGGTAGTTTTCTAGAAACTTTGATAAATTAGTTGGTAATATTATTCCTGCAAATTTCACATATTGCATACTTCTAAATTATATTTGTGATAGTCAAAATCTTTGTTCTAAGATAATAAGAAGCTTTTGATTTATGATTTTTGGTTCTTAGATTTTAATAAAAATATAGTAAAACTTAGCTCAGTAATTTTTCTACAGTAGAACAGCTAAACAAACATAAAATAAAAATATGTTCTTGGTCAATTTTCATTAGCTCGCTGTTGACAATTCCGATAGAAAACAGACAAAAAAAACTTTTTTGTGTTTTATTCGCACCAGCTACTCGTGCTGGTGGGCGGGCAGTCCCTTCGATCTACACTGTAGTGCAAAGCCAGAGGGTAGGGCGTAAGGCCCTCTTCAGCCTCCTTGCAGGAATCGTGGGAATGGGTGGATGGTGTGGTTAGGGAGAGAAAGATGAAACGGACGAAATAAAGGCAGAAGAGAAGTGAAAGATTATCTGTGGAATATTACTGCTCCAGCATTTACCTAAATAATCCAAGGAAACCACAGAAAACTTGGACCAGACCAGCCAGCCCGGGTTCGAACCGCTAACCTCCCGAATGCTAAGCAATGATCGAGAGCACTAGACCATGCCGCTCGGTCGCACCGACCAAACCAGCCAGCTTGCTTCTATTAAACAAGGTTCGATGAATAAATAGAGACAGAGTACTGAACGCCATCTATAAAATTTTTGCTACTTATTATAATGGACTTCAGTAATGTTCAACAAGGTCCTTTTCTAGTAACAGTAGAACAAAAAAATGTTCTATAGATGGCGTCCACTATGCTGTCTGTATTTATTAATACCTACATGTCAGCTACACTATGCCTAAATAAAAACTTCTCTGTTTTCTAAGTTGTCGACCAGTATCTTAAAATTCGACATTCGTACTTAACAGATTCCATAAATTAAATTTGATTTCAGATACAATATATCTAATACATGTCTGTAGGTGTTGATATTACTTTATACTACATTAATTCTTAATGCCATGGAGTACCCACTAGTTTACTAATATCTTCTGTGTAGATACGAAGGTGAAAATTTTCTCGATAAGTAACTATGTACTTAGTGATATGACCTGGTACAAACGTACATATTTTGTCAAGGTATTTATTGATTTAGTACAATTATGGTTCAGGTGGAAAATTTTAATGCCTGCTAGATTTTAAGTGGTAGGTATATTTATCCACATTGATGCTCTAGACCTACTACTTATGTATATTAGGTTATTATGCCGTAAACTTTTAAGATAAGTAGGTAGAAACTTATATATTTATAGGTCAACTTTTAGTTTAACTTGTTTCGTTTATAGGTTCACTCTTAAACCAATTTGTTTGCATTCTGTAGTAGATAAGCAATAAGTAAACAAGGGTTAAAATAAAGCTTGTTTGGGAGTATTTATTAAGTTATCAAAAATGTAAAAGACTGTTAGTTTTACTGGTAATATGAAGAAACAATCATTTGATTATTTGTAACATATTTTTTATCTTATATTTAGTAACAATGTAGTGAAGCATTATTCCGTTAGAAATGTTATTTTTGCGTCAGGTTACATTCTTTGTTGCCTTAATCGTTTCCCTAAGTTGAATTGAAGGTTAGTTGAAATTTTAATTATTGACTTACGTAACAGTTTATGGCATTTAAATCGAACCGTCATTAAACATTACGATTCTAAGATTAACTCATCCTATGGACAGACTTTAAAAAAATTAATTTGTGTTTGATATATATACATACCAGTTGACTGACTGCCTTTAATTAGTATTTCTTTAATGAATAATTATAGTAATGTGTTATAAATTTAGCTAATTATTAATAGATACATTTTTCGTTCCATATAATTTATAACAAACGCTTTAAATGTGCACCTATTCAAAGAGTTTATATTTTTACTGCTTTGTTAAATCGACCGGGTTATTTCCGGTTTAGATTTTCACGTTGCGCGCCTAATTTGTATTCATTAGTTAGTTCTGCGGAAAATAGTCTGAAATTCTTCCGCCGAAAAGCTGACTGTGCCATAATACGACAGTAAAGAAGCCAGTTCGTTACAGAATCTATTCCAGGGAGGTTGCAACTTCGAAATGCAATCTTTGAAATTGTCTTCTTGATCCAGATCTCGGGATGCACGGCGCTCACATAGAAGCCTTTTAGCTTCGCTTTTATTTTCTGGCAGTCGCAGTTCTCATTCTCATACATCCGTTCTCTCATAGACGAGTTTAGAAACTTATTTCGTTCGAGTTTTATATGTCATACAATTTTTCCTTCAAGATACTTTATATATGAAAGACGGAATTAAACATTTTTTCATGTGTTAAATTAAATTAAAATGGTTTGCTTTTTCAAAAGTAACCATATGTTGAAATTATAAAGAGAGGAGTTGATAAAAAACTTCAATTAGGAGTAAATATTTATTGACACATAATTTCGGCAACAGTATTTAATACTAGATATTATTAAATCAAGAAACAAAAACAGTTAATGATTGTTTTAACCAATTATTATTATTGCATTTGAAGTTAATGAAAATATGAATATTGGTAAAAGAATACCTAAATGAAACGAAGTAGATAATTTTTATAAATAAAATTGGCTTCAAATAATTGTAATTCAATGAAGTACACAACCATTTTTTTTAACTACATGAGGGAAAGTCAATGTTCAATTGTCACTTTTCAGTTTAAGTAAATTTGTTATATATTTTAGTTCATGTATTTAATGATGCACATTATTTATTAACTAGTTTAACCCGTCCAAATTTGGACGGAACCGATATCAGTGATGCATAGCACATGATAGCAGCATATATCTGGGTTAATTTACCTAAGAAACATACACCTGTGTTAATTTTCTGAAAAATCTAAGTATGTAACAGGTAATTCCTAATGTAAAATCGAGGTGGCGCTATATCATCCAATAGTTTTTATTTAGATAATTTGAATATTACGGTTCGGGCATGATATTAGGTATATATATGTAAATAAAAATATTTCAACCCATATGGCAATAGTAATATAAAATTTATTTTTAATTATACGTAATTATACCATTTATAAAACCTGTTTCCATTTCAAAATACCTAAAAGCTACAATAATTCAACATTGTCATCGGAGTTCTGAGCTCACATTGGTTCAAAACAGGAGTATTATTCTTGCGCTTTAACGTAACACAATAGCAATAAATTTGTGGATACCTCAACAATTTTGAAGGTAAAAATTTAGTGGTGTCGCAAATTAGTAGTTCATATTCTCAATTACAATCGTAAAAATAACAAACCTCGACAATCAAACAAGCGAAATGTTCTTTTAATGAGTATTTACTTTTAAAATCCTCTGATTCATCAAGAAGTAAATGCAGACCACGGGTACAAGATTTCGTTTAAGGGATGAGGGGTAAATATTGTGTGATTCTATTTATCTTCCAAAAATTCGTTCTGAACAAAAGTTTGATAAAATTTTTGTTTGTTATTCATGTATTACTTATCTTTGAATAATGCTCTATTTGTGTGTTCATACAAAAATATGAAATAAAAATACATAAGTATACATAAAATATGGTTCTTAAATATTAATCTTGCTAGGCCCTTTTGTATATAGATTTTAAAATCTTGAAATTGGTCAAGATACGGTGTGTTGGTGTATGCCAGGGGGTTAAGATCGTGTCGAATGAAGTCAAAAAAGGATATACATATCACCTTGTTTTGTGGATTAAGGCAGATTATGGTTTCCCTAGGTGTTTTTCTTTCATTTTAACTGTTTTTGCTAGGTAATGGCCTTTTTTTACCTAAATTCGGCATTTAGCTACATTCGTGTTTTCTCCAGGTATGTCGGCTATATGCTTGTTGTAATTGTCATTTATTGAATTATTCTCACTGACTGGTTTTATTATAACTCTCCTTTTTCAGCGCCTATTGAACGTCTCTCTTTTATTTTTCTGTGCCACATTAAAGCGCGAGAACAGTACAAAGGTAGACATCATTTGTTTATACAGGTTTATATTGCATCATAGAGGAGAAAATGCATTTTATTCGTCTTTTAATATGTAGGTGTTCTAGTTAATTTATGCTTCAGATACGGTTATCGTTTTTAATTAACTTATTGAGCACTTGCAACGATAGATATTGGATCTTAGATTGTACGGTTTACAATCCCATACAGTTAATAGGACACTGATATACCTACTACACGTTGGGAAAGGAGATAAATGGTTTCTGGGAATAGTGTAGTCGGAAGCGGCGTCCATATTTTTCATGATTGTATGAAGTAACGTGAAACTTGTTTAACTTTGTTCATTGTTTATTATTTATACGCACATAAAACAGAACAAAAGTTATTGAAATTCGATTATTGAAATTAAGTCAGGGCTGCCCAAAACGCTGCTATATTTAATTCAAAAACTAGAAGAACTAGAAGAAATAATCGTAATCTAGAATCTCAACAAAACCATAATTCTAAAGGTATAGCCGACCATTGCATAAATTTTGGCAAAACCTATACCTACATAATGTGCTAATATAGGCTAATGAACTAATGTAGGTATAAATATAAATATAAATATGGAATCAACAGAAACAACTACTCCGAGGGCTAATACCCGTACCGGCATTGATTTACACTGTTGATTCCGATCTATTCTTAGACGAAGATATAACATATTCAAAAAAGAAGGAATTAAAATCCTTATTCGTCTAAATATTAAAATCAAAAATCTCACATTTGGAACGCGTCCTACCAACTAGGCACAACGAACGGAAAGCTATATCCCACCTGATAAGACCCGATAGGTCGAAACCAGTCGTGTTAGGTTGAGTTAGTTAAATTTTCATGTTTTTGTGTTTAACCTTTAAATTCAAAAGGAAAAAGGTTTTAATTTAACTGTCTTCGGTTATTCTAAAGTCTACTAAATTTGCTCGTAAAACAAAACGGTATATTTCTACAGGGAAATTTTAGTATTTTTATGTTCAGAAAAATGCTTAAAATCTAACGCAAAAAACAAAAATTATGTAACTGATTACGGTTATTCTAAAGTCGACAAAATTTTCTCCTAAAACGCAGGGTAATTTTCGATTTTTTTTGTCCAGAGGAGCGTTTAAAATCCAAATTAAAAAAGTTTACCCAAAATTATATTTAATAAATATAAATAACTACCTATGGGGATAGCTACAGATTTAATTTTGAAATGCTAACTATTGCAAAAAATGTCCAAAGAATGATGATTTACTTATTATTGTACTACCATCAGAAATGTAGAGCTAATAAGAGCTAGTTTTGGTCTTTGGTCCATTTTGTGTTCGAAGAAAAATATTATTCTAAAGTTGTATATACATACTGGCTTCTATAGTTCTTCAAGATAGGTATATGTAGTTTCTTAGTCAAGACTCATAATATCGTCGTTTACTCTCACAAACATAGGCCTAAATTGGTATTTCTTAAATCTATTGAAAATATATTCATTAGCAGCGGCGTAGCCAAACCGAACATTGACGAAATCGGCTTTGCGAGACCTTTTCATGACTCAGTCGATTAAAAAAGTGATAATAAATTGAATTCCGCAACACTTTCACAATAGTAGCCGCGAAAAACTGATTTAGAAGCCCGTCCTTTTATTCTCGCTTTGCGCGCAAAACTCCACAAAACGTTACGATATATATAGATCCATTGACTGGGGAACCTCATAACTCTTGGTGTAGATTTTTTGTAGAAAGTCTTTTAAGAAGCGAGGGGCCGACGTCGCCAACACCCAGCTACGTCACTGATCATTATTAACTATTATTTCAAACAAAAAAGAAAATACAACGCTACTCTGTTTTGTTTTCTATAAAATTTAAGAACTCAAAAATCGTCAAAGAACTCATTTCGATCTACGTTTACTACGTTCTTCAGTACTAAACTCGTACCTACAGAAAAAAGTATTACGAGTTTCCGGTCAAAAACTACAAACCTTGATTTATTACAAAATGTAGTTAGAATAACAACTTTTATTGAGTAAACACCTTGTAATTCTAAATATCGCGTCCATTATATTAAATGATTTACGCGTTGGTTGCAGTCCAAGGTTTTGCGATCGAGATTTGCGTGGGTTCGGACAATACGTTCGAGCGCAAGCCTCTATAGAAGAGTTGTTATTAATGCGATTATCGAATCTATAACAAATCATTTCTTTTTAGACCGTGAAAAATTTCTGACGATAAACGCCAAGGCTACACAGTTTTAATATAAAGAAAATTATACGCGAATGCATTGGTTTCTGACTCGTTATTATGTATGCGTCTCCGAGGACAGTCGAACAAATGGGCGGGGCTGAAAGAATTAAGTCCAAGTGCCATCCGGTTGCCATTACGACATTTCACCGCAGAAGACAACATTTTATGGTATCCATTTTGTAATAGCCTAAAAATTCCATGCATTACTTTTTGTAAAGATGAATGTACGAATTTTAGATGTGTTATTGACTAAAGTAAGAGAAGAAGTCCTAATTAAATTTATAAACATATTTTCATTTCATTAAATATATTATTATCCTAAAAAAGTACATTTTTCCCGGATTTACACCTAAATTAAATACTCCCCGAATTATTCGAAAAACCTCTAAAGAAATACTAAACATTTTGTAATATAATTATCTATCTTTAAGTACTTTATTATTAAAAAAATTTCGAAAACTGCAAAAGTTTTATTGATGCTATTATTATAAAATTAAAAATTCAACTTTTAATTAAAAAATTAACCCACACAATAAAAACTGCCACTGAAATATAAAACCTTTTCGGGAATTATCCCATTATGTATATCCAAAATAAGTATTAATATTGAAAATAGTGAATAATTATAAGCATGCTTACTGTGATAATAACAATGAAACATTCAACTAGTTTTTTTTTATAATATATAATGACACTGAATAATTAAAAAAAAACTGTCACCATTATTTTAGTAGTCTTCATGATTTTTCAAGATTTTGAGATTTCTTTTTTGGATCAAATTCTAATGTTCTATGGAATCAATTTAAGAAATAAAAAAACAGTTCATATTATATTAAATTAAATTAAATTATTTTTATTATTATTAAATACATCAATGTAATATTAATTATTGAATTAATGTGCACCCACTACAGATTACCTCATACAATGAAGGAAAATTTTGTTACTGCTTTCACGCCCTCGCCGGGACTCGAATCAAGCAACGAGAGGTGACAACAGTAAAAAAAAACGAACGTACTTACTAAGTCACAGAACGTCGGAATCAATGTATATTATTATTATCATTAATAATGAAATATTTCATAATGAAATTGTTACTGTTGTCACCTCTCGTTGCTTAGTGGCAAAAGCATTGGCGTGTAAAGCTAGAGATCCCGGGTTTGAGTCTCGACGAGGACGTAAGAACAGTAACAGTTTTTTCCTTCATTGTATTAGGTAATCTGTAGTGGATATGAGTTAATTGAATAATTAATATTACGTTAATGTATTTAAAATTTGCCACTACTAAACAAGTCTTCAAATATTTAATTATTTATCATTATTATTCATTATTATATTAAATTAAAATTAAATTATTAAAATAAGTAATTGAGTCTTTATGGAAATTAATTGTAAATTAAATTAAAGCATTTATAATTTCCACTGTTTAAGGTGACATACTTTGTATAAGTATTTTAATTTAATTTCTATAGGTAATAAAAGTCAATGCTTCTTTTATTACAGTTTTCTTTACGTTTGTCAATCAGACATTTTTCTCTAGTCGAAATATTATTTAAAATATTTTAAACAAAACATGGAATTAAAAGGCTATTGCCCTAATTTTATGGTTTTGTTTTCCACTTAAGTTACGCGTGCGTTACGTCTTAAATTATTTCTCAAATTAAAAATCGGTCTATTAGGCGAATAGAGCCTACTTGTTTCCGACTTAGTAAAGGTCCTGTAGGGAATCTAATAACTTTTCGTATGTGACAAATCATAAAACTCTACTAAGTGCGTACATATTGTAGCAATTGTTTTTTTATCAGGATATATTACAGAAAAAGAATTAAAATATTATTTTGCTTACGTCGGCTATTAAATATAGGCAGGTACATGCTAAAAAGGCCCGTAATCGTAGATTTTTACTGGGGGAATTGAATAATCAAAACTCAAATAGGCTTACGCAAACTTCAAGCAATTTAATTATTACATTTGTTGCATGGAAAATGCTCAGGATCATAAATGATATTATAAAGAGGTCACTTATACCTATATGTATCAGTAAAAATATAATTGCGGATTCAAATAAATTTTCAAAATTCGAAATGTAAAAAAAAGAAAATCATGTATGTACCTGTATTTTTTGTGGATAATTATTTCCAATTAGGTATGTTTTATTACCGTTACATACAAATTACAGAGTTCAACCCCTATAGGTTTCTCGATATGATGTGATAAACGTTATTGTAATATGAATATTATTACTGTTCTGCAGTTGGTTTTTTGAACTTTATCTCTAAAATCGCCAACGGCAAAATGTAATTCACAATTTTCGCTGAGAAATGTCAGGAGAAGCTGGAAGTTCTTGTTGAGTGAATCTGTTAATACTTTTATCTACTGCTGCCACTTGAGAGACTGAAAAAAGTGGTTTTGAAAGCGGCGGTAAATGCGCATACTATTGAAAAATATTAAGCTTGCTGACAATAGAAAAACATCATTCATTGCAATTTAAAAGACTTTCTCGTAGAAAAGCACAAATTTTCTAGAATTTGTGAAATTCGGGGACGTCTTGAGCCCCTTGATACCCCCCTGACTACTTGCATACTGCTAGATATGTAATCCCTGTCGCTGTTTTATTAACAACATTTATTGCATACGTATATTCCTATTTTGAGAATAATTTTCATCATTCGCATGCAGACTGTCGTATTAATGCAATTTCAAGGAGTCTGAAATAAAGTTATTTTATTTTATTTTTAAAAGTCCTAATCATTAATATGGACACTGCAGAATCATGCTCCTTTAAATGCGAATGCACTGGAGGTTTGATGTAAAAAACAAGAGCTTCATGAATGAGAATCGTCTGATAAATAATATAAACAGGGAGTTCAAGGAAAAATCAATTCTTTTGGTTTTCTTGTTCTGTTTTGATATGTATTACAAATAAATAAATTTTTATAGGTATTTAAAATTGAATCGAATTTAAAGGAACTTAATAATTTAATAAATGATAATACATACCTTGAAAATATGGAATGATAGAGATCAACAAAATTATTGTAAGAAAAGGTACGATTAAATAGTAAGTTATTATATGTTATTTTATAAAATTGCGATTGAAACATAAGTTTCCTGTAATTAAAATGAAGATAAAATGAATAATATGTATTTTACTTTAAAATAATTAGCATACTGCTATCTGGGCGATTTTCTCTCTCAACGATTTAGGAAGAATCTTCCTTAATGGAGGAACGAAAATGATAACAAAACGTCAAGAGATAATAATTCTTCTAGATAAAATGTTAAAAGCCTGACCTGAAAGGTTCAATTAACTATTATACACGATGTGATAAGTTTCAATTATCTATTTTCTGTAAATATATGGAAATTTAAAATAACAAAGTTAAACAATTTGGAAAAAATATAATTTTCAAAAAAGGACTCTGCTTGATACATTGTAATTCGAGTATTTGTTCTTTTCGCTCGACTATATCCAGATAAATCAAAATGTCCGAATAAAAATTAAACAACTGACAATCCTGCATATTATTATGTACCTCTGTAGATTTATAATAGTGATAACCTTTTATAACTAAAACAAGTGCAAAAGTGTAGTTTCTTTGATAATTAGGTACCTATAAGTTTGTATATGAGTGAACCTTCAGTTTAGGATTCTTTTTACTTTTATTATAACCTTCTTATCCGGAAGATTGGAAGTAATTAACATTTATACTTGAACCCTGTCTTTTGGTATTTTAAAAGTGTTAAGAACTTACCGTGTGGTTAATTAGAACGTTGATTACGTGCAACATGATGTAAAACAATGGTAGAACAACAACGAAAACTGTGTACATATAAAAGAAAAAGTGCCTGATTCCTAGACAAACGATTGTATGTAGTTACACTAGATTCTCACAAAGAACTAAAATTTACTCGTCGTAAGTTCTTGTGCCATTATGGGACACAAGCTCTGAGGACGAGATGTAACGGTACCCAAGCCAGAGGAATATAATATGCTTACATGTTTTATTACCCATTTTACGGTCAGACCGGTGTTTTGCCTTGGATTGTACACGCGTAAAATTGCATAACGGTTCAACGTTTGGTTTGGTCACTCTCTGGTACGGTACCGTTGTCGTTTGTTCTCTTGTTTTCGTTTAGTTAGTTGCTCTTTGTTGAGAGACGAAAGGTTTACGATGCCGATTGCCAGGACCGATATTGGAATAACGGTACCCGTATGTTTTTGCTCCTTTTTTTTAAAGGAATAGGTTATTGAAACAGACTGAAGGGTGACCAATGCATCAAAGAATAACCTTCAGTGACCTTTAAAACGAACGAAAGATTTTTTTCATTATGGTTTCCGCTTTGCAAGAAATATTTACAAATCTACATATTTTACCATTTGGAATGTGAAAATGAAGGTCTATTCTAACTGCTGTGACATTGAAAATTTTGGATCTCTTCTAGGAGATATAAATATACATTTAATTTTTTTTTGTAGGTATCGTAGGTACATTAGTTGTGTTTATTTCGTTTGCTTTAAATAATATATTAGCAAAATCTATTACATTAACCTTTAATAAAATAGTTGAATTACCGTATGTTATTGATAAAGTTGTAGTTGAAGAGGGGTTCTCATAAAAATGTGTAATAACTTTTTATAATTGCAGTGAATGTCCCAATTTTAGGTTTTAATTTTCATGCCGAACACCTTCATTTAATCGGATATTTACTATAAAATGAACTTTATCAAAAGTTTACAAGTACTTATATGTAGGTACTATAATTATTGCTGTTAAATGTGAATGACCAAATTGAATGGACAATATTAAGAATGATAACTCTGATTGCAAAATGTCGCAGCTACAGTGTAATACCAATTTTTCTCAGTTTTTTAGCCATGGTAACTAATATTTACTCCCTGCTAACTTTTATATTTCTATCAATATTGACAAGAGCAATTGGTTCAATCATTGCCCTCCAGTTTTTTTATGCAAATAGGTCTTCACAATCAAACAATCATTTTTGAGGTTACTCAAATTATGGGTTTAATAGTAAATCTGTCAGAACTATAAGCATGGGAGTATTTTCAAATTACCACTCGAGAAGAAAGGATGACTTGAGTTCAATTAAAACTGTTACCCTCCATCACACTACACCCAACTTTTACTCAGGGAAATTATTGACCTCAACTTTTAAAATTTGTGAAACATTTCGAAGGGATTCAATTCATGACTAATTTCAGAATAAAGTTTTTGTTGTTTTTTGGTCTTCTAATGAAAACACGATCACAGCTGTATTATTCTAAAAAAACAAAATTGCTAAGAAATTAGCATTTTTTTACAAATAATATAACAAACAGGGAACTAAAACGTGGATTGTAATTGTAAAATACATACACGTCAACGAAAATGGATTGACGGGCTTGATCTGATTTACTGTGGCGGATGATGCTGTAGATTGGTATACATTTGCATACAATAATTTTAGTACTTAATAAAGCAAACACTTCCATAACAACACAAATTGGTATCTTATCAATTCCGTTTATTTTAAGTATAAAATGTCAAGACATTTACATAAATTTAATATACAGCTGTCAGCAACTAATTGTAAGTATCGACTATTGAAGTAGGTTTTTTATGGTATGACCACATTAATTGGTTTCTTCCCAGTCATTTCTGCAAGTTAAAACAACACGTGCTGGTTTAAATGGAAATTTATGTCCATTACTCGCAGCTGATTTAGTTGTACTAGATGTACATTCTCTGAGTAGCGTCGTAGATTAAACAAAGACGTTTGTTTACAATAAGATGTAAATAATGTCATTTATAAGTATACAGGGTGGCACACTAGTAGTCCCCCACTACCGGAAAAATTATATGAAAGAGAAGCATTTGTAAAATTCAAAGATACTCAGGAATTGACGCTATAGAAATTTGGAAATACTAGGGTCTATTTCACAAAGTCCATCCAGAATATCTGTTAACCGAGCGGCCTGGTCTAGTGCTCTAGATCATTGCTTAGCATTCGACAGGTCACCGGTTCGAGCCTGGGTCTGGCTGCTCTGGTCCAAATTTTCTGTGGTTTCCTTGGATCACTTAGGCAAATGCTGGAGCAGTAATATTTCAGAGATAATCTTTCACTTCTCTTCTGTCTTCATTTCGTCGGTCTCGTCTTTCTCTCCCTAACCACACCACCCAGCCATTCCCACGATTCCTGCAAGGAGGCTGAAGAAGGCCTTACGCCCTACCCTCCGGCTTTGCACTACGGTGTAGGTCGAAGGAACTGCCCACCCACCAGCACGAGTAGCTTGTTTGTTTTGTTAACGATGGAATAACAAAAACCGAAAATAACTTCAGAAAAACCGTTATACCAAATTTCCCCTGTACTTTGTAATAGGAGATTTGATTAAAAAATCCGTATTCGATGAGTTCTATTATATTATTTTTAGACTAGAAGCTTCTAGTCGTTAAAACATATCCATAATTTTCAATAACAAACACAAGTAGAACTCGACAAACAGTTTTGATCTATCCGCCATTTTCAAAATTACATAAGAGCAAATAAATATTTAGAAGAATATTTTAACGGACTATATATATTTCGATAACTAGACATATATTTCGACACTTGATAGACCGTCCAATCGTAACATATGTCGAACTTATATGAATAAATATAATCCGTTGTGAAATTTTATTTTCTCTTAGAAAATATGTTGGTTTATATATTGTCGTCTGGCCTCTCGTTTCTTCACTTCCAAATTCATCTAAACATTTCTAAAGTTCGCTAAAGTAATTTCGGCTTCAGGTAACCCATTATTACATTTAACTTTCGAAAATTGCGGTAAGAGGTCTCGTTTCAAAAAACATTTTGTTTAACCAGATGTAAGTTAGTCTTATATCTACTATCGTTTCCTTACATAAGAACACCAATTTTACGGTACACGCGTGATTAATAATTTTGAATGTATGTAAGCTCCGTATTTATGTTATTTCGTGATACAATAATTAACTTTCTGAAATAAAAAAAGTTAGCTGTCATTTGACAGCACCATAGGATAATATTTACAGAAACATTGGAAGACGGGGATTATAAGGGAATCTGGTATGTATTTATGGGCAGTGGCGGCGCGTAAACCATGACTATAGGAAGGTACGTGTTCTTAAAACTGCCAGGAAATAAAATAATTTCGGGTATATAAGTATGTAAAATACAGACAGTTATGTTAAGTCATGACATCTGGATGCGCGCTGATCTTTTTATTATCAATTTATTCATAAATATAACCCAGAAGAAAGCAAATTTAAAATTGATATGTGATATAATAGTTATCTGAAATGGATTCAACAAGGGGGTAGATTGGCTTGCGAGATTCAATAATTTAAGGAGTTGTACCATTGGTTTAACCATAATAGAGGGTAAATATAAATATGAAATCAACAGAAACAACTACTCCAAGGGCTAATACCCCTACCGGCATTGAATTACACTGTTGATTCCGATGGATTCTTAGACGAAGAAATAACATATTCAAAAAAGAAAGAAGGTATTGAAATCCTTAACATTTAGACGAAAAAGGATTTTAATGCCTTTTTTAGTGAGAAACTAGACTAAGAAATTTCCCTGAAATGAAAGAGAGCAGTAGCTCTTTCAATACTCAAAGGGACAGAGACTTCAGGAGCTACATGACCCTCTGATGCACAACACTGCGATGTGGAAAGCTACAGAAGACCACCAAATGATCTTTTCCCAAGTACAACAAACCAAATGATGGTGTCCCCTGGAGTAAAGGATTTCGGAACTAAAATAGTCCGCCATTCGGATCTCAGAACGGAAGTATAATTTTAGGGTTAATAATAGAAAGGTAAAAATGAGGAAATATTAAAATGAGTAGGAGAACAAAGGCCGCTATTAATGTCAATAAGGAAAAGGAGAAATAGATTGGCAGGACACCTTCTGAGACATGAAGGATTAGTTAGAGATATATTAGAGGCAGAAGTAGTAGTAAAAAGATGCCGACGAAGGTGCAGATTAGATTACTGTTCGCAAATAGTTATCGATATAAAATGTTCTAGTTTTAGAGAAATGCGTAGATTGACTCAGGGTAGGAAGAAGTGATGGTGCATGTCCAACCAGTCTTTGGACTGATGACTCTATGGCGATGATGTAAAATAAACTTATTATATAATAATTAACCAACCACAGTTTTAACTGTCTCAAGTGCTTTTATGCAAACGCAATTATAAAATGATTATAAATAGAAGTTAATTGATTCACATTCTAGTGGCTTGTTGAGATAGAAGAAATACTCTAGTATTTCCAATTATTTCTTACACTTGAAGAAGCCACTGTGAGGCGAAATGGTCATTATGGTTGTCAGTATACTGTTTTGTAAGATAAACTTTCTCGTCGTTTTTTTTTTAATATAATTGACTGTTCATGATTAACCTGTATCAAAATACACTTTTAGAATCCTGCACGAATTTCTATTCTGCAGTGTAACATAACAGTTTTTCAAATAAGTTTTAATTTGTCTAGACTTACTTGTTTTGCAATTCTGTGGTAGGTATTTGTCTACCTGGTTCTTTATGTTTATCCCTATAAAATATTACATTTTTTAACGAACTAAGACTATTTACTCCTTTCATTCTAACACACGTAAAACAATCACTTACTAAAGTAGAAATCATCTAACTATTTGTTAATTGTAAGTTAGGATATTTTGTAACATAATTTCAGTCGATATATCGACTTCTGTAATTGAAATAAGATTCTTATAAAAATAGTCGAATCGGCAAACAGTATTCCAGTTGACATAATAAAAAATAATAATTTTTGGTGCAGTGGCAGCAGCTCAAGTTTTCAGTGAAAACGAAAATATATAATAATGACTGCAACATTAAATGTTTAAATTTTCTAATCAAATCGGTGGAAACTTGGTAACTGAATTTTTCATTTAGTATTTTCAAAATAGAAGACCATTTCAAATATGAATGTAAATTAATGTTCAGAAGAGGATATTTAAGATAAAAATAGATATTTTTCATTCTGCATATTTGCAACAAATAAATGAAACACAAAGCTTAATTTCCACAATATATTAAAACACTTGAACCAAGTTTATTGTACTTCCGAAGAAGCGTAACTTAGGCGAAACATATATCAAGTGTTTTAATATCTTGTGGAAATTAAACTTTGTGTTTCATTTATTTGCTAAAATGAGTTTCCATTAAGTAAACTTAGATATGATGAACCTGCATATTTGTATTGTAAATAAAACTCATTCAAATATATGTTTAATACGTTTGTTTTGTTTTTTGATATTTTGTCATTCGTATTGAACTCCTGGTATTATAACATTATAAATAAGTAAATAATTATAATGCGTTACATTAATCGAAACTTGACCTGATTGTAAGCTTGACAGAAGTGTAAAATGTTTGACGCCTTAGGCCAAATTCATTTTGAAACAAATATGATGTCCGTCACGTAAAAGCTTGTTTATTTCACGAAGTGTATAATGCGTCAACTAATTTTATTTCTAGAGTGTAGATTTAATCGTAACCAACTTAATTCAGCAATTATTTCAATTCTACCATGAGCGTAGTGCTGGTGCTTTTACAGTATGTACAATGAAAATGTCATTGCAAAGCTGGAAGGTTCTTGAGGTTGTGGAATTGCTAAAAATTAAGTCAGTAAATTGCTCTCTCTGGGTCTAATTCCTTCTCTGAAATAAACAGACCTGAGAAAATTAAGTTTATGCCATTCTTGTTCGCAAGAAAGTTTAATTAAGTGTTAAGGATAACCCTTTTGCAAAATCGCGAGAATGACTGATTCTCAAACAACCTTCGTACGTTGAATGAAATGGAGAACTTGGAAAATACCATAGAAGAAAAGGCTCTCCTTATTATTTTAATTTTATAATTAACACATATAAATTCTATTAGGTTGTTTTAAAACTGTACAATATTGTTTAACCAGGTGAAAATCATCGAATCGTCGGAGATTTTATTCGTCTATCCTTGAAGAAACAGGGAATTCGCATTTTCCTCTCAGAAACCCTAGAAAATCAAAATCTACTTGAAAATTTTTATTTGTCCCATCTCAATTTTGACATCTGACAGGCGTGGTACTTTTCTAATATCCGGACACTGGAAAAATCAGGCAAAAATATTTCCACCTTGAAATAATATAAACACAATTTTCACAACTTTTTATTTAACATGGCGGGAATATTTACTACTAAATCTTAGGATATACAAACATTCTTAAACAATTAACAAAATAGAGGTGTAGTGGTAGTACGCAATTATTTGAAAATAATTTTTAGGAAAGGTGAATTATTGTAATCTGCTTGTTTCTTTAATTGGATGCCTTGTTTTTTTAATTTGTTAATTTCAAGGTGTTCTAACAGATTTAATTTATATCCTTTGTTGTTTACACTAAAATCATGGCTGAATTCTGTTTCACAGTTTGCGTATGTTGAATCTGTTTTATTTTTAATATAACAATTTTTGTGTTCTAAAAGGCGTTTTTGCAGGTCTCACTATGTTTCTAATTCGACGTGTAATGTGTGTGTATTAATCTTAAAATGATTATCTAAAATACAAACAAGCAAATTACATGTAAGACGCACAATAAGTGATACATTTTCAAATACCCCTTACAGCATTGTACATTCTCGTAACAAAAAATTATATTTACATTACCAGTATAATTTAATAATTTAACCTTTGTTCAAATCCTTGAACAAACAAAACAAAAATTTTTGTATTACTGGTACACTTACTTAACCTTTAGAATATGTTTGTAATTGTGTACTTAATTATTTTTTTAAAAACTTAATATAACTTTGTTCATCATCTAAGAAACAGTTTTCCGAAATACCGTCGTATACCTACCAATAAAAGTTCGGCAATGTTTAAAAATATAAACGTAAGTTATGTATTTCCAATTTTGTTTTCCTTTTTTCCGGATACCGTGTTTTTCGTTTAAATTATAACTAATAAGACTCTGCAATATACAATGGCACAAATCTGAAGAAAGAGAAACAAAACAATTCTGTAACCAGTTTGAATAGTTATCTTATGTGCATATCTGATTAGTAGATTGTGCCAGTGCTGCTCAAAAGTTTGATTTGGAAATTTAGTATGTTTCTTATTTCATCCAAATATTGGTGTAATCAATAATTAAATATTTGGTGCAAAAAAACAATCAAAGAACAGATCTTTTTTTTTGTTACTGTTGTATTTACAAGTACAAAATTAAGTCAATAGTATTTAATTTGTTTTCACTTAAATTACTAACATGATCCTTAAAAGAATTAGAAATGTTGGTTGATGTTTTTTTTTTTATTAATCGATCATCACTTCATATCATCTGAAAGCAGGACACAACGAAAAGCAACTTGGGTGTTAATAATAATTTCCTTTATTATCCTCTATTATCCTTTTCCACTATGAATGACTAGGTCATATTCATTTTGATATACAGTGTTTCAGTAAATAACGGTCCAAACGGAAACTGGCTATAGTACAGTAGCCCAGTCATTCTGACACAAAGGTATTTAATTTTGGTCAAAATTTTTAACAGAAATATACCACCATTTAAAGCAGTTTCCAGAGAGTAATTTTTCAAAAATAGACCAAACAATAATTGGCAGTTTTTCTTAAACATTGTCATTTGTAATTGTGTTCTGTTTTTGCACTTAGCTTAAAAATGTATCCGATTAAAAGGTAATATAATATATCGGAGCGATTTTTAGTGAGGAAAACGTAAACAATGTCTGGAATAATGCCGTTTCTCGAAAAATCAGAAGTTAACCTATTTAACTATTTTAGTATTGGCCTTCCTGAAAAATCTAGTCATTATTGAGCACAGTAAGTTAGCCAAAGGGGAATGCTGACGAACTAGTAGTTTTTACACAATATTAAGTATTGTTCAAAATCCAAAGAAAAAAACGTATGTATCACATTTACCAATTGCTTGCCACCCCTCGCTTCATCAAAGACGCTCGTACAAAAGACAAATATTTGTATGCGTTTTTTAATTACTATTTTAGCATTTAAAATCTGTGCTTTGTGTATTCCATTTTTCGAATTTTCTTGATCTCTTCAACAACGGCTGTTTTGCCTTTCGGTATAAAATGTAAAAAATGGAACACACAAACACAAGCACAATGTTAACTACGAATTTGGAAAAACAGACAAAAATGTTAATTTATAATCTGTATAATTCAGCTACAACGAGTGGTGACGAACACTTCGACCGATACCAACAGCGACCATCAACCTTTGAGAATGCCTGCAGCAGCTGCAGGCGAAACGTCAGGAGTAAAATCCCAACGACCACGGCCAACGAGCCCGGAATACACTTATAATAATGAAGACGCCGGCCGTGAAAGCCTACATTCAGTTATTAATTTATAATCTATTCGAAAATTTGACATACGTTACTCCGATAGAGTATTGTAATTAGAATTATACAAGATCTAGTCAAGTCCGACAGAATCCTTCGTTGACTCACACCCATTTATAGTTAACAATAATAACTACTGCTTCCCGGAAGGGTGATGCTAAAATCGTTAAATTAGGGAAGTTATGAATTTTTGAGAAATTACTTTTTTACAGAGTTTTCACGTTGTTTCTCTGAAATATCTCTTTGTTTTTCTAAAAAGTAAGAGAGAGCATATTTCTCTGACATGTGATTGATGTATCATGAACTAATTTGAAATGTTTATCAATTGAACCACCCGAAAATTTTGACGGTCGCTGGTTAATTTCAAGAGTTTGCGCATAGAAATTCCAACTCCGGGCCGAAATGAAACGAGTCGATGACGGGTAATGTGCGCAGCGTGCGCAATTTTGCCATGGGACCCGCCACGCCATTCAATTGCAAATGTTTATTCAGGCAGGTAATCGATAAAGGAGTTTCACAACCGACTTGGTCGTCATACCATGCACGGTATTGCGATGATGACGTCGCAGTTGCAGTAGGGTTGCAGAACAATCATTTGGCTGCGCAGGATCCAACCCTTTCCTCATTTACAGAGTGTTCAAAATCCGACGATTATGTTATGGTCTTGTGTTCATTAATCAAACCTATCCACCCAAAGGCAGACGTCAGCGAAGCAATTTTGCTCTCTTGTAAGGTTAAAATGATCTGCTATGTAGATATTTAAATTAAATCATAAAAAGGGACCAACAATAGGGTAAATTCGTAATTTTATATGATTTTAATGGTCTTTTTCGTATTACAAGAATTACGATTGTTAAAGGTAAGAGCTTATATAAAAATTAATTAATGTTAAAAGACATCAACTAAGTTCATTATAACGTACAGGTACAGGAATTTTTTAATTGTTTTTGTATCTGAAGTAAGTAGTCAAACCCAAAGAAGATTCTTTATTAGCAACGTAAACAATTTTCATACAGAAACAGTTTAATTCGTTCGGTTTGTTTTTTCAACCAATTAAATTAACAAAAATACATTGATATAATTTATGTTTTGTACGGTGCATTCATTGTGAAAAAGCATATTAAACAAACACTTGGTTATTTTTCACAAAATTTATTATCAACTCGACAATATTGGTCTATTTTCTACTATCAGTAAACTGAATGGAGATGAGCGTAGCAGGGTGCTTAGTTGGTTTCAGCTCGCTGAGGATCTCTACATTGTGTGCTCTAGGATTCTAAGACAGCTCATCCATTTACTCAATTGAAATAATACAACGAGTTTTATGAAACCAATTGTATGAAAGCATGGTTACGTGTTTGTGCGTCCATTAGTGCAACCAATTTGGAAAAATAGTTGCAACGATGTCGTCATAGATGAAGATGTAATGGTAGCTGCTTTGTGTTGTGTTGCAGAAGAAGAAAAAAACATTTTTGTATTTACCCTGACTTATTAATAGAGTAATACCTAACACAAATTTCCACTGTAATTCTATTTTACTATTTACAATTGTTTAACCTTACTAGGGTATCTTCAGAAAAACTATTGGCCTACCTGGTAGGGTGAAATAATTGTTAATAACAGAATAAAATTATAGTGGAAATTTATGTTTAACTATTTAATATGAATGTTAAGTTTTATAAAGTTTCATAAAGCTAAAACAATTAATTAATAGTAGAGACTTTTGGAGACCCTTTAAAATTCCAAATTACTTTTAGAATGAGTCGAAAACAAAAAAACGATTACGCTATTGTTGTCAGAAGAATACGAACTGTTCACACAATCAATAAGTTTCCCGAGTTGCAAGGATTCGCCTAAATGGACGGACATGCATTTGTTTGTACTCATAAACGTAAACATAGCAAGTTAACATCAACACCGTGTACAGAGTGTTTGAATTTAATTTCTCTCTCTCATATTTCAATTAATATGACCGACATAAAAATCGGTTTTTAATTTTCTGTTCCAATGTTATTTATTAAAAGTGCATTGGAATTGTCTGGTGTTTCTTTTTTTCTTCTTATACGTATTGTTCATCATTGTACCATAATAATCAGATCCGGTTAAACTTGACCCTACATTTAATTCATTCATTGCAGACACATATACATACATACAGAGAGAGGCATACCAAGACCACAATCGTTTATTGTTCGAAATGTGGTGCCTTGTTTAACTTATACGTATTCTGCATGTGTGCGCTTACTATGATCCTTTATTGTTCGTTCCCAATGGAGTCCGTTGACTGTTTGTATGGGTGTACTTACTTACTTATACATATAGTTGGTGGTTGTTACTGTCCATCCAATTGTTAATTCGGCATACGGGAGTTAGGATCCATCGAACGTCGAAAAAGTTCACTCTAGTCGTAGGTGTCTTTGAATGAATGCTAAGTAATTGGTGAAGTGTGCCAGTGTTAGTGTTAGAAGCAGCATGCTTGGATGCGCAAACGTTTAATGGTTGTGAATGCGAGAAATTTTGTTGAGACATAAACAAGAGACTGAGGTGAGTTAAACATATGCTGGTGTGTTTTTTGTAAAAATCATGAGTCTGCTTGTTTAAATAATCTACAATGTTAAAATGTATATAAATATTGCTTATCCTCAATAAAATACCTGTACTAATTTTTGGAAATGGCATAACAGCCGAAACGAGTTCGTCAACTAGTTTTAATAAATTTGTGAAACCACCAAGTGTCATTTACATTAATATATTTCACCAACTGGCAATTAACCGCAGTATTTCAATTAACTATCAAAAATACGTGGTAAAACTATAACAATATCGTTTGTCTCTCCCTCTCTCTCTCTCTCTATCATTTGACAATATATGTTACATTATGTAGGATAATAATTGGGTGTAACAAATTACAAGTGGGGAACAACAATCACTGGTTACCGCCTCCTCTTGGAAGTCCAGTGAGTCCCTGGGAACAATTAATGAAAGCTGGTTTTGTAAATTGTATGCATGACATTCAAATACTGGAAAACATTTAATCGAATTACATAAATTTTCAAGTTTTACTTACCATTTTGCGCTAAGAACACATTATTTTTTCGAGGTCCCTACGCTGATCTACGTAAGTTAAAATTAGGTCAGTCAGCGTCAGATCCTTCATAGGAAGAAAGCCTCTCTACATCTCATCTCATCTACAGCCAATAAAATTTGGTTGGTGAAACATTGTAATTTAATATAAAATAATACACTTGGAACTCGATGTACATTTCGCTTTCTCAGGGCATCGTCAGGAGTAGTATTACGTATGTACATCGAATTTTCTTATAATAAATTGTTATCCAACTTAATTTATGTTCCGTTCTTTTTGCATGATTATTTAATTATTATAAAACAAGTAAATCTTTTAGAACGCTTTCAGAAAGTAACGGTCGCGGTAAAAGTGATTGACATTGACTTTTGAAAGGTTTCATAACTTGTTTTCTTGTATATGTCTGTCTGCCTGTCTGCTGCTGTTGTCTTAGTCAATTTTGAACCACTGCTGATATTTTCCACAATTATGCAGTTCCGATGACAATACAACAAAAGCCATTTTTCTCGTATATTTTATTGAAAAAACAGCTTTTACCTAATATGTGCGTACTAAAAACTAAAAAATAATATATTCAAAAAGAAGAAGGAATTAAAATCCCTATTCTTCTAAGTATTAAGATCAAAAATCTCACATTTGGAACGCGTCCTACCAAGTAGGCACAACGAACCGAAAACCACACCTACGACCGGTTTCGACCTATCGGGTCTCATCAGGTGGGATATGGCTTTCGGTTCGTTGTGCCTACTTGGTAGGACGCGTTCCAAATGTGAGATTTTTGATCTTAATATTTAGAAGAATAAGGATTTTAATTCCTTCTTTTTTGAATATGTTATATCTTCGTCTAAGAATACATCGGAGTCAACAGTGTAATTCAATGCCGGTAGGGGTGTTAGCCCTCGGAGTAGTTGTTTCTGTTGATTCTATTTTTAAATTTTTATTTATTATATAGCTTGTAAGCCTTTCTGCCAGCGCCCACCGTAATCTAGAATCTCAATAAAAAAAATTTGCTCAGTTATATGTTTCAATTTGTCCTAGTACATGAAAAAATTAAACAATTATTTTTGGTTATATTTTTTCTGTGATTTCAGTTTTGCTTTATCGATCTATGCCAAAAGCAAGTAGTTGGTTTTAAATAAATGACGATCAAAGCAGGTCGGTCGTTTTAATCGAATACTTTTATGTCGAGTCGATAATTACACCAACACAGTGTTCACAATTGTTACCGTCACTTATACAATGGCTAATTTCCACGGTGGCTTGTGAATGTGACTCAGGATAAATAGTTTATTTATCGAACTCTGATAAGAGCCGGTATAGCTTTACTAATTTTGAAAAGCTATAAATTGGCCGTTAGCATTTATTTTCTCAGTAGTTTCTGTTTGGATTGCTTCCATAGCGTTACCCCATTGGCATCCAAACCCGGGTTACCATTGTTTCTTCACGAAAATGACTCTGACATTTTACCGTTTCGAGTTTTTTGGCCATAAGGTAAGAAAAATTACTACTCTTTTTAACAGAAAAACCATCTTAATAGTAATTTTAATTTTACTTTAAATTAACGTTTTTTTTATCGGGAAATTAGGTTACGTATGATTTAAAATCCATCGATTAAAAAAAAAATAAGTTAAAATTGTAATTTTGCTTTTCAGTAGGTGATACTGTATTTCCTTTTTGATCTCTTAAAAAATATATTGAATAGATATTAGTTTGTATGAAATTATGTGCTTATATACCTATTAAGCATATTGAATTCCGTAACCACCGCCAAACTTTTTTTAGTGACATACAAAGCAAAATATGTATAACCGAAATTAGGCCCAATCGGAATTTTCTTCAGTATATAAATAATTTATGAAATTTAACAAATGTAAATTGCTTTTAATTATTTGCGAATAATTATATATATATATATATATATATATATATTTTTTTTTAATTCTGCTGCTAGTTATTCATAGCGCAGCCAAACTTAAATAACAAATTCCTTTGTGTGCAATACCTTTGTACGATTATTCTGATTCAGTGGTCTGCACTGCTTCTCTCAATGTGACGACCTAGTTAGATAAAGAAATAAGGTTAAAAGGTAAAGTCTTAATCATACGATGCACCAGAATTTTATGTATGCTTCTCTTTTATCTGAAAATAATGATTCGGTTAAAAATTCAAGCATTTCCGAAAATAATTGTTTAACAGAATTTGTTTTATTATGTTATGTAACCTGCCTAATACGATAAAGAATATATATGAAATTTTGCAATTTGTTTATTCATCAATAAGAAATTAAAAAATCATTTAATAAGTATTCTTCAAATTAAAGGAATGTTTCATCAAAATAAATATTTTATTTCATAAAATAAAAGTTGGACGAAAATGACAATTTTTAGTATTTAATTTGAACTGTGTTTATCTTAAAAACTGCATTATTTATGAAACTTATGCCAGCAGTTTGTTCATCTATTTTATAGAGGTTTTCAATTTCCTATCAAAAAGTGTATATTTTACAGTTAATTGGTGAAGTGACTACAAAAACACCTTTTGGGATATTTCACAAAACTTTATTGAACTTTCCTGACGCACGTTTGGGCTATTAGGCCATTATCGAAGGATACTCAGTAAAAGCATTTGTATCCTTCGATAATGGCCTAATAGCCGAAACGTACGTCAGGAAAGTTCAATAAAGTTTTGTGAAATATCCCAAAAAGTGTTTTTGTACTCACTTCACTAATTAATTGTAAAAACGTTTCACACTGAATGTACCACAAACAGCATTAATTACATGTATATTTTACGTTATAGGGAATAATGTTTTTTATTTTAGCTTGTAACAGTGCAACATTTGTGAAATATTTCGTATATTTAATTATATTATTTCAATACGAAAAACTTGTTTCGGCCAAAGGATCTTTTTCAAAGAGTACCTCACTGTTTTTCCCCATTTTATTGATATTCTCGCAATTACCAAACTCATTTAAAAATTGGGATTTGCGGTCCATTCTAATAATATATGTTTAATGCTGTCTACCGATACGTATTAAAGCATGTACAGGTGTAAAACTGCGTCATTTTTTATATGCATATAATAAATGTTACACAGAAAAAAATGTCTACACGACTAACTGGTTTCTTATAATACCTATTTAACATGTAAACTTACCCTTGTGGAGAGAAAGAAGCAGATAATTAAAGCATTTACTTTTTCTCCTTATTTTTCCGATACTTAGCTGTATTTTTCTTTAACTTCGCAGACATCGTTTGCATTATCTATATATATGTAGATACGTGGATATTTTTAACAAACACGTCTCAGTTAAGTAGCACGAATGCCCAGAAAGAGAAACATGTCAATGTTAAAGAATTACTGGTTGATTTGCATAGTTATTGCTTTCTTAGTTGGCGTCTACATAGCTTTTGACTTTTACGGTAATTTCAAACTGCTCGGATTAATTAATTTATGAGTCTTGCTCGTTTAATCGAAAGATCAATGAGTCTCGACCAAGGAAACTTATTTTCGCTTTTCTAAACACTGACGTTTCCAGATAAGGGCAATAAAAACTTCAGGACAGTTTTCAAACCAAATAAACTTAAACCTTATGGACACATTTACATTCTGTAACACGTTATAATTTTTTTTCAAAACGGTTTGCAATAGTTGTCAAATTTGTTAGGTTAGGTTAGAGACACATGGTATTCTTAAACACTCAATGTTGTTTTGTTTGTTTGTTAATAGCCAGACTTTTTGCCAATGACAAAATACGTAGAACAGAGTTAAAAAGTCATACGGTATATTAGTACATTAATGCGTATTTAAAAGTCATGTAAAATATTGTCCAGATGTTTGTTCTTTTTACTAGTAGGTAAGTAATCAAATTTAGAGGTTACAGGTACTTATCAAAAAACTAATTTATGTACGGTTTATTGTTTTTGCTAAATTTAAATACGTTTGTGTGGACGAAGCAGCCAACACCGTTTCTCATTCATTTGAAGCCTTGTCTAATATATAAAAAGCAAATTATTTTTGGAGTACAGACCTTGAAGTAACGATAGCAATTGTTTTAAAACTACTGCCAATCATTATTGTTACATTTCTATCAATACGTGAACAATACAGAAATAACCTTTACTTTTTAATATCTTTTTACAAAGATTAGCAATGGCTGTATTGAATTAAACACTTTTAGTCTGTGTGTACTGCTTGATCTTTAGTATATCTACTTGATGAAGATAGTGCACATTTTTATATATAAATAATACAAGCACTTTTCCACAGTTTTATTTATTAGATGGAGGTTTTGATTATTTGCATAAGTTTGGTTAATAATATAGTGTGTAAATTGTTTTTTCTTTGTATTCTTGATTAATCTAACTAATTAATTATGCTAAACGTTCCGCAAATGCTGAAATTAATAAAAGTGTTTTAAAAGGTGTCTTAAGAATCGATTTGGTTTATAAAAATCTTAAGGGAAAACTATCGTAGCATCATCATTCCTGATAGATTGCTACATAAAAATAAAATGAATTACATTTGTGACTAATTGATAGCCCTTTAAACATGTACGCAATGAAGTTTCGTAGCCAATTACCAAGTCAACCTACTGACTCTAAAACTAGCAAAATAAGGAAACTCATGGATGTAATATTAATAAACTCATCAAAACCTATCTACAAGCTGTTGTTTTAATGTATTACTTATTGGTCGGAAAAAGTAGAAACAGGTCCTGAAAATTTACATTGTAATTTAATTTAAATTGCTTCTGTTACAGAAACCTGTATTTTGGATTTTTAAAAACTGCAGACCAGAGCAGTAAATGAAATTTTCTAATAAAAGCAAATCCCTGACCAACCGTATATGCAATTTTTTTCAAAATCAATTCGTTCAAGGCTCTTCTGATAAAATAGTATAATTTAGGGCAGAAGTCGCTCTGATACTCTGTTTCCCGAGATTTTAGTTTTTTTTTCTTCAATTGTAGGGCTAACTAACCTCATTAGTTCGTCAAAGTCTTCCTATCTAATTCTGTACATTTGTTTGGATTTTATAGGATAATTCCTTAACCTCCGCTACTACAGGAAATCTCTTTTTGGGATTTCTTTTAAAATCGAGGTGAATCCAAAAACGTCTGGGTCGTAAATATAAAGCACCACCACAAAGAGTTCAGTTTTCGTCAGAACTTTTTAAACTAAACTTATTGAAAATTTAAACTTTATTTGGTGCACACTTTGTGAAACATGATGAAATTACTAATAAGAAATAAAACAAGATAATTTTCACTAGCACTCTTTATTATTTTCAAGAGAAATACAGAGAAATTTCAAAACGTTTAACAGGTCTAAATGAGTTTAATAAATCATATTCGTGAAACTTATCTTCTGTTTTACTTTTTGTTCGTAATTATTGAAAATTGTCGAGCAAGCACATGATTCAAGATAAAGCATCTTTTAAAAAGCTTATTTTATTATCCTTTCCTTTAAAACTTAATTGTTTTTAATTAAATTTAGTTAAGTATCCAAATATTAATTAATTTAGTAATCATCATTGGCAGATATCATTATAAAAGTAATTGAAATTATTAAAAGTTTTATTTAAAATTTCAACAAAACCATTAAATTAAAAAAATAATAACAATTTTAATTGAAATACGTCCCATATTTCTTAATCGATATATATATATATATATATATATATTTAATATCAGACCTCGAGAAAATTCCTTATCGAGAATTAATTAGAAAGGTAATTGTTATTGTTCCGCCTACAATTATTTGATCTTCATTATCTTCTTTGATTAGTTACAGTTCTGTCGATGTAGGTAACTACGTTCGATATGGGTGTTGTGTTATTCCATTGGTAACGGAAATGGGTCAAATTTGCTACGTTCGATTGTGTTAACGCTTTTTCTCCGTCGATCCATTATCGGCGTGACTGATTCAACCATTACAGATAACAGTAATATCCTTTTGTTCTCTCTCTGTTGTGTACATACAGTGACCTATGTGTAGGTACACGTTAAATAATACCACAGCCCCCTTGCCTTTGTTACATGTCTCCTACGCTCACACTCCTGCATTCGATACACTTATTTATTAGTTTGCGCAAGCATAATCAATTTTCTAAGCTAATCAATCGCTTGCTATTATTTTTGCATAATTTGTCGTTAGCATCGCATAAATGAAAAATTAAAATTCTAAATCTATAGGCGAAATGGCGAAATCTGATTACGGTTAGTTGGGATCATTTCAGTAATCGTAAGCTGTAATAAAGTATATATGCCCATTCCTAGAGGAATGAATCTGTTACAGTTGAGTGTATCGATAGAGGTGCGATTTGTATAAAACGTTTACTAATTAGATTTAGATTAGAACTTGAATACAAAATGAATAAGAAAATACAACACCTAGTAAAAATTGTGTTGTAATTATTATTACAACAAATACATATATCACACGAAGCCACCGATTACATCCTTATGTTACAACTCTCAAGACATGCATACTGATAGAACCGACTCGTACACGATAAACCATGGATTCCGCAATCACGCCATAAAAGGGCATCGAATAATAAACAAGGGTTGCTACGCACGCCCATAACGTTCGCTGCATAAACCGATTTGCACAACAGAAGCCATCGTAACGCGTTGTGGATTCTTGATTGTATAATGTGTTGATATATGAAATAAATATAATAGGAGACTGTGGTGATTGAAATAAACAAAAGAAAACGAATGGTCTTACCCGAAACTAACTACAACACTTAGTAAGTGAGCGAAACATGTGTACGTATTTGCAAAAGGTGTTGTGATTAGTTCGGGGTAAGACCATTGCTATTCTTTTGTTTATGTTGATATAAATAAATACAGACACCGTAGTGAACGCCATCTGTAGATATTTGCTACTAATTTATGGGATTCAATAATAGTCCTTTCATGAAAAGACCTTGTTCAACTTTAATGAATCCCACAAATTAGTAGCAAATATCTACAGATGGCGTTCACTACGCTGTCTGTATTTATTCATTAAGCGCTGTTTATAGGCATTAGGTAGGTTGGTTGGTGTTCTGCCGAAACTTTCTACTGCATGCTGATGAGAAACAGTGAATTCGAAATCGCGACACAGGTCTGGCATATTCGGCAAAATGCATATTTTTAGAAATAAATTGGTTGCTCGGCACTTGATGAAACATTTTACTAATTAGTTGAAGGAAAAGACACTTGGTATACGTTTCATAAATTTTATTTAAAATAACCTTAACAATTGTTTCAACTGTGACGTCGTTTTCAAAAGGATGAGTAAACGGTAATTTTATTTTTGTACGTGATATACCTACGTTAATTGTGCTACATTCAAGAAGACTATAAATCGAAATTTGTGTTGTAATTGTTTTGATAAAAAGAAAAAAACGAGTTGTGGTAATGAATAAATTTAATAACACGTTGTGAAAGGTAGACATGTAAACGGTAATAATAATAATTGTTTTTGGAAAGGGGTCCTAAAATATACGGTGATTCGAATCAAGGTGAAATAAATAAATTCTTTTTTCATAATAAAATTATAAAAGTCAACGTGATTTCTTTAAACCGCATTATTCGAAACAAGGCGAAATGTACGTATGACATGATAAGTAGATGCTACACAGTAAATGAATGATTATTGATGGGAATTCATTCCATTAAAGTCAATTGTTCATGACTTGTCCTCGAATATCCCTGGGATCTGGTAGCTATATCTATGTCTATATGTTTTATGATGAGAACAAATTCAAGGAACGACAATTCCGAGCGTTTCTTATGTCTGAGACCTAATAACATATAAGCTTCTTAATACTCAGTCAAATTAGCCCAATTAATTATTAATTATAAACAGACTTTTCTACATAAGTACTCCATTCCATAATTTTGTATTCTTATAATGGTTTATTCAATGAAGTTCATACTACCAGGTACGACTGTTGTATAATTTATAACATAAAGAAAATAAAAAATTGCTTTGTAATATTTCAAAAAGAGCTTTATTGACTCTACAATTGTTTCGGCATATTATTCCTTTAATACTTGATAAGTCTATGTTATGTTAATTATTTTATTATTAAATTGTTGCATCAAGAAAAGAAAAGCAAAATACTTAATCTGTTAGAATAATTCGAAATTAAGAGATCAATTAGGGGAAAAGAAAACATTATCAATATACACTCAGATTTTAAGAATAATATATTAATAGACACATATTTAGGTTTTTCCGTCAATAATATATAGTATGTTACTGTTTGCACAGTATTTAAGACTTTGCGCACTATTAAACTCTAGTATTATCTAAGTACTCTTAATATGCCGAAACAATTGTAGAGTCAATAAAGCTCTTTTGAAACATTACAAATCAATTTTTTATTTCCTTTATTTTATTAAAATTATTTCATAGTTACCCTACCGCACAATCTTTACAATTATCGTATAATTTATGCTTACTGAGTGTGCGTTATTCAAATTAACTTTTAAGTTTGCGTTTAGCGTCGCCAGAAAATTTATTACTGTTTGTGCGTAAAGTTTTTCAATTCCAACCTGTTGACTTCAGATGCGGTTTCTGACGTCGACTTTATTGAAATGTTAACTTCTTATGTACAATGGGATCGGTGCTGAAGGACGACCGGAGATGATTAAATAAAATTAGGAGACTTGTCGCGATTTTCAACGCAGGTGTCGTACGCTTACAATGTTGTGTAGTAAATTAAAATTATTAATTAAAAATACGGTGGAATTGAATTAATTATTATTAAAACAGTATTTTTGTAACATTTAAATTTATAAGATTGTATCAATTCTGTAATAGCAATTATACAGGAATATTCAAACTGAGTGGTAGATTAGACGTTTTAGGAAAACTAGGCGTGTTAGAGATTTAAAAATTTCGAAATGTTTGAATAATTTTGGATTTTTTTCAAACAAAACAATTACATAAAGAGAATAAAAAAAGGAATTGAATAACAAAATAAAATATGGTAGGTCATTTGAAAAAATGAAATTATTCGTGTTTAAATTTTGTTTCTTTTTCTCTCTGAACGTTAGCCCTAACACTTGACTATTTCTAGTAAAAATGTCAAAATTCTAAGTAATTTTTTATGGTAGTTATGATTATTTCTAGATTGGGTTGCAGTAGCGATCTTTTTTCTATAAATTAAATTATTTCAGAAACTATTCATCATAGATACAAGTTGGTTATCAAAGTCACCCTAAAATTTTATGCTTCGTTTGTTTTAAAAATATGTACCATTCCATTGAAAATAACAAAGTTGACATCAACTTCCGGTATAAGCGGAAGTGGCAGACAGTTGAAATTATTTTAGATAAAAATAAAATCCTGATTGAACCCTACTGCCAAATTTTCAAATATTTAAAACAGTTAATTTTCCTAAAACGTATACTAGAAACAATCACTTTGTTTAACCTAGTCTCAAACTACAAAGGGCCACTTGAAAACAACAACAAGACACGTGAAAGTGAAAAATTACGAGTATACGAGAAATAATAGGGAAATTACATACATACAAATTCTATATTGAAGTATTTAATGTTTTTATTTTGTCTTACATTTTGTTATTATTACCTACAAAGTTAAAAGGACTAATTCTAAGATAAACTGTTTATGAAGTACGCTAGCAAAAGCTACAAGTTATTTCATGTTTGTAAAATAGTATTTACATTTTTTTTTTAATAACATGATTTCGGTAAGTTAAGTAAGGACCTAGTAGATGAAAGCAACTATTTATTTTATTTAAGTTGATGTAGTAAAACATTCAATAAATTTATTTTTAGTTTTTAATTTTGAGTAAACTAGAATATGAATCGGATTCAATGTTTAATTTATTTAAATGTTAGTTTTACTTGACGTTGTTGCTTCGTTTGTTAGGTACATATTTTCGAATACAATAAAATTATAGATATAGTTACATATATGAATTAATAGTTAAAAATAGACATACAAAACGATGTACCTAGGTACTGATATTTAATGTCACAATCTAATAGTAAGTATTATTGGTATATACATAATATCCCTAGAATATATAAGTTCTACCATTAAATTTCTTTCAATTGCTTAATTATGCTAATTTTTTATTCGTTTTGTTCTATTGTGTGGTTAATCAAAACTGTAAGTCTTTGAAAAACACCTGAGTCTTTTTTATGCCTATGTATATATTTAAAAACCTTTAAGCTACATGGTATCTGTAGTAGAAATGAATGCACATAAACTTTCCTTGCTCAGGAACAAACATATTTTATGTATAATATAACTTTCCGGTCCCAGTTTTCCTGCAGGAATTTTCGTGGGGAAAACGTCTACGTCTTACATAATAACGGTTCCCTCACTTTGGGATGACAGGTGCTATCCCGCAGGTAGGTAAGTATTTGTTCTCGACAGCGTACCGACGGGCGACGGTGGCGCCGAGAGAACTGTTATATTGAGAAGGAAATGCAACCATCATCCCGTATCTTCCTATATATGTCTATACACCGTATCTACCTCCCTCCGTCTCTCGCGAAAGTGATTGAAGTTCCTTTTTTTACGACTAGTCGTTTTTTCCATAAAGCTGTCTAGATTTTTGTTTAGTGTACAGATGGGTTGAATAGATATACATAAATGTCGCAGCCAATCTGTAACATCCGCCACTTCTAAATACAACTAATAATTTTACCAAACAGCTCTGTTCCCCAGAACGGCTACCCAAACGTTTGGACGGAGTAGCTACATTAGGATTTTGTTACTTATAAACACAAATAAACCATCAAAAGACTGCATTCCTATCCTGAACTAATTCCACATTTCCCTAAAACTACATCCCTAACCATTTGCTAACAGTAATCCAATGTAGGTATTTTTCTGGCTATCTCTAATTCTATAGCTCTCTAATTAACTCTTCGCGTTTCACAAAATGTCCTTTCATCCTATCTCTCGTTTTTCTTATTGACTTCCATTACATCTTTTATTCTCTTATAATAATAAACAATAATCCGAACTGGTCTTGCGTGTGTTGTTTTGGTAGCGCTTTATCTATATTTTGCTATTTAATTGTATAGTTTATTTTTAATCAATAGTCATTAATAAAAAATAATTGATTGTTCTTTACCATTTAATTAGGTAACTATAAAATTATTATGAAAATTAAACTAGTAAGCTTAATTAACCATGACAGTTTTAATGGATAACTCAAAGTAAATTTCATTTTGAATTAAATAAATATATGTATCTAATTCGTGTAACTAGAATGATTTTTAACCTTTATGGTTATTACAAGGTTTGCTGTTGATGTATCTTTATACTATAGCTGTATATATACCTATATGGTTGTCTAAAGTTTTTATTTCTTACAATAAATACAAATGGTATATAAAAATTATCCATTACCTATTGTTATAATGCTGCATTTACCATTAAATTAAAAACACAATTTATACTTTATAGTATGTTATTTTTAGTTTAATAGCCATTAATTTCGTGATAAATGTGTTTTATATTTTAATCATTTAGAAATTATTTAATAAGTACAGTATTACATTTCTAAAACCAATAGGCAATATTATTTTAGTTTAGCAAGAGTTTTGTCATTGTTTATAAAATTACCTAGCGTAAAATTATGTTTAAAAGTAAACATATGTTTCTACATGATCTTTCTTATTTACATCTGCGTTAAGTTATCATCACACAGGGACGTCAATCCAAAAACAGACTCCACTCTTTCCTATTCTGAGCTAATCTTCGCATTTCCCGAAAACTAGAACAACCTACATCCCTAACTCGTATTTGCGAACAGTAATAATACATATAAATCTACCTCTATCGGTCTTTACTCCTGCTTCTAAGTCTCTAATTTACCCTCCAGGATCAATATAAATTATTAATGATTACAGTAAACCATTTTTGTATGATTTTACGAATAATCAACTATAAATAAAGCATATGATGTTACTAAATCTAAACTAAAGTAATTCCCATTTATACATCTCTATCTTACACTAAATTTGGATCAAGGAGGGGGTTGCTTCCGAACATGATTTGATCGTTGACTAGTTTCTTTTTACAATTTAGGGCTTTATTAATTTCTAATATATAATAATATCTAATATTAATCCGCCTTTTAGATTATGTAATAATTTTACGTTTTCTTTTTCTATTTTGTGGTTATTATTAATTAGGTGGGCTGCTAACCCTGAGTTATGTTTATTGTATTTTACATATTTTACCTTGTGCCTATCTTTCTTTTTGATTTATATAGTGTCACAGTCAGTCCTTGATCCAAATTTAGTGTAAGATTGAGATGTATATATAGGAATTACTTTAGTTTAGATTTAGTAACTTGTTTCTTGTAACTCAATAACTCCTGAAGATGCCATAAAAAGGCGAAACATGTGTAGAGTTTTTTAATAAATAAAAGTGTTTCACCAAGTGTTAACGGCAGACAGTTTCAATTTATTATATTCTTTTGTTCATAATATAATCAAGAATATGTGTTAGGTTTCTATTTTAGCAAAATAAATATAAAATTATTGTGTTCTTCTAAATAACACAAATAAGCAATAATATTGATTATGTATTTAAATACAAGTACATACCTGTAAGTACTAATTATGGGAAAACATTTTGCTGCTATTGTATTTTTGTGATGTTTGATTTAATCAAATCTGAACAATACTTTCTGATTTAAAAAGTACTTATACTTACTCGAATTAATCACCGTCGTTTTTCATGTTAATGAAGCAATAGGAGTTGGATGTACGGGACGGGACATCGCCATAACAGCTTGCTAGCTGGCATTTCACATCTATAGTTGCCGGAATTTGTAAAGCGTCGGGTGCATGTTTGTATATTGTACATACATAATAGACTTTTCCATTTAATCCAGCTGTTGTATTCGTAAATTCAAGCGGTTACGACATTTCGGAATCACATGTGCTCCCTAAAATCCATACTTTACTGTAACGGTCTTTTACAGTGCTAAAATTAAAGAGAAAATCTCTTTCTGGCAACACTAATGAAAAAAAAAAATAACGTGTACCACCATTTTGACGCCGACGCACGCAGGTTTGTTTGGCCGGCGACACTTTGGGTGACACCGAACTCCGATATCCTGGACATCTGCTAAATATCTAAACTCAAACTTCTCTAACAGTAAGTCAAGATGATGCAGTCTTATTTGCCTTTTCTTCCTTGATATTTAGGTGGTTTAAACATGTTCTATATATACATCTAAAAATGAGATATATATACATATATAAGTACATAGGTAATCATTATTTATGTAAATTGTACTTATGAACATGTATAGTGCAACCGTTGTGGCAATTTTGCATTTTCAGTGCCTTTAGTATTTGTTAATATTAAATTTACAGTCGTAAGAAGTAATAAAGTTACGAAAATTAGGAGAAATTTTATGGACAAAAGTTCTATTGGTCATTTAAAACATTAGTGTACCACTTCCAATATTAAACAGCAATAGTATTTTTTTGCCCCCCAAGAGATATTTTCTTAGATATATTATACACAACATATATTAATATAAAAATTATATGAATTAAGGTGGTTTCTCGTTCTCATTAATATTTATATAGTTTTTCAAACTATGTATTTTACTTTAGTGCACCTAATGAGAATTTTTTACAATATAATGCAGTATATTTTTCAAAATTCACCATTTCCCAAATATGACTAGACGCTGTAGAGGACGGAATTGTTCCATAATGTGACTAACTAAACGTTTAGGGTAATTGTTATGTAATAGTGGAAACAGGAGTTGTGAAATAAACAAATTAATAGTTCATGGGAAACCATTCAAACCATGGTCCAACAAAATGATGGTGACAAAGTTGGAACGATTTTTTGTACCTAAATGTGTAAATTAACCTTCGGTACCTACATTTAAATGTGGACTTTATTAATGGAAAATGCAATACATTAACAATGCAACTAAATGTTCATTAACCGCGCTGTTTTATAAATCACCTGGTCGTATCTGAGAATGTCGGATTTTATAGATACACATACTGCAGTAACTTTCTACTGTAATGAAATAAAAAGTTAATTAAAGATAATCAGTAGATAGGTGCATTTCTTACTCGAAACTCAATGTCAAAGTTTGCACAGTGACGCGAATTCGCGTGATCTGGTGGTCCATTATCGTTTCAGAATTGGGAGATTTTGAGCGCATGCGTAACGGTTTGCGCAATCGTTTTGGGCTGGTTTCGGAGTCGTGTTTGTTAAAATCGTCAATGATCCGCCCAATTTGGACCGACTCGACTGACTGCACAACAAGAACGAGACAACCGGAGAAGATAAGTTCTGAATTCCTGCAAACAAACGAGCGATATTAAGGTTCAGTTACAAATAAAATGTACTTCTTATTGACGGGATTATTTTGTCCACTCCGATATGATCATCCGTACCGTAGACAGTGTTTAACATTAACGGTTCCTCGCCCGACAGAAAAATGTAAATTTACTCGGAATTAGCGGTAATTTGTAGTTGGTACAAGCTGAGTGTAAAGAGATCTTAAGGGTAAAGACCTCTTCTTTCTTGTAATCGTCTGACGCCTTTCTTTTTTCTTTAAAAATAACGTTATTAAATATCTGTACTTTTCACTTCGGGAAGTGATAATTTCTTCTTCTCAGTATAATAAAAGGTTATAAAATGTAGTAGAGGAACAATAGCATAGGAAAGGGATTGGATATTGACCTAAAAGGTTTCGAAATTAGATTGTCAGTAGAAAGTTTCTACCACAGTTCTAAAACTAAGATAAGGTCAATCTCTTTTCTACATTAGTAGATTATTCTAATCAAAAACTTGTAAGTATTAGGAATTGTATTGGATATAGAAGAGTGCTTTAAAATAAATTGTTTTAAGCTAAGCACTTAAATTGTATCTGTCCTTTTGATTAAAATGAACCTCAATTGTAGTTATTTTAATTTTTCTTTGTTTCTAAATTTTTGATAAAAACATTCCAAACAAATACTTAGTTCAAAATTCTATGTATAGATAAAGCACACAGCACAATGGTCTAGAACTAGAATTTACGTGTTATCTGACTTTCGAACCAGTTGTTAAAATGCATATGTCAAAACATAATGAAGACTTATCTAATTTATTTTATTTTTGTTGTTTGCTCATTTGCTTTATAAAAATTATCTAGTTCAAAACACTCAACATTGTCGATAGTGCGCATGGCTCAAAGCTTTCTTACAATTATTTCCGACGCTATTCGAATCATTGCCTTCTTTTAGAGAGGTCCTCAAAAAGCTCAAAGCAACGTTTTTTTTTTTATTACTGTCGATTAAAACGCTTCTAAAAGTATCGGATTCGTTTATTATGACTTTTATGTAATTAATAAGAATATTTAGTTTTCGAAATTACCAGATGTTGATTGCGAATTCGATCTTATTAGATCTCATCAAATAACAGTAGATTGCCTCTATAGTGATATTATATTAACTTCGTTTTAAGTAATTAGTTTCTGCTCTTGTTCTCTGTTTATTTCCCGAATTAAATAAAAGACTCTTCGTTCTCATTATACAAAACGTTAATTATGTAAAACACTTAATCCAATAAAAATTATAGCACGTAATATTTAACAGCGATGTACCACTAGCTACTTGTTAGAAAATTAAATATGGATTCCGAAAATTTGGTTGTATGGATCGAGCGGTCGTGTAATTTGCGGTTAAACGTAAAAATTGTAGATTGAGCGGTCACTTTTTCCAAGCTGACACTACCGCTTGTTCAAAATCTATAGTCACTTTTCTTGGTTGCCAACTAGGAGCTTTACTCTTAATTAAATTAAAAACATGAACGTGCGTTTCTTTTTTTTGTCGGGTAGGAAGACGAATACAACTGAAACTATGTTAGTTTCATCTCGAGTGCTGCCTAAATCAGCAAATATTATATAAATTTGCTTGAATTGAGAAGATGAACTCCGAAAAGCCCCATACATGAAAAAGTCTTTCGACTTCCCTAATGCTTGCTACCTAACCTAACCTAACCTAACCTAACCTAACCTAACGCTTGCTACCTAACCTAACCCAACCTAATAAATTTGTTTTCAAAAGTAAAGGTGTATACATTATACACGTGAAACGCTTTTTTGACCGCAAAATCGACAGGTAAATTTTACCCTTCCTCCATTTTTACATTCAAGAATGATTTAACCGAAAAGTCCACTGACCGCTCGATGGACTGACCGCAAATAGGACGACACCGAAAATTTAGGTTTCACATTTCCAGAAATAGTGTACCTCAAAAGCAACTAATTTTTACCTATTAAAATTGATATGAAAAGTTGCGCCAATTATATTAGGTCTATTACTTTTTGGAATACCACAATATAAAAGAAATAAAACAAATTAAAAAATATGAAATTACATGAAAATTGGACGCACAACAAATAACACTGAATAAATAAATCACTTGATTTTAGTATGACAAAAATTTCTTCAATTACGAATGTTGCATGTCCAAACATTTAAAATTTGTTGAATTTGTATGTAAGTATTTTACTGGAATAAAAATTATGTCCCTGCTGTTTATTTGAATTACTATCCATTTGTCCTTAACTTATAAACAATTTGATACAATAAACTATAGACTAAAACGTCTATTCGAGGACAAAAATATATGTCATCATAAATTATATTTCCTTAATGTTCATTTCTATATGAAATGTTGGCAGACGAAAACAGAAAACTCATTTTCTTTCATCAAGTGCACGTAACAGTTATTTGGCGGATTTCGTGTTCGAACGCTAAATGAAGTTGGACATGTTCCAATTTCCGAATTCACATTTTACTTCATCGGCAGAAGACTATTGGTCCGGAAGGCTTAAGCAATAAGTGCACACCCAAAAACATTCTGAATCAAATCGAATTCTCACGGAGTGCATTCCACAATTTTCTACTTCGATGATCTGTTTTTGTTTACGTACTTAAACAACTTTTTTTTGCTTCATTCAAACTTCACCCAAAGCGATGAAAAGGGATCGACATGTATACATTCGTAGCACTGTCACTAGGGGTTTCATTCGTGAAAATTGCTTTTAAAATCGTAGCGACGAAATTGACTTTCTAATCTTGTAGATTGGTAGGTAATCTTAACCCCGAAGGAGCATGCAAGCATGTTCTTTAGTAAATTGTCGCCAGGCGCCACAGTATCGCGAAGTGGAACGTCTTGTGAGGTAATTTTCGAAACAATAAGAGTAAGAAAATTTCAACTGCTGATTAAATTTCCTAGACTTCACAGGTCTCTTATTGAAAGATTAGTTCACTTAGGCGATTAAAACAGACAAGGTTTGTTGAAACTGTTTTTATTGTTCACAACAATTGTTCTACCATTATTTATTTCTTCCACCTGAAGATGCTATGTTCGACGAAACAATTGTCGTAGACAATACAAACAGTCTAGTAATCGTTTATAAGTAATTAAGTAGCCATCAAATTTGTAAAAGCTTAGTTCAATGGAATAAAAAATTGTAATTGGAGAGAAACGCTTGATTTTAATTTGTTTCACTTATATTTATTATTACTCTGACATATGTTTCGGCTATAATGCCCTTATCGAAGAGTTACTTACAATTTAATTTGTGTTATTTAAATAGGCAAACTACCTACCGACATGGTTACCTGTGACCGATCGTAATAGAGGGGAAACCCCAAAATCAATTTGGTCATTTAAAAGGATTTTATGGTTATTGTTGGCTCTCGTTATCTCTAAAATTTCCAATAAGTCCAATCTTCTACTTTTATTTTGAATGTGAATCAATTTAAAATTATATGTATCTAAGGTATGGTTGTCATTCACAAAATGTTGTACCAAATTTAAATTTTTTGATTTAAGAATTATTGACTTTTCATGTTCAATGAGACGTTTTTTAACCGACCGTCCAGTCTGCCCTAAATATACTGCTTCGCAATTATTACATTTAATTTCGTAAACCCCGCTTTTTTCATTTTTATTTTTCCGGTCCTTATTATGTACTAACAGAGAACCCAAATTATTTTTATTGACAACTATTAGTGGTATATTGTATTTTTGTAATAGTCTTTTAATTTTGGTACTAATCACGACCATCTTGACTATCAATGGAATAGCACTAAATTAAGAGAAATAAAATATTTGACGTTAAAGTTAACAATTCTTTTGAAACATTTTTGTAATAAATTGTTGTCATTAGTCAAGAACATGAATTCTGTCTCATAAAGAATGGCATATACGGTAAACTCGATCACATATTTCGTTGCTTTCAAATAATGTTTAATGCAGCAGAAATTAAGACAATTCGTTTTTCATAAAATTTTACTAATCATTATTTTAGTATGAAAATTCATCGGGGCATTAATAATTTACTGGATATATATGTATCAATATAAATTTCAATCATTTATCCAACTTAATTTGTATCAAATTTACTTTCCAAACTCTGGAAGTTTTCGAACACTGATAGTGCCGTTTTCTAAATATACAGAACCTTAACCGTTACAATATTAGTGATAAATTGATTTTAGTTACATGGAGAAAAGGAAAAGTGATACAAAGGATTGCAAACTTTATAAAAGCATTTGTGCCAGTTCTATCAAGCCTTACGTTAATTGTATTATGTAAATATGTACTTGTCTTATTTGCTGAATTCTTCTTAACATAAGTCCAGTAAACTTCTACAAAATATATATCCTTTAGATGCTTTACTTTCTTCCGCATATTTCAGTATTTATTTTTAGACCAGGCGCCATAAAATCACATGGTTATCTACACATGCTCACTAGTATGTTATTAATAAATTGTCGTAACTCTATTTTGATGTAAATAAGCGTTGTATATGTAACTATAAATATAAAGTATTTATATTTATACAAAGGTACAAATAAGTATATTTACATATATCTTGCAGATGACTTTTATTGTTGAGATTAAAATTTGTTTTGTTATTTTATAATATTATTATACTGCACTTGTTATTTGTCGTTTCAGTTTCAAAGCTATTATAATAAATACTGATTTCTTCCAATAGTTCATCGTATAGATAGCTATTAAACTGACAGATGCGTAATTTATATCGTTTTATGCGTTATTTCTAGGGATTATCGAAAGAGTTGGCATAACAAATGACCTCGCATCATAAAATTGCTTTTATTTACTAGAACATATACCAAAACAAAATGGTTTTACATATTGCTTGAGAATTTCTGAGTAAAATAAACGTATTAGGTATTCATGAAAATACATACGCAGTGAACACCTTGTTTAGAAATTTGCTACTTACTACGGAGTTCAATAATGTTTAATGATGTCCCTTGTTGATGGGAACCAAAAAGTTCGAAATCGCGATCTACGCATGACGAGTGTCGGCCAAAATACTAACCAATGACATTATTTAGTTTTATTTAATTTTTTTATTGTTTAAAATACTATTATATAAATCGAAACCAAAATGGCGAAAAAAGACAGTTTCTCCACAGCAACCAACATCAACATTTTGCCCTTTGGTATAAACCTATTTGAAGGTAGACTGCAAAATGGAGCATAATTCAATGGTTCAATGATATTTACATTTCCGTTACAAACTATAAAATAAACTCGACGAATTGGATTGTTTTACCGAGACATACGAAGGTACTAAAGGCGTATATGAATGAAAATGAGTGTACCTTATATCAATAACAAAAGAAACTAAATAGAAGGAAAATGAAAAGTAAGAAATGTTTCAACAAATTTTTCTTCTCGATTAACCATCAGTCAGTAATTATAACGAATACTTCTATCTATCTCGTAGTTGTTTATTATTAAATTATAGGAATTGTTAAAGATACAATAACAATTATATTAAAGGGATTATATTAGAGTTAGTTTTTAACAAAGTAGACATGTTTATAAAGAGCAATGTTGACGATCTCCCAATTGACAATTTTTTGACAATGGTTTCTTTAGAAAATACAGATCCCTACGGATAAATTCAATCCAATTATTATCATTAAAGAAAATTTTCCAAAACTAATTAATAAATACATTTTGTTAAAAATAATACTGTGGTTTGTGTCTTACATATGTATATATGTGATACGTATGTTCCAGGTATAATTTACTACTGTAATTAGCATCTAGCGAATAATTAGCATCTGACAAATATGCGTCCTTAATCTTTTCCGAAATGCTAACCCACCAAGATGGTATAATTTTTAAAACGAAAAGGCATGTCGAACCACAGACCACTGGCTTGCAAAGCGTATATATAGTGCTGTGCATTATTTGAGGAAAATCCGAATCATTATAAAGTTCTTTTATAATCAGACATTTAAAATGAAGCAACTGGAAAGTTTCGCAATTTTTTTTAATCAATCCGACAAATTTGTTTGTCCGATGAGGCCATGTAAATTTAGCTTCATTTATGGTTAAAACAAAGTTTGTCGGGTCGATTAAAAAAAACAACACATTGAAACAAAAACTTTCCAGTTGTTTTATTTTAAATGTCTGAAATTGTTTCACAAATGTTGTACCAGAAATAGTTTAAGTTTGTCATTTATAATCCCTTTAAAATCAATTGGGAGTAAACTGTCTACGCAGTGTTACTTTCCCTAAGACCCAAATATGGATATCCTTACTATAAATAATTTAAACTTTTTAGTGCGACTTTTTTGTATGATTATACAAAAACGACATCCTGCACACAAGAGTCTCTGTACTATGTTTTCGCATCTAGTTTTTCCGCATGTCGTCTTTTTATATCGTTATACACTATTACATAATAATTAGATATATTTACAATACTAAAAGAGTCTTAAATAAAGGTTCTTATCATTTCTGAATACACTTGCCTATATTATCCGATAGCAGTTGTTTAAAAAGAATGTTAATTAAGCAGCGCACTCTTGTGTTATTTCTTTTACATTTCGAATGACTTCCATCGCGTCAAGGACGTTAAATGAACTTTACAATAATTAATATAAGTAAGTAAAGTAATACATTCTTTATTTTATTTTCTTTCCCCCACAGAAACGTGAACACCGAATAATAATAATACTATCAGATGTAAGGATATAATTTATATTCTTGTAGGTACTACCTACTTATGTATACCTGTTTACAAGATATGATAATCTTCTTATATTTTTTTCTGTATTCGTTTAACAAGAATATTTACATACTTTATAAATACATGTATATCTCCGTGTTTCATGTTTACCTAGTCTTTTAAAATGTAGTGGAATCCTACCACTATACCAGAAGTAAGAATACTTAAACTCGACGTACGTTTCGCTAACCAAGTAGCATCATCAGGAGATGATTTGGATTTAGAATTGTACTAAACCATCTCCTGATGATGCTAACTTGGTTAGCGAAACGTACGTCGAGTTTAAGTATTCTAACTTCTGGTATAGTTGTAGGACTCCATTACATTTTGAATGTGCCAGAATGTTCCAAAAATCCCAACTTAACCTAGTCTTCTGATTTTTTAATTGTTCAAAGTTCAAATAAGTATTTTAGACTGCAAACAAAAGAAATTAATTAAATCATTAAATACATGTTTATTATTATATGTATACACACCATCTTTTTCTTATTTTTATGAGGGGTCTCCCGAAATATTTCCAAAAATGTGTGCCAATGGCATGTGACCTTCTTTATTTTTGAAAATAATCAAGGTTGAAGGTTCGTTAGACTTTATGAAAAGCAAAAACTATAACCTCGTAATTATGTTCAGTTTTTTATTTTATATTCTAGATTAGATCAAATAAGTAATTGTCATCTTCCTAACGTTGCATCAATTGGTGTTTGTTTTTAATTGAAAATCTTTGTAATCTTTGAACTTTCACATGAAGAAGATTCACTTTAGTTCATTTTATCAATTTATCTCTCGTTCGACTGCAGATGGGTACATATACCTAGATATATATAAAAGGCAACGATCTTGTTATCCTTTTTTTTCCAGTTTTCTCGAACCTTCTTACCGGCGTCGAATGGGGTAATTCCCTAATGCAATGTTCTTGCTCGCTGTCCAAATGAGAAATAACTGTATTATTTGGCCACGTCACGGACGATACTCTTCCATCTTCTGTCCAATTCAATACGTAGAAGTTGTACGTGTGCAATCCCTCCATAACCCGTCCTTCGTGTCGGGACTCGGTCCCAACTCCTTTCCTTCCTTCCCTTAGACACATCTATATGTCGAACGACTTTCTGACATTTACGTTGTATATGAGATCGTGTTGGTGCAAAAACGGCCCCGTAAATAACCTGGATGTCGCCTAATTCTGTTTTATTCTGTCTACGGGGAGTCGTCATGAAATTTTCAGGCTGATACCTGCAATTCCAACAAGTTTTCTCATTACTATTAACTATAATTTCCAATTATGTCCGTCCCGTAATTATCAATTCATATTGATATGAATACTCGTATCTATTGGAGTTCTAACAAATAAATTATTACATTAATTGATCAGTAAAATTATTATCGTCCTTATAAAACTATTTATTCCTCCCTAGTTGCATTCTTAATAGGTAACATTATTTGTAAAATAAATAATAAATGGTGTAGTTAGAATGGACAAAATGTTAGAGATATAATAGAATATAAAAAAAGTGTATGTTTGAAAAACGACAAAGTTAGAAATTAGAAAGTATAAGAAGGAGTAGGAGAAAAAAGAGTTATATGGAAGTCAGTAAGGAAAAGGAGAGATAGATTTGTAGGACACCTTCTGAGACATGAAGGGCTAGTTACAGACGTATTGGAAGCAGAAATGGGAGTAACAAGAGGCACAGGATGACCGAGAATGTTCTAAGAAAGAAAGAGTCGAGGTGGGTACCTGACCAGTCTTCAGACAAAATTGATAACAAGATCCGACGAGTTTGTTGTGGTGCATCATTAGTTTCTTGTAAATAAATCAATACGTGTTTGCTTACGCTATCGATTACTTATAATATAGATAGATATTTTGAGTATTATTGTGACACAGTGATCATTGTGTGTAAATAATTGTTTATTGGGAAACTTTTATATTAGTCTTAGCTCAGCTTAATAAATTAAAATCGCCAGGTAAATTCCATTATATTACACCGGTAATACGTTTTATTGTAGGTAAAGTTTATCGTTTTATAACAATATTCTTTATTTTTCCAACGAGGTTACTATTTTAATTTTATTGTAAAATATGCAATAAAAGCTACTCTCGCAAGGGCCGAACCACCTCATCTTTGAAAACGAACCTTTACGTTTACGTTTACCATTACGAACCTCTGCGTAACCACCTCGAATCAGAAAAGACGGCAATATTACTCCTTATTAAGTATAATGCTCCTATTTTTAACTTCACTTACTAATATGAAAATTAGTAAGTGAGGTTAAAAAAACAATAGAAGCATTACACTTAATATTAATTTTCGTTAATAAAAATGTTAATAATTACTTTATCAGTGTATTCATTCTTCATTCATATACTATATTCATATAAGATCTTAAACATCCGCATCCGCATCCGCGGATCTGAACATTTAAAAATACGCATCAGCATTCACATCCACGGATGTGAAAAAATCGGTATCCGCAACATCCCTAGCTTAGATATCGTTAATATTTCTATTTCCGATTTCACGAGACCAGTAGTCGAAGCCCAGAATTCTGATCTTCACTAGCAAATCTTACATGACTAACAATTTTCGAACAGTAATATAATGTAAGCCTTCCTTTGCCTCGTTTTACCCCTAGATACTTCTTATATGCTTGTAACTAACCCATCATGCTATTTCTCCATTTTTGATTGACTTTTATGGCGGCCATTGTTCTTGTGCTCTTTCTAATTCCTCCTCATTTATAGCAGCCTATAATAAAACAACATCTCAACCTTTTTTCATATATTTATAAAAAAACAAAATTTATTTACCTATTTTTCTATCAACTCACTTATTTTCAAATATTATTATTTTTAACATTTTCTTGTATACTTCAATACGCATATTAATGTGTCTTACACATGAATTGTAGCCTGCGATGCAACTTTATATTTTTACAATTTGTTTTAATCCTTTGAATGCAGGTGCACACAAAAATATTAAAATAAAGTATATGGGTACAGTTGTAAATGCAGTTACCGTTATATCCATACTAATGCTCGTATTTTCTTAATTTTATTTTTGAATGCCCGCTGTTGATTATGTAAACTGGTATAACGGAATTCAAAAGAAAAATATGGCTACACGTTGCAGTTGTTACACCGGTACAAATATGTACACGAATAAGATATTAACCTTATTTTTTTAAATATTCCCAAATTTATTTGATAATTATACATAATATCTTGTTGTTCTTGAAATTCTTATAACTATAGTTGTTTGTACGGAACTGTCAACTGTTTTTCGGCAAACTTCAAACAAAAATAAAAACAATTTGTACGTAAACGTTTGCTGTGATGTCTAATTATATAAATTTATGAAGCGAATTTAGCAGATTTTCTTTTAATAAGATTTGTAACTAAGTTAGTATAATTTTTTTTAATTATGCCACTAAATAACTATTTTAGCATAGACAGTTATTTGTATTTGTGAAACTACGTAACATACAAAACTTGTTTACAGTCCTAATCGTAAATAAAAACTAATAAACAGTAGATAATTCAAAATAAATAGGTAACCACAAGAGAAATAATGATTATCGCACAAGTATCGTTTAAGTAAGTTTATTTGTATGCAATACTTAAGCAGAATTAAACAGATATATATTACCTTCAAATTATCCCCTAAAGGTCTGTTTAAATTGTACCACACTTTAAAATAGGCACTTGTTGAAATATTATTAGCGGGAATGGTAATAGCAGTGAAATACTTGGTGAGTTCCACAAAGACAAACTATTTCATCTATCTCATCATGAATCAATCTTCGCTTTTTACTAAAGTTAACCCTAACTGTTTGCAAACAGTAATCTAACTTTCCTCTGCCTCCTTTTACTCCTCATATTTCTACCTCTAATATGTCTTTTACTAGCCCTTCATGAAATATACTTTTAGGAATGTGTTTTAGACAATGTAGAAAAAAATGATCTAATAATACTTCTCTTAATACCTATTATAAGTTACGATGCATAATTTCAAAACAGGTTGTGTTATATGTAAGTACGTTAACCAATTAACTTTTAATTAAAAAAAGTTTCAGTACAACTGTTTTAGTTTTTTTTTAGTTATAAAAATTTTTGCGTCGACAAGAAATGTCAGTAAATGTGCAATTGTATCGCCTTGGAAACGAATCTAGTTAATTTTAAAATTCTACCGGAGTTAAATTAACTATAATTATCCTGTTATGGAAAATCAGATTTAAATTCAAACGCTAGTTAATTCACGTTTTGCTACCCCATCGCGGTAATCGTAGGTTTTATTGCATTTTTCATTATCCTTCATGTCTCTACTTATCTGTCTTTCCTTTTTCGTATTGACTTCCATAGCTCCGTTTGTTCTCCTAATCTTCCTAATAACTATTCACTTATAATCTTTCCTCTTCAACCGCCTATAACACCACATCTCAAATGTTTTTAACTTAACACCGTCTTTGTTTCGCGTCCATACACAACCGTGCTCCAAATACACACTTTTGTTTATATTAGACCATTATTGAAACAATAAAATTTTGCATATTTCATTTCCACGCTAGTAATTCTGGTATATAGGCTACCGTTTCAACCTACACTCTGATGTAGAGCCCGAGTATAGGGTAGAAGGTCCTCTTCAATATTCTTTTAGAAATCTTGAGAATCGGTGTGTGACAGTTAGGGTGAGACAGATGAAATGATTGAAATGTTTGCAGAAAAAAATTGAAATAGTATCTGTGGAATATTTTACTGCCGAAGCATTTATCGAAATTATCGAAGGAAACCGCAAAAGAACTTTGGTCAGGACAATAAAGCATCAAAATGTATATTAGTGATATATATGTTACCGGCCAAATCCGATTTCAGGACAAACTAGTTTTGCCTAGACTAAACTTGATCTTCCTATACTCGATAGGATTAACTAGTATAACCTAGTCAAAACTAATTTGTCCTAAGCCCGATAGAATAAACCAGTTTAAGCTAGTCCAAACTGATTTGTCCTGATATAAATACGCAAACTCTAGGATAAACTGGTGTGGCCTAGTGTAAACATTATAATATATCTAGAAAGTCAAAGTAAATAGATAACTTGAATAAATTTATAGTATATCTAGATAAACGAATAAAATACTCCGTAATTGGAAAAATAATCATTTTTATTAAAACCATAATGATTCGTGGTTAAAAGTAATGGATAATTGGTAATACAAACAATCATACTATAACAAATAGTAAGTGTTTTTTTAATAAAAGCAATAATCATATCTCAATTATTAAAATTGTTAGGTATTATATAACTTCCATTAGTTTGATTGATAATTAGAAGTCTTCCTGTGGAGGTTTTGCAAATTTTTAAAATTTTTAGAAACTTCTGTCATTATAAATCTCGCCAAGTCATTATTTCGTTTGTCTCCAACTCTTTCAAAATCTAGTTTTTAAAATTCCGCGATTATTCTTCATCTCGCGCCTTTGAACAAATGCGAACAAAACTTTTTGTTCTAGTTCTATATTCTTGCTTACATAATCTGGACTAAGGTGCGTCCAGACTATTGTGTAATTATTCAATAATACCTCATAGTTTTATAGACAACAGGCGCTACAGGAACAACAGTTGTGAAATTATTCAAACACATGCATTGATATTAAAACATTACCACCTAGTTTATAATTTACAATCTCGTAACTTCGCAATTCATTTTTCTTACGAATTGTAGAACGATATATTTGCACGTGTTTGTAGATAGGTACTTTAACAAACGAATAAGTTAGCGTGTTTACAACGCTGAAAAGCATTACATTTGTAAATGTTCAAACTTTCATACGAACAGGAAAACAATCCATGAGAAAGTTTTGTGGTCACGTGACATGGCTGTCAAATGCCTCCTTTTATTATACCTGTATACCTATTCTGCGGTAGGCACCAACTATACAGGGTAATAAATGGTAGCTTGGAATCCATACAGGATTGCATACAGATTCTGTGCGCCTTGCCTTTTTTCTCATGCCCGGTAATTTACCTACTTTGCAAAAGACATTTTTGTTTGAGTTTGGACTTTTTATAATTTATTTCTCATTTTGACTGTAAATATTAAATAATCGAATTTTTATGTCTACAATATAAAATATAATAATGTTATTATCAAATTTGTTAAGTTCATACATAATAGAATAGATAAAATAGAAAATTTAAATAAAATTTATGACATGGTGCTATAAAATATTCTATTAAGTACTAAAATTATATTTCTATACAAATAGGAAACGCGTACAATAGTTTCAAGTTATATGATAATCATTCTTGTTGTGATATTAATTATACTAAACAGCATCAATAATGGAGAACATTATTCCAATAAATGTTTCAAATAAACATTTGCGTAATTGATTTTTGCCAAATTAAATTTGCAAAATATACTTTTAGGAATGTGTTTTAGACAATGTAGAAAAAAATGATCTAATAATACTTCTCTTAATACCTATTATAAGTTACGATGCATAATTTCAAAACAGGTTGTGTTATATGTAAGTACGTTAACCAATTAACTTTTAATTAAAAAAAGTTTCAGTACAACTGTTTTAGTTTTTTTTTAGTTATAAAAATTTTTGCGTCGACAAGAAATGTCAGTAAATGTGCAATTGTATCGCCTTGGAAACGAATCTAGTTAATTTTAAAATTCTACCGGAGTTAAATTAACTATAATTATCCTGTTATGGAAAATCAGATTTAAATTCAAACGCTAGTTAATTCACGTTTTGCTACCCCATCGCGGTAATCGTAGGTTTTATTGCATTTTTCATTATCCTTCATTATTTATGAGAATTTACACCATGGTTAAAACTTCTAAAATTTTGAAAATAGTAGTTTAATAGCAACATTTCTATTCATTTTTGTTATAAAAATTGTGCAATTTGTGCCGCCTTGGAAACAAATCTAGTTAATTTGGAAATTCTACCGAATTTAAATTAACTATAATTATCCTGTTATGGGAAATCAGATTTGAATTCAAATACTAGTTAATTCGCCTTTTGTTACCCCATCAGGGTTAATCGTAGGTTTTATTGCATTTTTGATTAACCTTGATTGTGTATTAGAATTTACATCATGGTTAAAACTGCGATTACCCTGTGGTAACAAGAATAATTTTTAAAATAATACTTCAATAGCAAAATTTCTATTACTAACAACTAACATTTCAGTTATACATAGTTACAGTCAAAATTTAATCGAAAGAATTTCCAAGTCAACCATTATGATTTGCATTAAAGTGGCACAAAAGTTTAAATTTAATGATGTTTCATGAACAGACAAAATTCCTTCAACTTTCAAAAATTTCACAAATATTTTTTACATAATAAATTATCATTAATTGAACTCAAAGCACAAGTACTTTTCTGCATGTTATAATAATAGTAGTTGTTAACTGTTTTCATTAACACTTCTGTGTCATTTTTTCTGCATGGAAACTAAAATTCTAACAAAAATATTTTATTGTAATTTTTATAGGACGGTTATAACAACCATGGTTAAAAATACAAATCACTTCGTAGAAAACATTCTGTAAATTACTCGCACCGATAGTGTGAAATCCAATGTTTCTGGAAAGGCGATATCGGAAAACAAGAAAATGTGTTGTTTGGTCATTTACAAGAAAGAAGTACAAACAAAGCAACGGGTTCTCTTTTCCGCTCGCTGCCCTGCATCGTGTACTTTTCTTATCGTCGATTGTTCGTAATATACGAAATGAGTTTTCGTAAATGTATCTAACCCAGTTCCATTGGTTTCCGAAGGCGAGTGTTTGCTTCACTCGATTCGCTATTTCTTCTGGTCGAATTCGATTAGAGACCATCTCGAAATATAAGTTGCAATATGGCTCAGACTGCCGATCCGGGACAAGCATTTTCTACTGTGCGATTTAGGGCAAACAACTAATTTTCTTGACGCCAACTTCCGTGATAGAGCCAACACTCTGGATTAAAATTACTGTTGGTCTATCCGACAGCAGAGAAACTACTCCTGCATTAGTAAATAACTTCCTTTGTATTTTCTGATATCTTTCACAAACTGGTTTTCACAAGAACTAATAAAAATATATAGAGAACTATGCAGATGTTTACATTTTGCAGACGAATTTGCAACTAAATTGCATGCTTTTGGCAACAGAATCAACTTTATAAGCTAGATCGAAAAATTTGTATATGTATATTAAATAAAGTTTTTCTTTATAGGTAGAGGTAATTTCTATAGTAACCTTAGATATATATGCAAACGAAAAAAAATCCATAAACGTCATTGACGTAATATAAAAAAACCTTTGTTCTCTATTAATTATATGTATGTGAGGAACAGTGATACAAAAATCAGTTAGGGTAAAGCTAGAAAAGTTGCATTAGTAGGAGAGATGTTTGTGAGATTGTTACATAATCAATGAAACAATGGTCTAAACTTTTCAACTCACGGACATTTCTCGGTCTATACCTTCTACCCTTAAAACGTTTTTATTGTCTTTCTGTTACCCTAAATTCATATGTTTACTGTCGCTTGCTCATATCTAACCATCTAACCCATGTCAATTGGCACCTCTCGCTATCCCTCTCTAACTTCTTCTTACTTTTCATGTTTCTTTTTTACTCACATTAAATCACTGTCCTCCAAGCTTTTAAAAAGAGTATTTATATCGACGTCAGACACCTTATATCATTTACTAAACATAAAAACTTATTCATACACCATTTAATGATTACAAATCAATACCAAAAAATCATTTTTTTTATAGATATTGTAAATATCATAGTGCCGTTAATATATACCATTCATAAACAAGTTAATCAAACATTTTTACACCAAATATCCACACAATGCAAAATCTGCGTGTGTGACACAACAGATATATACAAAAAAAGAAACATGAACTAGCAATGAACCGAAAATAACATTAAGAATAGCCTTTGACCAGATTCCTCCAGTACATTCTGGTAGTAGATAGGGTTAGTAGAAAAGTCCATACTAGTCACCAACATCAATATACATTCTTAAAAGAAATGAAAAACCAATAAAATCAAAGAATATGTTGCATGCAACAAGGCCTACAATGAACCAAAAATAAAAGACAGTTGAATAAATTTATATCTTGTGTAAAATTGTCGCAGGATGATTGTACGTCTTATAACAATATTTCTTAGACTTGCAGGGCTGGTATTATAAAGAAAAGGAAACGTTAAAAGTATGAAAACCCCAGTGGTCTAACTCTTTCACTAGCTGAGTTTCGTGTTTTGATGTAGTTTGCATTATACCAAAATAATTTCAAAACTTATATTTAACCTATAACTTTTATCCATGTTGGGTGGGAAACATGGTGGCACATTTGAAAAACAAAAAATGTTTATCAAAATTGTATCAAGAAAGAAGGAAACAAAATGAACATAGAAAGAATAAATTAAAGACAAACTATAATAATACCATATACCTATTTAATAAAAACATTTATTGAAATTCTCGCAGTTAATAGTTTTAATATGCTTAATAGAAAATATAATAAAAATCTGGCCCAGTATAAGTCGAACCTTCATAGAAGAAGAATCTTTTTTATATCTATTTAGACATTCAAAAATTTGTAGAGGCGAACTACAGATTCTTAAGTGACGCCGTTTTGAATATTAGATTAAATAATTAAATTCTAAAAGTTGATTTCTATATTCAGTTCAGGCAAACATTTACCATTTGCAGACATCGTTTTCGCAACGATTTAATGTATTAAGGATACAAATGAAATAAATTCTACGAATATATAATGTATTACCTATATACTAATTTAATTTGGATATAAATTAAATTGATAAAAATGCTTTCACTAAAACATTAATTAAACAAATTGTAGTTGTTTATTACACTAATGTTTTACTTCTTTAATTTCGCTAATCTTATATTTAATGTTCAATGAAATATGGATATTATCGTGAAACCAACAGCCTTCCTTTACTTCAATGATTTTAATTACTGACACGATACTTAGCTAGATATTATAGTAAAATAAATTAGTTCTATAACAGTTTTATTAGATTAACTTTTCACATTTATATACTGAGATATGTATATTTAATTAATTTGACAGTTATTATTCGAATATTTAAATATCGGCAAATGAAAGTAAAAACACTTGAATTAAACTTGCTATTTATCCCCAGCTAGGTACACACGCATGTACCTATATATACCATGAGTAGCACTTTTAATCAATGAAATGACATTTTGGTAAACTTCATTATAATATTACGTTTGAAAGGCAAGGAAAATTTCAGAATAAACTCAGAAATAGATCATCTTAGTGTTAGATATATCATATCATCAATATTTTTTTATTTTCTGCTTTAGTTTGTTTTGCAAACAATCCTAACCGAAATAAAGTAAAAACACACACAAGATATTGTTTTAGACTATTTTATTAGAACTAGTCTAACAATTGTTTCGATTGATTAGGTCATCATCTGAGGGTTGTAAAGAAACTAACTTATGATTAAACAGTAAGGTCTATTTATGCTACCCCTCCTAATTAGCTAATGTCTGTGATATATTTGAATATAGGACTATTTAACCTTTCTGTTAAATCATTTGTGATATTTAAGTTTGAATTTAGGATTTTTTTGAATTTCAAGTTTTCCCAAATAGTTTAATTTGTAACCATTATTTTCTAAGTGAATAACCGATATATTATTATTATTAATAGAATGTTTCAGTGTAATACAATGTTGTGACAGACCAGTGGATAATTTGTTATCTAAAATTGATTTTTTATGTTCTTTTAGTCTTGTTTCAAGACGCGATTTATATAGGACAAACTGGCCGTAACATTTTATTTGATAAGCGTTTGTCTAGTTCATCAGTTTTTGGTTTATTATTGAGGAACATTTTTCTTAAGTTATTAACTTTTCTTAGTTTACTGCAAATTTTATTACATTTAGTAGATACATAATTAATATAGCAGAAAGTTTTATTGGAATGGACATCTATTGGATTTGGAATCGAATATAATTTTTGAAAAATTAACTTTTTTGTTTTTTTTAAGTCTGTCTATCAGATTTTCTCCGTAAACATTATTTTTAGCACGATTTTTTAAAATAGTAAGTTCTTTTTGAAAATTCGTTTCATTGAAAACTAGGTATGATGAGCAGGCGATTAACAAAAGAATCAAATGATCTTAATTTGATATTATCTGTTTACTTTTTTTAATTTTCTGAATATGTCGATTTGTAAAGAATTTTTTGCTCTAGTAATGTTTAAGTCTAAAAAAATTCAAAAAAACATATTTTTCTAATTCTTAGGAAAATTTGATAGCAGGATAGATGATCTAATAAAGTTTATACAAGATTGTATTTGGTCTTCTGTTCCAGTTCAAATACAAAAGATATCATCGACATATCCCGCCCAATTAATCTACTAATTATATTACATTTTCTGTAAAACTTTCGGTGTATAGTTGAAAATGATGAAGTCGTTTATTTTCAGTACTTTTCAATAACTTCCCTTAACGATTTTCTAATTTAAATTTGTAAATACCATCGATAGTAGAAAATATTAGGAACAACAAAGAATTCAACTTTCTAAAACCATTTAGAATACAAACGGGTCGGTAACAGTGTCCTTTTCAGGTACCACCCATTTTTTTCAAGCGACCATTTTTTTTGAGGTCGTACTTCTTGTAATGGTATTATGGCCGCCAGAACTTTCTATTCTTTTCACAGACCGTTCAGTTAACAGCTGATTGGTTTCCAGTATGTCCTTCCCGATGGGCTCTAATACTCATAAAAGCATTATGGGTGCCTAATGCCATTGACGTAACGTCACGGTAGCTTTAAATAAGTGACAAACGTGACAAATGGCTTGTCAGACTGACAGATTCTAAGAACTTGACCGTCCTCAGTGGAGGAAAAAAATACTGTAAATTACAACATGTAAGGATTTATGAAACATGGCAAAAACAGGGCAATAAATGGTTCCTTAGTAGATTATCCAAATAATAATGAGGCATAAGTACCCATAATTAATTTGTAAATAATCATTAAACGGTTAACAGTTTTTAAGCAGATGTACAGCTTTGATTCCTTGAAGAGAAAACATATATATATTACCTATAACATACCTAAAACAATATGCTTATATGAAATCAAAGAAATATAAGTATAAGAAATTTTATAATCAACAAGATTAAGGTTTTTGAATAAAGACGACCAATAAATGTTTTTACCATAAATTCATAAAGACCACACCACATCAAACATTAGGATACGTAGTCTTGATCTTTGTATTTATGGTTCTTATTTTGTACTTATACAGCAGTTGGTCTGGATAAAACAAAAAGGCAAAACGCTTTCATACAAACTGCTTTCAAACAATAACGTATACTTATTCTAGACAAATTATTATCTTTAACGAAAATTGTAAATTTTGATTCAGTTTAGAAGATTATTGGAATTTTTGTGATTGCATATCCTGAGATACTTTCCTAAACAAAGAATGAGAACAAAACATGTTGTAGCACTTCCACATCTTCTGTTCTTTACTCTTTATGACCATCCTCCAATCTTTTGATGCTTTTTGTATCGTTTTCATTAGATTATTTATTGCCTTTTCGATCTCATAGTCTTCTTCTTTTTTCCCTTTTAATTTTAACTGGCCAAATTTGCTTAACATATTCCTTTGATACCCATGTAGTATAAATGTTCTAACAAGTCTGGTACTTTTTCATCAGTCCTTTCTAAACTAAATTTTTCATTAAGCTCGGCTTAATATCGTTATGTGGTTTCGTAAACTGCGATTTTTCTTTATTATGAATTCTTAATTTCTTCTAAAGCATTTCATTTCTGCTCATCACTCAGAAATTATTACACTTACACATTTGTAATTGGGCATGTTTAATTAGACTTCCCTCGAACACCTAGAACCCCAAATTTCATCGATAAATGTATGATGGTTCTTGAGTTATTAAGACTTGAAAAGTGAAATTTTTATCACATGACGCGCTCATCAAAAATCTATGCCACCGCTATGGGTAACTTAGAAACTTGAAAGTTGATATTAAGGTAGATGAATATAAAATCTAAAAACTACGAACTATCGGTTTTTGACAAAGTTATTGGTGCTGATAAATATCGTTCATATAGAAATATTATTAATTAATCGATAGTAAGACCCAGATCCTCCTTGAGACGTTCATATAGAATAAAACTTTTGTTTGTTGTACAATAGCATTAACATCCAAATATAGTTTATAATTAATTCTTGAGAATTTTATTAAAAACAATTGTCTTCATAATACTATTTTCAAAATTTAATGTTATTTAGACTTGTAAATTAATCGAATGCTGTATCAAAGGTATGATAAACATTAAAATAAATCGATTTTCATATAAAAAAATCGGTTTTAAATTCTTTTAATATGGCGTACCTTTTTGATCAATTTGAGAATTTGGGAGGGTCTTCCTTATCGAAAACGACATAAAAAAATTAGCTTCTAAATTGTTCTAGAATGTTATTATAAAGAAAAAAAACTATTTTCGAAAAGAATCGCCTATTTCTAATGATTATTATACCTTTATATGCTTTTATAATGTTTCCAATTTTTATTCAAATCAGTTAAGCTGTTTTTGAGAAAAAAAATTCCTGATTTTTGACTTTATTCAAAAATTAAAATAGATGGAGACCTAAAACTTGAAACCCTAAACCTCTGCGATATGATTCATAATTCTTATTATCCTACGGCCATTGAGAAATCCAATAAAAGGTCAACATTTTCTGTTATTTTGTTTATCAAATGCAAAATAATGAATCAAATTGAATCGAGATTTAGTTTGCGTAAACACTCAGTTGAATTTTGCTTCCGATTTCCAACGTTTTCCTAAGAATTGAGGAATAACAGCAACAGGTAATGTGGGGGCTTTCAATAAAAGCTGGTTTAGTCAGTTCAGCACTTTCATGAGCGATGGCGCCACCATACTAAACGCCGGAGATATTAGAAAAGTCTTAAGGAATTCTACCAACTTCAACCGTATATTTCAATGGGTAAATAAAATAGGAATACTGTTCACAATTCTTATTCAGAGAATACGTATATATATATATATATATATATACCTCTAATTATATTATCAAAATTACACAGTGGAAACAAATCTATTTTGTGGAATTATTCATGCTGACAGGCACTTCATATGTACATGTACATAAAATAGTTATAATTTTACATATAATATAAACATACAATTCACGATTTTATTATGCAATTATGTATTGTTTATGAGTCGTTATAACTTAACAAACGATTTGAATATTCATGTAAATTATGGTATAGCTAATTACTTGGTTCATTAGCTGTGGCGAATAAGTTGTAACTTCTTGGTTAATTATTACTTACACTGATTGTTCCATGAAGGTAACAATTATTTTCTCAACGTAATCGTCAGTAGGTGTATGACGGGAATCATATTGTATGTTTATCCATACAATAGCCCGCGAGAAGTGCTTTTAATAATTGCTAATAATGACTAAAAAAATAAGTACTAAACAGGCAAAGAATATCATATAACTTATTATTAACAATTAATCCTCATATAATAATCGATTATAATTTTATATTAAGTGTTATGGATGTATGAAGTACACATAGACGAGAAGTAGATTTTTCACATATTTATTGAACATAACGGTTAGGTTGAGTTGTTAGACTTTACTACTAAATTGAAAATGGTATATACATCTTTAGAAAGTAAATCAGTTCGTATGATTTATTTATATTAATTGTAATAATGGCAGTGGCGGCTCGGGATCAATTTTTTGGGAGGGTCAAAATTGTCAGTTCTCAAAATTTGTTAACTGATTTTTATTTCAAGAAAAACATGATGTCAGAGATGTGACAGCAACTATCTGTTAAAAATAAGCACATATGACAAAAAATATTAATTTACACCAGAAATATATAAGTATATAATCTGACCTACAAAAAACTGCTAACGAACAAAAACACTTCGAAAAATACTGTATTTTCCTTGCCGCGGTTGTTGACCCAAACCTTGCCATTATACTGCTTCAGAAAACCATATAACATAATACAAATTAGATCAGGAAAACTCGGCTGACACTCGCCTTCGTTTAAAGCAATACGGTCATTGCTGGCTGCCAGCCCGGTATATGCTAACTGCCAACGAATGAAAATCAATAATCAAATCAGTACCACGAAGGAGATGCAAAGTGGTGCATCGCGCCGGCGATGTTCCGGAATCAGTAAATGGGTCGAGTTTATACGATTAGAATAGTTAGAATAAAAAGGGAATTTCCAAATTTAAAAGATGATGAAAAAATATATTATTTAGTTTATATCATTATTATACTTTTATATTGGGGGGTCATTGACCAAATGACCTAATGGAGGAGCCGCGCCTGAATAATGATAATTTACTTTCTTGAATAACTACAGATAGCGTAGTGAACACAAAGTATAAATATTTGCCACATTCTGTTGGAGTTGTCTACGGCAAGGCGTGCTGATGATAACCAAAAAGTTCGATATCGCAATTCACGTCTGACACTTTCAAAGGATCACTGACCACGCACTTAATGTTAAAACTGTTTCTTATTACGTAATAACAATATCGTACGTAATGATCAGACACGTGTTCACGGGTGACTGGTCCATTAAGTAATATTTTTAGTAAAATGAAAGCGAAAGATAAATAAAAGTCAATTTAAGAAATAAATTGCTTATTGTTTTTTTTTAGTTCAGAAATTGACGAACTTAAAATCGTCTTGACTAGATTATGGTAGGTAATCGAATATAATAATTGGAGATATAGAAATACATTTACAACTTGATAGCAAACGTTGGGATTTTAGACCTTTTTTTTTACCAAAATAGATTTTCTATATGTTTGTATATATGTTAATTTGGGGCGTAATAAAAATAGAAAAATAGAATATATATATCACATTTAATTAAATATATAAGTAGGTACTTATTTATATAAATATGAAAATATATATGTGTATCTATATATAAACCTGATAATTTTGAAACTAATTTTTCTTATAGATTACAATATTACTTGCAATAATAATATCTTATGTAAGTATAGGTATAATAAACAGTGTAATTTAAGACATGAAAAGTACAATTCATTTGGTTTGGTTTTGATAAGATTTGCATTAACATTTCGTATTTATTTAAACATATACGACGTTGTAATCGTAAAGTATATTAAGAGGCGCTATTACGCCACCAAATTATGGCAGGAAGGTACTACTATAAAGTGACATTTTCATGTGAATTTAGTAGCTGGTTGTAGTACTGCAGGTGTCAATTACTGTACGAGAATTTTACCTCGTGAGTACTGTCTCCATTGAATAGATACCTAATCTGCGTATTTTTCGCGACTCGTCGGGCAAGTTCACGCAAAATCCGCATAATTGTGATAATAAAAATGTCTTACGCAGACCGGTGCAGTCATATTATATCTGAATGCATAGCTATGCAAATCTGTACAAGTCGAATTAACAATAATCTGTTCGATATTCGAACTCGCCAAGAAAAATAATAATACACTTAATGACAATGCAGTGGTTGCTTTTGGACTTGGCATTCAGGCACCTTTTCGTAAAATATTCTTGCTTCTTTATTCCAGATCTGTACCCATTCTGGTCACTGTTCACAAAACGAATATCAGAAATTTACTATCTCAGTAACTTATGTATGTAACAAAATGAAACAAAATGTAAGTCTCCTGTTTTCTCCGAACGGTTACAAAAACATTTCCCCTTTTTTACAGGGTGGAATCCAGAAGGAGACCACCGAAACCAAAACAACCGTTGGACTAAGGGGCGTGTGTGAAATATTAAAATATTTTTACTGAAATCGGAGTATAGCAAAGAAAAATGAAAATCTTGCACGTCAAAGTTGTTCAGGAGAATTTGCAATTTAGTGAAAGGTTGAACTTTCTTTTTCTATGCTAAAATGGACGAGAAAATAGAAATGTGACTAGATTAGGTTAGGTTAGAAAATGTAACAAAAGTTGTTAAAAAGAAAATTCAGAAAACGAGTAAGGAACTTGATAAACATAAGCACAGTTGACCACCGTATAAATCTCATTTCGCACCCTAGAAAAATGAACAGAAGAAGAAAAATATATAGTGTTCTCATTCTTTTCGGTAATTGTTTACATTGTCACTCCACCCCGTAGGGGGTTAGAATATCGAATTATGATAAAGAAGGGTTACTAGAGCACATACGTTGGGATTTAAATTTAAATACTTGCTCAAGTAAGCGTAGGTTCAGTTAGGTTAGATAAGTTTCTTTTCCAACATTCCATTTTTACCTTCATCCCCTTCGCTTCCACTTCTTCCCCCTATCCAACCACTTCTTTGTTTTTTACTAAATTGTTGCCATCACCTCCAACGGGTTTGTAATTTAGTAGTACTTCTTTATAATACCTCGTACCCCTCCCCCACGGGAGTAAAGTGAAAATAGATACAATTACCAATGATTCAATACCATTCCTCATAAAATTATTTTGTCATATCTGAAAATTCCGGTTTACCAAATGTAATCAAAACTGTTTCGGTGGCTGACAGGCTGTCCCCCCCTTGAAAAACTCCCAAACTACGCCAATGATGAGAAGCTATTAATATACAAACACTACTGCTTAATTAGTTTTTCAAAAATGTTTAGAACCATTACGTTAGGATCTATATTTAAAAAGCATCAAGGATTAAAGCAGTAAGAAATTATAATAAACTGCTAAATTTACTTAAAAAGTGAAAAGAAAATTCTAATTAATGCTTGAGCAAAATGTATAGAAATAAATATTTCAGATTTTTAGTAAGTAGGAATTTAATTTATTTATCTATTATCTATGTAAATAACATTTATTATAATACCATCTGCATTAATACTTTTTGCACTTTAATAGATTTTGATAGAGCTTGGATTAGCTAATTTCGTTATAACTCTCTGGATGAGACAATAATTAAAGTGAGGGATAAGTTATCAGTAGCAGGCATATTAATATATGTATTTATGGTCACTAGATAGAAATAAATACAAAATGTTTATTTAAGCAGAATGGAATCTGTTATAACGGTGTACAGTCCCTGCAATTGTTTTGACACTTAAGTTAAGATAACAAACGAATATGTCCATCTTTTCTCAGTCCATTTGCTCCATTTCATCCGTAGGCATTTTATGTGAGACAGAAATTATTATCAACCTTCTGGTCGTGTCAGATATAATTATTCATGAGCCTAATAAAGTCAGGTCTGGTTGACTGGTGTACTCGCCGCGGTTTTCTTTAATTCGCTTCTATTGCGAAAATTGTCACGATTATTTCGCGAATTACGCCGTCGTCGCTCCAGGCGGTTAAAACGACCTCCTTGGCAATCGCGGAGAACTGAGGAAAGACGAAATTTATATAAAAGCCTGTCTGTCGCCCCTGACGACGGAGGGCGAGTACGAGTTTTCGGAGAAATACGACGCTCTCTACGATGTGAATACCTATAAGGCGCATTACGTCCAGAAGAAAATTTCCGTCTGAACTGTAGGTATATATATTTCAAAAAATTGAAGAATTTACTACATTCAACGATTTATGTCATGGTTAAATCGTATGTGAAATGGATGCCTTTAATACCTGAATTTTTGTTACTTGTAATCCAATGAACGATTAAGGCAGCAAAAGTAGTACATGGCCCTGTATATTATACCACGCAAAACCAAAATTAGTAAATTTAAAAAATTAAAAGTTTTGTCAGGTCTTTGACAAATATGCCAAGTTTATATCGCCACATTGACTTGTTGATTCCCTTCAGTCAATCAACTATAAATAATAATTCTAGCAACCGTGTAACCAAGCTAAGCAGCTTCAAAGAAACTACAGAAAATAATCATAATTGTATTCTGGCTTATCTCTTGATTAAGCATTTTTAATAATTAGTAACTAAAATTACAACACTTGATGTTGTTTCACTATTTATTTTAGAGAAATTCTGACATGTTTCGGCTGTTGTGAAATTATCAAAGAATATTGTTGTAGTTGGTACAGGATTGACAATCATTCTTATTCACGATTTTTTTATTAAAAATTCCGATAAGCAACAACATCCTGAATATCGAATGTAGGCTGTTTAGTTAGTTTGATTCATTTATTAGACGTTTTTAAACGTCACCTAATTCAAGATTGTCCTATCATCAGATGCATTAGCTGCACCGATTTCTATTGCAAGAACGTACCTATTTAGCTGATTAGCATATTAACACATTATTTTGCATACAGTTTAATTCCCTACTCTTACATATTAGAGAGAAACATACCTGAACTCGAATCTAATATTTCTACCGTCATATTGTAGTAAAATAATAAGCCAAAAATAAGATAAGTAACAGAAACTGTCGACGATGTGTCGATGGAAATCAATAAACTTAAAGTCGTATACCAACTCTCGCTAATTTCAGCAAACAGACCAAAAGTATATTTAAAAAAATATGTTCCAGTGGATCCTTATTTTACCTTCGCATTGTCGAATACGTTTTTATGGACGATTTTAAATTTAAAAAAACAACATTGAAAATAATTAAAACTGCATCCCATAATTAAAAATAAATATAGGACCATCAAACTTTTTTGTAGTATATTTTGAATGTAGTAGTAATGGAATGTTTACTACAGCTTGTTAGCGTTGACGGTTATTGAAACGAAAAAATTTGGTCGTTACAAAGGATCAATGGAATAGTCGTAAACAGAGTGGGTGGCGTATTGACTTCGAAGAACAGAAATTCTATGTGGCAGAGAGAAGAAAAAGGGAGCGAGGTAGAGAACGATAAGTTCTTATATTAATGTTACATCAGTTGTTACAGTAACTCCATCTGTGTACTAACACATCATTTGCTTTTCAGCAGTTTCTTAGTATATACATTTTCATATAAATCAAATAACTCTAAACGAAACAAAATTAGAAACAACAAAAATAAAACAACAAATAAAAATTCAAAATCTAAAGTTTCTATATGAATTAAAGTGTTGAGATTGTGAAAAATTCTGCATAGAACAAACGGCAGATCTTTCCAAGAAGGATTAAATGAACATTTCAGAGCTTATAAACAAAAAAAATGAAATTGTATATACCCCCAACAAAGGCCAATTATTAAATACATTTGAAATCATACAAATAAATAAGCATAACAAATTGAAATGATCAACTAGAAGTACGCAACACACCTCTTAAATCCTAATTTGTAAATTTAAAATTACACCCGCCCCTTTATAGTTTCTACCAATTTAATAAGAATATCAAAGTATCAAAGTCTGTGAATGGCATCTCGCCTCACGAAGTTACTGTATAACCATCGTAGAAATAAAGTCTTTTGAAGAACCAAAACCGGAATGTTTTTTATTCAACATAATTTTGTACAGCTTGATTATTATCGTAAATATACTTATTTAGAGGATGATCTTAATAAATTGGAGTGCTTCAGTTTTCTAAAGTTACAAATATAGTAATAAATATAGAAATAATAATAATTTAATACAATAATAAGATAAAGAGATTATACGTATATAATTTGTATAGTAAGCTAAATAGGTTATGTTTAAATAGTATTTTTCTTAACCATAATCATAAAGGTATAAGAATATGATTAGAATGAGTATCAGTTATTACGTATAGATCACCGGAGGACTGTACTGATTTTAAAATGTGTAAGAAGCTTTTAAAAAATAAACACCACAAAATTCGTATAGTTCATATTAGGTATATACAGGCCCTTAGGGCGGCTATTCACATTGATACTAATTCTTTTATGTATTTAGTTTTAGTTTAATTTTTTTTTAACCCTCGATACATTCAGCAGATTCTATTAATTTAAAACCCTTGTATACGTGTCATTTACCTGATGTAGTCCATAGCTTCATAGTTTCAAGAATGATTGATCAATTTCAATGTTTGAAGGATTCTCAGAGACATGTTTGATAAAAACTTGTGACAAAACTTACTTACTAAAGATTTACAGCCTTGTACAAAAAGGCTGTTTTAACTTTAACATTATTACCACTTTTAGTCGTGTAATCATAAATTTAAAGACAACTCAACTACAAAAAAAGTATTCTATGTGTAAATAGTATGGTAAACTCGCTTCATTTCGAGTAATTCGTTTTAAAAGCGGTCGACAAGACTAAAGTATAGATATATTCTGCACCCTTATGTGTTGATCCCGTCACTTCTATTTTCAAAGTCGTCTTGTTAGTACAGACACGCTGTAAAGACACAGCAGCCACCATCGAGTGCACTAACGCCGCTAATAACGAACGGGATTAAAAAGACGTTTCGAAGAACAGGCCAACAGGAGGCGTCGGAATCGTTTGGCAGCGTCGTCGACGCGACGTCGGGAGCTTAAGCTCGAAATTAACGACTATCCTTTGCTCTCCAAGCACGTAGACAGTTACCGACTCGTACCTAAATTAGCAGGTAAATTGGTCAGGTTGCAGGCGACAAGCTCCGGACTTATTAGCAGTAGCGCGTCGTGCAATAAGGGAAGCAATGACGCTGACGTCGCGACGTCGACATAGACGAGTTGAGTTTAGCGTAAACGGGTAGTTTATCCGCTGCATGAGAATCATTGGGTTCCTCGCTGAAATTGCACCGCATCTATCTCCTGTATATATATCTCCTGTATATATATATATACCTACTTCTGCATGGAATTGTTCAGATGTTGTTTCAAAAACAGTGTACGGAAAGCAGTTGAAAAGAACATACGAAGAATTGCCAAAAAGCAGCGAGACTGGGACAGAAAACTACAAAAACAAATCAACTCAAGTCGATAGCATAATATGAAACTTCTTGCATTTTCCTGGATTAAATTTACTCTATTTGATGAATTAACTGACAAACTGGTTGTGAGAATACACCTGCATTACTACTAACAATGCGTCTGCTCCAAAACACACTTCTGCTCCTTTTATTTAATTATATTCCTGACGTTTCATCATGAAATACAAAGTTACTTGTGCACTAGTCAACTGTACAAAGTAACTTGGTTCCCGATATATCTTAGTTTGTTTTGTCCTAATCCTAATGAGCTTAACGTAGGGTTTCACCAGGATTTGGTCGGTTGGTTACTTCTTTTTTCTTCTTCACTTTACTTTATTTATGCAACTTATACAATTGAGTATTTACTTGTATTTAGTTTAATTAATCAACTAGACTATTAACAATGATGACTGACTCTTTAGCAATAATGATTGAATTACAATGAATGAATGAATATATTTCTAACTTAACACTACCCTATATAATAATTATAAAACTACATAAGAGACTAAAGTTCGGAACGTGATCGACCCTAAGAATATTTCTATTTGTGAACAAATATTACTTAAAATAGTTCAAACAGAGAACGTCCGAAACAATAATTTAGATAACAATTGGGCAATGAATATTTCAAACAAAATTTTGATAAATGCAATTATTATTTACATCCAAGACAAAGAATATTTGAAATATTGAAAAGATAAACCGAAATTTGAATGACAATTATTTTAAATTATAAAAACTGAATAATTATTTTATAAATTGGTCCATAACAAGTTATTGATTTAAGAATTTCAAAAGTAAGGCAAAGTAGTTATGTTTCACCAATTTAATAGCCTTTCTCGAAAATTTTGTTTCGGTAGTTAGCTACCATTACTAAAAGTATATCCCACTACTAAAGTTTACAAAGGTGTTTAAAATTTATAAGATTTTGGGGGGTTGCCATCTGTATATGATAGGTGAGGAGTTTTTTGATTTCAAGGTTTTCCAACAAAGTGACTATCTATGTTATGATTAGTAGAATGATATCCCCACTGAAGATGTCAGCCACAGTTGCTGACGAAACGTCTGGACGAAACCGTTCACATTGACCACGGCCTACAAGCCCGAACCATCATTCTAGTATGAATTCCGGCCGTGAAAGCTTATATTCTTATAGATTATGATTGGTATTACAGCAGTGCTGGGAAAAACCTTTTTTTATAGTTTCTTCTTATGCTATCTATATGGTAATATAATTTTCAAAATTTCTGGGAATTAAAACTAATAGTGAAACTATAAAAAGTATGCTAGTCAATAACAAACCAAAACAAAAAAGATATCAAAGGTAATAGCCGAATTTATCAAATATTTATAAATCATGTGATGCAACCTATAGGTTATATGTCAAAATGGTAAAGCAATTAATACACTCTTAAAAGCGCATATAGCTAGTATAAAATATGGAACGATCAAAAAGCAGGCTTTTCCGAGCACTACTCTAATATAAATCATTATTTTTATCAATCATTATTTACAGATATTGAAAAAAATAAGGTCCCACATTTTAATATCAACAAAAGCAAATAGCTCACTTATTGGAAACTCTTGAAATCAAAAAAGAAAAATTTTTAAATCTCCACCTACACATAACCAAATAGAACTGAATTCGGTGAACTGTCCACCAAAACAAATTGGTCGAGTACGAAAATTATTGGTGAAACATATCTACTTTGTTTTATTTTTTGAAATTCTTATAAAATGTTTCACAACAATTGCACTGAGGAACGTTTAAATATTGTTATCGATTAAAGCTTATTGAAACAATTTTCGTTGAATATCCTTAATGTATCAAGGATTATTATTTTTTATTTTTTTTGAATTCATGGTTTTAAAACTAGAAACGGACGGGACGCATTATACTTAACTTTGAAATTTGATTTTCAGAAACTGCAGTGATAAATAAACCATCAAAAAAGTTTTTCATACAACTTTTTAATTGAAAGAAGAAGTACACGAAAAAAGATGTTTGCTAAGAATTCATTGCGATGCTCATTTGAAATTGAATAATCTATGTTGTGTTTTTATATTTGGCCAAAAATCTAGCGGACGAATATTTTCAACTAACTTGAAATAATTTTATTTAAAGTAGGATCGAAAACAGGACAATCGTTTATTCTACCTACTATTTTTTTTATCTTCAGAAAGAAACTTAGGTGAATTTTTGAACTTCTGTAGTTAATATTATTAAGGGTCAATGCTGAATTTATAAACGGAATCGTAAAGCACGCAATTATGTGTAAATGAGAAAGCAGCACGTTTTTTTATAAATGTGTTGACACGTTTCACGTTCCTTCTCAAAATAAGTGGGCACATATTCTGAAATTAGAATCGTAACTAAAATGTGTTTCATCAATAGAAAACCTCCGTTCGCGTGATTCTTGGTGCTAACACTATTTACCTTTCGTCCAAGAATGCAAACATAAGTTCGAGATTTTCTGTTAAGGTATATATATGAAATTATTTACTTTCCGTGATTGGGTAATACTCTTGAATCAACGTGTTCGCATTTTCCAATATAGAAATCGACAATGAAAGACAATTACTTACAGAAAGCTTTTATAAACTAAACAAGAACATATTTTTGTTTTATTTGGTTACATGTCTTTCACGTCGTAGGTTCAGTTTGATAAGTCGATATCCTTATTAAAAAAGGAACTTGTTGAATATTATTGAATATCACAATAAATAACAAATTTCTACAGATAGCGTTCACACGCTGTTATTTTTTTCAAAAAAATATCACGCTGCTTAATTTTCTATTTACCATAAAATTTCAAAAAATAATAATGAAAAATTCGCATTTTAATTATTTTAATCCTGTATGTAAATATAATTCCACATAACTTAAGACTGCTAAGGGATTAAAATTGCTGCAATCCACATATATTACTAAATACAATCTTAGATGGCTAGAACCGGTATTAGAACAAGTTCTAGTCTAAAAAGGGATATTCTGGTAGTTCCACTTCGCTTCATTCTTCGGTTGTTTAAATTTTATGCATTTACCTATGTATTTGAGGCTGGTCGTATATTATTTCAGTCAGGAGTTAACGAACATCAAATCAAATCTAAGAAAAACTAAATAAAACCATTACTAGCTCTCATTACACACTGTGCAGGCTCTTAAACACTTTTAAGAGATATTTTACAACTTTCTAAGAAACATTAATTGAATGTTTATTTTCATAACAAAATTGCAACTGTCCTATAATCAATATTCACAAATATAACAACTAATATACATATACGTTCGAAAAGACTTCGAGTTTTATAAACTACAAAGTATAAATCACTATTGATTTTTGTTTTTAATTCTTGTTTACTTTAAAAATATGTTTTATTTTATTTTTTCTGTACTATGTATATTATGCTTCATTGCAGTGTTTATGAAACAGTTCAATTATTCCATATCATTTTTTAATATTTTTTTATATTTTCACTACAATTTATAGCGAGGAAACTAATATAATAATAAAAATTTAACGTCAAACCGTTTATAAAATTGTTTAATCGACTCCATGAAATAGGATTAAGTAAAAATTATTTTACTAAGTAGCAAAGGTGATAAATTTTCGTCACAATTCATAATAGAAAATTTCGCCTTGATGTTAAACTTCCACAAAAGAGCTTTTATTAGAAATGTTTGTTCACTCATGAAAGCTGTGGTCCTTATGCAGCTATCGATTTTCAGACGTAGTTCTGACACACACATACCTGCATACACATACATATATATCTATATATATTCGACAAGTGGGAGCGACAGCAATAGCAAGCAAGACATACATACAACTACTGAGGATGACATTTCGTTGTCGAAGTTGTACCATGTATTTGGTACTTGGATGCGGACGTGGCATTTTATTCATATATAGAGTACGAAATTATTAACATACAAGTGCAACGTCTGATGCGACGCCACCATCGTCGTCGTTGTCCCGGCGTCCATTGCCCATTTTTTCGGACTGCATCTAGTCGAATGGTAGCCTGGAGTTTAGGATGACGTGGACGCTGTGCATGCATTTATGCTGGAATTTATTTCACAGATACGTTCCGTCTCAAATTGAATATTTGAGAGGAGTCCACTGTTGAAATGTAGTAGTAGTTCCGAGGAATAACTGACGTTTGTAATGAACAAGACCCTGTAATTTATTAGACAACCGAACTGGCAAAATTCGTTTTAACATACTGGACGATTGGCAGTCACTTTTCTATATACGATAGAATTGAGTTTTTTTTATCCTTATAATTTTTACGTACATTTTTAGAAATCAGCTGTGATACATTTTTGAGAGTGACGGATATTCAGGTGAAGAAGGTGAAAAACCTTTCTGCCTATTTTCTGGACAGTATCGAGATTAATTTCTCAAGTTTGTTATAACCGATGTATTTGAAGTGTTTCTATTTATTTTTTATTGTTTAAGGACTAACAATGTGCATCATCCGCGAATCATCAACTTAAATGAAGACATAGGAAGACTTAGTATAAGTATACTCTTGAAAATGAGCTCATAGCTCGAAACAATATTGTCGAGACAATAAATTATTCTAGTGAAACTTTACCAAGTCTTCTTATTTCTTCATTTAAATGAAATAATCCTTGTTCGCTTGTTATATGCTTTCTCGTCATATCGGAACTTAGCTGTATAGTTACAACCGGACGCTCAGTATAAGCGGACTCGGTTGTAATCTGTTTTTACTGCTTTTGAGTTGGTACTTACTGCATCAATAAACATGCCTGATAATTCTAACAGTCGTCGGTAAACCTTTAACTTTCATCACATACTTCAAGTTAGTCATCTTGGTGCGATTTAACGTAATTTATCATCAGTTAACAGGTATTTTACGTGTTGCATACTTAACTTTACAAATGACCCATGTTAAAATTAATTATGAATTGCGTATTATATTAGTGTCCAATTTGTTTAATTTTTTACTTTACGATTAAATAATTTATAGTAATGCGTAAAAGTAATAGTATGTCTGCCATAAATCAAAAGTTATTGCACTTGCTGTCAGCACATTTGTGTATGTTATGGTTAATGTTATCTATCTAAGTTACTTATTGAACATTTCGTCTATAAAACCATTTTTTAATGATATGTATAAGTAAATAATTTGAATAGATTTGCTTTTAATATTTTACCGATCCGATGCATTTCTGTCACTGTATTTATTGTATATGGGTTATCTTTGTTTTGAAAATCGCCATAAAAAAGTCCTCTCGATTGATTTGTAATTGAAATTTTGCTCTAAATTTTCGCCGATCCAGATCGAAATGGGTTATCAATCCCCAAATAAAAAAATAACGTTACAAAAACATTTATCACAATACGATATGTAAGCTATAATAGCAAAGTTTTTTCAAAAGATGTCGTGCGTTTGGAAATAACAATAACAGATAGTAAACAGAGTTACTTATACTGATAACCCTTTCATTAAATAAACACTCATTGACCTCTATATTAGTTTAACCTTTGTATTGAAAGCAATATTCTTCCATTTTCTTTTTAATTTTTCTCAACGCAACACAACATGGTATTCGCAAAGAACTAGTTGAAATACATACGACACAACAAAATTTTAATGCTTCGATAAATCTATTTAAAATATATAGAATTAATGACCTAAGTTCAATTTCAATTAGCTGAATTCATAATAAAATGTCATGTGAATCGCTGAAGTAGATTTATTGATAGCTTTAGAAAACTACATAAAATATACATATAAATATGGAATCAACAGCAACAACTACTCCGAGGGCTAATACCCCTACCGGCATTGAATTACAGTGTTAATTCCGAACGATTATTAGACGAAGATAACAATCCAAAAAAATAAGGTATTAAAATCCATTTTCGTCTAATTAATTAAGAAAAGAGTCAACATCTGACCTCCAGTTACCTCCAGTGTATAATAAACGGGCATTAGAGTCTAAGATTTACTGGAGGGAGCAACTGATCAGTAAACAGGAATTTTCGAAGATGATAAGTTAGTTAATTGTACGAAGAAAGATACTAACTCTTCTACTCAAAATAAAGAGAATGAAATAACATATGCTGTATATTTTTTCAATACTATATATTTTTCGAGGATGACGATGTGTTTTGTAGGGTGGGCAATGGGCAGTGCAATTTATTCCTTGGGCGGAAAATCAATTTGATGTGAAGAATTTGCAGATTTATATATATATATTATGTTGAATATTTATTGTGCATAACTTTTATTGAGTAAAAATTTGTTGTTGTTATCGTTTTAAGTAATTTGGGTTTGGAAACAAGTTATCGGTAATAATCTAATAATAATCTAAATAACATTTTCGTATTTTTATTTACTTGTTTCGAAGCGGTCATAAGTCCCAACCAATTAGCACATTATCAGTAGAGATTAACCCTTAGTAGCATATTTGTTGATAAACTGTCTGCGCTTTTATAAAGAGCTTAAAATGTTGGTTATCGTGAGTAAAAAAAAGCGTAAATACAAACTGAAATTTATGAGTAACATTAGAATTCTAGCATGGTCGTGAAAAATTATAGGTTACTTGTAATATTTTACTATACTACATGTATATGACAGGAAATACATCTGCATTTGAACATTTAAATTTGTGTCCCAACATGCGTCGGTCGAACTTCGTGAAGTAAAGATTTATAACCACAAATCTCGAATATAGACGTGCTCTAAATGTAAAAAAGTCAAAGATAAAACACGTACTGTTAATGGTAGCCTTTGCCGTCTCGCCGTTAAGTAATTTATATCAATTATCAGTGACATTTTAAACTCTTAATAATGAAAAAAAATAACCATTCAATGTTTAAAACGTGAGGTTGTGTAATGCGTTTGAACTATTGACCGCAGTAATATACATAATATGGTATATGTATGATACGTCGAGAACTACATACAAATTACAAAAAAAAAAACATTAAATAATAAAATCTATACTGGTAGGTTCCTAAAGAAATGAAAATTTGAAAGATAGAAATAGGCATTTTATGACAACTGCATAAGAAGCGATATTATAAATATATTTAAAGAAAAAACAGTATATTTGAAATTTATGTTACAATCGTTAATAATTAAATATTTTGGAGAAATTGTTTTAAATGAGGCAAATTTAAATACATTTAAATGATATTCAGTTTTGAATTAGTTTGTCCCCACTACAGATTACATCAATTTTTTCTTCATTAATTTGAGGTAATCTGTAGTTAGTACAAACTAATTCAAAAATTAATATCATTTAAATGTATTTATGTTACCTACAGTCTATGATATGCTTAACAAATAGACAGTGATTTAAAAATGTTCTTACTTAACAACTAAATTAACTGCAATTCAGTGTCAATTGTATTAGATTTCTTAAATAAAATTGACATCATCAATTGAGGCACTTATAACAAGTTATCATTCCAAAATTCTTTTCTGTTTTCTATAATAAAATAATGTTGGTAATGTTTAAAATGCAATAGTATTTTACTTGAAAAAAAATATTTTTTTTGACTTTAATATAGTATGCTGTGTTATCCATTCTTTCTTCAATCAATATGGTTTAAATTGAATAGACAATTATAAAAGCTCTGCAACGATATATATATATATATATAACAACAGTGAACCCTTAGGATGCGATTCCTTATATACTCGCAGTTTTCCTTGATTTTTATAAGTAAGTCTTTTAGTATCAAGGATACAAAATTGATTTTTTAGACTTCTTTGCTGTTGCAACACCAGAGTTCATATGATGTTTGAATTTTATTCTGTCGTGTGTAGGGTTAGTTTCGGTCCCCTAATATAAATCTCAAAACAAAAGAAATAAACGTTACTATTTCACGTGAAAGCCCTGGAGGAACCAGTAACAGGACGAAGGCAAGCTTTTCCATATAAATGTAATAATAAATTGCAATTTGCAAGTGCTTTTCGGATTCGGTATCACGTGATGCGATTACGAAATTTTTGAACGACATGCGGTCGCATGACGTCCAACAATCCACTTTACCAAAATCAGTTCTGGTTCACTTACATCTAGGAATCATGACATCCTTATTTTCTTCCACTACAGATTTCGTTAGTTAGGACGTGAGGAAACTTGACCACGGTAAACGGAAGCACGACACATTAATTTAAAGTGTCTTATTACCATTAATATAATTAATATATATTATGTTATATTAATGGTCTAATTAAATTATATAAATTCTTAATTCAGCAAATATATTATCAAGATTGAATCGTCTTTCGATTTTTTGTGCACGGTTTGTCGTGTATTAAGTAATATGGAATTTGCATACTTAATTAATTTCCCATTTCATAAATTGTTGTCACGTAGAAGAAACTCCTTCCGTCCGTTTGTCTAAATAAATAAATATTGCCGCTGTAGAATAAAAGTGAACAACAGGAAATAATGGAAAGGAAATGAAATAAATGTGAACTATTACCATAATGTGAAAAATATTTGGTTTAATCAAACAGAGGTAGTAATCCTTAGCAGTACTGAATATACATACATCCACAGTTTTACTCATATTGAACGTATTCAAACTTTGAGGTTAAATCTAGTTTTAGTATTTAAACTGATTCAAAATACTGCAATAATTCTGGCTTTGTTCTCTTAGTTTCCCTCAAATTGCTTTTTCATCTTTTGATGATACAACTTACAACCAACGAAAAGTAATTACATTATTTAAAAATCAAAATTGCATACAATCTAAACCACTTCTCAAGTATTATGGGAACATATAGTCAAACTGATTCCTGGCTCAACAACTCATTTATATAGAATGTATAATGTATATAAAAATATATAAACAATATATCATATTAGATAATATTTATATTAGTAAAAATATTGTCCACATTCTTAAACATATTCGAGGAAAATACAGTCTTGGTGACTCAAATCACCCTCTAAACGATTTATTAAAAGAACTGCAATAAAGGATGATAAACCCTTATAGCTGTTCGTTCCTTCTGTTCGTAGAAGCAATTATTTGTCTGAAAATAATTTTGCCGCATGCGTATTGAAGCTAGGATAATGTACTGAGCCACAATATCAGCGGAAAAGCCATTCTCTTTGAGTAAATCCTACAAAGTAATAGGAATCGGTGCACTTAGAAAAAGAGAACAGGCATCAAATCAAACTAAGGTCTCACTACATTTTAACGTAATGTCTTTGACTTTAGTGATGAATTCTATAGAATCCTTTATTGAAAACCTGGATTGTTTAATTGTTAGATTGTTGAATTAACATTTAACCATCAATTATTATTGTAATGTTCACAATTACAATTTTAAAAAATAATATTTAAGTCTGTTAAGCTTCCCAAAAGTATGACAATTTAGTTCAGTGGCTATCTAGAACTAGTGTACTAAATTGTATAACTAGAAATATCAATTTTCTTAGTATGTCAAAAATTTTCAAAACCTATTATTTATACACGAAGAATTTGCATATATAAAAGTAGATGTATATAAAACCGTGTTGAAATTTCCTTACAACCAAGTCTCGATCGCTCTCAAACGGTAGCGTATGATGAAATAGAAGCAATGTTTTATTCATTCCCTTTTTCCGGCGAATTGTGTCCTCGCGCGCTGGCTTATTTTCCTGCAATTTCTTTTTGTTATCCTAAGACCTGCGTTGCCGAGGGCGCATATATAAACTTTAAAATTGAATGAAACCTGCTTCTGGCAAATACTACGCCTTTATTTTTCCATCGACATTGCCAGACAGATATATCTACGTACAACATTGAAACATGTTTATCGACTATTTAACATACGGTTACCTCGAACACATTTATTGATTTCTTTCATTGTTTTTACTATAATTTCTAAAAATACGTATAACCAAATATTGTTTTTGAATTACTTTTATACTCGCATATATATAAATAAAATAATAAAAACCGTTAATGCCTATTCATTAATTAATTTGATTATGTTAAAAAATAGTATTATAAATATTTCTGGTTTTCTGAATGCACTTTTTAAAATTTTAAAAATCGTTTACATTAAAAAAGTATTAAATGATTATCATCCATATTCTCCTCAAATGTGAATAACAGGAGAGAAATTTATTGAATTCTCGTCTGATAACAGAGAACAAAGTCCACGAAAAGTTGCATAAGAAATCACTAAACATGTTGTACTTTTCTTCTATTGATCAGCTGTGAATTCAACAAATCTCATCTCCTATATGTATGTATATTTGTTATACAATTAGGTTAATAATATTGGCAGCGAATTAACAAATTATGTTATGTATTTTGTAATAAAATAGCTAGTGCTACTAAAGGTTTTCAATAATTGTCATTATTTATGTTGTATACCTTGGCTGTGACGCATTTTATTATTTTAAGACTATATTTTCAAAAAGGTTATAATTTATGTTCCTAAAATATAACATATTCCACCCGTCCTTTTCGCAACTTTATAATATTCTAAATGATTTTCATTTATATATGCAATACCTTCACACATATATGTCAATATTTATACAATTTTTTAAAAAATATTGAAAAAGCAAATGTGTATGTTCTATCTAATACCACCACCCTTAAGTAAGTTAATAGTTCTAAAATTACATTACCTGTTACTGATTAATGTCTTCCAGTAAAATCGACAATATTTATCACTCACCTTGTAAAATAACCTTGTGCTAAGAGCAACTGAATTATACTGACCCTGGTCGGTGGTTTTTCGCTTTCGATTTCTTTTAGAAAGTTTCAATAATTTCCCGGTAAATTTCAGGTGTGTATTTACCTTGAATTTTTAACCCTTTTGTCTATCTTGGTCCGAAGACGGTAGAGAGTTTTATTGCATCATCGTAGCCGGTTAAGCGAAGGGTTAATTTATGACCAAGAGGGATGCCTTCACCCTTCACTAGATGGATCCTCTTCTGTCTGTGTTGGTACATTTTGTGTGTATTTTTAGTCGTTTATGCCTCCCGGGTTCAATGACGGATTCGTGTATTTTTGTTAAGACACTGCGTCTGGATGTTTTTTAGAATTTTAGTTTGCTCCTTCTGACTTGTGTTTGTCAGTTTATGGTACGGGACGAAACGTTGTGCTGACGTTGTGTGCCTAGTGTATAATTATATCGCGATGAAATCCAGATATTTGGTGAATGACCTGAATGGAAATTGGTAAAATTCTTTTTATTCTTCTTGTAAATTGAATTGTGCACAGGCATTCATTAGATACACGTTAATTTATTAATAGCAAGGATATTAAGGATTGTCTATGCTAAATAAAGTATTTGCATATATTAAATATAAACTTAGCAGTGCACATTAGAAAGAAAACTTGAAATTAGCTTCAAATATACATAATAAGTATCTACAAATGTATATGAATTAAAATACTTATGTTAATTTGATTACAACACTAGGTATAGTAGTTAAAACCGCTTTTTATGGTAATCAGGTATAAATCCTGTTTAAATGTATTTAATGGTACAATTTAAATTGAAAGTTTTTATTACTTCCTTTCCATTTAAATTAAATGACAACTAGGTACAATAAATACAAAATGTACGTTCAAAAATCCAAATTGACTGTTTATTCTATTAATAGAATTTGCTTAATTTTAGTACTATAACTCAAAGGCAAAATATTTTCCTTTTACAATAATTTATCTTTCGTTTTACAGATCACAGTCGTGACAAATAGGATCAATCGTTGAAGAAACAATATGTAAGTTTTTAAACATATTATTTTTAATAATAGAAATTTGAAGAAAATTGGGGTACTTAAATTCTGTTAAAGAAGAATTGGGAGGGAATTGATTTATAATTAAAAATTGAGATAGGTAATCTTATATTTTATTAGCAGATAGGATTTGAAGCTTGATAGGTTTTTACCTACAATTAGAATATTTTCCCTTATTATTAACATGTACCTGCATCATACATTTATCTTATTTAAATGTAGGTACATCAATAGATAGTTATTACGCGATTGTAAAACTAAAAATAACTGAAATCATACCATAATTACTGATCATGTGTATCGTCGAACTTTGGCCCTGCCGACAAAACTCTCAAAGTTTTGCTATTTTCATACATCATTTGATTTATTACCTACATATAAACAAATAATTTGTTTTATATTCAAAAAAGAAGGAATTAAAATCCTTATTCGTCTAAAATTTAAGATCAAAGATCTCACATTTTGAACGCGTCCTACCAAGTGTAATTCAATGCCGGTAGGGATATTAGCCCTCGGAGTAGTTGTTTCTGTTGATTCCATATTTATAAATAATTTGTTTTATTCATTGTTAACAATTGGCAATTTTTAACTATGTATTAACTTTAGTAATTTTTTTAAATTCTTTCACTATAAAGCCATAAAAACCCAATTATTGTTAATAGCAAGTACCTACATAAATTAATTACAATTTTGAAATTTTCTTTATTGAATTTGAATTTACCTTTTAATGAGATGCGTGATTTAAAAAAAAGATAGCAAAAATGCTGTATTTCTTCTTAATTAGGGGGACTTTCTTATATAATTATATTGTCTTCTGAAGATGCTATTGTAGGGTGAAAGAATTGTTAAGGTTTTTAGGAATCATTAGTTTGTTTTATTATTTAATCATGGTTGGATTTTCACAAAGTAAATACAGAATCAATCAGTCGTAAATCTTCCAGACGTGTTCCCGTTCTTATCCTTATCAGCCCTGGCGTTGTTGTTAATAACAATTGGTAATAATGGTAAAATTGGGATTTTTTTAATCGGATCTTGATATGTGTTACCTATCTACCTACCTAAACTTATGTAAAGTTGAATATAGAATCAACAGAAACAACTACTCCGAGGGCTAATACCCCTACCGGCATTGAATTAGACTGTTGATTCCGATGGATTCTTAGACGAAGATTTGACATATTCAAAAAAAGAAGGAATTAAAATCCTTATTCGTCTAAATATTAAGATCAAAGATCTCAAATTTTGAACGCGTCCTACCAAGTAGGTCGAAACCGGACGTGGGATATGGCTTTCAGTTCGTTGTGTTCAGTTCGACCTACTTGGTAGGACGCGTTCAAAATGTGAGATCTTTGATCTTAATATTTAGACGAATAAGGATTTTAATTCCTTCTTTTTTTGGTTATGTAAAGTTGCTTTCCATATTTTCGTAATCGATACAAATCGGTTTGGATAAAAATGCCCTTCGTGTAGTTACTATTACGAAACATTGATAAAAATTCGCGAGTGAAAATGATTTTTTAAGGAGCATACATAATGTAAATATTTACGATCGTCGTGGCCGTCGCATTTGTTGCACCGTTTCACTGTCAACGAACGGCCTTCGAAAGCAATAAAAAGCGGTTAACTGGCGCGTGTCGTTCGCCAACCATAAAATCATGTTTTATGGCCACGTCGTTACATCACGTCGTCATCATGACCCATATTCTTCCTCCTTTTCCTTCTCCAACCACCTTACCTCCTTCACTACGTCTTTTCCTTCCTCTAGTTGATGTCGCAATTGACGTCGTCACTGACACCGTACCAATACGTCATGATTTGATGCTGATAACGATAACGAACACAAAATGCTCAATTATTACTTTTTATTAAACGTGCAAACATGTACAAAATAATGTTCATTGTTCTTAACCATTTTTTTAGGTAGGTAAACTGAATAATAATTAATATCAAATCATTATTTTAAGTATTTGGTAACAATGGCGGCTTTTCAGGTGAAGTAGGTAAAAAATCTCTTCACCTGTTTCGGATGGTATCGAAATTTGTTTCTCTCACAAAGTAAAGATGGGTAGTTTCTGTTATAGATAATTATATTTTGTTTTACGATATTGGAAGAAATTTCTTGCAAAAAAGTATATAACAAAATAATGTTCATTGTTCTTAACCATTTTTTAGGTAAGTAAACTTATCAATTATAGAAGAAAAAAGTTTTCACGAATTAGTCTTTCAACTATGCATTATAACGTAGCTAATTATGTAATGTGATTTAACAGAAAACATTTAACCAATCCAGGAATATAGATGAACAATAAATAATATCAAATCATTATTTTAAGCATTTGGTAACAATGGCGGCTTTTCGGGTGAAGTAGGTAAAAAATCTCTTCACCTGTTTCGGATGGTATCGAGATTTGTTTCTCTCACAAAGTAAAGATAGGTAGTTTCTGTTATAGATAATTATATTTTGTTTTACGATATTGGAGGAAATTTCTTGCAAAAAAGTATATAACAAAATAATGTTCATTGTTCTTAACCATTTTTTAGGTAAGTAAACTTATCAATTATAGAAGAAAAAAGTTTTCACGAATTAGTCTTTCAACTATGCATTATAACGTAGCTAATTATGTAATGTGATTTAACAGAAAACATTTAACCAATCCAGGAATATAGATGAACAATAAATAATATCAAATCATTATTTTAAGCATTTGGTAACAATGGCGGCTTTTCGGGTGAAGTAGGTAAAAAATCTCTTCACCTGTTTCGGATGGTATCGAGATTTGTTTCTCTCACAAAGTAAAGATAGGTAGTTTCTGTTATAGATAATTATATTTTGTTTTACGATATTGGAGGAAATTTCTTGCAAAAAAGTATAGATATAAAATTATTGTATCTGCATGGAGCACTTTCTGTTTTAAACATCCCTTGTAATGGCTTGGCCTATCGTCTATTTTTTTTTTCATTGCTAATTTTGAACAGCTTCACCAAATCAAATTTGGTACATGTGTCTCATACAATTTTTGTGCAAAATTAATTTTTTTAACAATGTAACTACCGCAGTTCCTTAAATGAATAGTTCTGCCTTTTACAACATCACCTTTTTACTTACTTATACGAATGCTTATATAAATAACGAATGCCGTCATCATTTTCTATTCGAAAACTTTCTATATACTATGTACTTTTAGTGAAGATTTTATGCATCGCGTTCTGGCTCGAGTTCGGTTCGAAAATGATGAAAATTGATGACGGCGCATTTAGGAAATACCCACGTAGGTTCTCCTTCTCGAAAACGGTAAGTGACTGTACAGTTGGCATAATATATCGTACATTCTCCTCTAATAAAACATATTATATTGGCTTCATCTTCTGGAGGTTGATGGGGAAGAAGAAATAGAAAATATTCGGAACGTAAATTACAAAAGTTTTCTTCATCTCACGCTTCCACGCTGCGCCTTTTCACTTTGCATGTTTTAAGCGAATGTTTCGTCGGATTTTCTACTATCGATGGTGGTAATGAAATGTCCCATGTTATCAAGAATGCTGTTGTAGACCAATAATTAATAATTATGAATCTTTTTATATAATTTAAATATAATATTATTTCGATATACTTTTCCTTTAATATATTCTTTGTTCGAGTTTCATTTATTGTTATCGTTATTAACATTATTACTTCAGCTAAGTCAATTGAAACCGCAAACTGTTGCATTATTAGGATTTGTTACCAAGTTTTCACGTAAAAGGTAAACAAAGTGTGAGATGAGAAACTGGGCGGATCACACGTCCATTGCCTGACCTTTGGTCTCTTATTGCATAATAAAAGAAAACTTATATAAGACTGTAACAGTCATATAATTAATATTCAGTCAATCAGTCAATTATTCATAGTATCAGTAGTTTTAAGTCGGTTGTGCCTCTGTGTAAGAAATAAATACCAATTTATGAAATAAAATTAAAATTTACATTAAAAGTGGTTATCAGTTATCGCAAGAAACACATCAATTACTAAAGAAACAGAAACACCCTTAACTTTAAGGAGTCGTCTCAAATGGAACGACAACAATTCGTTGTTTAAATTACTATGGAAAAGAATTGAGTTATTTGAAACGTCACAAACTATTATTTAACACTAGGTTTTACCCCGCGACGTCGCCTGCGTGCAAAAAAGTAGCCTAACAACCCCCTATTCTTGTTTGTTACAAACAGACAGTCCGACAGACAGTCAAATAGAAAAAAAGTAAAAGTAATTGACAGGTGTTGGTATCTCAGATGAAAGTTAGTAATCAATAGCAGTGAAGCAAGATAAAATATGCAACTAGTTTAATTAAATTTAGGTCATCTACTCTTTTATTACTATTTGGATCTGTTATTGCCCAAATAGTCCACTGTCCACTGTTATTTTAAGACATTTGTCTTTGTACACTGTATATTTTAACAGAAAGATATTGTGATAATCAGCTGTTTGATCTTTGATATTCACGTGAATACGAAAAAGTCGGTCAAGTTTAACGCTTATATAATCTATTGGCCCAATTCTCTAACTCACAAATAGATTTGTTTATCGATGTTGTTTAAATCAACATTTCCGAAAATGAGTCCTGTATTTTTCTATTAACTATATCTAACATAAAATTAAAAACTCACAGACACAATAATACTTTAAAAAATTTATGTTCATTCGCATCTAATTTTTTTTTCGTCTATTTTTCTACTGTTGAATTATAATTCCTATTTGCCTAGGTATTTTTTTATTTAAGAAATTTCATGCATATCTTTGTAATATCTGAGAAAAACAAATATTAACAAAGCGTCTTTAGATCTTCTAAAGTAACCTTCGTTTTTAAATATTTCATGGCCACGTCTGTTTTAAATTTGTTGTGTTCTGATTGGCTCCAGGCGATAGCGCCATCATCGAAAAAGATAGCATATGATGTTGTACTTCCACCTAATGGATGACACAATTCAACATGGAGGTGGATTCCAAGCTTACTCAGATAATTTGTAACGAGATTATGTTATAAATTAAGTGCTTAAGTTATTGAAAATATCTCAAAATTCACTTCAATGATGTCACAGTCTCTAACGTTTAGTGTAAATTCCCATAGACTAGGATTTATCCATTGATAAACTTATAAAATGACTTTAATTCCTTAATTTACATATTTCTTACAGAAACGCTGTAAGCAGGTTCCAGTTTCAAGGTAAATTTGGTATTTTAGATAAAAGATACCTCAGGAGTTTGAATTAGATGGTGCATTAACATTTTTGGTTAGCATCTATCACTGTTTTTTGAACAGAACTGACAAAATCAATGAGACTAGTAGTAGCACAGGCGGAACTATAAAATGGGCATGGGCTGGATGATTACGCCCCACCTTTTGAAATTCAGTTCATATCTACAAAATAAAAATAAAAGTTACAAATATATATAAGTATTTAAATAAATGGTAATAGTTAAATTTCCGAGGGTTTACTTGTTGCGAAATATGTTAACAACAAAGTGAAATTAAATAAAACAGTGATTACGTTTCACCAGTTAATTAATTTTGCTCGACAATTTCGAATCTACCTGAGCGATCATTAAGTAGTGTCTGATTATTATTCTAATAATAAATATTGTCAAGTATAGTAAATGTTAATTAATTTTTGTCTAAATAAACAGTGGTCATAATTAAATGAGAAACTAAAAAAAGACCTTATAAAATGAGTGTATTTTTCAAAATTATTGTTCACAATCATTTTACCCCATCTATCGACTGTACGTAAGTATACAATAGCCTACATTTTGTAGACAATTATTTTTTTATAGAACTTAAGAATTTTTAACAGAATTATAATAATGATAATATTTAATGCTGACTTACGATGCTATAGAAAAGACCACATATTAGATAACAAAGTTAAAATATTGGTCACCTAGAGGTATAAAGCCCAAAAAACTGGATAAAAACAATGGAATTTTATAAACAAAAAATTAGACCTAGGTACTTAAAATTAAAGGAATGAATAGAAGTAAATAAATTATATAAATTGTAATTCATCCTTGTTGACTTTTCAGTTGTAGGTAGTCCGTATAATTTCGTGTAAAATTAAATTTTGCCCATTTTGTGTTTTTAGATGCTTCTTATATTTTATTTCAATCGACTAGTCACATTTTTTTTTCTTATCTAGAATTAGTTTTTAAAAAAGTTATTTAGTAGCAAATGTACCTAAACATATACAAAATATGCATATTACATAACAATTATAAAAATATAACAAAATTATACCACTATTTCATTACACATTAAATTAATTTTAATTACCTCACGAAGATGTTATACTATGTTACTTAAATGTATAGGTTGAATTCAGGCATCTAGCCATCAAGAGCTCAAGAAGCTGAAGTTTCATAAATCCTAATTAATCTGTTATCTTATATGCGAAAATATTTTCAAGTACACTACCTTTATATTAAACAGGCCTAATTTGGATTCATTATACACAAATAAACATATCAATATGATTTCCACATATCAAATTTTGAAGATTCATTTAAATCCAGAATTGTATTTTCACTAATACATGTTATACCTATTTGTTGTATTAATTAAGTACAAACCGGAATTTGTTTTTACTAAATTTTTTGGCACAGTAGAATATTTATCTACGTGATCTCCTGTCTTAGCAATACATTTTACAAATAATGTAGTCGTGTCTCTAACCAATCGATTGTTGGTCGTCATCAAACCAGCGTCCTTCCAGTTCTCCTTTGAATGGCTCAAACATGTCATAGTCACATGATGACAAATCCGGGCTATAGGACAGATGTCCATTCTATAGATTGTTTCCAGTTTTCCTTAAGTCAAATCAGCTATATGTAGTCGAGCGTGGCCATGAAGAATAATTGCACTTCGGATAAGTAAATCTAGTTTTTTCGCCGAAAAATCAGTTTTGCTACAATAAGAAGCTGACAATAGTAGCCGTCGTTAACTGTACGTTACTTATGAAGAAAGACAGTGTACTTTATTCCAATTAAATTTCAATATACGGTAGCGAAAACTTTATCTGCAGTAAGTAGAGTTTAGCTTTTCGAGGTAGAGCTTTCATCAGGTGATAATGCGACTAGTTACCTAAAATAATAACCTCGCGGACGCTTTACCTTCTTGATAACGACCAATACATAGAAATGTTTTTAAACTGTCTAAAGTTTGTGAGAGGACATATTTGCTTTTTAACTATTAAGCTCCATCCGAAAAAATTCCTGGTTACGGTTATTGTTTGAATTTTATTTAAAAACAGCGTCTAGATATGATTTATATTTCCTTAAACGAAAGCGAACTCCATCTATCCATAGTTCCATTATTTTCGAAACCCAAGTTTACATAAACCTTTCGTTTGCTGGGATTTTTGTTTCCATGGAAGCACGTATATATTTCGTCGATATTATAAACAAAGTGTCAAAAAGCCTGCACGAGTTCTGTAGCAACTTCATAAATTCCAATTTTTAATCCAAAAAACGAATGGCAACCGTTCGAAAAACAAATACATATGTCAAGTTGCAGGGTAAATTAAAACAAAGAGCTTTGTTTATCAAACATACATTAGCCTGACTGAACTTCAGTTCATTTTTGGAAAAACGAATATTTTCTAAAGAATTATGAACCATATGTTACAGTATTTTATATTCCTGTACGCCGCCTATATATTAATACATACATACATAATTTATACAACCACGTGTGTGCAACCAATAAATTACAGTACCTATATAATGTCTAGGTCTACTTACATAGTGGTCTAAAAATATCGCCTTCCTTCAAAAAAATGACCGAACACAAGTCAGCACGCGCGACTTTTTGTTGCTATAAATAAAATTGTTTCAAATACGTTTTATCGTTATTATTTAGAGAGGAGAGGTACTTTATACATATTAGGGTTGTTTGCCTCAAAATAAATATCAGGATCTTTACAAGACCAATCACTTTTTCGTTCTTTTGTTTATCCACTTGCTATATCCATTTTTTTTTTTGAGAAACCGCTCAACGTCAAAAAATACAATTTGTCGTAGAATTAAATATTTTACAAAACGATTCTTTTATATTAAACAAAATAAATGAGTAAAACACACCTAATTCCCACTTAATACCTTTATTGAAATCTTAACGATCGTTTCACTCTACCAGGGCATCTTCAGAAGATATTGGTACAAATTTTTGATTGCACGATTTCTTAAATACTATCACATTCTTAGTGGGGATACAGCTACTAATTTATACATATTTATTGAGCTACACACATTATCAAGATCATGAATATGTCTTATTAAATAAATTGTTTGCTTTTTGTTATTGATGTGGTTCATAAATGATGAGTTTTCATTATAGTTTTTCAAATGTTCTAGAATTCCTTCTTTGAACGCTCTTCCAGTTTGTCCTATATATATTGTATTGCAGCAATTGCAATTTAATTTATACACTCCATTTTATTTTTATTTTAGCCTATTAATTAAATACTTGGATAGATTATTTGCAGTTTTAAATGAAATTTGAAATTCATCGTTCTGTTTAATTTTTTTAGCTCTTAAGTTGAAGGTATTTTCTATATATAAAATAGATGTCTAGTTATTGGCCTTTGAAATCTTATGTTCTACTACCTATATACGCTCCTCGATGGTTTCTTGTTTTTTATTTATTAAGTCATCTATTCATTTAATTATTAATTAGTATTTGGTAAATACTCGTGTAAGCTGTGTTCGAACTTTTTGCAGTCCGTTGAATACAGGAAAAGTTAATTTAATTTGTCTGGGATGTGGAAATAGAGCACGAGAAGTTTGGGAATCTGAGAGGTAATTTTCCTTTGATTAAATTGAGAAACTTTTAACCCTTGAGCTAGTGAGAAAACTTTTAAAAAACGGATTAAACCCGCGTCATAATTCCGAACCTTGATAGGAAATTTATTTCGAGTCAAACTACACTATTCTGTAGATTAAAAATTCGTTTTCGACTTAACAGAAACATGTGTTTACACATTTAACTTTTTTAAAATAGAAGAACGCATACCTGAGCAGTTTATTTACCAAAAACCAGAAGTAAAAGTTGTAAACTAGTTATTATTAACTTATGGAAACGGCTATTGTCACTGATAAATATCAATCGTAATATCCAGGATGTGCAGTAATAAGTTGTCGTATTCCTTCAGGAATACGTTATAGTAAAGCCCATTTGCCCAAATAGATTGAACCATAATATGAATTATGCAAAAGTTGGCAGGTTTCGTGGTTTTCCAAAAATCCGATGTCTACTACTATCACTACCAGTGAAGAAAAAAAGATTTTTTGTTGTTATCATAATAATAACCTTAAATCTTAAATAAATGGTGGCAGAATCCAGTACTATATCAGCGTGCTTGAGATAGGAAATGTTTCTGGACATCCTTGCTCGCTCTAACGCGACCTGATTGGACCCCTCTTCCCCATCCGCATCTTTTTTTACCAATGAGGCAGCGTTAGAGCGAGAGAAAATATCCATAAAATCTCAAGTACGCTGCTATGGTACTGCTTGCATACTAACACAAAAACGGAAATTATGTTAAATGAATGTACGTATTATTTTAAAAACTTCTCTGTTTCATTACCTTTCCAATGAAATATAAAGTTTTAGGAAGATCTCTGTAACTTCCATGAATATTGCAAAAATAATAGAATATGTGCATTTACCCCGTTATTACAGTAGCGCTTTTTTAATATCAAAGTAATTTAAAAAAACAGGCGAATTATTGAAATTGTACGTATTGTATTTCTTGTAATATATATAATATATCTACTACAGCAAATGATGGTTCTGTTTACAAGGGTAAAGTTCTAGTTATTCTCGGATGGTTTGTTTCGTTTTTTGTTTTTCTCCAGTTTGTATTTGTTTGCTATCAACCATTTAGCTGAATTAGGTACATTCGTTTTTCTCATTCTTTTTACTTATATACGAACCGGCAAATATGTTATATACTCTTGTCTCTTTCTTCACCATATTATTATGTCTGTGTTTTCTTTCGGGTAAAGCAGACCAATTGAGCTTCATACTAAGTCCGAATGATGTTTTCGATTCGAATACTTTTCCAATACTTTCGCTTCGAATTGATTACGTTTACGTGGGCCAGACAGACGTCTTCATGAACGTCTTAAATCGAATTCTGCTTAAAATACGAATTTGAATTCGACCGACGGCTGCCCCTTCATATAATAAAGAACCCACCTTCCACGATTTCACTTAATGAGCCTTCGATTCTTCGGTAGGTATCTTTAGTTTCTTATATAATTGTATCCATAAATTTTTTACTTAATATTCTAGAAAACATGTCTCTTCTCTACATGAAATCAAGAAAATTAATATTTAATTTGGGTTTCAGAAAGAGTGTTTTTTTGAAACCAAAATATAATTTGTAAATCTTAGCTGTTTTTTTAATTTACTCTTTTTTTTTACTCATCTGTTCAAAAAGCCAGTTACTCTCTTTCTAAAAACAATAAGTTATAAAAACTATTATTTTATTACGCAAATCGTTATGAACGACTATGCTTTCCTTACAAAATTAAAACAAAGTCAATTTTATCCGATACCTTCTTTTTTAATTTAAAAATGGATAGGTGCTATGGAAAGTATTTCAATCATTCAGCCAATAGGTTTGGAAAAAGGTTTTAAAAGAAATTAAATCTCTTTACTAATAGAAGGTTATTGAAACAATCATCGACATATATACCTAGACCGGTGATGTACGTATGTGAAGATTATGTCCTAAAAAGAGAAAGAGTACCTAAATGGTCAGAGCTGTTTGTCCTCTTCCATCATCAGTGGCGCCAGTGACGACTCCTGTCTGCGTAACGTCACAACTGGCAAGAAAATGATAAATTGTCAGACAAAGGGGAAATGCTCTGACCGTGTGTTCTCTCTCTTTCTACTAGTTCAAAATTAGTTTAGCCTTATAACAATAATACCCTTTTTCTTATTATATAACTTCTTCAAAATCAAACTGCGTTAATGGCTAATCCGATGAATTTTAATCCGGCAGTAGGCGTTGGGAGTTTGCGATATGTTTTTGTCGTTGCATATGTAAATATAACTGCAGCATTTCTTAGGTACGTACATTGTACACGAATAAAATTCATTTATTCACGATTTTATATGCGACTGGTATAGAATCCCGCGACAACTAATTTTTTGCTTGTTAGTCTGGCAATAAGGACGTTTTAAAAAAGGCGTTCGTGGTAACAAGCCTCAATTGCTGTCTTTTCTTGCCTGATTTCGCGTTATTACCTACCGTCACTCTCCGATTCCATAGAAACGTTATAATACGATCCTTACAATGCAATCGATGTTCAACGTCTCTCGCTAATGAACCTCGAGATTCGCGCTGTCGTTTTAGAAAACACACTACTGCAATTACAATACATAATATCATATCTATGGTGAGTCCCGCAATGCACCAGCTACATTAAGCAATACATCAATTTACTTCAGTTTTTTGATCTGCTAATTTGAAACACATACTATAGTATATTATAAATATACCTTCTGCATAACAATAGCATCGGCATTGTATTCGTTGCCTAGATTTATTTTAGGTTGAATTATAAATTTAAAACTATAAGGTCTAAAAATATAAATCATCCGTTTTATGAATTTGTCTTCTGCTCGCCTTCGCCACCAATAGCAACTGTCGTTGTTCGCGATCACAGTTAACTCAGTTAAGTATTGGAAAAGCTTTCTTACATTTGGCCATCCTGAACATGAATCTGACTCGGACATTCAGTGGTACGTTATACCACCACTCTACTTTCTCTTGTTTAGAAATTTTCCGTACCCCTGCTTTTTCGATATCGATATTCTATTTTCCAATTTTCTCATCATCAACGTGCTCATCAAAGGGATTCTCATTGTTCAAAGAAATACCAGTAGTCTCGGAGGGTTCAAGTTAGCCCCATTGTTATTTTGTCCTCTCTTCGAAGCCCATATCGTAGCACTTTTACATCTAATTTACGTCACAACATTTCAAGTCAAAAATTTCTAGCTAGTCAAATTGTTCTATATCCAATTAAACTCCGTTATATCCTATCAGCCCTTCTATCCCGGACCCGCCCCCAATATGTAGGCTTTTCATTTGTTGTCTAGGTCTATTCTGGGTCACGCATAAATATGTAAATATAAAATATAAAAATATCCAAATTGTTTACTCCTCGTTTTCACTTCCAACGACAGCTGTTGTTGTTCGTGACCACAGCTAACTTTTTAATCTTGGTGTACCCCTGAGACTAAATATCATCCAATTATTGTGTTTCTAAACATTTTACACACTCCTTTATCAGACATTGTATTCTTACAGTAATATAAGCAATGAACGCGGGCATCCACATCCATAACATATATGACGTCCGTATTTAGGCCGATGATTAAAATTTCATAATAATTAAATATTCCTTATTTATATTAAAAACAGATTTAATTCTATTCATTGCCACTGCCAGCTAAATAGAATACGCATCCCACTTACTTACCTGCAAATGTAAAGTTTCAATCCCATTTTAAATTTATTAGGTAACCACGTCATCATAGAAGTAGTTATGATATTGCTCTAAATCTAGAATGGATAGAACTCTTAAGGGTGGAATTATTAAAGGTGGGCGTTTTGGGGCATTCCGGTAATAAGGTATAAGTATTTTAAAATTTTCGAATAATTTAATTGTTCAAATAGCATATATGTATATAGCCTCATTTTAAAGTATAAAAACCATTCAGTAGAACACATTTTTAATTTTATATTAAAGTCGTTCTTTTTTTATATTTGAAATAGTTAATTCGCATTATCAACAATATCATATTGGCGAGCCTGACAGAGAAATTATTAAATAGTTTCGATGGTTATGCCATTACCAAGGGGTAGATGACTGCTACTAGACTGAGGGGCCAAAACAATTGTTGGAGATCAAATGACAATTTCTCTTTGTCAAACGTGCCAATTGTTTTATTTCTGTTATCGTACCCGTTTGTTTTTTACTATATTTAGTTTCAATAGTCATCTAATAAGGAATACTATTAAATTTTTATTGTTGATTTTCGCCAGTGCATTTGCTTACAATCCGTATTTGGTACAATTGGATATATTGAATAGAGAAGATCAATAAAAATACACGGCTATGTATGATAATGCGTAAACGTATACGTATATATCCCAGTCGCATAGCGCAAATAGCGGCGGACGTTTCGAATCTATGACGCCATAAATAATGCATTCAGGGAAACCTTGGAAGTTTAACAACCTGCTTGGTCGGAAGCCGCATGAATATATCTATCGGAAGGGTTGGCTGTTGGTTATTATGTAGGTCCAGGAAGCTTCAGGCTTTCTATTATTCTTAGTCCAATTCTACGACATCGGAAGGACACTTTTGCTTTCATTATCAAGCTGTTGATTTATGAAGAAGCTAGAAGACGATGGGTACGTACCTAAATAAAAAAAAAAAATAGAGCGACTTTGTGGTGCAGGTATTGGTTTATGACTGTTTTTTGTTGATTCGGTTCCCGAAATAGTGTTATTGTATCGTTGGAATTTCGAGCTCCAAAGGGGGTAGAAATCCCTTTAGCGTTTATGGCATGAGGTTACATTGGTTACAATTTCTATATTATCGGTAACAATTGGTTTAAGGATGGCTTTTAATAAGCGATTCTTTCAAAGCAAGTAAAAATACCTACGTAGATATTTTAAAGAATTTATCTATTACCTAGTCACAATCCGTCAAATTCTGATGAGTTCGTAAATGGACACAAATATAGAAATACAGCTTAGTTATTTTATGAAAGTGAAAGATTCTAGATCCGTAATCGTTTGTGCAACATTTAAATATTCAATCAAATATCGGATTTACTTAGGTACTCACTGTTTAATGGAACCTTTCTTCTCAAATGAACGAATCTAATTCACTTTTTGTAATTTTCAATTAAACATTTCAAACATTATAAAGTAATTATTATTTATTTCCTCTTATTTCACAAGAAGCTCACTAGTTACAAAGTAAATTGTTTAAAAACTTAATGGTTATATACGTTTCGATAAGTCGTATATAGTTATAATCTTCAGGAATATGTCTGATGTATGTCATTCTAACATTTGTTTAGTATATTCGTAAACTAACCTAATTATCAATACATATTTTTTTACATTTGAATCCCTTTGGGGTTTCTCTCAAAATTTTTATTTTATTTTTGTTATAAATTGGGCGAGATCATCGTCTAAGTTGATTATCTTTCATAAACTGAACAATTTCATTATCATTTAAAAGCATGTACACCTTAGATTGAATTTAGTTATACTATACCTAATAAACACGTTGTTAATTATTTAATAAATATTGTGAAATTAATTAGTTATTCCTGCAATGAGTGTTTTCCGTTTCTGGCCTTTGTTATATAAATACGAAAAATAAACCAATTGGGGAGAAAAAGTGGTTTATTGTACGTAATACTAATTGGTATATTTGGCTTGTTTTCTTCATGTTACACTAAGTACAGTAGATGACAATAAATTTGATAATTTAATATTTGGTTCAGAATAGCTGTTGAAGTGAATGAATCTGCTTGTTAATTACTAAAACCCACGGGATCTGCTTTTCGTCGACATTATTACAGACGCAAAAGTGGAGCTGGTTCTTCCTGAATTTTACAATATAATTTTCCAACTCAATTATCATGATTATACGAAATATGTTATGTATATATGTACATCAGAAATGCTTTCATTGCCGACCGAACATCTGCTTTCAAACATTCGAGGCTATTAACCGGACTTCACCCTTTTATTATAACTGTCTGAACCTCTTTTACATATGTTATGTACTTGAATTTCCGTTCGCTTGTATTATACAAGTTGCATTTGTTGAAAACGCACAAACGAAATAGTTTGGAAAACTCAAACAGATGCAAGAAACTTACCACTTTCTTATTCTTACTTATTTTAGAAGAAAAACATCTTTTGTATAAATTCAATCCATTATTTATTTCAATTTATTCAAGAAATTTCCTTTACTTTTAGTTTCGTACTTCCAAAGGATAAACGAACACTTTATAAGGGGACTACTCACGTGTCCACCTCTCACAGAGTTGTCTTAAGGTATTAAAAAACAATATATTAAACGTATAAATCTATAACATAGGATAATAATAAAAAATACATATTTATTATCATCGTCATCGCGCATAAGAAATCATGTAGGGTGTTTGAAAGGGTACAGGAAACGAACACTTTATAGGGGGACTACTCACGTGTCCACCTCTCACAGAGTTGTCTTAAGGTATTAAAAAACAATATATTAAACGTATAAATCTATAACATAGGATAATAATAAAAAATACATATTTATTATCATCGTCATCTCGCATAAGAAATCATGTAGGGTGTTTGAAAGGGTACAGGAAACTCAAAAAAATTTCTAAAGTTTGGGTATTATTATGTTTATTAGTCATAATTGCTAAAAATTATACGATTGGTAGATACTATGGCCTTGTAATACTCCCTCCTCCATTTCACGTCACGCTGACATTTCTGTGTTATTGCTAGAGGTTAATTATTTTTTTAAGTCAATGCTTATTATTTTTATAACATCCCGAATTAAATAGGTAGTTAATCTTCAGATAACACTTTTAGTATGACACTAAGTATTAATGGTCATTTCAAAACGAAAACTTGAAACTGATTTGTTTAATCATAAAATTAATTACAAAAAGGAGCACATAAAGATTACTTACTAGCTTAACAAGTCTTTAGGATTTTAGTAAAATGCTATTGTTAAAGTTAAAGTCAACAGCGTAATGTTATTACAATACAATAAAGAAACGCAAAAAAATTAATTTCGATCAACGAACATTTAACATAAAATGAAGGAAATCATAATAATGGGTAATCCCCTTAACTCATTATTAGCCGAAATATTCATGAATAACTTAGAAGAAGCAATTTTGAATAACGTTACCTTCAATAACAATAACTATATATTTTGACACAGGTATGTCGATGATATTATAACGTGATTTACCGGTACAAATAGACAATTGGACATTTTTCTAAAATTTATAAATAATCTTCACCCTAATATTAAATTTACCATCGAACTAGAAAATAATAATAACAATAACTAAAAATAAAAATAATAATAAATTTAGTTTTTCGATATATCATAAACCAACACATTCAGATTTAACTATACATAACAAATCGTTCCATCCTTTCCAACACAAATTAGCTGCTTACAATAGTATCTATGGCCCATAGACTCCTAATTATCCCAATGTCAAAAGAAAGTTATTATGAATTAAATATAATAAAGCAAATAGCACACAACAATGGTTATGATCGGTCCATTACAGACAAAATAATTTTTAAAAAACAATAAAATCTAGCATTACAATCAATGTACCCTACTATAATAACTGAAAATAACAATACAATACATTAACATATTTAGGCCCATTTACAAATAAAATTCGCTCTTAGGAAAGTATGGTCTTAATATTGCATATAAATCAAACTTTTCAGTAAAAAAATACATAAAAAATAATAAAGATATAGTAGATAAAACAAAATGCTCCGGAGTTTACAAACTGACTTGTGGGTCTTGCCCAAAAGTATATATTGGACAAACAGGAATTTTCAAAAACGTATTTCCGAACATAAGAGTAGTTTTTCAAACAATAAAACAGACTCTAATTATGCGAACTACATAATAGAAGATCATAATTTTAACAACAAGTTTGAAATATTACATATCTGCAATAAAAGCAAAAATTAAATCTCATAGAAAATCTAGAAATAAAAGGAAATAATTTCCCTCTCCTTAATCTTTCTTAATGTTATATTCACCCCCAAATGCAACCTAGTATTTATGATGTGATGCGACACTTTAGGTTTAGTAGAAAATACTCACTGTCCGAAGAAGCCAAAAATGTTTGGCGAAACATGTTACATTGGACATTGTTAAATAAATTTTTTGTGAAAATCTGCTTCATGAAGTTTTATTCCTGTAAAATTAAGGAAATAAATTTAATTATGACACTCATAAGCAGATTACCCATTTCTTTAAATCCTTAATACTACTACCTGTGCAAACATCACGTTACATTGAGGTCCCCCCTCCTCAAGATGTAATATATAAGTAGCGCCTAATAACTTGCAAACTTGTAAAAAAACTTTATCTTCCCTCATTTAGTGAATAATATTATTAGTAGATATCTAATAAAACTTTGTAAGTAAAACAGCTGACAAAATTTTCAGTCGGTATTTCCCAATTCATTTGTCCATCTAAAATTGATTTTGGATGGTAAGGTCCTGTAACAAATCACAAAATAGACGTTTCTAATTTTACTGTCAATTTTTTATGAATACGCCTCGTATTTTACTTCGAAAGATATTATCCTCTCGCATACCCAAATGTACATCTGTGGAAATTCGTAAGCATCAGAAGGGGGATGTTCCCGCTCAGTTATGAGCATGATAATTTTATTTAAATGCTACAGGATGTTTTGCGTATATATTTATTTATAAGTGAAAAGAGACGTTGTCGAGGAGTGTTTGGACCAGGCCATTTCTTAACAATCTTATTCGTTATTACAAGATTACATCTTCCTACGAAACTGACGCTGACTCATTCAATTTGGTGAGTTACGTGCTAATTATGTCGGCGAAAAACGAAAATGCATGAGTTTGCATGCTTTTTGCGGTCGATTTCTACTTTTTTATTCGTTTTGACCAGCACCACGCGTTTCGAGACTAATACGATTCTCTATGGAGCCGCCGAATGAGGTCGCCAACCTTACAGGTACCTACTTCTGTTTGGATATTTCTTAGCTCATCAGTTTCGTAGAATTTAATGACGCACAAGAAAATAAAACTTATATGTAGTCAAAATATTTTATAACTACTCATATTTGGTCGCAAAAATCGATAATCGTAACAACTGGTGAAACTCTAACGAAGCTACCTCAATGTTCGTATGTTTCGTTGTTCTTACTCGTTTCATTATAAAAAACTTGCGTCAAAAAGTCTCGAGTGTGATACACCATATTCCTTTGCCAAGTCTTTGTTTGGAATTCCGTTCTCTAGCATTAATATAATACGCGATTTTTCTTCGCTATTAATTTGTTTTCTTTTCCTTTGCTACATGTTAAAATTTTCACAAATAATTCAATAATAAATATAAATATAAATATGGAATCAACTGAAACAACTACTCTGAGGGCTAATACCCCTACCGGCATTGAATTACACTGTTGATTCCGATAGACTCCTAGACGAAAATATAAAAAATATTCAAAAAAGAAGGAATTAAAATCCTTAATTCGTCTAAATTTTAAGATCAAACATCTTACATTTTGAACGCGTCCTACCAAGTAGGCACAACGAACCGAAAGCCACATCCCACGACAGGTAGTTGTTTCTGTTGATTCCATATTTATATTTATATTTATAATATAGCCTGTAAAGGCCTTTCTGCCAGCGCGAACCTGATAAGACATTATAGGTCCAAGCCGGTAGTGGGATATGGCTTTCGGTTCGTTGTGCCTACTTGGTAGGAAGCGTTCCAAATGTGAGATCTTTGATCTTAAAATTTAGACGAATAAGGATTTTAATTCCTTCTTTTTTTAATATAATTCAACAATATGTTTTAGTGCGTCTTGTATATGTTACCAGCAATGTACAAAATCCGGCATTGTGGGAAATACCTAGTAATTGTGCAAACTAACCAATTCACTAGATATTCTGCAAAATGACCACAATTTTCGATAATCTACAAAATGACTACGCTATTTTAGGCAATTTACGTAATGTCTTTAATAAGAAAGTCTTCACCATAGTCTCCCACACTTCACTACATAAGTTAGATACTAGGTAAATAATATATAAATCTTATTATGTTTGCAACCGGATTAATTTAGATACGCGATTGATAGATACAGTTATGTTTTTGATCAAAATTTCCAAATTGAATCACAGTAAAATAGATTTGTGAAGAACGTAGGTACATTCTTAAAACCAAAGTGCTTATAGCACCACCTAAAGAATAAACGAAACTGAATTTTAAGAAACAATGTATAAAGCAGAATAATTGTCAGTGAGATTGAAAATTATCGGTAAATGTCCTTGCTAAAATATCTTCAATGCCTATTCCTACAATCTTGAGTTTTCCCTACGGAAAACATTATATATTTTTATTTAGTTTTCCTTATCATCGAAACAAAATCTTTTTTCTTGGTAGGTTTTCAAAATTTTAAAGATTAGTTTAGATTAGGTAACACCCTGCGGTCACGTCCTTATATAATGGCAAACCAATATATCTTTCCTAAATACTTGAAGGACATTATTCATTAGTGTAGTATTACTATTTGTAGTAGATTTAAAAATTACCTTATCATTTGGGCAATTATTTACTATTCCTAATATATAATGGAATTATAACGCTGGCTGATTCATGAACAACAAATTATGGACAATTAGGAAATACAAGAAGTGGTGGACTTTCGATATTACGTCACAAGATCAAGAGGATATAATCCCTTAACTGGTGGTCGGTCACCAGTCATCATATATGTTCAATTTCGATAGTCATATACGCGTTCAATTTCAACCTTAGATCAGAAACAAGTTCAGTTTCAAAGTCATCTATCAAATTGCAATTTTGGCGGAAAGGAAGTCATTTGAAATGCCATTTTAGAAGAAATCTATAAAAATAAATGCCATGTATCTATGTCATCATTTGTTGGGAATTTCGTTATTTAATAACAAAAACACAATATCTTCCTATTAAAAAACTGTTCTTTTCTTTCTGATAATATGCTATGAGGTAACTTTTTTCAATAAAAAATAAAATATTCAAAAAAGAAAGAAGCTATTAAAATCCTTTTTCGTCTAAATTTTAAGGATCACAGATCCCACATTTCGAACGCGTCCTACACAGTAGACACAGCGCACCGAAAACCATATCCCACGACCGGTTTCGACCTATCGGGTCTCATCAGGTAAGCGCTGGCAGAAAGGCTTTTACAAGCCATATAATAAATATAAAAATAAAATGGAAATTAAATTAGTAATTTGTGTAAATCAACATTTAGTTTTTATTTTTTATTGAACTACGAGTTTCATTAAGCAAAATAGTAAAAATGTCTGTCATTTAGGAGATCTTTCATTTCCATAATAGTTTTATGTTTTCAAACAAGAGAGTGAATTGATTATTCAAGAGGTGTAATAACATAAACGTAATCTTTTGAATTTTTATTTTCGTTTTCATTAAGCAACATCCCTACAATAAAAAATAACGGGATAACAACGTCAAAACGTAAAAAGGTTTCATCCGGTGAGAACATATAAACTGCAAACGGTCGAGAGCGTATTAAGTTGTAAAGCGACTGGCAACGTCAGTAGTAGTTACTAGTAAATAGCGCTCGTTTTAGAGAGAACACGGAAGAAGAAACTTCAAACACATCTTCAAATTGTTAGTTAGCCAGTGCAAACGATAACGATCGCGTAGATGTTTACAGTAAGTCACAAACGTCGTATGTCCGCGTCGAAGAAAAGATTTATTTTTTTAAACTTCTTTTCGAACTGTTCTAATACTGTGGTCCATGAGATTCATCTATTCCAAACATTTCTTTATTCTTCGCTGACGTCATCTACAATAGGTATTAATATGGCTGAAACTCAGTCACGACTCAGGTAGTGTCAACTAAGAATTCTAAAACGTTTGTACAATGTAAAGGATGTTGAATAGTAAAAGCAGGCCGAAAACATCGAAAGTAGTACAAGTAAGATATTTTTTTGTTTAAACGTAACAAAACAACTACTTTAAATGGAAGAGGTGCACGCATTTGTCTTTTTTAACACCTCTTTAGAAAACTAGGGTACTTAGAATATGATTGATTGAAATTAATCAATCAAGTACGGAAAGTTTCTCGAATGACTGGTCGTTTGCTGACTAATGCAGACTTGCGAGTCATTGGGTCCAATATGCCTTAACCAGAAAGACCCTTAATGGAAATTGTGAACAAAAATGAGACGATTTTTGTCTATGATTTTATTAAACAGAACACTTTGTGGGGTAATATTTACAAAAATAGCAAGCTATCTTTTCTAGAAAGCTTGGAAATCAAAAATGCTCTCTCGCACAATCAAAATAATGTAAATAACCAATTAGAGTTAAGTTACATTAACTCCCCACTTATTTTGGCTGATCTCTAGTTATATATATATATATATATATATATATATATATATATATATATATATAATATAGTTATATTATGTTTTAGTTTTAAGACTTTAGTATTTGTTGTACTCTACTCCATTGAAAATGGTTGCGTTCACCGAAACTTGCTAGGATTTTTCTAATAAAATTTGGTGAAACTTTCCTTTTGTTTGTTTGTTACTTCTTTATGAGTTTATTTGTTTACAATATATATATATATATTAACGACTATTTCCAACATTTGTCTAATAGCAATTAGCCCTAACTTACTATTAGTATAAAAATGTCATCATAACAACCAATTCACTCAATTTTAAATTATCCATCTAACTAAAACAGTAGATAATTGCCAACAAAGTCCTAATATCGGCAACTATTCGCACTTAATTAGAAACTGAGAGGTGTACCATATTCGTAAGCGGTTTTTCCATCAAATACTTCTGGATTGATACATACTTTTAACTTTTATTAATGACTCAACTTCAAATTTTTTATTGAAGAACACTAGCCTCATTCAAAGAGGATTCTATCACTACTATTTTTTTAAAGTGGTTAATGTAGTCTTCCAAGTTGAAAGAGAATAAAATGTGCGACGAATGAATTTAGCATTAGCATCACTTAAAAACACACGTACGCCAGGTAGTTTTTCATATTTATTTGATCAGTGAATGTGAGTCACTTAACAGAACATTAAATGTCAACTTATATAAAAGTTGTTTTATGCCAAGAATAAAAATATTTATATTATAACACTACAGTCCTCAAAAGAAATATTTTTACTATTATTTAGTAGATACTTAAATAATTTGATTCGAATATAAGATGCTCATGAATTTGTTGGAGAAATTGTAGTGAATGTCAATCCTTTAATTCTGATAACGATAACAGTTGGTAGGTTTGTAGCTCAGATAAATGATTATGTAACTGACTGTAGTCTCAAATAGGGGTTGGAATTTTTCATATTTAAGTATTCAGACATTTGTCTACAGTTTGATTTGAATATCCAAATTATCTGATACTTGAATATTTGTAAATATTCAAGTATTTGAACACTGAAATTTTCATTAAATCAAATATTTGAATATTCATTAACAATGCTTGTATCATGGATGTGGAACACACAAATAAGTTGAGAATAAGGAAATTTCTCAAATAACTTTACGAGCCATAAAATCTCAAAGATATATTTAAATAAATACTTATTTGAGTACTCAGATATTTGGATATACCTACAGATATTTGAAATTTTGAAAATTTAAACGATTATTGTACAAATCGGATCTGCCCCGTTCCTCCGAATCATTTGTTAAAATAATCACATTTAAAACTTATTGTATTTCTAAATGAATAAAAACATTAAAGAATATTTCAAAAAGAACACTTGACTTGTTTCACACATTTTATTATTTCTCTAACGATCGTTTCGATATAGCCCAACACTATAGATCTTAATTATTCTTTAGATACAGAAAATGTAAAATTATTACATCAATGTAGTAAAGGTAAACGTCTTAATACGCTCGAAATATTTGAAATAAACAAAGCCAACTCATTAGGTCTTCCCGTCGTTAATGACCAATTAGATTTCGACGTATCACCCTTATTAAATGTAAACATTCAGGTAGACAGATAACCCTAGTATTTAAGAAACAAATTTATGTTATATTATTTAGTAATTTAATACTCTTTGAAAATGGTGTTGTAACCGAAACGATCCTTAGAGAAATAATAAAATCTGTGAAACAAGCCAAGTGTTCTTTTTCAAATATTCAAAAGTTTTTATTTAATAATATTTCACCAAGTGCCAAGCGAGTCTACTATTTCAATTACTCTAAATATATATTGAAAATTAAGTCTGTTATAAAGCATCTAATTTAATTAAAGTATCAAGTGCATGGGAAAATTAACTGAAACTTTTGAATAGTGCTATTTATTAAATTTTGATGTACTTCATTACCTAGCCCGCATCAATCATTGACGTCATTTATAAGTTTTTCAAGACTCCTAATCTCAATAGGTATAGGTAGGCGTTCCTTCTGAATGAATTACCCATAAGAAACAAAAAGTGATAGAATTACGAAGTACCAGACGAATTCAGGTTCATATTCTCCAATTTGAATTATGGGAGATGAAATTTGATGAATTCTAAGCTGATCGGGGAATAACCAAGTGTTTCCACGATTAATAGTTGCCTGAAGAGCTTTTTCTTCTATCTAGTTCTCCACTGACTAGCTCTGAATTCATCGAATTTCATCACCTATAAAAGAATTAAGTTTGTTATTGGAACAAAGTGTCTTACAGGTATTTGATGTTCAGGTGTTAATAGAGTAACTTTAACCAATCGAACTTGTTTGTCAAAAAAAAAGAGATGGTCAAGAGAAACAATAAAATATTTAATTGGCCAATAGTTTTTTTTTCTCCTATATATTATGAAACCGTTTGTGAGTCACTGTAACTGTAACTATTTACCTACTGATGCTGCCGTCGTCCTGTCCCACATTTACAAATTACGCCATAACGACCATAAAAATGCAATAAATGCGTCGAATAAAACGATTGCGGCAGGTCAGGGCGCGCGTTGGTCGTAAAACGCGCCGTAAAAGCTACCGCCGCCATTGACGCCGTGACTGCCACCGCCGCCTAAGATTTTATACGTACGTACATCAAGCATATCGCGCCCGTCAGCCTAATATATATATATATATATTTAGGTAAGTACTTAAGCAAAAAATGTGGATTCGCAATTCATTTTTTTCTTCGACATTCCTTTTTTCTCGGTCAGTTTTATTGTTTTGCGTCTAACATACTATATCTATAGTGAGTAATCAAAATGATCTCCTCTCTCTTTTTCTGTGTTCATGGCCGCCCCAACGATACCGTTAGTTTCCTGACCGTCGACCTTGAACTTGGAACCGCTTTTGTTTAATGGTTTTTCTCGAGACTAGGCTATAAAACGGTCAGGTTTATCTATGCATGTATAAATGACAGACACTCAAACAGTTGCATAAGTGGGTTGACTTGCTTTTTAAGTGTTTGTGTTTACACTTAAATTAAGTAGGAGAATTAAATACAAACGTTCCGAAGTGGACGAAGGAAATCCGATAACACTGTAAAAAAGCACCTAATTGTTCGCGAAATAAGAAAGAAGTTAGGTTATGTTAAGATAAACTACAATCAGATCACCTTCGATTAAAGTTTCAAGTTTTACCCATAAACTGTTTTGCAATAAGATTTTATTTTGTAAGCTGGAGATCCCTTATTTTCTTATTAGATGATCCGGGATATAAATCGCATATGACTGTAGATAGTTATGAAATGAAAACACTATGTTAACTCTCAATATACTATTTATTTACTTGACAGCTGTTTCGTCGCCTTCTGACTTCTTCAGAAGTATACAAATTACTTAAAATTATTACTAGCTCAGGGGGAGGGGTAGGAACGGGGAAGATGTTTAATAGAGGGGAATAGTCTATTTGTTCGTTAATTAATAAGTTACTATTTTTAAATTTGTTTATTGTTAATTTTTCTAACATTGATATTTTATACGGTTTATTTTCATAATGTACGATTTCAAAATCTTCATTGAAATTGTGATTTTCATTATTTAAGTGATTTGCATAATTTGAGTCAGTTTTCTTGTTAATGTAAGAATGTTTATGCTCTTTAATTCTAATTTTAAAATTTGTGTAAGTTTTCCCTATATAATACATGTTAGATAGTTATTTTTGTAGCCATACATTAAAGCCAAGAGGTGATATTTCTGACATTGTGAAGACAATGCTTAAATAGTTTATATACATTTAAACACATACAGTGCGCACCAATCTGTTGTTCCTTGTAGTTACTTTTTGGAAATAGAAACAAAAGTTGCTTTCGAAGAAGAATATTTCGTCTTTAAATTAAATTCATTGAGGGTATCTTTTAAGTGTAATTCAAAAACTACCATGGTAAAGCACATATTCCGATTTAAATGTAACCTCCAGAAACAATGATCTAAAGCTTCATTTCATGGATATTGCTTGGTTCATCTCTTCCAGCAACGAGAAAGAAATTTGGAAAGATCAGCGTATTTTTTACCAATTCTATCTAGAATATCTGATAAAGATATTGTAACAAAAACAAGAAGTAGCAATGAACCTATAATAATATCAAGAAAAATGTTATAGTTTCGGGTTTCTCCGTATTTTGTAGTAGTGGATGGGGTTAGTTCTATATTCACAAGGGCACATTGAAAAAAGAAAAGAAATGGAAGCAAGACGAAAAAAAAAAAACAATAACGATGAAACCAAATGCAAGAAATAAAGTGAAATGCGTATGTGCTAGCTATATAGAGAGAGAATCAATGTGTTGAACACAACGAAAAAATAGAATCAACTGTATGTGTATTGTGTTTAATATAGCTGCGTAATGGTCGTACTCCGTAGAACAATAATTCTCAGATTTGCGGCGCCAGTGTTATGAAGAAAAAAAGTTTAAAAGTAGGATAATCCTGTATTCTACTCTTAGCGATCCAACCCTCCTTCCCTAGCTAGGAGAGACGGGCCAGTTTCGTGTTTTCATTTTTTTTTTATTTTTTACAATATTACATCATGTGTTTTTATGGTTTCCTCTAAATACCAAAGTATTGTCGAAATCATCTGCTTTTTGCACAATCTTATAAATAAAAGTTATGCACTGTTTTGCAAATGGTGGTCCATCTATCTTCGCATTACTGTATTATATTTAGTAAAATTAACATAAGTACACGAAATTATAAAATTAACGCAATCATCATTATCATAAGATTGTTGTCGTCCAAGTTGAGAGGACTCCCTAAAGCTAAGGATGTTTCTGATTCTTTATTAAGTTGTGTGTTTCTTGCAATAATTGATAACCACTTTTAATGTAAATTAACATTATTTCATAAATTGGTATTTATTTGTCATACAAAATCACAACCGGCTTAAAACTACTGATACTATAAATAATTGACTGATTGGCTGAATATTAACTATTTGACTATGCAATAAGAGACCAAAGCTCAGGCTCACGTGAAAATTGGACAACAAATTCTAATAATGCAACAGTTTCCGATTTCAATTGACTTAGCTGAAGTAATAGTGTTGATAACGATAACAATAAACGAAACCCGGACAAAGAATATATTAATGGAAATTTTTGAAGAAGTATATGGAAATAATATTATATCTAATTATATAAATAGATTTATAATTATTAATTATTGGTCTACAACAAGATCATCAGTCTGGAGACTTTTCTGGACACGTCTCTTTATTGCTTCCTATCCGAGCAGCGTGGTCTAAGTGCTTTAGATCATTGCTAAGCATTCGGGAGGTCATCAGTTCGAATCCGGGTCCGGCTGCTCTGATCCAAGTTTTCTGTGGTTTCCTTGGATCATTTAGGCAAATGCTGGGTCAGTAATATTCCACAGATATTAATTCACTTCTCTTCTGTCTTCATTTCGCCCGTCTCGCCTTTCTCTCCCTAACCACACCACCCACCCATTTCCACGATTCCTGCAAGGAGGCTGAAGAGAGTCTTCCGCTCTACTCTCCGGCTTTGCACTCCAGTCGAGGTCGGAGGGACTGCCCGCCCACCAGCACGAGCAGCTGGTGGGAATGAAACACAATAATTTATCCAGTACGAGTCAATCTTCGCATTTCTCTAAAAGGATATAGTACATCCCTAATATAGGCCTTCCTCTGCTTCTTTTAACTTCTATTTCTGCTTCTCATATGTCTCTAACTTGTTTTCCTGCTCCTTCTTATACCTTCCCATTTCTAACCGTACCTAGGTTCTAAACAAATGAAAAATTGATCCATCATTTTGTAACTCACACATTAAATTACAAGATTTCTTTTTATACTTATATATATAAACAAAGCTATTTTATGAATGGTTTTCAGTATGTTCAAATAAATTACCAAACCACGGCGAGGAGGTACCTATAGTGAGGAAATTCGATTTTAATAATTATACTCACGTATTTTTTAAATAAGCAGGTCCCTTAAACGTTCGAAAAGATACCGATTTTCTTAATGCTTTATGCACCATGTTTAATAAAATTGGTACAAATTTATTCATTGAAAACATCCGCTTTACAAGTATGAATAATTAACTTTCAACGAATATCTACAAAACGCTATTTGCATTACAAGTGTTTGTAATATTTATGTAGCATTGTGATTATTAGGAACACATGTACATAAGTGGTTGTGGTTATTGTTATGACCCCAATGCTTCTATGACTCTAAAGTTAATTTAAAGGTCCTCTACGTTACTGAACGATTAAAATACAATAGCCTCTTTGAGTGAAAGACGCGGCTCACAAAATTAATGTTTAGTTATGTTACTTACTTAAACCAAGGAGGTTAGTAACACAGTACTTACCACTGTACTATTTATTTCATGAAAAATAACTTGATTAATTGTGAATGTAAGTGTATTTTTTGGGCTTTAATACATATCTTTTAGTGTTTCTATGTGAACAATCCGTCGGCATAGTCAGCCTTGCTTGCTCCTGTATTATCACTTGACTGATTGAACTAATACGTTTCAAGAATTATTATTATTTATGTAAAATAAGTACGTAGGTAGGTACATTTATGAGACTTTCAAAAGTGCGTGACGTTTTATTTCAAATTATTAAAGCCCTGAAATTTCGTAAATTGATTTCAATATTTCCCAGTATACTTTTCCCGTCTTTCAACTCAAAATTCAGCTTCATTGGAGCAAACTTTGCGGTATTGAAGCCGTAGTTAGGCTAATAAATTCCGATAAATTCTAAGACAGTTGGATTAAAACGACAGATATAACGAAGCTAGAGGACACAATTGTGAGAAGTCGCTTCGGTGGAAATCTCGTGCGAGTTGTAAGGAGTATTATGGTATACCCCAGTTCAATTTGATTCTCATTCGCAATAGCTACTCCATCTAGCAACCGCCAACTTTGTTTAATTTATGCGATCGGGGCCCCTCCTAGTTTGCTATGGCTGCCGTCGGTTGCCAAACCCTCCCCTCCTTGATTGGTACAGGCGCCTGAGGAGGCAGGCCAACGCAGTCATTTATTATGCGAAACGTCAAGAAGTTCACAATGGCCGAAAGTTTTGTCCAATCAAATACGACCTTAACGGCTTCCATTACGGAAAAACTTATATTTTCACATTCCGTTAATAGATGGCAGCAAAAAGACGATGGTTAATTTTCCAACTTTTCCGAAGTGTTTCTTGATATCAAAAAAGAGCACGAAAGAACATCTTCGACTCATTTTTTATAGAAATTACGTAAGCTTTCAATTATGTGGAACAGACTTCGTTCAGATATTAGAAAATAATCTTTTCTAGTGGAAAAATTCATTTTCATTTGTAACGATCAGCTTTTTATCTAAATTTCAGGTTTTCACGAGCAATAGCGTTTGAAAACTGAAGATCAACCAACCAATTAATGAAAATGTGTAGCGTACCAGTGCTTATCTTTCTATTTGAAAAATTTCTTTAGAGTTTGATACATTTGAATTCTGAATAAATTTTAGGTAAACTACTCCTACTGTCTAGTAGATGGCGCAAAGTACTTTTTAAAAGTTATGTTTGCCTTTAAACTTAATCCAAAAATATAAACCTTTCTACAATTTCAAAAGCTATCTATAAGCACATTTTTCAATATTGTTTGTTTTTTATTTCATTGGGCCATTTCCATCATTTATTATATACTGTGGTTAATAAACTGTATACTAGCTACGTTAGCTGGGTTACCTTCAGGTAACTACTAACTTAAGTACGTACTTATTCATTTAGATATATATTAAAAGAGGTCTTTTATTTTCTACTCATTTGTTTATAGAATAAATGCCGAATTGTTCTTCCTAACTAACTAAAAGGTGTTACAATGAGCGATTTTCACAGTAATACATTGTCTACTAGACATTTCCTTTTAATTTAGTAAATGCAGTTCAATTTTGTTGCAAATTACTATGTAGGTAAATACGTAATAAACATGTTTTTAAGACTTTTACTTATTTGTTACAAAACGCCATCTGATGTTTAAGACCGTAGTGCAGTTAGTATATTTATCAAAATTGTGTTGCACATTGCTACTAGAGTGCACTTGAATTAGGTTTAAATACGTACCTACCCTAAAGGAATACCAAAGTTAAGGTACGAGCTTTTTTTTCTAATCATAAGATATAAAGTCAGCCAGTGTAAGTAAGTACCTATAGATTTGAAATTTGGAAGATTTATTCCTCGAGTACTCTAGGGGTGTACTCAAGGGAAAGGAACATTCATCCCTAAAAGGGTGAAAATGAGTAGTAAAGTTTATATGAAGGGACCTAAACCGGTGGTCATAGAGATTTGAAGTTTGGAGAATATGTTCCTTTAGTAGGTGCTACCAACTCTAGGAGTGCTCTAATGAGAGAGTTTTTAAACGCTATCCCTAAAGGCATAAAAAGTAACGGCAAAGTTTGTGTAGAGAAACGTAAATTAGTAGACCTACGAATTTGAAATTTAGAGGAACTATTTCTTGTGGAGGTACTCTAGGGGAGCACTGAGAAGGGATTGTTTGAAATTCGATCCATAATGGGGTGGTAATACTTATGTTTAAGATAGGGAGGCGAGAACGACAGGTATTATTGCCAGTAATATATAAAATGAGAAATAACTTTTTGTCAATCATGTTTCATTAATCATCATAAAAAAGTTTTGAGGATGATCAAACAAAGAATGCCGGAGGTCCTAAATAGAGGAGGCATCTTGGTGATGCCCCAGGATAAAATGACCGCAACAATTTTGTTCGATAAAAAATATCATATCAGTCTAACGATCAAGCCGATTGATCGCACGATATGCTGATACGATGGACTGAAGGTGTAAAAGGGTGAGCAGGTGCCGGAGGTAGCGTTGTAAGAGCGAAAAAGCTGCACTTTTCTACTGGCGCGCTACACTTACGTATTACAGGCCAAACTGACGGGGCTACTCAACTGTGTGTTCTACCACAACATCAAGGTTGGGGTATGATTTCTACCTATCTGGTAATCGGCTTGCTGATGCTCCTATGGCTGCTGGATCATATGGGCATAGAGGGTAATGTAATAGCGAACAAAATGGCCAAGCAAGTGAGGAAGGAGAGCCATAGATAGGTCACAAACAAGGGATGTACAACAACTAAATCTTTCATCAAACAAAACTAGATGGAGGAGTTTGCGAAACACAGAATCACACTGAGTAAGAAAGACGCAAAAACTATCATAGGTATAATACATGATCAAGGTAAATTGCGCTCAGACTCAGGCAGCTAACTATAGATTCTGTATGGAGAAAAATGAGAAATGGCTGCACATTATCTTCCAATTCTCTGTGCTATCGGAAGAGAAGTACCAATATGTAAGTGATCCTTTCCTTTTGGACAGCATGTACGATGTTAATCGTCAGAGGGATCCTACTCTTTTGGGAAGGGATGGTTGAATCACTCAACTCGGTACCATATGCTCCAATTCTTTTCAGTTAATAATATTAATAAACAGTAAACATTTAGTTACCCTCCGAGCAGTACATTTCTCTTCATATGATTTTAAATAATACTAAAAGTGAGATTACATATTACGTGAAAGGAATAAGGAAAAAGGTCGTATCCATTTTTCAATATTGTTTGTTTCCAAAAATATGACAAGCATATATTTAGATGACGGATAATTTTTGACTATTTATTATCTTTAATAGTTTCATAAAATTCTCCATTGATGAAAAAAATAAAAATCTTTAATCTCCACTGCAATGTTATCTCTTTTTTGGTAAAATCTTCGTCAATAGGTACCCAATATCATACTTTCTTTTGATTTTGACTTTACATTGAAAATACATCCGTTTTATGTAGTAACTATCGGCTTTAATGACAATAATATTTACGTATGGTGCAGAACAAGACAAAAACGCAAATATATACCTATCTCAAAATCAAAATCATTATAAAGTTGCCAGATAAATAAGTTATATATACCCAGATATGGTAATTCATTTAGATATATGTATAGCTTCTGTCGTTCTGTGTATATAAAAAATATAGGCGCAGACGTTTTAATATGTCTACGATTCATTGTTATATACGTATCTACTTGTGTATATATCTTTTCTTTGCACGTGTATGCATAGTGCACGTTTGTTTTTGTAAATGAAATAACTTGTGAAAATGCCTCCTAAATTCCTAGTTCAAACGAGATGTGATTTCGCAACAAATCCACACGTCTTTGGAACGATTAATGTTGAAGCAACCGATTAATCCAAATACTTATCTATTTTTAACTGTAAAATAAACAGACTCAAAACGATAGAATTATACCTACGCCTGATAATTGGCGCATCGCTTTTTGGAACGAGGTTAAGCTGATACTTACCAAACCTCTTAGGTATCTGATCTTGATGGTGCCTTTACATTTTAACCTAATTTCTGCATATTTCGTTAAAAAGCGATCACAACCAGGAAGAAAGGCTATTTTTGTGAGAAAAGAAACAGAAACTGTGTTTCTTGGTATTGTTAAAACACCTTTTCACTTAACTCGCTTTTTATAATCAAATATCGAAAATAAAATACAAATGGTGATGTCATATTTTATAAGAACACCCCTTGGTTACCGACAAATAATAACTAGATCCTAATACCTTAACATTCGGCCACCCTGAACTGGGGCAGCACTTATACCTGGGGGTCAAAAACAACGCAACAACAAATCTTGTAATAGATAATATATTCAAGCAAGAAGCACTTCCTCAGTACGAGCCAATGGACTCAACAGTTCTCATTCTAAAGTACACAAAGAACACTGTGGTCAGACTCAACAACAACTACGAGGTATACTCAATGACTCAACTGAAGCCGTTAAAATCATACCGAAATGGACTCAACAGATACAACCTAAATCATACGTTAGTGCTTCTAATTGAGTACTCAACAGATAAGGTCGTAAACGGTTTTGCAGATCCAGATATTCTAGATCACATAGGATTTTACCTTATCGCTTGCAACAACACCTTTGAAATGTCTTCGATCCCTCGTAAGCTGATACGCATGTTAATAATTATTGGGCAGGACAGGACTGCAACAACCTGAACAGACCCAATTTATTTCTGAACAAGCTTGTCACTTTGCTAGTCCTCTGATCAGTAATGTCTTCTCCACCATCGCCAATATGAAAATAAATAGTATACTGATTGCCTCCAAGCGAGCACTTTTGTTAGCATTACCCAAGTTTTCAGTTTTTTCCCAACATATTCCTATTTGAATCACTCAATTACAAAATTACGACTTACCGCAATTTAGGGCAAAATCCGTATGACATTTCGGAGGGAGATTTACTAGTTCCTAAACTAACAGACACGTTTTTTTCAGTAACTATTGAATGCTACCTTTGAACGTCAACTCTCAAGTATTTTATTCTTCCACGAGTCATAATACTCCTCTTCAATGGCAGTCGATAGCGCATGCAACTTGTTCTTCCTCCATTCGGGGTAAAGGATAACGGACCTTTTCGCTAATAGCGCCGAACTTACGATAATCAACACACATTTTTATGTCCCCTGTTTTCTTTTTGATAAATATTATCAGGGTTCTATATCCCGAAACAGCAGGCAGGTACTCTATAATGTCAGTTTCCAAAAGGTCTAACACAATCTTCTGGAGAAGTACTCCCTGATAATAAGAGAGACGATAAGGTCAAGTCCATTTCCATTTAAGTTGTAGGTGCCACACATGATACGCAGTTATATAGTAATTGTTTCTTTTTCACTATTATAGTTTATTATTGCCGAAAGTAAATAAGATCCCACTCAATTGAATTTCTATTATCAAATATCGAAATTAAAATACAAACGGTGATGTGACATTTTATTAAACATACCCTGCTTATCAATATTTCATAAACATTGATGGTAACTGTATCGATAACTAAATCCTATCTTAACAATACATAATACATATATCTAATAAATAAGCGTAATAGAATAAAATACTTTTTAATGTTTCAAAAATGTTTTTAATAAATTCTACTATTGTTTCGACAGTTGACTTCTTTATCATACATAATGCGTTATATAATAAAAGACGATAGAGGATACCTAATATTTTTTCTTTGTATTACATACTGTAGACTGTTTGGGTTTTGTTTTCATTTCATGAATATTTACAGCACAGTTTCACTTAAAACATGTACGACTTGAATATTAATGTCGCTAAATAAAAAATGCATATTGCATTCACAACATTGACAGATGTTTCTTGTTCTTTTTGGCTAGATTGACAATCGATGCAAGTATTTGTCGCCCCTTTCAACGAAAAAGATTTTTTTTTTATTATTCACAGAAACGTCCATACCGACACCAAGTATGAAAATTTATGCAAACTTGAAAAGACTAGGTTTTGTTAATCATTAATATATATGGATATTATGAAGGATGTCTTCATTCTATCTCATATACTTAATGTTATTTTTGAAATAACAAATAATTTTGAAATTTTATAGCGTTCGAATCCAGACAAACATTACGTCATCTTCATAAAATAACATTTAAGAATATATGTAACTATCTAATTTACTTAGGTAAAAGAAAAAACAACATAGCACCATTCCTATTTATTTATTAATACGTTTTCAATATATAATGGTCTATAATTTAATAAATAACTGCACATTTTTCTTCTTTGTCTTAACAAAGTATATTTTATTTACTTTGGAGAAATAGTAGATATCTATAATAATTAATTGTTAACATTTCATTTTAAATTCATATAAGTATTAGTTAAAGCAATTATTGTTTCTTTTCATCTGCAGAAGTCATTATTATTACTGCATAATGAAACTTAATATAATTATCCAAAGCAAAATTTAGCTTTATAAATAATCTATTAACTCAAAAAAACATGAGATGAAGTAATAGAAAACCGAACACCATGCTGGTCACATTCCGAATAGATTGATATCCTTTATAGATAATAGAGATATAATGTATATTCATATATCCTTTTACATATTAACACGTAGATTTGGCTCAAGATTTATCTTTCATGCAAAAGGAAGAATTCAATATTACTTAATAGAAATAAATATAAATCCAATAACAGCTGGATTGCATACAAAACGAATTAATATATTTGAAATGTTAATGTATACATATTCTAACATTTTGAAACCTTAGAATTATTTATTTCAATTTAAGTATAGCATAATGAGTCTATTGTAAATGTTGCCCATTTTTGTGTAAGTATTACACATTCTAATGTTATTATTTAATTCTTATTGCAGGTACTGGAGAGTACAAGCACTGTAGTCTTCCACAGAGTGTGAGAACCATGTAGGCAGGTTGACAGGTATGTCTTCGACTTAAATTATAAAATTTTCTTTTTCGTTTTCACAAATAACTTTTAGACAGCCATTTCTTACACCGTACATATAACGTCTATGGGATAGCTCTTAACGGGATCTAGGTATATCTACCCACGTAATATTTTAACCATGGCTTGATAACGTTCCGTACTTCCAAGACGTTTATCTCTGGGTGGTATTACTCTTTACATATCTATCGAAAGGTTTAGTCGCACCTTGTATATAAATTGCGAGATTTTAAGGTACACGTATGTAGTAGACATCAGAATGTATAGGTACATTTATGTCTGTACGAGTCTAATCGTAAGCCTTTTACATCGAATTCTTTCCTGTCTAACGTAGTAAAAGTTAAGATATGGGAGTTCGTATATATGTAGCTTTATGTAGGTACATTGCTTCCTTCCACCTTCTATATATAATCCTGGTAATATCTGCTAGATATAATTATATATGTAAGTATCTCTGTATATACTTTTTTTAATTTATAATTTATTAGCGTACGGTGCGACATGTAAAATTCCCCCATATATGTCCTTTTATAGAAATGCTCAGAGTTGAATTTATACCATTGAACAGCTAATGCCTATCATGTACCTTAGGTTGTTTATCCCTAAACGCATGAATTTTGGTCGTAGGTGTATAGGTACTATTTACTATTTTGCCTAGAAGAATTATCCAGTCCAACAAGTTTGTCTCAAAACAAACTATGTACTTAGTTCCTTATTCGCATTAACTTTCAAAATTTGTTTCGGGTAATGTTTGATAGGTCTTTTGAAATTTACTTTTAAGACCACACAGAATTATAATAACCAAGTTTTTCGTAAAAATAAACTTTTAAAATAAGTAATATATATATATATATATAAAACAACTTAATTTTAAATATAATTATAAATATGCAATCAACAGAAACAACTATTCCGAGGGCTAATACCCCTACCGGCATTGAATTACACTCTTGATTCCGATGGACTCCTAGACGAAGATATAACATATTCAAAAAAGAAGGAATTATCTTCGTCTAAGAATACATCGGAATCAACGGTGTAATTCAATATTAGCCCTCGGATTAGTTGTTTCTGCTGATTCCATATTTTTATTTATATTTACAATATAGCATGTAAAGGCCTTTCTGCCAGTGCCCACCTGATAAAACCCGATAGGTCGAAGCCGGTTCTGGGATATGACTTTCGGTCCGTTGTGCCTACTTGGTAGGACGCGTTCCAAATGTGTGATCTTTGATCTTAAAATTTAGACGAATAAGGATTTTAATTCCCTTCTTTTTTGAATAACTCAATTTTATTTTAATAGATACCCCAACTTTGTTCTTCTTTTAATTATTAATAGTAAATTTGATGTGGTTCATTCACTAATGTAATTGTGTATTAGAAATTATACATTTTAGTGTTTTGTTCAATATATAAAAACATAATGGATTAGAAACGCTTAATTGTAGCTCGTGTAAATCTGTTATCATCAAAGTAGCAAGAAAAATAAAAGTTGGTACTTAATTGCCTACAATATTACTATTTAGTACAGTTAACGATATCGATAGGAAAATGATCGTAAAATGTCTACTGAATCATGTCCCTGCTATTATCCGGCATCTTCCATTTAATATATCTGCAGATCTTTTGCAATAAACCTTCCGGCTAGAGAGCACAGTAATAGTAATAATAATAATAATAATAATAGTAATAATACCGCGGCTCAGTGCTGGTGTGCGTGTATAATACCGACCCCTTACTTACTCATACACTTGAGATCAACGTCGAAATGGTGCGATATAGAACGCGTTTTATTGGATTGCTCGGTCGTAAAATACTTGTTGCGTAAAACGAGATAGACTCCAAGTCCGTCCACTTTGTATTTTCTATGTGTGACTCTTTTTGTAACTATCGGCATAGAAAACATACAGTCCAGACCACAGGTTATTTCAGAAACTCTTTTTACAACTATCAATCTTCTGAAACAAGAACCATTCCATACCTAAAAGAAAAATGTTGATAAAAATATAATCAAATAGGATACAAAAATTCTCGTTAGATTACTCTCAATATATACTAGGTGTAGTGATAAAAATACTTATCGGTAACCAATAAATCATTAGACCGAGCGGCGTTGTCTAGTGCTCTAGATCATTGCTTAGCATTCGGGAGGTCACGGGTTCAAACTCGGGTCCAGCTGCTCTGGTCCAAGTTTTCTGTGGTCTTCCTTGGATCACTTAGGCAAATGTTGGGACAGAAATCTTCCACAGATTATGTTTCACTTCTCTTCTGTCTTCATTTTGTCCGTCTCAACTTTCTCTCCCTAACCACACCAACCATCCATTCCCACGATTCCTGAAAGGAGTCTGAGGAAGGCCTTACGCCCTACCCTCCGGCTTTGTATTACAGTGTAGGTCGGAGGGACTGTCCGCCTACTAGCAGAAGTGGCTGATAAGAATGAAACAGAAAAAGTTTTAGAAATATTATGGTCACCTGCGATCTAAAAACAAACGTCGATATAATTTTGATATAAATAACATCTAGTATTTGCCATTGACATTGTAGTAAAATTGTTACTGAAATGTCTCGGCCACATTCTCCACGAAAATTTATGCCAGTAGTAAAATAGTGATAAATTAAGGCTATCTATTACTAAACATATATATCTGTTTTAATGTTATTTTACGATCATAGTTAAGATGTTTGTAGTAATATGTATATCTAACGATTAAAACTGGATGCACAAATGCATGCTTATTGTCATTTTAATTAATATAATTTTCTTTATTAGATAATCGTTAAATTATCAATATTATGAATACAATTCCGAATATGTTGATGCTAAGTGTTCACCAGCATATTAATCTGAACTGATAAATTAAAGTCATTAATTCGGTAAGGTCAATGAAATGTTCGTTTATTACATGAGTATATATAAGTAATTATGCTTTTACACATAGCATTGCTTTTGACCAAGACCTAGATTCCTAACTGAAAAATATAGTTCAATAAACTCAAAAATAACTCCATTAATTGTATCTACTCAGTTTAATAACGAACGAACTTCGTCCTTCTCAACAAACAATTAAAAGTAATACATTTAAACAAATGGTTAGGAAATAAACAATTTTTAAATTATACATTAAAATTTATGATTTTTTTAAATTAAAAAACCAGGAGCCGCCAAATAAACGTTATACGTAAATAAATAATCCGCAAACTTTTTCAATTTTATTACACAATCGTTTAAGTGCCTATGTCACTTAATAATTTGTGACTTCATGTTTAGTAAAATTAGTTTTACTCACCGTAAACTTTACACGAGGCCGTTCCGTTACCTTTTATGGCTTTTTAATGACTCTTAATAACTAGAAGACGGATAATTTAATGCCGAAGCAGCTGATTCTGGTTCAAAGCAGTCTTTGCTGAAATTATAGGTATCATTATAATAATTTAAACATTTATCGTCTAAGTATTCGATAACATTCCAAAATAAATAAAAGAAATATAATTAACACAACTTACTTTTTTGCAAATTATAGATAAACATATTTATAAATATTCCTCATACGCTATTAATGTACTTAAATACCTTCGTTAAACATTATTTTTTTTATCATTACTCTGTATGAAGGCATAGAGGACCCAACAAAAAAAATTCAAACAAAATTAACTAATTATGATAGAATAGGTTGTCACGATTGGATGATAAGACCCGTCAAGGGAAAATTTATTTATGTTAAAAACTGATATTGATGCGTCTAAACGATTGATTTTACTGTAAACGATGCGCAGGTACATAATAAGAAATACTTTATTTTTGAGACATTCATTTATATTTTAAAAGCCTTTTCCTCACAAATAACGCATAAATGAAATTGTTGTCCTTGTCGTTATCAGCTATAATTTGAATGCAAATAACGTACATTCTCTAGCAGACATGGTCTTGGAAACAACGTATTTCCAGATTTCAACATTTAAAAACTGGAGTTCTATGGAACTGAACCAAATAAAGCACTCAAATCGATAATTCCACATAAAACTTTCAACATTAACCTAAAAAGCATTTGAGTCGAAACGCTTTTTAAGTTTTTATACGATTTATGTGACATTTTGTATTTTAGTGTTTTATTTAACTTATCGTTATATAAAGTCTAACACATAACTATGTATTAAGTAGGTGTCTAAGTAAGGATCTTTATTATTTTCCCACCCACTGCTTTCATCTTTAAGAATAGATAGTAAAAATTACTATGTATACTTAGGTAGCTATCTATAGAAATTAGTTAAAGAGACAGTATGTCGTCATCTATAGGGAACTGATATCAAGTATAAAAATTCAACATTTAGGTAACAGAGAAAATTCAATAAACAATTGGATTTGTGGGTGAACAAAAAGTGTAATACATATTTCCTATTCCTTGTATACATATTGTCTGTAATACATCATGGCCGAAATTAGCGTACTTGACTGAAAAAATAAAAACACGACAACTTCAAAAGCCATATTCATAATGCAACGGAATTAACCCTATTAGAAATTAACTTTCAAAAACTAGGCTAGTAAACATCTGCAGCACATTTACTTCATTTTATCATGAGCCACACCAATTTTCAAGCTTACCTTTATAAGTAATTTATATAGTCTTCTAATATTGCTCTGATTATTTTGATATTGTTTTGCTTTTTTTATTATGACAATTATGCAAGTAGCTGAAGGAAATTGAATATACTTATCATTTATCATTAAGCTAGAGCCATCTAGCGAAATCTGTTACCACTACGTTTTTTAGTGTGAGTTGCTTTTACTAGATGGCATCACTAAACTATCATATGAAGCACACAATTGTATGATCATAAGTAAAACAATTAGTTCAGTTTAGCTTATAGTCTTAGAAGCACGTAATAATAAGTGTAATAACGAGTGTAAGTTGTAATATGAAGGTTCCTTAATGTTCAGAAAACTGTGCAACGCCATTTTCGCTAGTTTATTTTGTTTTATGAGTCTGTATCGTAGGCTGATGTCCATGTAAACAGTGCGTTCGTTTCTCAGAGACTTGACTGGCAAAAGGTTGACATCTGTAAATAACACGTGACGAATGATTTAGTTCCGCCCATTAAAAAACTAACAATGTATGTGTGTTATGTGTAGTTATATATTTACAATTTTACAACAGTTTTGTTGAATACGGAATTTTGTAGCCCATTATTTACTTTGAGCTCGAAACATTTACTTATAAAATTTAAAACTGTGACTGTTATTTATCGTAGCGTGGCACATAATTTACTTTGGAGTTTAATCTGGACCTTTTTTCTATGAAAGATTTGTATATTAAAAAAATATATTAATAAGTAGTAGTTTCAATGTTAAACATTTTTAAACCTGACGGTAAGTTTTCTAATTTTCTACGAAAAGTATGTTGAGTAAGTGTTTATTAAATAGAAATGTTTTTGGCTTTATTATTTTATAATTAAAGTATTTTAGCTTTACAAGGTTTACATACTAAAGCGTACATACCTACGATATTTTTTATAATTATCGCGATTGCAGTGCTTGTAGTTTCGGCCTTAATAATAAATTTTATAGTTAATAATAGAAATATTTTTATTTTTTTGGATTTACATATATTTCTACTGGTACTATTTGTTATTGTACACTTCTATGACTTATGTGTTACCTGTATTTGTCTTCAATGGCATTACAACAGAAGCATAATAATATTCAATATATACCCGTTGACCTACGTCAGAGAATTTAATTTTGGACGATACGTAATATGTAGCAAGGTCATATCGGGAATTTAATAGTTGAATCATAATTTACATTATTAGAATCAAATGTCTGGATTACATCTTTCCAATAGCTTAATTGAATCAAAGACTAAATTCCAAAAACATACAAATACAGCCCGAATTACTTTTTGGTGCCCTAGGTTTTTATACTATACATTGCCCTAGTTATTCTCTTTTTGTTGTTAAAAATATTAACTTATAAAAGATAGATGAAATCGTATATCCCATAATAAAACTGAATAAATAAGTAAATTCATATAACACAAACAAAAATTAATGCTTTTATTCAAAGTCAAAGAATTATAAAATTTACTGGCTGAAATATTGTTTTCTCAACTTTCTAATAGCGAAATCGCTGAAGATATCCTCAAAACTAAATTGAACTGAAATCTGACGATAATGCATCTTGTCATTACTGCGTCATCTAATACAAGGATTTTTCAGTCGCTTTAGTTGTGAGAAAGATCTTTCTGAGGAACAATCTTTTTACCAACAAACTAAATAATAATACAAGAAACAGAAAAATGCAATTGTTAATATACAAAACTTATTATAAAGTTATTGCATTGTTTTAAACCCGACTAAATATAAATAAAATTATAGTCTGTAGATGTAAAAATGCTAAAAATATTAGCCATAGCAATTTAAGGGTATAAAAGGGTTATGGTGTGTTCAAATAAAGATAAATTAAAAAATCTTTTAGTAAACAATAAAATAGAACGTAGAGATAAACTAAAAAAAATCGGGTTCCTATAGATTTAAGTGCGAAGATTGTAAAACAAGCACGTATAGTTACAAAAACTTTTATTGAACACAATATATATTTCGGCACACTGTGCCTTCTTCAAATTTCTCAATTTACAGATACATTTGTGTCGTTAAAAACTAATAATACGTTAGGAAGTTTTATCAAAAATAACAAAGACCCTACTAAGAAAGGTGCTAAATCAGGAATTTACCAATTAAATTGCGGCACATGTAATAAAGTTTATATAGGTCATACCAGGGAGATGTTTCAGTGAGAGGCTTAAAGAACACAAAAAAGTTATGAAAATATAAAAATCCTAATTCTACGTATGCGGAGCATTTGTTAGTTAATAAACATAGTTTTAGTGATAGTTTCAAAATTTTATACTTAGAAAAGAAAGGAATAAAATTAAATTTACTAGTCAATGGAAATAAACAAATTTAATAAATTATGAATTATTCTAAATGATCAAACAAACGTTTTAAATGCCCCACTATTAAATATTTAGTTTTTCAAGCCCCTTCTCTTTTTAGCTATTAAATTTAGTATATAAGTCGAAATGTTTTAGGTTTAGTTTATATTACTTCTACACCAGAAGTTTTTGTAGCTATACGTGTTTATTTTACTTATTATGGAGTTACAATTATTAAACGCTTCATCTATTCAACGCGAAGATTGTGATACAGTGTATATTGGTAAAACAGGGCGCAACTTTGAGGTCATATATAAAGAACAGGTAAAGTCAATAAAAGACAACAAAAACTCAATGAGACTAACCGGACATATATAACGAAAGAAAACTTATCAATTATACATAACCTAGACAATTGCAAGAAAATGGACCTTCTTGAAAAATTAGAGATACAAAGAGCGTTACATTATTACAAAAAATTCTCGAACTACCAAATTGAAAGTCTTTCCACCTCTATATTTAGAGCTGCTTTTACATCGTGTAGTCAATAACGTCGGTCATGTACCTTCTCTACCTGTACCTGCTACTATTCTATAAATAATTCTATTTAAATTTTAGGAAAACTGTGTGTGTTTTCTTACGTTTTTTTTAAATTTATTATAATGTTCTTTCACAATTACCCTACATCATCGATTGATTTCATTACAACAAAATTTATGTCAACAACAAAGAACACCCGTAGAAAAAAAAATACACGTGTAACGTAAGCTTTAAAATGTAGGCGAGCATTGTGAGAACATCATCGTGAATCCAAACATGTAAAATTAGAAATTTTTAGAGTAATGGAAACCCCTATGTACTTGTAATTAAAGTTGCAAATTTGGGAAACAACTGAACCCATTGCCATCGATATACAAACATAAGCTAAGACCAATCTCTCCAATAAAGAGAGTTTTAAGCAAAATAAACTACATCAAAATCCAGCTAGTTATTTTTAAATTACGATGCTATAGACAAACACGTACAAGAGGAATACAAATGTTAGCTATTTTATTAATTAATTAATTTTTCACTGTGGATAGCCTTTAACACCAGTATAGTGGTTTCGCAATATGGAAACAGTTGCTATCGTTACATACACGTACAAAGAGCATACAAGTGCAGTAGCCTGGTCGATTCGCCGCTATTTCTTCACTATTCGGTGACGATTGGAAAGAGCTAGGTCTGCAAATTTATCGCTGACGTCACCGTTGTCAAGGTAATGCGCTCACGCTAACAGAAGTACGTCGATCACGCGCCTAGCTCTTCACTTGAACATTTATTACCTGTATTAACAAGGGATATTTAAAACATAAAACGCTCTTAGCAAATGCAATGATTTTATACACTTTTTTAGACGAAATTTCTTCACTTATTGTAAATAAAAGAATTATTACAATAACATTATATTTATTTTTTTGTTTTACACTAAATATGCCACATGTGTGGCACAATCAAGTTTCTACCCCTCGTGTGTTCGGTGCGTAGATAAAAACATGTAGGAATTTTGAATTTTTAACCACTTCATTAGTCGATTTAGGCGTGAAATGATAATCGAGTAATCGATTCTGTACATTAATATTATTACCGAGGCCCACGTTCCAGATAAATAAATTAATAACCAACGGAAACTTTATTGTCCGAAAAACGTGCGTCCGAACCCTTCGGTTCATTGCAAAACAGATAATTAAACGAGCCAATATTTATTAAAAAAAGATATTCCCATGGCAATTAAATATAGAAATTATTTTCGCTCATTAAGTTTCGGGGCCGTAAAGTGTAAGAGGACGGCGCGCCGTAATGCTACGTTTACGATCGTAGTCATCCATTAAGAGTATAACTTATGGTAATTCGGCCGGTGGTTTTAATTCCGCGCAATGCGCCGTGTTCTGCTGTTACATTTTGCAGTAATTCAACGTAATCTTATGAGAGTCCTCGTCGACGTCGTTTTCGACGCCGCGAAGATGACTTTCGAGACGTGGTTGCGATGGCAGCTTGCGAACCGAGCGACACAGGACACCGCCTTTTCTTTCTTATTCCGCTTCCTATTTTTACTTCGTTTTTCATTCGATTTTTTGCCCGGACCCACGGGGACGAGTTTACGAACCTGTTTCCTGCTAGTTCTGTTCTGTTCTGTCGCAGCGAATAAAAAAAGAAGCTGACGATCCTACATTCAATCATTACACAAATCTACATAGGTACCTACCTATATGTATTAAAATTATTTATATATTTTCTTCAATATAATTATTTACCTATGGCAACAAATAAAGTAGTTACTACTTGAATCCATTTTCAGTCAGTTTTTTTACCAAAATAATCAGTCAATATCAAGATCAGTATAAAAATAAAAACTGTCACTAAATAATTAATATCTAGTTAGGTTAGGTTAGGTTAGGTCATAGACGTATGGAATGGACTGAAGAATAGCCTCACAAAATTGACCGTTCCATAGAAAGAGGATGTGCAACATAGGCATGTCTCTTTTCTGTAGCTCTGTAATGCTAATTGTTATCGTAGGTAAAGATTCTAAAATCAGACAACTACTGGATACGCATTCATTTTTTTCCAATCACATTTTGCTACCAGTATTTAATTCACAACTGGATAGGAAAGCTCAGACTATTCTATGTTTATAGGTTAGGTTAGGTTAGGTTAGGTTAATCATAACATTTGAATTTAAATACTGACCAGTAAAAAACAAGCCATTACTATTTATTACCCACTAACTAACGACTTATAGGCTTCAGATTCGTATTTTTGTTAATATACCAGATTGAATTCAATTATTTAATAATTTCAACAACTTTACAATTGTTAGTAATTATTTATGAAGAGTTTTACCAAAGTCGTTACACTGTTTCCATTTTACCATTTCTTGTTAAAAATTGCATTGATTCAGCCGTTACTCTGTGATAATTCATCTTTACGATAAATGAATAAACACTACTTTGTTTATTATCACTTTTTATTTACAGATCCTTTTATCATTTATTGTTGTTTTTTCTATTTGCAAATATATTTTCATATACTCGAGAGTCAATTTAACTAATTTTTTTTAACAAAATAGAAAACAAATTTATTTGTAAATTTGAATTACATCATACGTTAATATAAACATTTAAAATATTTCTTGAAAATGACAAATGTTTATAAGGGTTGACTGACTATATTACGTAACATCAATTTATTTTCAGTTAGGTTTGGTTAAGTTAGGTTTTCAACTTACTTTTGACAAAAATACAAAAACGACATGTGATCAAGAATTTACTTTTCACAAATGTAAAAAATTGCCAGGTGTTATTATTTAGTGATAATTATCGAGTATCGTTTAGAAATACTGCTATAACTTTGCTATAACTTATTCGTTCAGATACCACCATCAGACATTTAAGGCATTAACTTAAATGCTAAATTTCGTAGAATAAATTTCCGTTAGTAACTGATAGACTGCGCTGTTATAAACGTCTCCTTGATAAGGACTGTGACAACTTTTTAATCACAACAAGAACGGTACTTCTTAATATATTTTTATAATATTTCCACGGTAATCGAGAATAATACCCAAACCTGGTAAATATAGAAGCTATGCAGATATTGTAAATTTTACTTAACTTCTTCTATATTACCTGGATTCAAGAAATGATTCCCAATTAACATGTAGTTGTATTATTAATATTAGCTGCACCTGAACATTTTACCGTATTATTTTTTGTAATACAATCAACTGCAACGTCCTAATTTCTTTTGAATACACCGCAGCTTGGAGTTAATTAACAAAAAAGTATATATGAATTCATGCAGTTGAATAATTCTTCCGCTAATTATTTTATCTTGCTTCCTAATTTGGGTATTAATTCCATTTCATATCATTGCATTTTTAATTTTCTTAAACCGCACGAACCAATCAAAAAACAAGTCAATATTAAATATAAAATTTATTATTTTTGAAATACACAGGTTGATGAAATTGATTCTTTTTGTACTTTGTTTCTTTTGATATTATAAACTAAAGAACTAAAATCAGGAGTGTATCGTGTAAGTTGTTTAACTGTGTGGTGAAACAATTGTGATAGTATAATAAATAATTGTTTAAACTTTATTGTTTTCATTTTGTTACGCTTTGTTTCTTTTTTGTTTAAATCAAGAGATGATCTTATGATGGCAGATATATATTAACATGTAGGATTAATGGAAAACTCATTTAGATAAAGATTAATCTATAAACTAACTAATGAATTAACATATATTGCAAAGATGTTTACATTTTCTCCTTATCAATTGTGTTGTTAAACAACATAGTCGCAATCTTCTTTTGTTTTAATTTTGTTTTTCGCCAACCATTTTACGTGTTTTCTTATGCCACTAAATTTGTTGGGGTGTTAGGTTGTTTATACCTACCTACCGTTTAACCTTGGACAAGAGAAAATGTATTGGGTAACAAAATATTCGAAGCTAGAGTTTAGTCTCCCTTGTTGCTTTAGCTAGCAGACTTTTAACATTTGTTCTGCTTACTTCTAAATTTATTTTAATCCTTATTTATTGACGAGACGTAAAACTCGTAACGACGAAAACGTTCTAGGGAAAATAATTTGTCTCAGTAAGCACGATTACATTTTATCTGTGATAGGAGCTCACATAATGTATGAATTTGTATGTATGTAGGTAGTGCGTAGGTGTAAGAAATCTCCAACCAATAAATATATGAAACAAGAAAACGAAAATAAATATCTTTAAGTTGTCTTGACTACAGAAATCGTACTCAATAATCAGTAACTTTAGGAAAACTAATAAACCGCTCAAGGAGGTATTATACGAAATAAGAATAGAAGTCCGGGTGACCTCAACGTTAAAGATCAAGAAAGGAAATAAATAATACTGTTTTTTGTTTCACACTTGAAATTTTATTAAATCTCGACAATTGTTTCGGCTGATTTAAGCCTTTCTCGAGAGTCTAAGACGCACTGATCATTGTAACATCTTACTCTCTTGAAAAAGGCTTAAATCAGCCGAAACAATTATCGAGATTTAATAAAATTTCAAGTGTGAAACAAAAAAACAGTATTATTTACTAAAGATCAGTTAAGCTGATATTTTCAAAGGGAATGGCCAACTAAGCATCTCCATTTGTAAATAAATGCATATTCCTTAGTCATCATTCATAAGTATGTTTTTCCTCATATCTGGTGGCGGGGGGGGGGGGCGTAGCATTGAATTATATAATCGGACATAATTTAACGAAAATTTTTTTTTGCAATAAAATGATAAGATGATATGGAATCGGCTTTTACTTGATGAATTTGTCGAAATCATTGTTAAAATTTATTACCTAACCATAGAACAAAATAGATTGCTTTTGTATACCGTATACGCTATTACCATATATAAAATTTTCCACAATAAAATAACCTCATAAAAAAAAACGTAAAGTACGTAAAATAAAAATACAGTGTTAAAATAATTGCGTAGTAACATGCCAATTACGGAAACCCTTCCCGTCATAACCTAACCTTAGTTCTTGGTGCATAGCACTTCACACAAGGGCAATCAACGAAACCACTCTAGTCCATTAGTTCATAAAACTTATCCCTGATGCCTGTTAAGTGCTCTCACTTAACTCTTGGTTAAGCACTTACAATCAGGGATTGCTGTTTCCACCAAAACCTAACCTTATTTAAAGTAATACAGTACTCAAAAATATTTCCCCTAAATTTCAAACCTCAAGGGCCACCGATTAAGGCTGTGCATTGTCTGTCTGTTAGTCAATTCGTTAAGTACTACTTTATATATTAAGAATACGTTTCTTTTGCCGCGATAATTTTATCGTGGTTATTTCATCGCCGGTTATTTAATCACTGGTATTTTATGGTCGGTTATTTTTTCGCAGGTATTTTGTAGAGGTTGTATTGTTGTCGGGTATTTATAAGTGGGACACCATATGTTATATTTGATAATAAGATTAAAATAACAGTGTGCTATTTTTGGTTTTCTTTTAGAAAGTAAAATTACGAGATAAATGTAAACATTTTAATGTTTACTAAACATTTACTATTATAAGGTAAAGGGTTAAAATTAATTTCTGGAACTTAAGGGCATGCTGGTGCAAATGTTTCCCAAATTTTACCATTTTTGTTATTGTTGGAAATGCCGATTATTTTTACATGTGATACGCCAAATTTCATTATTATGTGATACACCCCGATTATCACCTAAAATATTAATCTACAAATTGATTAATATTTTGTTAATCACTTCCTGACCGATAAACATCAAAGTTCATATACTAAAATAGTTTTCATTAGAATGTAATCTATTTATTAAACTTTCTGAATACCTTTCACTAGAAATAATTTACCTTTTTTATTATATCAAAAAATAATTATTATTATTATTATCATGCAAGTTCAACAGCTTATACTTCAGTTGTTTTTATTTCCCCATTTTTCTTTATTAAAAGAGTATTATACATTTACTAAGCTTTTCTAGTTGGTAATTAAACAGCAATTAAAAATTCATTACTATAAAAATGATGCAACAACAGATTTTATCAGCTAGTTAAATCTCGATATTCACGAATTTATTACATAGACTTCAAGCACAAACTTATGATGTTATTAGATAAAAATAGCTGTATTTTAAATAACAACTGCGTTTCTTTATTTGCATGTGTACTTCCTAGCATCAGATTCAAATTAATTTATGCGCATTTGTAAAATTATCATTATAATGTAGTACATACGTGTAATATGTACATATTATGTGCTCAACATGATCTAAGCAGATGAAACGGTGGCATATGTATGAACCGATATGGTGTGTGACCAAGTAAATAATGTAAAAATAAATTTAAGTATATCTTTAAAATAAAAATAATGAATAACTACAAGTAAGGTACTACGCCTGGTAACCCTCATAAAAGGTACACCCTAACACTACGGGGGTGCACTAATGTGAAACATACATAAATGTAGAAATATAATAATAAAACCAAGTAGAAAGATATATCAAATTTAGTAAATAATCTGACAAGGCCACACAAGACGGGCTTTCCAAAAAACTGTGTCTCTTCAAACCACCACCTAGATTTAAATAACATTATTATTCAATTGTTCTTCACAGCGGTATTAATAAAAGTAACAAATTGTTGTAGTAAACAACCAAGTAGAATTAAACTATGCTGTTAGGTAGGTATATAAAATGCCGCACTGTAGATCGACTCTATATTAGCCTTTGATAACGGTCGCGTGACTAAAACTTCAGGTGTTTTATTAAATCCATTTGAAACTGTTTTACGTTTCTTAACCTGTTTGGATGTCCATAAACATGATTAATTTGATTTTCTACATAAGGTAATAATAATAAATTTCAAAGATATATATGTATGAAGAGTCAAAGTGGGATAAGTGTATTATGAATTTTTTTAGCTATTTGGTATTCTTATTTCGACATACAGTAAGTAATATATATTGTAGGCTAAAACTGTCATTGACATATTTTCTATTTAGAAAAAAAAATAAAATAATTGAATCCCATCTAGGAGCTCCAGAAAGAAGATTAAAATTAAAATTGTAATGAATGCGCACCACAAGTTTCTAAAAAATCTTATTCCTTCTTCATATCCATGTTTATTTTATTTAGTCTTCATAAAACGTTTAAAAATACTTCAGTAATACTAATTCACTTCACTTATTAGATAGCTGATAGACACAAAGAAGCAACAAGCGACTGATTTAATAAATAAATTAATTTGTTATGTTTAACCATTATTTTAACTACATACTTGTTTGTGTTACTCTTTTTTGCTATTTTCCATTTAATATTCGGCGATTGATTCGAAACTAATTAAATTTAAGTTTTTGCTTTAGCTACTTCGAAGGCTTATACCCCTACCGGCATTGAATTACACTGTTGTAAACGAAAATATAAGAATTCAAAAAATGAGACATTAAAATTCTTTTTCGTCTAAATTTTAAGCATCACAAATTTAGACGAAAAAGGATTTTAATGCCTTCTTTATTGAATTGTTATATCGTTGTCTACGAATCCATCGGAATCAACAGTGTAATTCAATGCCGCTAGGGGTATTAGCCCTCGGAGTAGTTGTTTCTGTTGATTTCATATTTATATTTACCATATATCCTGTAAAGACTTTTCTGCCAGCGCCCACCTGATGAGACCCGATAGGTCGAAACCTGTCGTGGGATATGGCGTTCGGTTAGTTGTGCCTACTTGGTAGGACGCGTTCCAAATGTGAGATCTTTGATCTTAATATTTAGACGAATTCCTTCTTTTTCGAATTGTTAACTTTAGCCCTCTTGTAAATATTAAAGGTAAAATCTTTCAAATGTGACGACGGTGCTACTTACAATATATCTAAATTTCAATTCATATTTATACCATTACTGTTTTTTAAGAAAAGTGAACGCATGGTTTTAGGTAACAAATTTATAGTTTCTTAGTTTTCGTTAGACCACCTGGAGTCTGGATTTTTTTACGTTGTAATTTTCTAAGGGTTCGATTTTCATTATTAGTTTGACGTACTTTTTTGTTTCATTTACCACTCTTGTTCATTTGTAAGATGGAAACAGGTGGACAAGTTTAGTCTCAAGGGAATCTAGGGATATCCAGGCTGCCGGTTATCCCCGAAACTTATTTCTCTCTCTTTAGTTTCCAGGACACCGCATTCGAACTTCTACCCTGTCACCTTTTCAATAACCCTCGTTCTTCCTATTCGCCCTATCCCCTCGTCCGCCTTCATTTCCTCGCCAACAGCTCGACCTCTTATTGAATTTCGTGAGATCGGTGCAACGAATTCCAACGCAATTTGTGTTCTATTTATAGTGGCAGTAAATTCTTTACTCCGAACAGAACGATCGGCATCCAGGCGCTCCTTATTACGACGTCCAACGAGAAATATTGGCCGAAAGAACGAAAACCTTAAGGGTCCGGTCCGCACACCTTACATTCCCGGAGAAATAACCAATCGAATATTAAAATAGTTGAAATTGAATAGTACAAATTCCATGAAAGATTGATGATGATTGTTATGGACCAATTTATAAAATAATTATTAAGTTTTTACAATTTAAGACAATTTCAGTTTATCTTTTGAAATTTTCAAATATACTTTGTCTTGGTTGTAAATAATAATTGCATTCATCAAAATTGTTAGCAAAATTTTCAAAAAAAGAAGGAATTAAAATCCTTATTCGTCTAAATATTAAGATCAAAGATCTCACATATGGAACGTGTCCTCCCAAGTAGGCACAACGAACCGAAAGCCATATCCCACGACCGGTTTCGACCTATCGGCTCTCATCAGGTGGGCGCTGGCAGAAAGGCCTTTACAGGCTATATTGTAAATATAAATAAAAATATGGAATCAGCAGAAACAACTAATCCGAGGGCTAATATTGAATTACACCGTTGATTCCGATGTATTCTTAGACGAAGATAATTCCTTCAAATTTTATCAAATTTTAAACAACTTCGCTGTAAAAAAATAGACTGAAACGCCTTATAACATTACAAACAATGTTAATTGGTGCAATCAAATGTATACATTTCGACTACGAAGTAGTCATTTTCAATGGTAATAGTAAACTAAGATTAAGAAAAGATTATACCTAAATATATTCTAAAAAACTACCTGTAATTTATTGAAGACCATTGAACAGGATGTTGTTTACAGTCATAAATGCAGGGATTCTTTGATGAATTTTGACCTACCGTTCACCAACAACCCCCTGTATACATTTGGTTGTACCAATAGACATTGTTTGTAGTGTTATAGGCGTTTGAATCTATTTTTTTATATAACCGCTGTAAATTTAGTATGCAGCATCAAACAAAACTAAATCATGTTTGTGAGCGGATGAATTCATGACAATGTAATACTCTAAAAAATCATATCTTAATAAATAGAGGGTGGGTTTCTGAACCCACATTGTTTTGACATTTACATAAAAAGCTTAATTTACTTAAATATATTACGAAATTAACGAATAAATAGGCGGTTACTACGTACTGCTTGATTTAGAATCGACAGAAATTTTTAAAAAAAACTACAAAATCTTATTTATGTGAAATTTAAGCATAAATTAATAACTGTATCAATAAATATGATTATTACATATGTGCTAGATACTATAAAATAATGGATATGTCACGTCACGTCAATAAGAAAGTAAATACAGAATTGCCCTATCGTATGTTCAGATGTACATGATGTTTGTAAAAAATATTTGGTTGTTTGCTTTTTCCAAATTCACTTGGGTAATTTCGTTGTTGGTTTGTTTTTCCATTTTGTGAATTTCGTTAATGTTGTCAGCGACGATCGTTTCGCCTCTCGTCATTATCAACCAACAACGAAATTTGTAAAAAATATTAGATAAACTAGAAACATTATCCGAGCGACTGTGATGAAGTTTTATTTTTTGTATTTTACCATGTGTGTGTTTGCTGCCATTAACATTGAACAAAATGGGAACCGCATCGTTTTTTTCATTTGTAGCACTTGTCGTTTTTGTCTCGCTAAATAGGCAATAAGTTCCCGATATTAAGAAATTAGGTGCTTGAAAGGAGGGTAATCGTTTAAGAAATCTGTCAGTTTCCACTGCATAATTAAAGATGTAAATGTGAGAGAATATTTTAATCTTGCGTCGAGCCTCGAAATGGCAGTAATTGGGATCGTTTCGCGAAGCTATGGGCCACCTGTGTCGCACATCTCGAGCAATGGACGACAATGAATTTTCGAATTTAATTTCAACCTCTCTGCGTACGTTGATTTTTGAGCGATATAAATTGCACATTTTATACCTAATTAGAATATAATTAAAATTAGCGTTACCAAGGATACACACCCGTTAATTTAGAGATTTCGTATCTGATAAATTCGAATTATACCATTAAGTAAGTATTTGGAATATTAAAATAAGTGTATTTTTATATTTCTGAAATATTCTCAAATACATCATTGAAGGCATCCTCATAAATAGGCAATTCATAGTTTTAAATATCCCTAACTTAAAATTAGAGGTAGAATAACAAGCAATGTGACAAACGAGATTGGGACATATCTACATTCTACCCATGTATTATATATAACCAAAATATAATTTAGGAAATAAATCACAACTATAAATTAATAAACACTACTTTGTTTATCGTCACTTTTTTATTTACAAATCATTTTGACTATAGTTTCGACAAAAAAGCTTGTCATTGTCAAACGAATAATTCAAATGGAATGAATATAAACAGATTTGTCAAAACAAATGACTACAAGTTGAATGAATATAAACAGATGTACAGTAGTGTTTATATATATTTTTTGTAAATACCACTAATTATTAAATATATTGTTTAGTACTGAGTGGTACAAATCTACCTGGTCGTTTAACAGGTTATTTTCCGAAATTTTTCATGCTTTATATACCTCTAAGGATTCTAAAATATTATGTTTAAAGCCTTTATTTAGATTATATTCATTCAACTTGTAATCATTTGTGTTGACAAATCTGTTTATATTCATTCAATTTGAATTATTCGTTTGACAATGACAAGCTTTTTTGTCGAAACTATAGTCAAAAGGATTTGTAAATAAAAAAGTGATAATAAACAAAGTAGTATTTATTAATTTATCGTTAACATGAATTATCACAGAGTAACGGCTGAATCAATCCAATTTTTAAATCACAACTGTTTAAGAGTTTAAAAAAATATATTTAATAAATCACGACGAATCGTTTCACCTTACTAAGCCTTCATCAGGTAATGAAATTCATTTCATTTCAGTTAAACTCTTAAACAGTTGTGTTTTATTTCAAACGTTATAATGGAGTTTAAACATATTAGTGCCTATTCAATTAAATATTCAAAATATAATTGTTTAAGGTAGTTTCCGGATGACTATATACGAACGGAACGTGGTAGCCATGCGAAAAAAGAGAGGGTCGGATAAATGCGAGAATTTTAGAACAAGTAACAGGAACTTCCCATGCGTTACAAATTACAACTAAGATCATGCGGAGACGGATAAAAAGTAGGGCGTAAGAAATATTAAAATAGGGAAACGCATGAGACCATTTAAGCGTTAAGGGTAATAGTGGAAAAAACGGTAAAAAAAGAAAAAGCGCGTACATAATTGGATTCGTAGATCCTAAATATAATTAAAAGTGTAGGAATGAAATATAGGGATAGAAGAATGATATATCTATAGTTTGTATAAAAAATAACAGACAGTTTTAGAATTTGTGCAGGAACTTAGAAAAGTAGATGTATAATAATACACCGTCATCACTCCTGTTTAATTTATATATAGAAGACAAGTTTAATTAAACACAAAATATGTCTACGGTTGGAAATCTAGGGATAACAGATTATCATGTTTAGATTTGCGGATCATATAACATCCACTTGGAAGGAGTTATAGTATTAAATAAAATGGAAGCAGTATGGACAAAGAGAATTGAATGAAAACAAATATAAGTGAGATAGAACTATCGGTATGTAAGGGAAGTGAGGGTGATATTAGGATTAATATAAAAATTAGAAATCCTAGAAGAAGTCACCGATTTTCGATGCTTTTGAGATGTGGTATTATAGGAGGATGATAAAAATACCGTAGATTGAAAATGTTAGAAATGAAGAAGCTAGATATGAAGGGCTACTTAGAGACATATTAGAAGCAGAAACAAAAATAAAGAGAGGCAGAGGAAGAGCTAGATTAGATTACTGTTCGCAAATAGTTAGGTGTGAGTTTTTCTATTCTTGGGAAATACAAAGATTGACTCAAGACAAGAAGAACTGGAGGTGCGTGTCTAATCATTCTTCGGACTAACAACCCTGTAATGATGATGATAAGTGTAAAGATGTGAATGTAGATTTTGTTATCTCTTTCCCAAATATTCTTGTATTCTGCTCAATGGTTATCGCTATCTTATACAATGTCTGTAATCACAAAAGAAGGGACCCTGGGGTCTCTGCTTTAATTAAAAAGTAGATTTAGGGTTCTAACATTATTAGTTGCTGATATAACAATCTTTTTGTCACTGATGTTTTTTTAATTTTAATTGAAAAATATAAATTATAGCTTTCCGAGTATATCACCCGTAGGTATACGAATTACCTTTAAATTCAATAAGGGTTTCAAAAATATAAAGAAAATTGAGTCATTTCGTTTACAATAAGAACTGATGGAATACTTCTGGTAGAATCGGAAATAGCACAGATTCCAAAATACTTTCATTAATTGATCCTTTTGACTTGTACAGAAGTAGATCAAGTTTCAAATCGATATTTTATTCCGTTCTAATGTACACATTTTTATACCTATTGGAAATTTGTAGATGATTCCCAAATACAATATAATGTTTCTATCACTTATGAATTGATACTTTCCACGAAGATGTTACTTCACTTATATGCAGAAAATACAATTCGATAGTTTTGATTTATAAAGTATCACTTGATTCGTATTTAGAAGAAGCACATATAAAAGAATATAATTCTCGTTCTTTAAATACAATACTTTATTTAATAAGAAAATGAGTCGTTTTGACAACTGAAGACATAAGACTAACTTAAATCCAATCCTCACTGTATTACCAGGGGTCGTATTTGTTTTACCCACCATTATGATTAGAAAACACAAACTAATCAGCGTTCAAAGTGCTTATGAATAATAATATTAATATAGAATTGTCATGCTAACAATATGTAAGTATACCCATTACTTACTTCATTTGCACCACATATTTTAATTATGAAAACTGACTTTGTCTGTTTGTCTAATTGGTCTTGTAATACCGCCTGTAACGTTAATATCCCTAATTACACAATCTTCTATAATCGCCTCTTTATAAATGCATATAATCTATGGTACAGTTCTCGTCCTATCTAATTAACACACAAACAGTTTAAACTATTGCGGTCTTAATTAATTTATTAATCTAAAGGCATCACATCCTCTTTAGAAGTACAAATTCTGAACGTGCTGTTGTTCGTCTCATGTAAACGTCCTTGAAGGAAATCACGTATCCTGCATTTGCAATTGATTTTTTTTAAAACACCTGGCCGACAGATAGCAATTTTTGCCTAATAAAATTACGCATTTAATTGACATCTTACGCCTATAAGTATTCTTGGTTTATTTCTTTTTGTTGTTGCATATCTGTGCAAGGCAGGGAGGGTAAGAAAGGACATAAGCATAGAAGAAGAGAACCGAACGGGTTTTATTTTTCATGGTAGTCGGACAGTATCCTGTAGAGTTTATTGGGGTAGTTATGATGTCACATCTGCATATGCATCGCAAGAACTATACATATGTATTTTTAAACTCTTATCTATAGTTTGTCCCACATTCTCAATGTTACAAGACATTAAGTCAACACGAAGCAATATTTGTATTTGTTTTTAAATGTATTAACTCAAAATTGTAAAACAATAATACACACTTTTAAAAGTGGCCTAATGTGGCCTTACTAGAATTATAAACTTATAAATTATTATTATTATTTTTAATGTAGCTTTAAGGGAGTTACTATTAGAAAATTTCTAATTAAGCTATTATATTAGAAAAATTATGTATTATGTACCTACATACAGTGCCCGGCACCTAAGGAGATTCAAAAGCCATAAATCATCGGATGCGCAGTGGCAAAGTCTAGCCCCTTTAGGGCGGGATTAATCGACCGGTAGGCAGAATTATAACTGCTCTGCAAAGTTGAGTAGCGTAGTGGCAAACAGTTGCAAATTAACAGAGTAGAGAAGTTGTTATTTGTAAAGAAATGATATAATTACAATTACTAACCACGATATTCTTCTATTGCCACCAGCCAACCTGATACCCAGACTAAACAACATTATTTATGATATCTGGTACATGCACAAATCGTACAACTATAAACGAAACTACGAAATATAAAAATAACATATATATATAAACATCGATTGTACAAACTAAGTTTTCTAACAAATCCCTTAACAAATAGACCTGGGTAAAATACACTACATATTTCATATTATCAAGTTTTGTTCATTCGACTTTATTTTGTTTGTCAACAACTTATTTCTGTGCATACCTAGTAATATTTAAATTAGCTATTATTCCTAGATTTATATAATTAGGTACTTCTCCTTTTCTTCATGATGATAGTGAAATTTTAATTGTTCATTTCGCATACATCATTAAAACCCCATTAGGGTAAGTAAATCAGTTGAATGAATTCACTTGTGTTCCGTGTTCAGTAGTTTTTCTTGACGTTTTGGTCCAGCTATAATCTTATTGGCTCTCTCATTTATTACTATGCTAAAAGTCTCCGCCTACCTACCTGTCAATTTGACCGTAGTTGAGAATCTCCATACGTGCCGGCCACTGTACGTCTTTGAGAATTCGGGGTTGGGATAGGATTACACCCAACATCAATACTTATTTCAGTGCAAATTTAGCTGAATTTATGACAATAAATATAATTAAATTTTGAATAACGCTTCCGTGTTTCATAAAATGAACCCGAATCTATTTTAGAATAGATGAATTAAAAAATATAATTTTCTTAATTTTAAGCACTATGTGACACTATCACCTTATTTTCAATTATACAGACTGACTGTAAAAGACGGTTTGATAAAAAATTTACAAAATTATGCCAGATTCAGTAAGACACCTCGTAGTTTCATAACTAAAATGATTAAATGAATTGAAATTTTTGAACATGAGTGAAAATTTGATTTATTTTTAATTTTTCAATTATTATTCTCGATCATACTTGTATGACTTTTCTTTGTTTGAACAAATATAGATTAATTGTGAATGTGAATATTCCTATATTATAATTAAATATATAATATATTATAGGATAATTTATTGTAAATAATAAACAATCAGTCGCTGTTGAGCAAACTATCAGAAAAAAAACTTATTTTTTTATATAATACATTAGAACAAGTTAACCGATTACTAATAAACATGTGGGACACTCTGGATATATGGACGTATCACGTTTTCCGAGTGATTGCAAGTTGAAAGCGAATTATAAGCGGAGATTTGCATTAAATGTAGAGAATATTGAGATGGCGTACTGGGCTATAAAAGTCTTTAAAAAAACACTAAATGCGAGGACTACGCTGTTGTTGCATATGATAAACGTTAATAGAAACTAAAAGGGAGTATATACTTTATAAGATTAGAATAGGTAATATGTGAATTTTATTAGATAAGTAAGTAGGGATGGTTTTGTCGTTTAAAATTGTTAAGTCGATTAAATTAATCTAAAAAATTATATAAGTAGACTGAATTAAAATTAGTTAAGGAAATGGGCTGGTTCAGTTTCAAAACAGTACTCTTAATTTTGAGATAGCAACTCGCATATTTTAGCCTTTTCGTAATGTATTTTGTTAAAACCAAAAATAATAAATAATGCAACCATGTGAAATTTTAAACAAAAATCACTTCAAACTTTTTTACCTACTGGAGACTATTTTTTAGGGTAGAAATAGATGTTTAAAGTTGAGGGAGACCCTTTTTTATAGATACATTGATATTAGCGGGAAATTTAATATACGACTAACATCGTGAAATGCATATTAGAATAGCAAAAATGTGATTCCTTTAAAAGTACTTTTGGAACACATTATTAACCCTAAACATCAAAATCACGGGGTCATCAATCAAAAAAAGTAATGTACCTTAATCTTACCTTAACCTAACCTAATCTAATCTAATATAATAGAAAAAAGTTTCCAAAACTGTTATTAGGCTGGGTTAGGTTAAATTATGTTAGTTTCCCTATCATGATAATACTTTAATTTTGACTTTTAAGGATTAACAGTGTTACAATAGTATTTTTAAGGTTAGCGAGGTATTGCTACTTTTTTGTCAATAGATATTTACCTTCAAACATTTAGTTCTACCCTACGAAATAGTCTCCAGTAGGTAAAGAAATTGTAGAACAATTTTTTTAAACAACTGATTTGAAACGAACGACATTTGGTAGAGTTTTAAGGACACATGGATAGACTCAAAACGAAATATATTTTCAAAGAGATTTATATCTATCTTTAGGTATTATGACATAATTTTTTGAGTGTTTTGAAAATTGTCATTCTTACTTTTCTTTTTCTGTTTTTATTTATAACTAACTTTTACCTCGTATGAAAATAAGTAGCCTAGATCACTTTTGATTATCACCTTTTCATCTCTACAAAAGTCCTATCGAAATCGGTTCAATCGTTTCGAATTTTTTTTATGGGTAATTTATGTCTTAATAACATATGAACTTAAATAGAAAAGTTATTTTAAGTCTTGGTAAATACGTTTATAATAGCTTTAACCTTTTTCTTGCGTTTTTCTTATTATATAATAATGGAAACTAAAAACAATAAAATAACATTCTGTTCTGCGTGGAGAATTGGTTTGAAAAATATTCTATACCTAACTATTATAATGGTTAATAGTTTTCCCAGGGAAAATATCACTTGAAACGAAATACGTTTAATCAGCCCAAATATATTATAAAATATAATCGTTATAATTGCCATATTTATCCCCTTAAAACATAATAATCATATTTCGCTTGTTCCTGTAAATAACAGCAGTGTGTTGCAGCAGTGTCCATCTATTTTTAGAAATTCCTGTCTAACACCATTCTATAACTATATGTATCATGTTCCGGCATTCTTTTTGCTGCAATAAATTAAACTGGTCGTTTCTTCTGAAAGCGTTTTGAAAACGTATTAACTTTTACGATATTTTTTTTCCAAACACGTTTACTTTCTCGTAACAAATTGGTACTGTGTTTGTTCTCTTTTAACCCTTTACGGGACGATGGTTAAATGAGGGGTCTATATAGACTTATACACTGTTATTTATTTTCCCTTTCAATGTGTACTACCCACTACCTCTTTTAATAGTACCTTTTTAGAAATCCCAGAATTTGTCATAATATAACAACTTTCTCTGTTTATTGCTTCCTTAACCCTTTTCATTATGTTTCGATACGCTAAAGGATTGTAAAAGCTCATGTATTCGACTTAAATCCTACAAGGTGTTTTATGGTCTGTTAAAGTTGTTCCGGGAGGTAATAAATCCTTCTTTTTTTAGTGAACAGGCAGTTACAAAATTTCTTAAGTGTAGGCCTGGTTTTATTACCTATTATATTGTAGATCATTTTTGAACCAATTTTTTTTTTTTTAATAAAGCTTTTGTAGTAGTTACTGATAAGTGAAAGCTGTGAAACGACTGTTTGTAGTTATTTGAACAAAAAAAAAAAATGCAGCTACGTTTATGGTTTAACAAAATTGAAAGTCTACTTAATGCACTAAGGATAACAATTTAAGGGTCACAAGTAAAGTAAATAAACAAACTATTTTTACTTAAAATTATCATATAAAAGTACTTTTTTAAATTCTAATTTCCTCTCCAGTTTATTTTTTTACTGTATATTGTAAGATGGTTTTTGGTCAATTTATTCATAATTACAAGTGACACCATAATATACTACCAAACAAATCACTTATCGTATAAACAATTAAGAGCCGGATTCAGAAAAGTGTTTCTTAGTTAATCCCTAATAATTTGATTATGCAATGATAATAACAATCGATGAAATTATAAAATTCATACCGCTGATTCTAATATACGTAATAAACAAAGAAATTCAAATTTAATTGATTTTTTCTACTGATACTTGATGAAATTCCATTATATACTTAATGAATAAAAAACACTTTTTCGAATTTCACTGTTCATTGTTTATCACTTAACAATATTGTTTCGCTACATTGTAGCTGCTTATGACAGGTTTAGATATTATAGTTAGCGAAACAATATTGTCAAATGATAAACAATAAACTATGAAATTCGAAAAAGTTTTTTTTTGTTCATTAAGTATAGAAAACCAAATAATTCTTTTTCAGTTTTATAGACAATTTTTTCTAACGAATCTTAAAGTATTTTATAATAAACTTTTTTAAATAGTTTCTAAAACTGATTTTCTTGATTAAATATAATTTAGTTATAAATATAAAAAATAAAATAGTTTTCTAAAAGAAATATATATAAGTTATACAGGCGAGTTGTTAATTTTTAAACTATATCGCCATGGTTCTTAATAACATATTCTAAACGATTGCGTATTGTTTTTCACGCACCGAAGAAACATGATTTGAATAGAAAAGTCGATGTCTATGAAAAGATGGGATAAAAGCGTCAGAAAGTTTTTTGGTTTTCAAATCGTGCCGTTAACAAGAACATGTCCGAAATATTTAAATAAAAATCGTAGTCGTTGTGTAGACCATTAAAATTAATATTCTTGAACATGAAACGCGTGTATAAAAGAAAAGTAATATTCATTGTTGACAAAAATTGAAAGGTTACCAAGAACAGTTTTCAGAATCACAAAATGAAGAATGTATAAAAATTGTAAATTTATTGTTCATTTGTCAATAAATGTATTTATTTAACAATTAAAATTGTTAGTTCTTTAGCGGGTTTTACATTAACTTCCAATTTACTTGATAATACGACATATAAATTATATTGTAGACAACTGTCATAAGATCACATAAAAAACAATTTTTTTCAACAATATTAATTAACATTTATAAAAAACGTTCTACTAGCTTTAGCAGACACAATTGAATAAATTCAACAAAGTTGTCCCTTGGATGATGAAAATCCATTGCATAATAGGTAATAGGAACAAGAATGTCTAAATACCTCCCTAAAATTTTCACGAAATACATTCATTGATTATATCTGTATAACTGTTAATTTACTATTATTAGTAGGTACTGATATTGGGAAAATTAAGGACCAATAATAGTTACTAACGTTTTGACTATGAATTCAATTTTCCTCAAGGTTTTGAAAAAAAAAAGAGTAAATACACTGAACTTATAATAAAGATAATCTGAAACATATTAATACAAGTGTAACACAAACTGTCTGAATACGATTTATTTAAATTTTATCTTGAGTACGACTTCAGACCCTGAAGAAGATAATTCTCAGTCGAAATGTTGTTAATTAAAGTAATTAGTCTACACTGTAACTAATATCATTGGTACTAAAGATCAGTACTAATTAATATTTATTGATAAAAACATTAATAATATGACACGTTTAGATAATCATAAAACTTCTACTAATAATTATTACATACTAAAATAATTTTTAGTAAATCAGTTATGACGTTTTATTAACAAAAGTATCATTCGTATTTCTGTAACGTTATGAATAAAACACTATGTATATTAAAGCGTCGTTTCAATGAATTTAGTAAATTTCCATTTTTAGTATAAGTACACAAATACTTCTTTAAAGACGGTATGAACGTCGAAATAGTTGTCAAGTCTGAATTTTATGAAACATACACCAAGGGTTTTTTATTTTTTTGTTTTATTTAAGTAAATTTCACTAGTCCTATTAATCCTAATAAATATTAGACGAAACGTTCTACAATTAAAAAAGTACCTACACATTAATATTCTATCTGTAACAGTCCGAAATGTTTATAATTTGGAGAAGCATTCAGAGAAATATTACCTTAGATATTACACTGGCTTAGTATTATTATTAATATAACGTTAGAATATAAATTTTCCCCGATAGCTATCAACAGATTTTAAGTTTGTCGGAAAATCGTAAAATTAACCAACCAGTTTTTGGATTATATTATACTGATTCGGCTTCTTTTACGTTATCACATAGTTTTATATATATATATATATATATATATATATGCATATATGCAAATATGTACCTACATGTATATGTTTTAATGGCGGAACTCATTTGGTCTTACTCACTAAACCTAGCCAAGTTTCATTGAAAAACTAGTTACATGTATAATTTATTGTGAGCCTCGTTTGAGATTCTAATTAGACAGGCTATATTTGATTACAATTTTATTAGCCCCAGTACATGGTAGTTCCAGATCAAAGCGTGCCGTGAGTTGCGATAAGTTACACTTTTCTACAATATAATAGACCAAAACACGATATGCTTAACTAGAAGAGATTTCTAGTTTTTAAAATACCTTATTTTCAAGTAATACATAAATCAGTTTATAGACTGTTTATTTGGATGTTTCAGTATTAATAATGAATATCTATCTAAAATTGGGTAAGAAATATTGAACTACATTGTCTAGTATTATAATTTAAAGAAAAGTAAACAATTATCTTATTTGAAATGAAATTGTATTCATTATAATAAGCTCGAAATAAAAACTTTCAACTTTCTATTTTTTCTGGGAAAACGACGCGTATAAGTTGTTATCTCAAATGTGTTGTCCGTCGCAAGGTCGACGTATCCTTAAACTTTAGATACGGTGAAACGAAATTTTGATGTCTAACGTATTTTATCGAATTCAAATTTTATGTTTTACAAAATCTTGCACATTTTGAACAATTCTTCGTTAATCTGTAACAAATTCGTTTTTTTTTAATAATCTGATTCTATAAATAACGTATACAAAGAAAACTATTAAAATACTTAAAATGCTATTAATTCTAAATTTATTGCCGTTTAACATTAAAGTACTTAGCTTGTAGGTAATCTAGGCACTTAATACGATCATTTTAATATGTAAAAGTTTTCCAAGGTTTTTTCAACAATTTTTGAGTTAAAAGAACTCATCCATGGGTATTCAATATTAAATATGTATAAGTAAAAAGCAATCAAATTAACAAAAAAACTAGTGTGTATTGAATAAAAAAATTAATAAAAGCTACACATGAAATTAAAAAAAAAAACTAGCTGTAATTAAACCTGAACGGTTGAACTTCAACCTCACAAGGGTCCTTAATAGCTGTAATCAACTACTTTAAAATAGGTCAATTCACAGATATTTTACAGTTATACACAGATATTTTACAGACAAGCTCAAACTCGCATACAAATAGACAAAGGATTTAAAGTGTGAATATTTTTCATTTTGCGCCGGAGGGTAAAAAAATTTTTTTTTTTGCATAAACGTAGTTTTTTAATTACATTATAACTGTTACCTTACTTTGAATTACATTATTATATTAAACAATCGGATTCGTTCAATGGGAGAAGTCCCCAACGCGGACCTTATGTGAACCTACCTCAAAACATTACGAAATATCTCAAAAGAAAAAACGAGAAATTGGAACACTCATTGTAAAATATAGGTAAAGTTCATGAAATTTTTCATTACTTTTTGAAAAATAAAATATATATTAAAACGGGCATATGTAGTTGATCAGGGATATTTAGCGATCTGATCAATAAGTCAGGGAAATTTTTATAGCTTTTGCATTGGACTGATTGATTTTGATTGGAATTATTCATTTATTATCGTCATGGAGTCATCAATTGGATGGCTGGTTAAACACGCACCTCCACACCTTCCTATCCTAAGTAAATCTTCTCATTTCTCTACATTAACTAAAACATTTTACATTTCCAATAACTATTTGCGAATATTAGGCCCTCCTCTACTTCTATGTACTCCTATTTCTGTCCCTAATATGTATCTATCTCAAAGTTTTAAAAACAAAGAGAAACATACGGAATTTGTACGTAATTGAGATTGTTATTAATTAACTTAAATGTGTGTATGTAGATTTATATATGTTATACATAATTTGTTTCCTGCGTTATCAACAGTGCTGTATAATAGTGTATTTTAGTTTAAGTAGCTCTTAAGGTGGTTATTGAACTTAAGGCGTTTCAGTTAAATAAGCAGTTGTTGTGAATTTACGACATTCTAAAAGACAACGTAACCGCCGAATGCCTTTTCAGAATCGTTGTTTATGGACAGTTTAGATAATTGAAAATGTACTTATATGCATCAGCCACGAACCGTTAAAGTGATTATTAACAATAACGTTGTACGTTTCTATTTTCCTTTTAAAATAATTTTAAATGGTAACAACAATAACACTAACACATATGCATGCAACTAATCCTAAGTTAAAGAACATTGATATAATAGCAGTGACAATTGCAGTACCTATCTCCTGTACCCAGCATTGATAAAAATAATCAAATTCTTTTTTAAAAAGGTCATCTCAACATCAGTTGATGCGTAGGTATTTAAAGGCAATTGTAAATAATCAGTGGGGTGATTTTGAAAGAATTTTGTTCCACATTATATCATCCACTCCGTCAACTTTTATTTTATCTAAATGTGAGAGAGAAACTAAAATGAATGGAATTTATAGGTTCGTTGGGTAAATATTAATGGTCTGATAAATATTTGAATGAGTAAAACATGAAATATTTGTGCAGATAAATGCAGGGTTCAGTTAGGTCGATGTGGTGGTGGTGGAATATGGTTTTTCAGAGGGCGACAACCACGTCAGCATCCTTTAAAGCGACGTCTGACTTTGCTGCAACCAGAAATTCGAAAAGTTAGTCCTGTATTTGTAAGCATGTGCCTGTGTAAAATACATTTGTCTACCGCAGCCGCGCCGATGGGATGGTACAGCCAGGAAACATCGGCATCGACATGGCTACGAAAAATACTCTCGCCGAGTCATCGATTGCTATGGCAACCGGGTAACATCCAATGGCTGTCGAGGCAGCTCGGCTAATTTCATTATGATTCGGCTCTGCAACTGACGCGACGATTTTCTCTCTTTCCTTTGTAACGTTTCGTCATCTACGTTACTCTCTCGCGTCAATGTTCTTCATGGTTTCGATCGTATGCATGTGTGTCTGTGCTAAAACGATTAACGTGTCTGGGAGGGTGAGATTCTGGCGGTACGAGTTAGCTCGTCCACGGTCAACGTTGCAGCAAGGGATGCACATGCGTTTTAATGACGTCTGGTGGTTGTAGGGAGGAAAATCAATAGGGCGGTTACGGAAAAGCTCGGGGAAATATCCTCTCATACTTTACGAGATATTTTAGGCTACTGTACTTCAGTATGGAATCTAACCATCTGAGATCTTCTATCTATTTGAAAGCGTATTATTATAAATACAAATTAAGAGCAAAGTATGCCATTCAAATTAATATAAAAAAAAAATTAAAAGACATACTTATCTGAGAACAAAAATAATTAGTATTATATCATACTCCCTCTGTCCAAAAATAAGAGCCCTATTTGAAAAAAATGTTTTTTTTTATTTAATAGGAGTAGAAAACTCAAAAAACAAAACGAATCCTTTACAACATAGCAGCTGAACCGTCTTCAAGCCTTAAATCACAACCCCTAAATAGTCCTGTCTTGAATTTCTTGGATTTGGCATCCATACGATTATTGCAATTAGAATGTACAAAATACAATTGAAGAGTCACTTCAAAGAATTCAAAAAACGGAAAATATTTTTTTAATATTGAATAGTTGTATGGATTGTGTTATTCAAATTGCCAATATCACTAAAACAATTAATAAGAATAATGATCATAATCCCTTAAAACGATTAATTTTAAGATCCTTCAATTTGATTCTTACTCCTGAACAATGTTAAATTGAAATGGGACTCTTATTTTCTAACAAATTATGTGAAGTGGGACTTGAACAGAGGGAGTATTATGTACTTAAAATGTAATGGACTGGAGTTCCAAAAACCGCTGACGCCCAAATGACTCCGCAATTCGTACTTTCTCTGTCTTTAACGCTTCAGAAGAAACTGTGTAAAACCTAAAAGACTAATCCAACTTCTTTTTTGTCACCCCTTAAAGGTTAAAGTATGGTTGGAAAGGTTGTCCGGATTTAAAATTTAATCAAGGCAACCTTTGTCGGCTATGGACAATTGCACTCAATGCTGAAGCAGGTGATTTTTGTAGTTATTATATAATAAGTTAATAATATACATATATAATAAATAATATATAAATGTACTTAGATTTTTATTATGTATATATATATATATACAGGTGAAATTTGCAAATGTCCTGTTACCTGGAATCTACCTGATTTCTTAACTTAAATTAACAAACAGGAATCATTCTCTAATTTTCCACTAATAGAGGTTGAATATTTTATTCAAATTTAAATTTAAACCACCCCTGAAATATGTCCTATTCAATAAAAAAATAGTTCAATCTGTTCACAATCGGCAAATAAATCGCATAACATACACACCAAAAATACAGGCAACTTGAAACCTCCTTTTTTTATGTCTGTTGAAAAAAGTTTATCTATATTTCTACATACGTAAGTAAATAACAGCCAAGTGGCCCGTTTTTTTCGGATTAATTTAAAATTGTACATAAATGGTCCCTAAATAAAAACATATTATTAATACCTATATTATTTGGTAATGCCAAAGTTCCTACAGAAATAGCACCTATTTATTGTAAAAGCTATGGAACATTAAATAAGTCTTAAAAATAAAAGTACTGATTTTCACCTGCAAATCGAGGGTGAAAAGAGAAAAATCACACAAAAATGTTAAAACTAACTTTCTGAATCAATTATTGTATAATTAGATTAGGTGTGTATTTAGACGTATAAGTATATATTTATATTTGAATTCGTGAAATATTTTATACTTAAAAATATTTTCAAGGAACAGAATATAATTTCCATAATTCTATTCAAACTATCTCCGATGCACTTTTTGTGGAACATTGTTGAATAAACGAAGAAAGAGAAACGAAGTAATGTTCACCAATTTATTTATTTGAAACTCGACAATTATTTCGGACTTTGCCCAAAAGTAATACAATACAAACAATTGTCGAGTTTCAAATAAATAAATTGGTGAACATTACTTCGTTTCTCTTTCTTCGTTTACATTCTGTTGTTTAATGTAGAAATCAATGCCAGTTGAAAATATCCATGATATTAATATAGTGTTATAAGAAAGTATAACTGTTTTACCATATTGCGAGCCTTATCATATAAAATTTAACTAAAATCCAAGAAAATATAATTTATTACATAGAGAGTATCTTCACCTGCTACTTATTACATTTTTCGATTATTTTAAAAATTAACAAAAATTTTTATTGGTTTTAGTCAGAAAAAAAGTGCCTGGGAAATGCTTTATTTTTACTTTTCTTTAAAAATTGGATAGGTGAGGCCTTCAGCTCTTGCAGCTCCATGATAATCACAGTTTAAAACAAAAACACACGTTTTTTGGTTGCAAAAAAACTTTTATTGTCTCCACAATAATTATTTCAGCACACAGTGCCTTCTTCAGGTGGAAGAATTTTACACTTTATTTTATTTTATTTTTACTAACTTACAATCTGAAGGGTAGGGGTAAAATGTTTTAAATACTTAATAAAGAAGAATTACAAAATTCCAGCTGGTCGTTCAAGATATTTCCATTTTTACACAATTTATTTATTTCTAATATTTCTAAAAAATTAAGTTTTATTCCTTTATTTGCAAAATGTAGTACTTTGAAATTTTTATTGAATTGATGTTTTTCATCAAGTAAATGTTCTGCGTAAGATTTTATTTTTTATTGTTAAAACCATTTAAATGTTCTTTTATTCTTTCTTTAAAAGATCTCCCAGTTTGTTCCACATATGCCTTCTCACAATCTCCACAGTTAAGTAGATACACTCCTGATTTTTCTTCCTTTTTAGTTTAATCTTTATTGTGCTTTAAATAATTCCTAATGACGTATCGGTTTTATATGAAATTTTGTTATTAGAGAATTTAGAATCTTCTTACGCAGAACAATTACTTGATGAAAAATATCAATTCAATAAAAATTTCAAAGTACTACATTTTGCAAATAAAGGAGTAAAACTTAATTTTTTAGAAATATTAGAAATAAATAAATTGTGTAAAAATGGAAATATCTTGAACGACCAGCTGAAATTTTGTAATTCTTCTTTATTAAGTATTTAAAGCATTTTACCCCTACCCTTCAGATTGTAAGTTAGTATATATAAGAGTTCTGATTGTAATTTAGTTTGTAAAATTCTTCCACCTGAAGAAGGCACTCTGTGCTGAAATAATTATTGTGGAGACAATAAAAAAATTTTTTGCAACCAAAAAACGTGTGTTTTTGTTTTAAACTGTGATTACTTTTCTTTGTGAAAACTAAAATAAAAGCTTTATCTATAAACCTTTGAAGATTCTTATTTAGTAGAATAGCTTTAAATAGTTTATTAGATAATGTATTAAAACCCCCTTCTTTTCTCATTTCTATTTTGTCAACATATATATCAATATGTAGAACTTTAATCCTTAAAAAAAATGAAAGAATTTATGTGGATTTGGCAATAATCACAACGATAAATGAATAAACACTACTTTGTTTATTATCACTTTTTTATTGACAAAAATCCCACGGAAATATTTCCCTCAAAAAAAAACCGAAACAAAAGCCTTTTATTTTCAATGAGACCTTGTAACTTTTGCTACGATTTAATCATTAAATGCCACAATTTTCTCGACGATTAACCCCAAAGAAGCACCCTCCTCGCAAATAATTTCTTAGGTATAAAAGTCTAATGAAACAATTCAAAGTTAGTGTCATGTTTAAAATTAATCATAATGAATTTTATAGTAAAAAAAGTAGAATATATTTCAAAATTTACAAACTCGTTCATATCATTTGGAACCTATACCTTTTTAGACTAAATCAAAAACCTGACAAAAAATTATATACAAACTTAATTGTGGTATATGCAACAAATCTTATATGTCAGAATGAAAGGTCAGAAAAGTTAAAAGATTATTACTTAATGATAGTATTTAGTATAGTTTCGTCAAATGATTTTTTTTTTGAGACCACATTTTGTGAATAATGCTAGCTCTAAATTTGAAAATTTGTTGAAAAGCTACAAGGTTTCGTTTAAAATAATTTACCAGATATTTTCTGTCGAGGAGGCATTTTTTTTTTGTTTTTCTCCCCCGGAAGATTTTTTTCATAAACCATTTCTAAGATAGAACGTATGTACATCTATAAAAATTCACCAGATTTTTTATTTTATCAACATTCCCGGTGACATACATATTAATTATTAATTGTTTTTCCTACCCACTAACTATTTCTCGTATTTATGAAACAAGTCAAAAGACAAAGTGACAACATAGAATAAGCAAGTACATGAAAAACAAATTTCGCTTGAGTACTTTTAAATTCCTAATTTAAAGTACGTATTAACGATGATTATTATATGATTAATCATCTACTTAATTACCATCAATTTAGAAAAAGTATGTTTTATAAATTTTATGCAATTGTTTGTTATAAGTGAAATATCTACATAAGTATTTACCTTTTGGGCTGACGCCAGAGCCTGACCTCCGTGATATGATGGCTGATCTGTAGGCGGATCTGTCTCGCCATTGTAACACATTATTAAAATCCGTTTAAATCTTCACTATCAAATGGAAAAACCAGCAACAAATAATTATTGACTTCACATATCATCTGATGAATTTTGTTAGTTTTAAAAACTAAGACACATTTAATGACATCCAAAACAGAAAGCATTTTCAACACTTTTCTATTGTATGTAATAGGTTTACTGCTAGTTGAATGAATAATTCATTAGCACCGGCAGCCATTGTCATTGTTCAGTTTAAAAACAGTTTCTATTTGTATAGAAACCTGTAAAAGAATTTTTTTTTTGGCTAAAACTAAATTTAAAATTATTGTACTTATTCATATTCTAGAAATAACGGTAAATGGATTAATTTATATGTAGTCTCAATGTTGTTATAATGAAAAATAATATGTATAAAAATATTTTTACAATTATTGCTTCAAGAATTACAAAGTTTAAATTTAGTTCTTAGTTTTTTTTTTATATCTTGAAAGTATTATTTATTAAACTTGCTTTAATAAAATTATATTTCTTGTAAATATTTAAAAAGAAACCTACTTATTTGAATATTTATTGCCGGAAATATTATTATTTTTACTTTTAGCTGTACCATATTTAGAACACAATTTAATTAATTGTAAATTGCCCTTAAATTGTTGAAAATATAAATCAGAATTTAACTTAACACATATCACTGCACTTATAGGTACGAAGTCACCAAACGTTTAAGGTTTAAATCTAAGTTTAAGTTGCCTTAGCAATAAAATTTAGAAAGCTTTCGAAAGGGTTGCTTGAGCTACGTGAAACTTATCAACTTTCTCTATTGATCTCTCAAACTAACCCTTTTCTTTGCTGTTGTGGGTATACTGGACTAACTTTCTTTTTTACTTCCATGAATTTTTAGGTATAAGTATATTACGGTTGCTACCCTTTTTGAAAGTACTTGGCGAAAACGACTAAGTAATATAAAAATAAAAAAGCAGGTATTATTTTGCCACTTAATTATCCTTTAAAAAATGTACCAATGCTATTCAAAGCAGTTAAATTCTACAATAGAATCATCTTTTAATTTAAGTTTTGATTGTAATTTTTTTAATTAAAATTTTGTTGAATTTAAGAGGATTCTTCTTTTAAAAAGAAGACATCAGTCTTCGTAAAAACAGAACAGGTGTAAATAACCCAAATAACCTAATATATTTTCGACCTGTTTTATATATATAAAGTGTAAATATTTTACTTAGATGATTATTTTTTTATATATTATTTTTTCGTACACTCACAGTAGAAATCGAAAGTGCAGCAAGATACGAAAATTAAACAATATTTAATAACAAAAAACAATAACTGTTTAAAAATTTCATTTATTTTATTTCTTCAGGAGTTTCCCACTGGATATGAAAGCGTTAATGGATGACAAGCCTTTAAAGATAATGAGAATAGGTGTAAATGCTCAGGTATATATATATTTTATTATATTCCTATACGCGATTTGACCTTTGAATAGATATTTATTAGAAATAATAATTTGCTGTTAAGTGTATGCATTTACGTGTTCTTTAGATAAGAATTGGTATATCTAGTTGTAATAAACATGTAATTATATTATTTTTTAATGATAAACTGATAGATACTTTGACAACATCATTATTTCTACTAATTTAATTACAAATAGGTAATTTATTAGGCAGAAGTGTAAAGCGACTTAGTTAACTTCCTGTAAACAAAGTTAACGACATGTAAAACAGTAATTAATGCCGTTAAGAGAGCAATGAGATTAATTGATATTATTGAAAAATTGTTTTATAAAATGTAATGGTTTCACACAATGTATCAGTTATAATTTATTATTAATTACAAAGTTTTATGGCTTTTATATCGTGCCATGGGAGAGGTTATTCACAACGTCTTTTGTTTATTTATTTTTCTTATTTTTTTTATCTTTGTTGGACCATATTTATATTTTTTATTATCTTATCATAGGTCAGTTATGCGATGTTATTGAATTATCGGTGAGTAATGCTTAAATACGTATGAGTATGTAAGTAAGTATATTTTTATTCATGTTTAACTGGAATAGAACTTATTTATTTAATTATATGTTATAGAAGGATACTGGTAATAAGTAATAAATTAATAGGTTTCATTGTAGATATTTAATTTACAGTTTTCAGTTTTCATTGTATTGTCACAAGAAATTTAAAACTTTCAGTATATATTGATTTGTATCTGTACCTAATTGTTTATTGGTACACTTTGTATTTAATTATTGAATTAGTTTTTTATCATAAACCAAACCCAATGTTTTGCTCAAATGTTTAGAGCTTCTTCAAAAAAGTTAAATAGACTAGTTAAAATTGTTAATTACATAAATTATTAAAAATAAATCATGTTTAACTAGAACGATTGTTTACAATTTTAACTAATTTATGTAATTAACAATTTTTTTGAGCGGTACATTGGGTTTGGTTTAACAATAAAAACTTATACACCTAAAACAGTTCAAAAACTTTTCATTTAAATGTTTTTTTTAAATATTTATCTAATGAATAAAAACCTCCACTTACATACACTACTTCATAAACACTTTTACTTAGGAAGACTTACGCAAAAAAAAATAAAAACACTTTTAATTTTAATTGGTTAGTGTTAGGTAATCTAACAAATTTCCCTGACAAACAAGATAGATACTTCTTATATACGAGCTGTCTAAAAATTTTGTTGGTAAAGGTAAAATATTGTTACTACCAACTAGTAACCAGACATGTGTTTATGTAAAATAAATGAAAAGTGTTTATGGCTGACAACAACACGTGTTAGCTTCAAAGGGTTTATCTTTAATGTCGCCCAAGAAAATAAATAAACGCTAATCTTAACACTTCTTGTACCATCATGTTTATTTACGTTCGATGTTGTTGTGTTTTTTAATATCTGTACGAGGTACGGTCCTGTATTACGACTACAGTTTTAATAGAAATCGTTTAGCTTAAGAGTTTACCTTCAGTAATATCTAAAGTTAAAGTATAAATGACAGAAAATGTTTAAACTAAATAATCTATTAGCAGCCAGAGAAGGTGCATTTTGTAACGATGAGTCATTTTTGTAGGAAGTTCTTTTTTGGTATGTTGAAAAATAAAAATTAATATCATATTTTTTAATTCAAGAATAAAACTGAAAAGCAAAAGAAAACTTTATTTACTCAATTTTACAATTAAACTCATACATTTACGTATAAATAATCAAATTATTTTAATAAAATAGCCAATAAGGATGAAATTTAATTTGCTAAAATGAGATTATTTTGATAAGAAAAATAAATTAGCATAATTTAACTTTTGATAAATAAGTATACCTTATTAAAATTCATTTAGTATTTACTAATAATAAGGATGAAGCAATTATTTATTCAGAGAGGTATTGCCTTTGCCGAAATTTGCTTGCCATTTTGCGCATCCTAATTTGTAAGGACCTACAACGTTGAAAATCATTTATATTCTGCACACAGTCAGGGATTTATTTTTTTATTTACAAAGTGGTCGATAAAATTCATAATTACTTTTATAAAGGTTCCACACCGGATCAATCGGAACGTACAGATAAAATTATCTATTTTTTCAAATATTTGTTCCGATATTAATTTTAAAACTAAAGAAATCTTGGATTAGTAATTTTCAAGTTATCAAATTCATAAAGTTGACTCTGCTAAACGCCATAGTTTTGTAAATACTTAGAAGAATGTTATATTTACAAAATAATTATTAAGTTTAAAAGTAAAATGGTTTAGAAATAGTACGATAAAAAAATATATAAAACTTTTATCAGTGATAATTTTTACAATTATAATGCTCATTGACTGTATATTTTATTAGTGGATATGATACATTACTTTTTTTAAAAATCACAATAACACGTTATGACCAACCATTATAAATTACCAAAATGTACCTAAAGATGACATTTTCACCATTAACAACAATCTAAATTAATAATAGATACCATAAATAAATTAGCTAATAAATAAATATTAATTTTCCAAATTATCTGAATAACAGCTTCATATGAGTGTATAATATCTAAATAACACAAATGTTGAAGATGATCCATGAATGGGAGGAATCTGGAGTTCCTGGTGGAGGACATCGTTGGTGATGGGATCCAGTATGTTGTATTGTGTGGCCTCCTGTTACGTATACTGAAGGTATACCGGACAGAAGACACTCAGGATACATTCAGTATACGTACAGGGGGTCGTCATTCAATCATCAGTATCATCAACCCAAATAGATGCTGCTACCTCCATAACCATTTCATATACGTTCTACTGCATTCTAGAACTAAAGACAATAAATTGTATTAGCTAAGTACTAAAAAGTAGACGAATAAATCTAAAATATTAAAACTCTTTATTAAGTAGAAAATATTTTGTACTAAGAAGTAGAATGTTTATGAGTTTTTTTTTCTAATTTTTAACTTTCCCCTACACATCTTTATGGAAGTTGGTGGAGTAACGGAAAAGCTTGTAGAGTGATTTAGGTTTCTCGGCCATTTTACGAGCCCTTCGAGGGTTAGTATGAGCGTAGGAAGGGTACCTGTTCATTGCGAGAAGTTTTATTGGTCTTCAGCTTTTTCTTCGGTCATAAATTTGTCAAGCCGTTCGAAATGGACCACCATCACTTGTAGGTTAGTTGCCAGGAAGCCGCGGGCCTTTCCCGCTGAACTTGATCGTTTAACTGGAAATTTACGACTGACTTCGCAGTTTTACTGCCAAGGTCTCTTCTTCAACTAAAAGGAAAATCGTGAAAAGTGGAAGATTTTTCTCAATCCCGTAACAAAAATTAAATTATCCAGCAATAAAACTAACGCTTATAAAGGAACAAACAATTAATTCCAAAGGAAAGAACTACTGAGGAAGGTCTGTACTTTTAAACGTAGATAATATATACAAATAAGGAAATGGAAAAAGTGAAATTCTTGAATGTTTGTTGATGAACAGGATTGCTTAAAAGTAAAATTGTTTACATTTAAAGTTTATAAGAATAAGAAAGGTGAAAATTACTTGCATTTTCCATTGAGAAGGAAGGCACTTGAGTTGTAGTTATTTAAAAACAGATCACTCATGTTTACTAAACTTCTGGAACAGGACCAGCTGACTGACGTCTGGTTTGGAAGCCGGTAGCTGACGTAGTGTTTTGCAGACTTCGACGCCGAGCGTCGTTGCGTTCATTCGACGCCGACGCAGATAGGGTTGCTATCCACATTTTCCTCCCACCCTCCTGCACCTAAATCCATCTCCCTCTGTCTCATGCACGTCACCATGGGCGTGTGGGCTGTTTCTTGGCAATCAACACACCTCCAACCGGCCCTCCAGGGGATAAATATGCCGTGATTATGTGCAGGTCCTTCTTCCGTCTCTTTCGTATCTTCTGCAAACAAATAATGACAGGTACCGTCGTAGTTCTGCTTCTATGTTATTATAGTGCAAGCTGTCCATACCCAAAGAATGTGACTCTACGTCGATGTGAAGAGACAATGGAAAACGGAATTGCAACTGTTCCGTAACATTCTCTGCAGTTCTCGACGGATGGCGCGTCGAAGAGGAGACTGCAGAGGCACTAAGAGGAAACGGAAGCAGCAGGTAGGAGGGGCAGGAGGATGACAGGCTTGCATCAAGATCGGTCTGTGCAGAGGCGTGGTCGGACCTGAAGAATCTTCGTGTAGACACTCAATAATCTCGCAGAGAGAAGAAAATCGTTTCGTAGTGCAAGGACTTCTTACTAAAAAGGAAAAATCCACTTAAAAAATTAATTAAAAATGTTGATGCAAAGAGAAATTATAAAGAAGGTAACAGAGGATAAGTGTTTTAACTGATTACCTACTTAACATAATCGTTTCAGTTAAAATTTTGTCTTATCCTATTAACATTGTCTTTATTTTACAATCAGATAATAACAATGTGTAATGTTACTATAGTACCTACGCCTGTACTTTCAGATATTAACTTCATCAATTTGAGCAATTGATTTTGTAACTATACAGACTTTATTTTACATTCTTCACTAGAACATCACAATATTTTATTTGTAACTACCTACGCATTCTTATAATAAACTACAGAAAAGTTTATTGGTCCTTTATAGTTTATTGTACAATTGGAAAGAAAAGATAAAATGATATGATAAGACAGAAAGTCCTATGTGTTACTTTACTTTTTTTAATTATAGATAATTATATTTTGTTTAAATAAAACCAAAAAAATAAAACAAATTCTTATATTTGATTTCTGTATGTCTGAAGGAATAAAGCAAAATGGATATTACCTGTCAGGTAGAGTATAATTATAGGTACACTGTTACAATTAATATACATTTTTTTTGTAAAACTTGTAAATGTTAAGGTTATTAAATTTTCTTCCTGATTTTATTACGTTGTTATGGATGATGTGATAAATTTGAGAAACGTTAGAGAACCAACATCAAACGCCCACACAGCTCCCTAAAAAGAATTTTCCGACGGATATGGAAAAATTGAGCCTACAGTTACCGACTTTTTTTTAAAGCTTTAGTACAATTTTCCACAAATGTTATGTATGACACTTTCTTTTTTAGAATAAGGTCTTTCGTAGATAATTAAGGGTAAGCTAATATACTTATAGAACTTAGTATGATAGATAGGTAATTGAATAAACATGATACACTATTTAGATAAAAGTGAATAATGTACTTACTTAATAAATATATAATTATATAAGTGTGTATGTATATATGTGTATTTTTGTAATGAACAATTTAAAATTGTTTTAATTATAATAAAACAAAATACTTTATTACCTCTTTATCATAATGTTCTTACATGCACCTTAAAAAAACTCTCCATAAAGGTAAGATAATTATGATTCAAATAATATTTTTGTTAAGAATTTTTAAACAAACACAGAATGTAAAAAATTGTAACAGTGTTTAAAAATATATGTATTTAACGGGATAGTTTGCATCAAAAACTGACCCTTGTGAGTAAATTACTGTCTTAATAATTATTTACTGTGTAGTTAACAAATTAAATCAGAATATAGAAGGGTACAAAAACCCTTCCAACTAATAAAAGCATCATATAAGTACTTACTATCGTGTTCAAAGTGCTTATGAAAGTATGTATTTTAAGATCTGTATTAGTCATACCAATCGATTGTGTATGTGTAAAAATTGATGTAAAAGCATTTTTATTATTCACATAATTGCAAAACAACCACTTAAATCAATGTAAAACATGAACATCAATCAAATTTGTTTGGCAACAACTGAACCACGAACAAACATAATTGATACCCCGGTTAACGACGAAATTTAGTCAAAGTGTAAACAAAACAACCAAACATTCATTACAACATATAACGTGTCGAGTTACAGTAAACCTCTTGAAAAGAATGCAGGTGGCAAGATGAAATTTTTATTATTTTTTTTACAACTTCGCTACTGCCTGCGTCTCAACTTACAAAAAATAATGGGGAACGTAATATTCTCTTGATGTTTTAATTTATGTACATGTAAACATGTGTTTTGTGTACGACGTTTACGTTTTGAAGGGATTCTATGCCTTAAGGATTAGAAAACATTAGAAAATATATTTAAAGTGATTGCCAAATTTAGTGATCCCGTTTCACATTTAGTTCTTGATCAAAAATTTGTCAAAATTACAAGATGTGGATTACTATTTCGATCTTATTAGATCTCATCAACACGCCATAGGTAGCATCGGTAAATTACTGATCAAATCAAAATCAGTTCCATCACACAGTGGCTTCATCAGGTGGATGAAATAATCAACATGACGTAAATAACTCCCCATTACTCAATTTACAACATAAAACCCCTCCATAGAGTGATTCTGTTACTTGTATTAGTTGTTTAGTTATTAAGCTACCGTGTGGTAAAACAGTTGCAGTGGATTATTAAATATAATTTTTTAAACATTTAAAGTCTCCTTCTTTTATCACATTGTCAAAATGGAGTTTCAATAGGTAAAACTTTTCATCCATTTTCAAAGCTAATATGTCAATTTGACATATATTACAAACGTTCCTTGATATTTTTTAATAAGTATTTACAATAATTGCACTGAATTATACTTAAGCTTGATGCTATTTAACTTTAAAAAAATTTGGGTGCAAGGATTGTGGAACACATTTAATAATAAAAACGCAATCAAACACTGGGATCCTTTTACAAAAAGTTGTTTATTGTCTGGACAATATGTATTTTACTAACATTTAAAATGCGTAAAACAACAACTTATACCTTATTGTAAATTTTGGGGTTGATAGAGGAAAAGGAAGGCCTCAAAGATTAAAGTTTGTGTATGATAAATGATTATTAATTAAACTTGACTTATAACGCTTTTTTAATTTTTAGATTCTGCAATAAGGAAAATTTTCCGTTGTTTCAAAAGTAATAGTTTATAATTTTAATTTTTTCGAGATACAGCAACCTAAAACCAGTCTTGCTGTCGTTGTCACTTTTATTTATTGAATAAATATGCTCTGATATGCTTTTTTATTTGTAATCCTAACCCAATCTCACCCTGCCTCTACTACTTCCAAAGGTTACAATAAACTGTGATATTTTAAATGGTTTGGATGCAATGAATAAACTTGTTTGATTAATTTTTTAATTAATCAAAGGATTAGTTTATCATATTTTCATTTTGTAATAATTTTTTAGCAGTTTATATCAGTCTGAATTAATAAACGTACAACTATAGTTAAAATGATATTTATAAATCTCCTTTTTAGAAAACAAGTTAATAAGTAGCCTGTAAAGAATAACTATAAATTTATATAAGAGTTTGATGATTGAAGTGTCCAGTTATTAGTGTACTAGGTTATATATTATATATTATATCCATATAAAACAGTACACGCATATATTAATAGTCTTTTAATTACAAAAAAAAAACTTTTTTATAAGTGTTATCTACTAACAAACCAACGATAATAGCCTTATTATATTATTGTTCTACCATTAATTATCTTGGATAATAATTACCACTAACGTCCCAGTTGGTACAAATTGAGTAATTTGGGACCTTATTAAAAAACAACTATATTATATTTTTGTATCATTTACTAAATAATCATGTTAGAAATTTCTATAAAACTGACTGGATAAATAAGTTGGACATTGAGGTCATACGAAAAATACCTAATATTCTATTAATTATGTGCATCGAAAGCGTTATTATTCAAGAACCGTGGTTAAAAGAGAACAAATATGTATTTCTAAGTTCTAAAATTTATTGCTTTTAATAATCCACCCATGAATTAATTGATTATTTTCCAATAAAACCATTAATGGTACAAATTTTTGTGCAATAATATTTTTAAGTCTCTACAGGAGCAGTGAATCCCATGATCAGTGTAGTTACGATATTGATTGATATCAAAACACAACTCAATTGTTAAGTCAGACAAAGTAATTAATTTTTCTCGTATTTTAGGTAGGTAGCTTTTTAACTCATTTTAATTATTTCGCTAATCTCTCAGTAAACATCCACTCTAGGTATACACCATTATAAGATTCGAAAGCTGTCCAATAAACTACTTACAATGTTAAAGAAAAATTTTCGGCGGCGGATACAAAGAAAACTGATGACTCCTTTGTATGGAAGCGCCTCCTACGGCGTATTCAGCAATCTGGTTTCCAATTCGAACCATGATCGACGTACTAATGACGTCATAAGATACCATCACCATCACCAATAGTCTCTATCACTTGTACAGTGTGGGGCATGTTCGTTCTATGGCGACACCACAACAACGCAAAACCGTCGGATACAAAAATTCCATTAGTTCTAACGCGATAAGGTTTCCAACCATTTCTAAGATAAAAAAATAACACAATAATGATTGAAAGTATGCCATTAAACAGAAATAATTACGTAAATAAATAACCATTGTTTTCTGAGACACTTTTTTTGTTGTTTTACTTTTAAATAACTATTAAAGCAACTTAGTTGCTGAGGTTGTATCGACAAAGAAGTCGACGAGGTAGAGTAAAACTGAACGACATTATTTGAATGCTGGTTGACAACAGTCATGGACGTTCCCATGGCCCGCCCCACATTGCCACAGCGGCAACCTATTATTCAGATCCTGACAGCAAGATAATAGCACAAGATCAAGTGTAAAAAAAGTAATACTGTAGTATGTCCCACCGGGGAACAGACTTCCATACTTAATAAAAGGCGGGTACAGAAGTGTAAGTAGTCACTTTTCGATCATCTCTTCAAACTGGTATATGGTTGGAAAGTTTACTTCTGTTGTTTACCATTGCGTTTTCTAATTAACGTACAGTTATTTTAAGAGAACTGAAATTTGAACGAATTAAAAAAAGAGTTTTAAATATATGACACACTAATACCAATACACACAGTAGAATTCACAATAACTATCTTAAATAATTACTTATTAGTTAATGATTACACACAACGAAACGTTTTTAAATATTACACTACATATGTTTTAATGTCAAGTGTCTTTAATACATTCATATGTATAACTACATTCGATACAAGTAAATGCAAGTAAATATTAAAGAAAACCATTCAATTATTTACTTTGTAGATATTTGTCAATATTAAGGATATCTTTGAACTCTTTATCGTTAATGTATTTATTTCTAAAAGATTTTTTAATTTCAAATTGTTCTAAAACATTGGTCCTTATTTTCTACGTGTAAAATTTAAAAATTGTTGTCAATTTTGTAATTATCTCCTAAAGAACCTGAACATGGGTAACTAAACGTCCCGCTTTGAGGAGGATCGTCCTCCTTTGACGATGTTTGCCATCCTCCTATGTCCTTCTTTCGTATAATAACTACCCAATTTGTCCTACTTTGTCATTGTCTACCCGAATCAAATGCCGGTATGGAAAGGGTTTTCTTTCTAATCAATGACACTTGGATAGTGGAAAAGTCAATACAAGACAATAGTCAACATTGATATAAGGATGATTTGTAGTAATTTTTTAAAATATTAGCGTTCAATAAAAATTTAAAAAAAAGACATTCAAGACAGTCAAAAATATGTCATATAAAAAGCCTAAGTTTTTTAATATATACTATGTTTGTACTATCTATGCTATAGGTGCATTGTAACTAATAGATAATAAATCGACTGCAAAAGTAGTTTATATTTCTTTTTTTTTTTTTTAGGGGTACCCATATCCTCCTGAGCTATTTTAAAATTCTGGTCACCTTACTTATCTTCACCCGTGGATAATTTTTAATTTCTTGGTCTTTGTTATGTTGTTTTTAATCGTATTTTAAAATTCATATTTATTTGACCAGTATAAAACAAGTTACAATCTTTACAGTTCAGTTTATATACAGGTACCACTTTTTTGAAAATTACTGTTTATTTGTTTGCTATTTACTAAAATCACTTTTGTGTTACACTTTGTATAATAAATAAATCTACTTTTTATCATTTTATTTGTAAAATGTGTTATAAAAGTAGTTTAGAATCGTTTTTTTTGTTTGTTTTTGATCATAGAGTGTTTTAATTAAAATTTATTAAAACATTTAAAAACGTTTTTTATGTGTAATCATTAATTAGTTTTTAAATGATGTTTTATAATTTTCCTACCATTAGTTCTATGGAATGTATTGTACTTAATATCTTGAAAAGTTTACGAAAGCCGACGGTCTACAAGAACAATAAAAGTTACTGAATTATATGGTATTTACAAATGTTATCTGGCTCGGTTACGCACTCTAAGTATCTAATTAATTTTCTTGTATCCTTTTGCAGTGTCAGTGGTATTTAACTTAACCAGTCTGTTAATATTTGTGTGGTCAATTTCAGCTACACATATTTTTCCTTAAGATACCTACGCATTTCCGAAGCAAAAAATCAAAGGTTTACAAAAGAAATTGATTGAAAGATTACAAGTAGTTTTTTTTCTAAATAAATATAACAGAGTAATTAGTTATAGCTAGCTGTATAAATATAAATAATAGTAGGTAGGTCCGACTAAAACTCAAGTATTAGATACCTAATGCTAAAATTATCGAAATGTCGTGGACAAATCTGCAATAAATTTATCCTACTACTAAAATAATTCGTTTTATAACTTATTCAGTTAGGTTTACTTACAGGTTATTCATCAGGTGATGATTTAACAACTTACATGTTAATAACATGTATTTATACTTATAGCGAATGGTAGGGGTTAAACATTAATATCACATAAAGTTAATATTGAAGAGTGGGGAGTTATTTACCTCTACTTGATCATTTAATATGTTACTTTTTTAATTGTATTTATTAATTTCAAGGGTTTCAAGTAGATTTAATTTGTATATTCAAAATTTGGTAGTTTGGATCAAAATTATGTTTATTATTAATTAAATATTCGGCATATGTCGAATCTGGTTATTTATTATTAAAGCACAAAAGATGTTCATTTATACGTGTTTGCAAAGACCTACCAGTCGGTCCTATATAAACTTTTGGACAGGTTATTCGGTTAAGACGATGCTTATTCAAGAATATTCTCCTGATAAAATACGAAATTATTAATATATTTGAAAATGTATAGAATGAATAATAATAAGTTAACAAAGGAATAGGGAAATATACAAATACAAACTATCACGAATTTTAGGCTTTAGCCATTACTTATCTATACGTATGTAAAAATGCCCAATTGTCCCACCAGTCGGCAGTACCTAAGCAGTTATTTTTTTTACATTTCTTATGATATAAGTATACTGTTGTGAGCGACAGTCCGAGGCAAAAATCAATAGTCAGCGTCGTAAATCATTCAGTACATGACAAAGTGGTGCGAGAATATTGAAGAGCTGTGTGGTTGTTTCTAGAAAAAACGCTAGAACGTTCCACAATGATACCAATAGGTGTAATGTAGTAAACCCAGTGATACAAATAAGTAATATAAATAATCATAGTTTTAATATAAAATAAATGTATATTACTGTAATTTAGTGTTAAATTAACAAGTTATTATTCAAGATTGTTTAATAAATAATAAATAAATGCAAGTAAAAAATTCGTTACAGCAGGTAAATTTTTATTCTATATTTAGCTCCCGTTAGGCATAAAATTATTATTTATAGACAGAGCAACTGAAATACTTCAAATATTTATGAATAATATGAAGTCAATTTAATCGTGCCTCATTTTTAATATTTATCTGCAGAGATAGTTGAAGTAGGTACACATTTTCATTTTTCCCTCCGCAATTTGAACGCGTGGATGTAAAGTATTTTATGATCGTGGTGAAATTTTAGTATCCTCTAAAGTTTACCTGTCAAATGTCTGCTACATTTTATGACCGCTAGCTGCACTTATCGTTTCGATACAAGTTTTACTTAAAATCTTAATCATTTTTATTTTTTACATTTAAATGTTTATAAACAGGTACCTATATTATGTATAACGTTTCCCATTTTTTATTAATTGTTGACACTACAGATAAATTGACATTGATTTGACAATCTTTACAAAATAAGAAAATCTAGGATATATACGAGTTTAAATTTGTAAGTTATACCATACATAACTAATTTATGTTCAAAATTAAAGTATATACCTATATATATATATATATTAAATATCATTTAACATCTCATTTTTATATTATCTTACTTAAAGCTAGTTTTTCCAAATTCTAAATTAAAAAGTAGGTAAAAAATATTACTAAATTACAATTAATTTTGGTCGAAGCCAGTTTTAATTGATACAAATCGTTAACTGTTTCAGAGCAGGTTCAATTAGATTCATTCAATACTTTTAGTAAATAGGACAATCGAATTGCTGTTTACTAATATTACTAAGAATTTAATTAAATTAGTGTTATATTGATAGAGCACTTACGTTAAAGTTAATTTCATTAATTGTTACTTACTAATGTATACTTGTTATAATTAAGATATGATGTTAGTTGCTCTGTTTTAGCAACTGAATGAAATAAGTAAATGAGACCGTCTTCTATTTTAAGAGATAGTTTCTGTGTTCGTTTCTATATACAGGTACCCTGCTACTACATTTTTCTGTAATTCTAAAGGCCTTGAAAGCAGCTGATTAGATTCTATTAGAAAAAATAGTTTAATTTACCTTTTAAATACACCAATGCGATATTCTGGATGAAAAGAGAAGAGGGTGGAACGGTGTGTGGCAAAGTAAAAGTGTGGGCCCTAAAATATGCGGACGGGACGATATAGCAATTGTTGCCGAGAGTGCCAAAGAGTTAGAGTCCATGCTGGGGTCATTAGAAAAGTATGTTGACAGAAATAAATGACAGTTAATACGAGAAAGACAAAGGTGATGGTGTTCAGGAATGAGGGAAAAAGAAAGAAAGATGAAAAATGGAAATTTAAGGCTGAGGAAATTGAGGTCGTTAATGAATTCAAATACCTGGGATATTGGTTCTCTACAAAAAATAGCACTGAGGGTCATGTAAGAAGACTTGCAGGGAAGGCACAAAAAGCGGCAAATGCCACTTGGGGGGTCGCAAAAAGAGCTGGTAGGGACCTACGAGACGACCGGGTTTACTTAATGAACTCGCTAGTGAGAGCGGATAGGGAAAGTTGGATAGACTAGGTAAGGTTCAAGGAAGATATTTAAGATGGCTTTGGGTGTAGCAAAAAACACGCCAAAATATATTTGGAGGAACGAGTTAGGCGTAGAAGATATAGAGTACACAATTAGGGAACGAATTTGCAGGTACTTAAAAGAGATTGTAGGGATGGGTGAGGGAATATGGCCTAAAGTGTGTCTAATCGAGGAAATGAGAGGTGTAATAAACAAAAATGCATCAAAATGGGGAAAAGCGGTGTGGGATATGTTTGCTGAGATGGGTGTAACGGATGTGTGTAAAATGATTTGGGAGGGAAAGAGTGGGGAAGAAATTTATAATAGATGTAGAGAAGGGTTAAATATGTGGTGAGAGAAAAAGTTGGAGGAAGAGTGGGAGGCAATTACAAATTCATCCTACAATCAAATGTTTAAAGAACTAATGCCAGGTAACGGAGGGGCGGAATATTTAAACAAAACAAATAAAAATAAATACGATAAGGAAATGTGGCTGAAAATTAGATGCGGGAATATAGGGAGAGCGAATAAGAAGGGATATAGGGACTGGGAATGTAGGCTCTGAGGAAACTTTAGCCCACTTACTTTGTTGTGGAGTAGCGATACAGAGTCAGGGTGAAAGAGTTAAAGAGTTTATGAGAATATGGAGAGGTGACAGGTGTGAACAGGAACTGGGGGGACTAATAATAGAAATGCTGAGAGGAGAAGTGTGCAAGGAAGTATGTGAGTATATAAGGGTAAGTGAAGAAAAAATGAGAGAGAGTAAATGAATAGTGTTAAGTTAAAACATTGTAACATAGTATGTAAGTAGTTTAAAGCTCATTGAGAGAAATAAATATATATATAAATATATACACCAATGTAGCTTAGTGGCAAAAGCATTGGCGCGTAAAGTGAAAGATCCCGGGTTCTAGTCCCGGCGAGTGCGTGACAACAGTAACAAAATTTTCCTTAATTGTATGAGGTAATCTGTAGTGAATATAAATTAATTCAGTAATTAATATCGCATTGACGTATTTACAATTTACCACTACTAATAATTCTTCAAATATTACATTAGATGCATTGAAACTAATTTGTTTTAATTCAAGTTTAGAATTAGAATCTAATCAGCTGCTTGCAACATGTAAGATTGAGATTCCATTTTATTAAGTTGATTTTCCGTTGGTTGTCCATTTGAGGCAGATGGGTAAGATATTTAACTAATGAATCAAAGAAGCACTTTTAAAATATTTCAAATTAGACTTTATTGTAAACTATACTCTCTAATTTATTGTTTCAAGTAATAACTCTTACTTTTGATAAAGACATTATTATGTCGAAACAAAAAATATTGAAACATTTTAAAAGTGATTCCTCAATTCTTACAAGAATGTTTAATAAAAAAAGCCGACCAGTACTATAATTTCTATTTGGTATATTTATGTACAAAATACGAGAATTCAAACAACAGTTAAAGTTCTGCTTTCAAATGTCCAAGCAAACAATTAATAAAAGACAAATGGGTACTTTTAAATTTCTTCGCGATCCCATAACTTTCTCGTTCCTGGTAAATTTGTATCTTTCAGTGTAATCCATTAAAAAAAATAATAAACACCGATCACAAAATGAATGAATCATGCCTTTCTGGTTATCAGATAACCTATTACTAATTTTGTTCGACATTAATGTCATTTATTCCTTTTCGGTTTAGGGTGAGACGTCGCGTCGCGTCGCGTCGGTCGGCTAGGAATGGTTCACGTCTGTCAAAGGGATCGTTCGGATGCATTTTTCTTCGGAATTCTTTTGAGAAAATACATTATGGACGCGTGCATATGTGCCTCCAAGTTGTTCGTTCCTTTTCTTTTTGTTATTCCACCGAAGCGCACCCACACTATACATACATATATAATCAAACACGCAAAAAATACATGTGCATACGTATGTATGTATGTATATACATATGTATATGTGTATGTGAAGGCATATGTAACCTCTAGAATACATTCTTTATAAAGCATGACAAGGCTCATGCTTCTTTGCTGTTTTGTACCATTCGTTCGACGGTAACGGATAATAAAGTTCATGTGTTTGCGAGCGAGAGGAATTATTTTTTAAAGAGACCGGGATGCCGTTTCGGCATATTTAAGCTTGAACAAACGGCCATACAGGACCGGCTTCACCCGATCAAATGGTTAAAAAAATAAACAAAATCTATATTTGCATGGAAATGTCATATTCATGGTTTATTTTAAATACCCGCTTTGTTTCATCATATTTACAGAAGTATTGTGCCTAAAAACATGAAAACTATAATAACTAAATTCATCTGTTCGAAGCTTTTTTCGTTATAGACAACAGTTAAAAAATCCAACAAGAAATATTATACGCATTACGGTTATAAGTTATTAAGTTTATTAATTCCATTTCCCTTATTCATGTTCCTTTCCTGTGCCAGTACCCTACCAATTATAAGTGACAATATTGACAATAAGGTGGAGGTGTAATGTTTTCCTGTTTTGTTATAGAGAGTGAGCTATTGCAAAATGAAGTGACTATATACCACAAACAATATTTATTGTAACAGAATTTTCGCTATACTTGGAAAAAGGTACTTTTAACTAAAAATCAATTTAGATTTAAATAAAATCAAATGTTTCAAGAATATATATAATAAAGGATTAAAAAAATAAAATTGTTCCCCATGCCCAATAGGTTTGTCGTTATAAGTAGAAGATTTTCCCTGTAAGTACGTAGAAGGTCCATGAAGATATTTAAAATTTGAAATTCAACTAAAATCACTGTTTAACAAATTCTTTAACCAGGAATAGATTACTTCGCTACAAGGACAGGGCCGTCCTAAGATAGTCAGCGCGAACTATACAATAGTATTAGAATCTGGAAAAAATTAATTTATTATTATTATTATTAGGCCCGGCGCAAACTGAGACGCAGCTTGCTGACATGACCAGGGTGAGTCACGGCGGTAATTTAGGAAGCACAAAAGGAATAGTAACCTGGTTAGGTGGCACCGCAGCGTGACGTGACATAGTTTATACACACAGAGACCGATGTGTCGCAGCTTTCATACCGCAGCAGGTTTTTAAAAATCACGGCGTCTTTTTATATGGTTTAGTCCAATTAGCCCATTTTTGAAAATTTGACAGTGACTGCTTAACTGCTATAGCTGAATCAATCTGCGCAAACAAAACAACGTTCCAACCTGTCATGTTTATCGCTGTAACTGAAGAATTTGCCGTGACTCACATCACTTTGCGTTACCAAACTGCGTATCATTATGCGCCAGGAATACGTCGGGTTTGGCCCGCATGTCACAGTTTCTCAGAACACGGCGTCTCTTTACATATAGTCTAGTTTAATTAGGATTTTTATAAGAAAAGAACAATAAATTTTTTAATTTTTTGCAGTAACCTCTTATTTATCATGCGAAAACCCACCCCCTAAATGAAGTTAACGGTGTTTCATTTATGTATCTTGTAAACAGGGGAAATTACTGAAAAACAAAACACTAAATAGAATTCTGATCCAATTTTCGATGTTAAGAAAATACGTCTGTTTTTCGCCGGGTAAGGGCACAAAATTTATACAAAATTAAAAAAGAACGTGATAGAATAGTAGTTGGTTATTTTTGTATGTGATAAGGGTAGCCCTGTACAAGAAATGAATAAACATTTGAATTAAAACGAAGATCAAACACTATCTATTTTTTTTGTAAGATTTTACAAGGTTACCAGATTTCAATTGCAAAGTGAACCAGCGCAGTTCTTTTCAATTTCAGTAATTAAAATTATAAATTTACAAAACGTCAATTTCATTGCTATAAATCACAAAATATAAAGTACGTATTTAGTATTTAGTAGATGCTTCTATTTAGTGGATAAGGTATTTCACTTTTCTTATTTACTTAATATTTTATAAACGTCTTTTAATTTCATTGGGATTCAGTTCCACTAAATATATCTTACTGTAAATGGCTTACAACGAAATATAAACTTAATATAAATATGGAATCAACGGAAACAACTACTCCGAGGGCTAATACCCCTACCGGCATTGAATTACACTGCTGATTCCGATGGATTCTTAGACGAAGATATAACATATTCAAGACCTCATTGGTCAAAACCGGTCGGTGGATATGGCTTTCGGTGCGCTGTGCCTACTGTGTAGGAAGCATTCCAAATGTGGGATCTGTGATCCTTTATAATTAGACGAAAAAGGATTTTAATACCTTATTTTTTGGAAATATAAATTAATAACTTCCTCAGAATTGCGTCAGTGCGTTTAAGTGAAAAGTAAATTTAGCGAAGCCACCAACAATGTTCGAATTTACGGTGGAAAACGGCAATAATTTCCCTCCGGTGTATTCTTATGTATGGTATGTTCTCGCGTGCCACTTTCCAATACGACTTCTTCGAGAGAAAACTGAACTGTGCGGAATTGGCCGGGAAATAAGGTGATATACTTTTATTGTGGGTACTTGAAAGGTTTACGACGACGACATCCAGCGGGGATCGATCGTTTGCAACGTCGCGATGAAACGCCGCTTCGGACGATTTTTATTTATTGTGTGTCTTGCATTGCATCCAGCGAGAATCGTCTATTTTCTCAAATTACCGAATTCATGACGCGATAACACCACAATCTAAAACGGAACGGTTGTCTCAGCTTTTATCTTGTAGAATATTCATAGCTCTATGTTGATGTAATTCCAATATTTAAAAAGAAACAAACTCTAACAAGGTACTGTCTGTTTCGTTAAAGAGAATCTATTAATTGCCCACAAAAGTGATAAGAGATTCTAACAGCAATCCGAGTATACTAGCGTGTAAAAGAGGTATTAAGGAGTAAAATTTCAAAAATTACTCTAAAAAAAGTTATCACCTTTTTTTAAACGATGTCTAAACGTTGCAATTTGCATATAAAAATATGGAATCAACAGAAACAACTACTCCGAGGGCTAATACCCCTACCGGCATTGAATTACACTGCTGATTCCGATGGACTTCTATACGAAAGTATAACATATTCAAAAAAGAAGGAATTAAACTCCTTATTCGTCTAAATTTTAAGATCAAAGATCTCACATATTGAACGCGTCCTATCAAGTAGACACAACGAACCGAAAGCCACATAATGAGACCCGATAGGTCAAAACCGGTCGTGGGATGTGGCTTTCGGTTCGTTGTGCCTACTTGTTAAGACGCGTTCAAAATGTGAGATCATTGATCATAAAATTTAGACGAATAAGGAGTTTAATTCCTTCTTTTTTGAATATGTTGCAATTTGCAGTTTATTTATCTCGAAAAGTGTTAAAATCTTAATGACCCAATGAGATTATATGTAGATAATTACAGGACCTTTGAAATAATATTTGTAACGTCTCGATCGAAACTACTTTCACCGAGAAGAACGAGTAATTTGTTTGAAAAATACAAAATTACAATATTATAATTGCATTTGTGCAAAAAGTGTAAGATTAACAAAATCCCTCTTTGGGTCACATATTCTGCATAATCATCACTACTTTTTGTTTGAATTTGGCGAAGTTATGAATTTTTCTAATTTTACCCTTTTTTTATAGATTTTCACTTTTTTTCTCAGTTAAAATCACTCCTCAAGTTTTATTTTAAAGGTGTTACAATTATCTACATATTTTCTCGTGGGGGCATTACAATCATATTAATAAAAGTGGAAATTGCATTGTTTAAAAACAACTGACCATTTTTGTTTAAAACATGTTTGATATTTTACTCCTTGGAACTTTATTACATGGTGGCTATACTCCGATTCCTATTAAAAAATTTAATATCAAAAAATCTATTTAGACTGGCCCATAAACAGTTACTTTAAAACTAGATATCAGTATTGAATAATATTCCACATATAAATAACGACAATTAAATCTTAAATAAATAGTAATTTGTACCAAAATTTACGTCCGCAACAGCTGATCGTGAATCAAAAATAAAAGAAGACAAAAAAGTAACATTAATTGAAACAGACGTTGATAAAATAATTACCTCTATTTATATTTATATTTTTAAAGGTCATAATTTTATTTTTATTGTGCTCGTATACGGTAGCTCATATTTCGTAATAGAAGCAATTTTTTATTGTGTTTTAATTAACTGATCTCTATTTAAAGATAATCGTATAATACGGTTCATCAAATTACAGTTAATATGTCTACAAAAACTGAAATTATAATGTTGGATAATTTACTTAAATGGCCTATAAATGTCACAACAATTTAATGGAAGAACTTGGTCATGTTTGTTTTTTAAAAAGTAGATATTTCAGGATGATAGCAGGGGGGATGATGGTAAGAACAATGGATAATATCATTAAGGATATATAAATTTTTCAATTTGTTACGTTATAATAATAAAAAACATCGATTGATACCATCACCAGCCTGCATTATATTGTTACTGAATGCGACTCAATGTCGTTGTATACTTAATTTAATATTATTAATGCTACCGAGTTCCCTTCAATATTTCATAAAACTTGTGAAATTTATTGGGGTATTTAAAACTGATTATCATTATGCAATGACCCTGCTATACTTTCTTACCTTATTCGGTTCATAAGATTGTTTAAGTAAAACATATTCAAATTTAATTAAATTATCTTTTAAATAAATCGCGATTGTATAATTTGCCGACATCCGGAATTCAATTTAACCTGTATCGCAATTTCCCCGTCCAATTGCACCTGTAATCGTTTTAAACGATCTTTGTTGCAAAATATAATAAAGAGAAAATGTCAAGACAAATAAAAACAAATCGCGACCGTTCAAAGTCAACTGGGCGCACAAAACAGGACTTCATGATCTAGATAAGGCTCCATCCAGAGTAAACGACCCTAAATGTAACACTTGGACAATTTTCTACTATCCCTTGATGCAAAAAAGGCCTGAACTGCCTCCGCATACGGCTCATGCACTTTGCCATTTTATGTCTCTGTGTCACGCATCAATGTGTCGATGTTGTTAAGCTCAGGATTCATTTGCAAAGAACACGCGGAATGGTAGGTAGGTAGGTAAACTGGACCCGAACCGAGTAAACTTTTTCGAATTTCCTTAGACGATCATTTAACTTTTAACATTTTTTCAAGAGATAAAGTAGACGAGATGTTTATGTTAAAACGTTACACTTCTTTTAGTAATAATAGTTACATGTAGGTATTCCTGTTGTGCGGATATGTGTGTGGTTTATTCCTTACCTTTCAGTCGATAAGTAAAGTGTTCTCTGGGCGGAACGTAACATGTCTTAAAGCCCCCATATTGTAGTCTTTCAAGGTCAGTAACAAGGTACGTGTATTTATATATGTCTACAGACTAAGGCGCTGATGGTGCCCGTTAATCTTCACGGACAGATAAAGCCATGTCATGAAGGGACATGAAACCAATAAGTTCGGTGATAGGTGCGGCCGAACAGACGGTATCAGCCTTTGCTTTCATTTCTTCATCGTACCTACGTGTGTTGATAACAGCAAAGTGGGTAGGATTGAATTAATATTTACGTACGATGAACGGTTGATAAAAATGGTTGTTACGATGTATTTGAAGTAGAAGATGCAAAACATGAAACGATTTTTTATTTAAATAAATACTAAATACAAAAAATCAATAATTGAACCGATGAGGCTTTAATTTCTTGTAACTCCATAATAATAAAAAAAAACACACACACGTAATGTTTAAGTTACCAAACTTTATTGTAAAAAACCACAATAATTATTTCGCCGATATAGCGGCTTCTTCAGGTGGAAGAATAATATAACTTAAAACTAGGATACAAACAGACTTATATATTAAAATAAAATAGATAAGAGCCCTAGGGGTATAAGTTTAAGGGAAGGTACTAAAAATTAATGTTTAATAGCGGTGATTTATTTAATTCTAATTGATCATTTAATATAGTGCCTTTTTTGTTTAATTTATTTATTTCTATGCATTCTAAAAGATTTAATTTCCGACCTTTGTTTATAATCGTCGTTAAAATTATGGTTGTTAGTTATTAAGTGTTCAGCATATGTTGAATTTGTGTTTCGGTTTTCCTAACTTTTCTTGTGTTCTTTTATTCTTTCCTGAAATATTCTGCCTTTCTTACCAATGCATGCCTTGTAAGAATCACACACAAAATCAAATGGAATTCTGTGGAAAATGACCTTAATAAAGCGCTTAGCCAAAAATTTCACATAAAACATTTAAAAAGCGATCTTTTTCAGTGTATTCTGATGAAGAACAATCGTAAAAGCAGTTTGTTTTTTGAATAATACCTACATTGTTTTGAAAACGTTTAACGAGTAAGAAATTCTCAAATTTCACAACAAATTAAATTTCTTGGACGTAGAAATTCCAAAAATAGACAAATTAAATTATAATGTTTTTCGCAAATCAACCTGTACAGATACAGCAAATTTACTAAATCTATGCAAATTAAACTAAGCGCATTTCATAGCATAACCCATACGCTCGCTTATGTACAATTCCCACTAAATTGTTCAAACATTAGTGTCGATATATTCACCCAATCATATAGTATTTATGTCAAAAATTCGATAATCTGTATAATGATAGCTTAGAACCGCAATCTTTAGCGAAACATTAGCAATCTAAACAAATAGAATTACAAAATCAAAGTCCATTTTTTCCCAACCTAATTTCAAACATATCAAACAAATCATTTTGTGAAGGTCATCTTCATGCCAAAAGACTTGACGGACATTATGTTTATTTTGCTATTTTATAACAACAAATACGAATTGTAGAGTTTTGGAATTTGTGCATTTTTTTAGTGGTAGAGTGGTATCAAAATTGTGTTGTTTTTATTCATAAAAGTGAAAACAGCTAATACACAAAGTGTATCAGTCACAATTGATTATAAAATTGTTATATTATAATTATATGATTTAACATTGCTGAATGAAATAAAGAAAAAATAGAACGCCAATATTAACTTTATTACTTTGTTTCATGAGTTTGGTTTTTAAATCGCTAGAAATTTTCCCCTAAAAACTGAAAAGTAAAATGAAGAACTGATTACGAATTAAAGCAATTTCAAAAGGTAACGGATACCGCGATAGCTTAATAGATAAGCTCATTATAATAAACAACAAAAATAACAACTGCAACTGTTCAAAATTCAGTTCCCAAAACACAAATTCAGAATATAATAATTATAATAACAACACTTTCAATAAAATAAAATTTGTAAGATGATGTAAAAATTAGATCATCATAGCAGCTTATAAAAACAATTTAGGACGTCTTTTAGTAAATAACAAAGAACAAAATGAATTCAACAAATAAGGAATATACCACATTAATAGAGCTCCACTTTTGGTAGAAGTATCAAAAACAGAATAACAGAACGTAAATCCATTCTAAGTAATAAACTATTTGTATTAACTAAAAAAAATTCAACTGTTGGGCACTTCTGGTTACACCGGAAGTTGATGTCAACTTTCTTTCTTGTTTTAAATGGAATGGTATATTTTTTACGATGAATTCCTATGAAACATAAAATTTTAAGGTGACTTTAATAACCAACTTGTATGCCTACGATGAATAGATTCTGAGATAAATGAATTTATTGGAAAAATGATTGCACCGCAATCCAAACTATAAAAAACCAAAACATCCAAAAACAATGACTTAGAATGTTGAAATTTTTACTAGTTATAGCTAACGTCACGCCAAAACTAAGCTTTATAATTTGTACAGGGCGTTCATAAAAAAGAATCCAAAGTTGACGTTAGCCTTATGACTTGGCTATAACTAGTAAAAATTTCAACAATCTAAGTCATTTTTTATGGAAGTTATGATTTTTTATAGTTTGGGTTGCTATGCAATTTTTTTCCAATAAATTAAATTATCTCAGTAACTATTTATCGAAGGCATACAAGTTGGTTATCAAAGTCACCTTAAAATTGTATGTTTCATACGAATTCATCGTAAAAAATATACCATTCCATTTAAAATAAGAAAGTTTATATCAACTTCCGATATAACCGGAAGTGCCCAACAGTTGAAATTATTTTAGTTAAGTAAACCATCCTTGATAACCCCTAATCCCAACTCCCAAATTTTCAAATATGTAACATTCTTAGTTTCCCTAAAACGTCTAATGTACCACTCAGTTTGAATGACCCTGTATTGTCAGTAATAGCAAATTGATTATATCGTAAAAACATAAAATAAAGATTACGTGAATATAAATTAGGAAGAATAATTCCACGGCCTTCGTTAATTGAAAACGATATATTTAACGTCTAGAATTCCGTCGAACTAAAACCAGGCGCAATAAGTACGAGTATTTACATTACATTATGCATCATGTTGTTGGTAGGCAGGTACGCGATTCGCGCGAGTCTCCTTAATTACGTCGCTTTTGTGCGTTTTAATTAAAAAGCCTTTTTGCACAGCTATTCATTTTAAAATGTTCACAGTGTAGCATAATTAAATGCGGTGACATTAGCTACGAAGACTAGCGGTAATTTCACCTTAGGTACTTACTTACTTACTTACTTGCCAGGCATCGTCAACTCCCTGTGCCTAATGTGCCATCTGATCGAAAAACAAAACGAAAATAACTCAAACTTGTATTATGCGAAAATTACTTACATACGAAGCCCAGGGGAGCAATTAGGTAGCTATAGCATCCTGACTGATAATTTAGATAAAGATTTCAAAGTAAAACTAAACCCACCGCGATGGGTATCTAAGTACATCTTTTGTAATAAACATTTCGTTAGCAAGTATTCATGTGATTATTACCAATTCAATGAGAAATTGTGTCTACGAGAAAACAATTATTTATAACTGTTATCAGAGAAAATAGCAAACACATTTTTTCAATATAGATATATCACAGATATGATTATACATGCCGCATCCCTTCATATATATATAAAAGTTAGCGACACTCCAATCATTGTTGCACAGGCTAATTAATGTACCCCTTTTTAAAGAAAAGTTTAACGTATAATTAAATAAAATTTACGTAATTGTTAAAAATAATGGTTACAATAAAAAATGTATAACTCAACTTCTAAATAAAACATAAACAAAAAGTCTAGCACACCCGTGTAACAAAGAAAATAAACAAAAATCATTTATTTCGTTAACATATTTAGCCAACATTTCCAAAAGAATTGGAGAACGTTCGAAACGTGTATCGAAAGTCTTGTTTCGTATGGAACAAATAAAAATTAGAGACAACGTACGAGGATGGATCAAATATAAACGAGCCTTTGTTTATAAAACATTTATTTTGAAAAGTTTCACAAAAACACAAGTTTCTCTATTATTCGACATACCCTCCTCATAAAAAACTTAATACGAATAATTATTCGTTGCGCAACGCTGCTATGCACCTCTTTCTCACTCATTGTCATTAACCAAGCTATTAATCAAACGAACGCAGCAATACGACGCGCCATTTCCGTGCCACCTTGTATTGACAAAATACAAATTACAATTTATATTAACACATATAAACGGTTTTTCTTGAAACTTTACAAAGATTAGTGTTTTATTTCATTATAGATAAAAGAGATAAAAATTCAATATTAGGCTACAAGCTAAAATGTGGTTATGTAAAAAGTGTACATAGGACAGTCTGGTAGATCTTTCCAATAATGAATAAAATAACATTTTAAAGCTTATAAACTAAAAAAAACTGACATTACAACTAATGACTGAAAATCATACTATTAACAAAAGCCAAAAATTAAATATATTTGGAATCTGCGACATATAAACTGACCCACATGCTCAAAGGGTAGAAGTTGTGGACTTATGTAATGATAACGAAAACCCTCCTTGAAAGTATGTTTTATTTTGAGTCTTTCTGTTTGTTATTAATACATTTTTAGATGTATTTATTTTCATGTTGGCAGATTAATAATACAATGATTTGGTTATTATAAAATATTCATTAAGTGTATTATTTTAAAACAATTGGTAGTATTTGATGTTTTAATGGTTACACATATGTTGACAGTGACATTTCAATAATTATTTGAGTATTCCTTATTATTAACAATAATTAAGAATGTTTCGGGGTAAAGCTATTTTTGATTAAATAAAGAAAGTATACCCATTAAACACAGGAATTGTTCTATAAAGAATTTTCATTAGATTAAAATAAAATTTCAGCGCTGTTCTCACATTCTTTGATAATAATAAAGACATCAGCGATAATTTTGTTTTTCACTTCATGACATTCTGTACACTGCGAATGGTTTTTCTCAAAAGTAATTTATAGTGTCTAGTGTATAAATGACGTACCTCGAGGAGCTTGTGTTGTTAAGTGCCACATAATAACAGTCAATGCAAGTATTGATATTGTAGAACTGTAATGCTTATTAAAAAGTGAGGCAGCTATTTTTAGAAGAACAATTCATATATCCTGTACATTTGAACACATTGGCTTATATTTTTATTTCATTTTTAACTCTTTTTCCCCCTGGATACATGAAAAAGGGGGGTAGTTCCTATGTATAAGAATTTCAGTTTCTGCTCCAGTGTTGTCTTTAAATAGGAACTTCCGTTAGAATAAGGTAAATTGGGTACAAATTTCTTAACAATTTTGAAAGAAATTTTATCCGTTGTTTTGTTTCTGAATTTTACTTTAGGCGACTTTTGAAGTAACTAATAGATAATTATTTTGTTCTAGTCAGGGATTCGTAACCAAAGGGTCTATGCGGGATCCTGCTGTGAGGAGGAGGTAAGGAAATGTTTTTGTTCTATTCCTAGTCAGTCTTGAGTGATTAAAAAAATAACTAATAAAATATATATTCACATATATATTAATAAAACACCAATTTGGTTAATTTCCATATAATTGTATAATCACTTCACTATCTTTGTTATTCTTGAGTAATTTGCTTAGTGTTATTAGTTTTAAAAGCTACCAAATCCTATCTTCACAAAAAAACACACTCAAATTACGCAAAGCATTTAATAGACCATGACCATGTTTTTAATGATAATTTTGAAATTTTGCATACCATATACAATACCTAATAGTATTAAATTGTCTATATACTATATGGTAGCTTTTACAACAAAGATAAAATTGATTGATATGGTTATACAATTATATGGAAATTAACCAAATTGGTGTTTTATTAATATTCATAATGAATTTCCATCAAGTAAATGTAGATTCGATTATACATATATTCACATTTTGATATATCTGATTTAAAAAATCGAAAAATACTAGTTGGCTTCATTGGTTTTGAGACTCTCGGAAGTCTTGAAAATGCGACCCCAGAAAAGCGGGTCACATTTTAGTTCGCCACCGAAGAATACATCGGAAATGATTAACTATTTTCTTTTCCGATTCTTTTTTTCAACTCTCCATCTTCGTACATTCGAAAACTGACAACACTCGAAAAAGATCGCAATCAAATCATTTTCGATGTATTTTTCAAACTCGAACTTGAATCTGACTCCAAATTTGTCCTAAAATACTGAAATTTCAAGATATCCTAATCTAAAATTGAAAAACGTCAAATTGGAGTTAGAATATTTCAAAATCTGGCTAAATTATGGCAGCAGATTCTAATTCATCGATAGAAATGGCTACTGTATTGGCTGTTCTGTCTTTTGATATCCTCTTAAAAAGACCAAAAAAATCCTAAAATCCTGCCTTGCTGAGGCAATTCTAAGACTATATTTGGACTCAGCATTGCAAATTACATCGTAATTGATTTCCCTATTGTTTTTTCCTTTTCAATCCCTGATTTCGTTACCCTATGTTATTATAGCAGTCCCGCATTCCTCCGGAAATCACTGTGTATATAATACGTGTCTTATGAAAAAAGTAAGAAACCGCGTCGCGCCTTGTCGCGTCACACTACCGCTGCAGTGTCGTGCGAGAATCCAAGCTAAGAAGAAAAGAAGAAGATGCGACTGCCAACTCATACGTTACAGTCATAAAATTGGGATTATATGTAACGAAACGGCTTTAAAAATCCTCACAGTATGTTAAATATTCGCGATAACTTAGGGGCAATGCATTGGAATAGCTCAGACCGTTTGTCGGCTTACTAAATTAAAGAGAAAACGACTCTATTAAATTGCCAACGTATAATTTTACCTTCGCAATTATTATCTCTGCTTTGTGTTCTAACGTTATTAACTTCATTTCAGTTATGTTAACGTACAACGGACCGACCATCGAATTGTTATAATAACAATAAAAATGACAATCTAGAACTGCCTAACAACTGCACGGATGTATACATGTATTTTGCGCCTTGTTGCGTACATTAACTTAAACGGAATATCAAATTTAACAATTATCGTACGTTATTAATGCCAATTGTACAGCTTTTGCCTACTACGTTTACGTTCTGCAAATAGTCCATGAGATTTGCAACAGAAAAGACGGTGCCAATTGCCTTTCCATATACGTTTGGATAAATGGAACGTAAATGAAGATTTATGGACATATTTGTGTCAATGTAAAATCTAAAATTTACTTTACCGATTTAAGTACTACTTTTTACTAGTGTGCGGCCATGACTTTTGCGTTTTTATCTAAGTATACGGTAGCATGCAATATGATTCTAAACGATTAATCTATTTTATTTTATATTATTTATCTTTTAATGGCGTACTTGTAGATACCTTGTGTGCACATGGATAAAAAAATGATTATCATAAAGTAGTGGAACACATGATTATTTGGTATATTATCTGTAGGAACGAAAAAAATAGTAATCAGTACAATGTCATAGTTAAAAAGTTGATTTTTTTATTATTTCAAATATTCATAAATAAAATGAAGAGTTAATACTTATGTTACTATAATAGTAGTAGTCTACGGTAATCATTTTTTGTCTCCGTGTTTAAGAAAAGTCTTTTGGGTTCGATCTTTCTATAATTGTGTGTGTCAAAGATTCATAATAAAAACAACAATAAAGCAGTCATTATTTACGATGTAGAAACAATTATTATGTTTTTGGTCAGAAATTTATACGTGAATTGACACATATGGGCTGCGTTGTTGATTCATCTCGACAAGTTTAGATACCTCAGTCAGACCTTTTCCAGTTTAATATCTTCTGTAACATCTAAAATCCACTAGATGGCAACAATTGCCTCTATGTTGTTATTAAATTAACTGTTCTTTACGGAACATTACGGCTTGGTCGGTAATTTATCGAGACTTCCTATGGTATACTGATGAGTTTCTAGCAAGAGCGAAATCGCGATCCGTGTCTGGTGGTTTCGATAAATTTCTGACCAAAAACATAATAATTGTTTTTGTTAAGCTTTACGTGAATTCACGTATGTGGGCTGCGTTGTTGATTCAAATGGACAAGTTTAAATACCTCAGTGAGGACTTGTCCAGTTTAATATCTTCTGTAGCAGCTAAAATCCACTAGATGGCAACAGTTCCTATATTATTCTCAATATCCAGCTATATTTTAAGTATCTCTATCCTTTTTTGCTGAATCTTCCGATCTCTATTTCTTCCGATTCTTACTACCCTTAAGTTAATCAGTACGAAGTAGATAGTCCAGAACAATTCATCGAACTGCATCAATTCACCGCACCATAGTTGTTATATATGTTAGTAGAGGGTGGAATTTATGTTGGCTGAGGGTGGAATTTCCCTGTTCGCAACCCGATCACACATGGTCATATAGGAGCGCACGTATCGACGCAAAAGACGGTTACGCAACAGACACTTAGGCAGAACGTTACTGACTAATGTATGAGATAGGGTAGAAATTAAGCTGTGAATGTCGTTAATAAATAAATTATGGAACTACCTCAGTCTGTTATTAATTATCTTTATATAAACTTTAAATTGGTCCGTTACATATATTGTATATATTGTAAACAGTTCTTTAATAGAATTATTAACAATTCTGCAATTATTTAATAAACAAATACCTTAAAATTTTAATTAGGACTTACAGGAAGTTTGACATGATAAACCACAGAAAATCAAAGTCCACTCCAATTTATCGTATCGCGTGAAACACCTAACTTTTTGGTTCTTTTATTTCGCTTAAAAATGTCAGAAACTTTTTTTTTTTGGTATCTAAGATAAGGATATTTTGAAGTTTGAATATATAGAGGCAATTATGAGACCACATTTAGATTCAGCATATCTGCTTCAGAAATGGCTAGTCTTATATAGGTGATAACAAAGTTGAATCAAACACTTGGCTATATTTCACTAAAGTTTTTATTAAAACAAATACATTCAACAATCGTTTCGCCCAAAAGCTATTTTCAAGAGTAATTTAACAGTACCGAGTATTGTTAGTATTGTTAAAATGAAATAGTGAGTATTGTTAGTATTGTTAAATTACTCTTGAAAATGGCCATTGGCCGAAACGATTGTTGAGTGTATTTGTTTTAATAAAAGCTTTAGTGAAATATAGCCAAGTGTTTGATTCAATTTTGTTATTAATCATGTTTCACAATGAATTCACCATACAAACTTCGGAACTTACTATCCATATAGGTGAGTTGTTATCCGGGCTGATGGGTCTTGGTCTGTTGTCCCTAGACAACTAAAACCAAGACTCTGGTCTTAGTTTCCTAATCCACATTGAATTGTGTTATCAGTGTTATTAGATAAAATTGCATCAATTGTTCCTATAGTTTCTTAAAGGCGGAAAAGTGTTTTTTTTTTCAGTGAAATTGATTCTCCGTGTTCGAAATAAGTTTGACTCCAAGGAAATCGTTTACTGTAATTAATTGTAACATGTTTAAATTACAAATCCGATGACCCAGAGAAAGGGCTGAATGGGGTGGGCCCCTTCTTGCCTCATTTTTTTATTATAACAAATAAAACACAATTACACTGCACTGTCACTAAATTTATTTAAACAGTTCAAAATGACATTGTAAGTTGAAACATGTCCAGTTGAAAAAAAATTACTAACAGTGCAAAGTAATTGTGTTTTATTTATTATAATAATTTAAGTCACAAAGTAGAAACCAAAACTATAGAGTTTTTAACAAATATATCATCTTTTTATGTTCGTGTTCAGTTATTATACAATGAATGTATTTAGAATCTCGATAAATTAAGATTCAAGGAAAAGGTTGAATAGTAGATTTTTAACAGCTCAACTTGCCCTGGCGTACCCCTGATCCTTAGAATGTTCCCTATATTTATAGGTATTAGTCATTTGTTTTTTTATTCTTCCTGTGCGTTAATTAGAGAACGGCATTAATTAAAGTAATTGAATTTGGTCGATATTTTACTTATTCTTGAAAGAATTTTCTAATCAAGATGCTTTCGAACTCGTAAACAAGCACGCGAATAGTAGGGAAAAATACAATTTTAACGTCCGACACGTCCACCTTGTTGCCTTTTACTTGTATAGGATCCAATTTGTGCGAGGGACGTGTAACTGGCGAACAAACTAAATATATGGTTCCAACAAAGTCTCGTTCCGTCTAGGCACGTAGCTCTTTTTTTTTTCTTTCCGAAACAAATTTAAGGAGATGAGGGCGGGCAAAGTGTAAAGCCGTGAGCCGAGTAAAAGATTGGTTTGGGATTAATAAGATGGCCGGGCTTTCCTGAAATTGAACGGAGGCTCCCAAGACGGTTCCCCTCCCGCTGCCCACGATCCGGTAGTTAAATGGTAAAAACCAGAATCATTTGATCATGTCTGTCTGTCCGTCCATCCGTATGTCGTTGCACATTTTTAAATACATATACGTTTACAAATAAATTCTTCCAATAAAACTGTTCAAAGAATATTTTTTGCATCTTAAAATACCTTTCTTTAAGTGAAGAGGGGGAAAAAGTTTTTTTTCGTATCAATATAAAATTTTTAAAAATAAATTGTTCTACATACCACTTTTATTTTGAAGTGCAATTTCCAAAATTGTAGTTTGCCAAGTGCTTCCCTTTGGTATTTGCAAGCTCGTTCATCCAAATATCTGAAAAAATTAAATCAATCAAAAATCAAGAAAGGTATTGCGACATAGTTGTGCAGAAAATAAGAATCGCCTGTGTATGTTATAATTAAGGCAGACGAGTATATAGGTCTGTTAAGTTTGTAATTAAATGGATGTAATGGAATCCAATAGGAAATAAAACTCTTCTACTGTGGTAATCGTTTATTAATTTAACTAACTAATAACTAACACGAAAATTTTGAACAGTTTCAGCTTGACAAGAATTAGAATGATTTAGAACGATAAAAAAAATCTCGACGCGGACATAGATTATACAGGACTGACTAAAAATTACAAAAGTTTACCTTAAATACAATTACATGTACACATAAAAGATTTTGATAATGATTCATGATTTACAATTGCAGAGAAAAGTAATATCGAAGAGAAAAGTAAATACATAGTTAAATAATTAAAGTCTTATTAGTTTATGATAAATTAGAAATTGTTTGTAGCGGATGTTACTGTTTAATTAAACGTAGGTAATGTTTACAATTTATGAATAGTATAAATGTGGGAACTAGAGATAACATCCTAAGATTTGCTGTAATTTGTCACGTACACAATATAAAATTTTTTTTATTTTTTTCATTTACGGGTAGGTACATTACATGAATTTTTGATATGATTATTTTAATCACACAGTTATGGTAATAAGTTATGCTGCAGTGGTTAAAGGGTACACAGCAAGAATTACTGATGGGTTACGGTAAGAAATCTCTCTAAAATGATAGTCACAATGGATCGGTGTTATGCACCAAGGACTTAGTTAGGTTATGGTATAGAAGGTCGCCATGCTCAAAATGTTGTGAAGGTTATGCACCATCAACAGCGGTACTCAACCATCCAATCTTGGACGGGTAAAACTAGTTATTTAATAAAAGATGAATCCATAAAAAAGGAAACTTTTATTGCATCGTTGAACAATCAAGAGAAAAAATGCAATTTTATCCAAACCCTGTTACGGTTCTATGGAGGTTTTTTATTTTGTTTCATGGACCATTCGAACGCTAAAGTTTCCACATTCCTTGTTCGAAGGAGATCTCTTTTCGATATTGAAAGCTGAGAGCAGGTGGTGGTCTACGTGATAATTTTAAAGAATAGACGCATTTGAATGCTTGGACGTATCCCTTGGGAAAAGCTTCCAATAAAAATGTAAATAGAATAGGAATTGTTCTACTAAGAAAACTGCTACAGAGAGGTACATGTCTATAGTTGAAACATAGGTCTCATATTGAGAATATGTGCCCATACAAAATATAATGTCATTTTAGATCACCTTTTTTAATGCAAAAATAAAACAGTATCATTAAAGATCATTTAATTCTTGGTCAAAAATTACCAGATGCGGATGGCGATTTCGATCTTCTTAGATCTCATCAGCACACCGTAGATAGAATAGATTTATTGAACAAACTGAAGTTGTTCCGTAAAAATATGTTAATTTAGTACCGAATTACAACCAGTATGTCGCCATCTACTGACATATTATATTTTGACCCAAAACTACATGTTCTTTATTAATTTGGTTTGAGAGCCTTTTACATAATTATCAGTTGCATTGTGGATTCAGTTTGCCAAGTAGATACCTTCGCAAGGCCTTAACATTCTTATGAAATACCACAGTCAAGAGTAAACAACGGTAGATGACAATATACTGCCTGTAATACGATATAAAATAGTTTTAACATTTAGAATTGTTGAAGCCTTTACTTTTTAATGAAACGTGGTTGTCTATAATGTTAATTAAAATTAATTTTGGTTTTATCAATTCAAATTAAAACATACAACATTTATTTAGATATTTGTTCACTCAGAATATAGTCGTCTTTTGTTAACATTTAACCTCAAATAAACACTGAACAATACTTGAATGGTCATGGGGCGTAGCCGAAGGTGCCACCAAATTATACCTGACCAAAAAAGGTACAACCGATCTTGCTACTGACCAAAAAGGGTCTTTGAAAAAGTACAACCGATTGTGCTACTAACACCTAATAGGTAGAAATTATTCTAATGAGAAAGGAAAAAACCTTATTGATATTTTATGGCATTTATTTAACAGTAATTAATAAGGCATTATAAATACATACTTATATTTACATCAGTCAACAATTTTTTCAACGTAAATTTGATACACATTTTATATAGTCGATGTTCGATATTGTTTTGTTTTTATATTTTACCACAATTCCATGATAGTTTTCACTTTACTTCTTACGAAGGAATCCTTAATTTTGAAAGGTGTTTTTAAACTTTGAAACTTAACATAAGTGTCAATTTGAAATTCTTTTAACTTCTCGGCAAATATATATATTTATTGATGGATGAGCTGTGTAAAAAGATTCATTAAATTTTATGTGAAATGATTCACACGCGTTTGTCGTTTTCGTATCACAAGGACCACACTCCTTACCACTACCTTATCAGGTAAGTGAACACCCTTTTCTCTGGTGGCAATATTGGTTGTTTACTTTTAAAACCCCAATTTTGTAGCAGGAAGAGCTTTATTTTTAGTGGCAACTTCGGTCCCACCGTGTTCATGAAGTTACTTATATGATACTGTTTATTTTGTTTAATCTTATTAGAAAATACCAAACTGCACCAATACATAGAATAGGCACCTGAATTACCTAGGTCTCTTGATAAAGGGCCAAAATGATATTGATTCAATCTTGAAAGGAAATTGCAATCCATTTCCTCGCTTTTACTTAAGCATTTCCTTAATGACACGCTGAATGGACCTGGATAATACATTATTTGCCCAGTTACCGTAGAATTAAAATGTGTTGACTAGCTTTTGAAGATTTGGCAAGGTACCTAGTTCAATATATGAACAGACGATCATCAGATGCGCGACTAACATTCGCCTAAAACTAAGTAATTTGGTTAGAGTTCTGATAAAATAACTACCCAATCAGATACTTAACTGGGTACCAATTCAGGCATACAATGAATACTCTAAGAACCAGGTGAAGTGTACGACAAGGTCAAGCCGCAAATGTTATCTCAGTATTGTCCATTCCCAATTTCATTCATTATTTTAAAAAACAGTTTCATCGTGATCCTGACATAAAAAAGGAGTCTAAATAATTAAATAAATATAAAACATCGATAAAATATTATTACCAACTAATTTGATTATATTATAATTCGTTCTAGAAATAAAATTAAGGTAAAACTCTGCCTATTCAATGTTTATTTTTAATTTTAGGAATGTAAATTTTTATTTATAACATACGTTATTAAAATAACATGACAAATAAAAAAAATATTACACCAATCAAATAGTAGAATGGTGATTCGGTCTTGTAGGCTGTAGTCGATGTGAACGGTTTCGCCCAGACGTTTCGTCGGCAACTGCGGCTGACATCTTCAGTAGGTACTGTGTTGACTACGTGTGCGAAGATTATATACTGACTGACAGTCACTCAATGCCGAGACTTCGAGGTATAATCTTCACCCACATAGTCAACACAGCACCCACTGAAGATGTCAGCGGCAGTTGCCGACGAAACCGTTTACATCGACCACGGCCTACAAGCTCGAATCATCATTCTACAATTCTACAATTCTTATATTACCAATCAAATAGTTGAAAATACGACTTTTCAATATTTTTGTATGTTTTTCGAGAGAAGTACGTTACTGCATGATTGATTTACAGGTTTGCTAAAATTGTTTGGGGCTTGAAATTGTAATTACATTGGAGATGAGGGACTTCGTAAAATCAATCCGACATTGACTTTAGAATATCAGTACATACTTTATTTTTAGTTAGTGTTTCTAGTGTAACTTGGTCGTCCCTATGATAGGCGCAGTCCTTTCTAAAGAGAAAAGAAATTGAATGTAACATTCATAGTAATTTCGTTGATTGACTTTTTGCAGTTCATTGGTCCAATTTATTAAGACTTACTGTATATGTAACCTACCTTTTTAATTTATGTACAAATTACAGAACGCTTTCGTAGCTTCCGAACAGTGGGAAATTAAATAAACATATTCAACTATCAAAGGATATTAACGTAAACAGTGTATCGAGAATAATATACGTACGTGGAAGGATTAAAATGGGTCTTAAAATTTTAGACACGTGCCAATTTGTTATTTACGATTCGTTTGTAAAATAAACACCCTTCCCGATTTCCATGACAGTTAAACAAATAAATCGCATCGAAAACATGGTTTTTGTTAGCATTTTAGTTTCTTTGAAAAGTTGGATAAAAGTAAAAGGATGGAACGCGGGGAGTCGCCGTTTATTCAAACAATGTTTATTTTTTCGAAGTAGTATACTCTACGAAATGTTGTTTACCCCAAAATATGAAATGTGGTGGGGTGGAATTTCAAGATCTAGGTGATAAACAAATGTATTTTGTTCATTCATAACTGATGGGTTAGTTACAAAATATTTACAATAAAACATCGAAATCTATTTCTTCTAGCAATATGGTACATAACATATATCCATATGCTTACAGTGTCATAAGTTGAATAAAGTTTTAAATAACACAACTCCATATATACACAGTTACAGAATATTTATTGACCTCAATAATTATTTCGCAACACTATGCCTTCTTCTATACGGAATTTATACACTATAGGTAAAAGTTTAGCCGACCACAGGGAGATTCTCTTACATGTGTTTTAAATGCATGGAATATTGAAAGGGTTGATGACGATTATGATGCTTAAGACGATGGGGCTTCTTCGCACCTACCATCATCAAACGATACGACGGACGACGACCAAGAACAAAATTTCAATATACTACCTGTATCATCGCTTATTGGATCCGTTGTTATTCGGCCTGGTGCAAAATTACAATGTGCGTGCATGTTACAATGTTCTTTTTAGTCTGTTGATTTCATTACTGTTCATGATAATTCCAAATAAAACTATTATTCTCTGACAAACAAATTAAATAACAAAATTCCGCTATTACACTTGGTATCCATAATAGAATTCAGATTCGGCTAAAGTGCAGCAACTTTAATATATAACCTTCATGTTATCACCGCTGTACCACTGATGATGTCAGCTGTAGTTGCCGACGAAACGTCTAAACCTAACCGTTCGCTTAGATCACGACTTAATAAGGAGCTCAAATAGAATACCACACTATGTCAAACACTATCCCAGTCTGTTGTAAAACTTTTGAAGGGTGTTTGTTTGTTGCTTCGACCATATTTGCACGAAGCTCAACCAAATTACCGGGCAGATGTCTGAAGCTAAATTAAGAGATGGTTGTTGTAATTTGGTTGTTTCGGCAATTTTGCTTAGACGATTAAACTTTTACTTGTACTGTATAACTTCTCGAAATAGTTATTATGATCAATAAGTGTTCTGTAGCTTTACCGATGTATCATATCGTATTTACAACTAAATAATAATATAAATAAATTAAATTAACAAGGTTTCAAAAACAAAAAGCTGTTTTGCCATACAATGGCTTCTTTGGATGAAATTAGAGAATTAATTAAAACGCTTAAATACTAAGGATTGACAGAAATAAGAGGTTTAACAGGGAAGACTTGCTTGTTTCTACTTGATTATTAAGAATTATATTTAATTTGTTGTATTGATTGATGAACATGGATTCCATTAGATTAGATAAGTTTTATTCCTTTATTTAATGAACTTAATACTTTTAATTGTTCATTGAATTCATGATTTTCTTTTAAGGGATGTCCCGTATATGTTGAGTCTGTTTTTTCCAAATTAATGCTTTGAAGATGTTCGTCCACAAGTTGTTTGAAGAATCTCTCAGTTTGTCCGATATGGACTTTTATACAGTCTCCACACTCTAATAAAAAGACAACTGACTTTGATATTCTATCTGTTTTATCTTTATTGGTTATTATTAAATTGGACATAGTACTGTTAGTTTTGAAGGAAGCTGTAATATCTGATTTTTTAAAAATCTGCTACATAAGATATTAGTTTTTTGTAAAGTTGTAATCAAATTTTTGGAATAACCATTGTTCTCAGCAATACATAAAATTCTATTTGTTTTTTACATCATAGTGGTCTTTATATAGAGAAAAACTAATTAGTCTATCATGATCAATTTGTATGAAATGATCTTGCATGTATGAATGTGTCAGAATGAGTGGATTTGTAATAAACAGAAAATTCATGTTTGTTATACGAAGATCTAAAAAAGTAATTGATTTATTGTGGTCAGTTTCCATAGTGAATTTTATAGATGTATGTACAGTATTAATGAACTTAAAGATATTGTTTAGTTGTCTTTTATAACATTTGAAACAAATTCAAATATCGTCAGCATAGTGGTACTTACCAATATATGCAATTTTTAAAAAGTGGATGTTTAGAAATTCTGTGTTCTATTTCATTCATAAAAAAATCGGATAATAAAAGACCGAGGGGGTTTCCCATATTTTCCAATTAGTACTAACAGTTATTTATTTCTGATCATTATTCGTCTAATAATAATAATAAATATATAATCTTAAGTATAAATACATCTATTATTATTATTATCCCAAAATTGAACGACTTCTATTCAGTAGTAGGCGTATAGAAGCTATTAAATTGTAGAATAATTGAAGTTGTCAGTGAAAAAATTGTAAGTATAATTAAACTAAACAGGTCAATAATTCATAATAAATCATGATCTTAAAAGAGTAGTTATTCTTGCATTTTGCTCTTAAATCGAAAGCATTACCAACGTTACAACTAACTTTAACTATTCCGTTTGTAATTTATCGACCCTTTCTTGCCAGTTGTGACATCGTTGTAAAAACGTTCGCTTGCAAACTTTGTTAAAGCAATAAAAACGGTACGTTCTTACTCGTTGATAAACAAAGTGTTAACAGATTTAACGACCGTAGTTTGATAGTTTCTTTGGTTACGGACTGTTATGCAACCTCATTGATGAGGAGTAAAAAGACAGTGAAAACGTTGTAGCTGAAAACAGTCTTCGCTGTGCTGTCATGTAGTGGTCGAATGGAAATAAGATATTTACCCAAACGGAAAGTAAGAGATAAAAACGTTCAAATCAAACTTTCTATCCTTACCAAGAGAGTTTACTTTTGATGTTTCTGATGCAGACTTTTAAAAATTACCTGGATTTGCTTTATTTCGTTTAGAACGTTCACATCAAAGTTTCTATCTTCACGAAGAGAGCTTACTTCTGATGTTTCTGATGCAAACTTTTAATAATTACCTGGATTTGTTTTATTTCGTTTAGAACATTCAAATAAAAGTTTATAATTTCACGGATATACTTAAGTCATTGAGATTCTGATATATTTTTGAACATTCTCAGATTTTAAAAGATTACCTCAATCTGTTTCATTTCATTAAGAAAGACAAAGCTATTATTTGTTGTTAATAAACTTAAGTACTAAATATTATTGTTTCCTATATACTTATCAATAAAATGAACTGAGAATTCTGACCTCTCCTTTGGTGAAAAAGTTGTATTTCCAAAAACAGAAGGTATTAAAATCCTTTGTCGTCTAATTACAAAGGATCACAGGTCCCACATTTGGAACGCGTCCTACACAGTAGGCACAGCGCACCGAAAGCCATATCCCACGACCCGTTTCGACCTATCGGGTCTCATGTTTGTAATTAAACGAAAAAGGATTTTAATACCTTCTTTTTTTCTAGATTGATATCTTCGTCTAACAATCGTTCGGAATCAACAGTGTAATTATAAAATGTTGGTAGGGGTATTAGCCCTCGGAGTAGTTGTTTCTGTTGATTCTATATCTATATTTATTATAAAGCTTGTAATGTTGTATTTATTTTGTTATTCTGTTAACTGTTGCATGAGGATTTGGTTAATGTTTTAATTGTATATTATTATATAATATATTGTTAGACCTTGACAAATTACTGCATCTTTAGGAACAGTATCCAATAAGTAAAACCGTCAAAAAAAATCCCGGATTTCTTGGATAAAAATGTAGAATTCAATTATTTCTATTAGTAGGCACTAATAAATACATATTTAGTTACACATGAATTACAAATCTAATTTACCCAAGAATGCAGAAGCGTAAAAAACAATTTAACCCACACTAAAAATTATTTTGCACAAACTGAAGAGCTATTAAATTGTATAAAGCCGGTTTAATTTTTTGTAAGCGGATCAAACTGATAATTCTTACATTGTATTGATTTTGATTATAGGTATTTAATTATAAACAATGTTATATACATAGGTATTTTCCAATTTTTAAGGCACGATCCTACACCATTTTCCTTTGGTAAAAGAATACACTTATGTTCTTCTGGTTATAGAGAATGTCTGGTTGTTCAAAAATGCTTCAGTACTTCCATTGCTTTTATTTTTAGTTATGAACAAATTAAAAAACTTAAAAAAAGTCTTGGGTGTTTTATTCCCAGCAGTTACTAATACTACCGGGCGAGCAGTTCTTCTGGTCTACATTATAGTGCAAAGCTAGAGGGTGGGGCGGAAAGTCATCTTCAGCCTCTTCTTAGGAATCGTAGGAATAGCAATGTGGTAGTTAGAAACCGACAGGTAAGGCAGACGAAATGAAGATAGAAAAGAAGCAAAAAAATATTAGTGGAGTATTATTGTCACAGTATTTGCTTAAATGATCCAAAGAAACCACAGAAAAGTTGGACCAGGACAGGCGGATGCGGAATCGAACTGGTGACCTCCCGAATGCTAAGCTATGATCTAGATCACCTTGTCCGCGCTGCACGCAATTCCTTTGTCGCTACTTGTATACCAAGTGGTGAGATCAAGAATATTACTGAGTCATGTTTACTGTCCTGTATAGTTCCCGTACGTCTGTATGTAGCCAACATTGAAGTCTCTGATTATGTTTTGTGACTGTAAAACTATTTACTGAATATTTTTTAATTATTTTAGATAAACCCTGCTTTCTTGAGATTTCTTTTCCCCAATGGTGTTCGATTTATGAATAGTTTTAGATTTATGTCAGTAAATGCTGTTTTGTACTCCACACGTGGTCAACGATTCCTCTGATTTATCTGTGTTGCCCTTTTGCATATTATTTCTGTGTTGTATTAGTCTAATCTCCAAAGGACGGTTAATTTCAGCAATATATGAAAAACCATACTCACATGGGACTAGGTGGATACAACGCATCCTGTAATCACTCTTTTCCGGTTTTATTGTTGTAAGAACGCTTATTATTGATTAAGTTGATTTGAATGTTATATTTGTTTCCAATACGTCTTATCTTTTCTGAAATTCCTGTAATATATGGAATGATCAGGGGCATGCTTGTGGTCTCTTAATAGTTCTGTTTGTGTTGGTCGATTTATGAGATTGCTTATTATTTTCGAAACTAATATTTCAGGATAGCCATTCTGGCAGAGACGTAGCCAGCCCATGATATCAGGGGGCTGAGGGACTTTTTAGGTGGGCGCAATTAAAATAATTGGAAAGTCTCAAAACAGTTGTAATTTTCGCAATTTACAGTCACTAAATTTTCGCATTAACTCAAACAAATCAATATTCTTTGTATAAACTTTTTCAAACGTCAAATGAATTAAATCAGCTTGTCGTTTGTGTTTCATAGGCGTTCTTTGGGGTCTGTTGATCCGTGTGAGTACCGAAAATGCTGTTTTTCATTTTGGAGTTTCGTTTCCTTGAATTCGTTTAAACAACACTGACTCTTTATTCCGGACGTCGATACCGGCACGCTACAGTATCTACAGATAAATGTAAATGTATTCATAATCCTACCTTTTTGTGATTTTTGTCTTATTAATACATGACTCCTTCCTCGTCGAAGTAATAATCACGTCTGTTGTCTCAGCTAATAATCGATCTCATCGTAGTGACGATCGCTCCTATTCCGTCCCGTTCGAGCCGAAAGCTAATGAAGATTGGGGTATTGGCGCAATGGCAAATGTTATTACAGTAAGTTGGAGACCGCCGCAAACGCGTAATATACAGAAAAATCGGCGTAAACAGATCGTTTCGCATATACAAACGGGAGGGGATATGCGGCGACGGATCGACCTGTTTTTTTTTTAAATATAAATCCGATGTGGAAATTTCAAAATCTCTCAAATGCCGGCTGTTGACTGAGGGGGGGATTGAGCCCCCCCTAGAAGGATCTAGACTCCCCCGTGGCTACGGCCCTGCATTCTGGAGCAAATCTTTATTAATATGTTCCATTTGGATCCGAAATTGACCATATTAAAAATGATACGTTGTGATATTTTTCGTAATTTCTGCTTATCACGAAATAACAATAGGTCTCTTTTTCACTCAACTATTGGAATATTAATTTGAAATTCATTTGGTTCAATTTCTTGAAAAATAATTGTTAGTTAATTTAATTTCCAAAATGTTTATTTCAGTATATAATCGTCAACTTATTGACTTTAATTTACCATTTTACTTTTATAATATTGGCGTGATGCTACCATGTATTAAGTACCTAATAGGTAATCTTCACTTTTACCTATTGGTACATGTTTATGGTAAATGTCATTCCCGATATAATTTGAACCGTGAATAAACTTAAATATGAATTGCCTTTTATATTTTCTACCCGCGCATTCTCATTTTAAGCCGTTCTATATATCCCATTACCCTATTAAATAAATTGCTCATAATCCATAGACACCTACCATGAAAAGCACAACACAACTACTTTATGTAAATTAAGTTTTAGCTTAATTGGTAGTTTCATGAAATTATGATAGTAGCCATAATGTAAAAGGTGATTTTAATTCTAAACGATGAAGACATAATCTTTAGTATACACAGTTCATTGACCTGTTACATTCGTAGGTTGTAAGTTGTAACTAATACGTTGCATATCTTAGGTGACAACAATTATTTTTGAGTATTTAATAACAGTGTTTCAGACCATAATAAGAATTTACTATTATTGTTAACTGCACTTGTGCATCTCCTTACACAGGTAATTTCAAAACACGTACAATTTATTAATGATCCATTGTTTAAAATAATCTTTTACTATAATGGCTTTAAGAATCATTCGTAAATCTTTTAGTCATTTATGCGTTGTCTAGCATTTGCGGAAGGGTATTACGTATGAACATCCTTGAGTATAAGATTGTTAAAATGGAATGTGAGCTTACACTTTAATTTTGTTTGTTGTTATGTAACGTTAGAAGTTTTTGATGATGAAAATATACACAAATGTTCTGGAGTAAATCTTCTACAGGCAAATGAGTTTTATTTTCTGTACATGTATGGCACAATATCTTTCTGTGATATTACGTTCATTTTTATAATAAATACCGAAAAGATATTCGGTAAATTTAATAGTTTACACACATATATAAAAGATATAAAGATTCGAACTTTAGACATTACGTAATTTCTGCTACATTTAAAAATGTTTGTAATGTTAAAAAACACAGATACTGCAACTAAGTAATTTTCAACCTTATAGTCGTATAAAAAATGCATACTGAAAAATATTTTGTTAATTATAACTGCCTTCTATGATATTTAATTTATATCGTAAGAATAAAATTGGCAACGTTGTAGTCATCAATTTTGTGGCGCCCGAATTTCTAACCTTACTTTTACATGATATCACATGTACTTAGAAGTGTCTATACATATAATACATTTGTATTATCGATATGCAAGCGCTCGATGTTGCCAGATTCTCTGATTACATATGGAGGCCTAACGGAATGAATCGGAAATCGTACAAAGTAACTAAAAATCAGTTTTAAAATCGTAAATAGAACATTACGAATTTTTCAACTTTCTCTAAAATTTGGAGACTTCCGGTAAATATAACATTCATGTAATATTTTAATATATCCAAATGGATATGTTATATCTTCGTCTAAGAATACATCTGAATTAACAGTGTAATTCAATGCCGGTAGGGGTAATTACACCTCGGAGTAGTTGTTTCTGTTGATTCCATACTTATACTTAGAACTTTAGAAAGATTACTTTCATGGTACATGGTCGGTAGGTATGGTATATATTTTTTGTTTTAATCTATGCAAAACAATTTATTTTATATTTTGAATTAATATATACATCCTTAAAATACTACACAAATCGACTATATAGAAAAAAGAGAAACATCAATGTATGATAGATACAATCAATGTATTTGTAATGACAAACGTTTTCGAAAAGAATAATATTAGGCCAATATTCAAAACAATGTAACTGATGATTATGAAATAAAAACAAAACGGCAGATCAAAAATTTAAAAATGACATGTGATAAGTGGGTCAACAAAAGTTGCCTTGAGAATGTTTATTTTGTCTTTCAATAGTTTTACAAATAATGCCAAAAAACCAGTTCGGATATCTTGACAAGAAAAATGAGAATCCTGAAACTTAGGCACAACTTTATCCATAGTTAAGTAACGCCGTGCGTGTATTACTGTTTCCGAGATCGCAATAATGAGCAATAGAATTTTTAACAGCCTTTACAGGTAGCTTTAACGATAAATAAGGCTCTACAAAATAGTATTTTACTCTTCGTATGTAAATTACACTTTGACAAAGATCATAAGGCCGACGCGCCGGCGACGGTGTGGTCTAAAAAGCGAAACTTCAATAAACATTTCATCTTACACATACGTGTTAGCTTGATCAGAAAACTTAGAATAACAGCTAATTACAAAAGCGATGTCTATTTAAAAAATGAATTCGTTTTGAATCGTTCGACAGTGACAATTTTTATTGATACTATATAGATATAATAACAGCTTACTATTAAAAACAAAGTGATATTAAAAAAAGTTATGTTAACGTTACAGTGGAGTATCAGAAAGTAACCGCCGAATCAATTTAATAATTGGGGTCTATTTGACAATAAATGTTTTGGTAAAAAAAAAACTTTTTTGTGTTTCATTCCCACCAGCTACTTGATCAGGTAGGCAGACAGTCCCTCCGAGCTACAGTGTACTGCAAAGCCGGAGGATAGGGCGTAAGAACCTCTTCAGCCTCCTTTCAGGAATCGTGGGAATGAGTGGGTGATGTGGTTAGGGAGAGAAAGATGAGACGGACGAAATGAAGACAGAAGAAAAGTGAAAGATTATCTATGGAATGTTATTTTTCCTAAATGATTCAAGGATACCACAGAAATCTAGGACCAGAGCAGTCGGACCCGGGTTCAAACCGGTGACCTTCCGAATACTAAGTAATTATCTAGAGTACTAGACCACGCCGCTCGGTAATGTTTTGGTAATAACGCACTACCCGATTTAAAATTTAATTTGTGATGGTAGCACGCACACCAAGATTTTTCTCATGAAATTGAACAAATTCAATCGCGAAGGGTTGGTCGATAAAAGCAAGATTAAAAGATGTTAGAAGCAAAAACGAATGTTAAGAAGATATATTGGTTAAACTATCTACATGTTGAAGACGTAATCATAACTAATTCTAAGAGTATATAAAACGTAAAGTTTGAATTTGTCCCAATGGTTGCCTTCCATCTCGTAGTGGTCCAATGATAACGATAGATTCAAACAAGGAAACGCCCACAAATTTATTATAAACAGACTTAAAACTAAATTATAGAAAAGTCCGAAAGATGTGCAACGATGGCGAATTTCTAGGAACCGGAACATTTACAAAATTACTAATAATATTTACAGATGTTGCATGCTAAGTGAAGGCAACAAAAGAACACAGTAATTCTTCACAACAAAGGGTAATAAACCTCACAAACGGATTTACAAATATTGCAGCCAAATAATTAATTGTATCAGCCTTTACTATATGGAAATTGGCATTCATTAAATATCGAATAATAACGAAACAAAATTTCCACTAATTTCCAGCCAATTTTGTCAGATGTTAAAAGGTTTTATGGACTAATTAATGCAGACAACTCTTAAAGATAAAACTATAACCAATTTATATATAACTGCATATATACAATTTGTCACAAACCGGAAAGTGTCTGGATAGAAACAATGTTTCCCAAAACAATAAAATAAATAAAAATAAAAAATATATAGTTTTAGCAACAGTCATATTTAACAAAAATTTTATAGTTCTCATTTTAAAAAGGAAATGCTCGTGAATTGAAAAAATTGAAATTAATTTATATTGTTCCATCTGGTCAATTAATCCGCCTAGCAATTATATGATTTAATGTTATCGTAGTGGTCGCCTCATTACAAATTATTATCAAAACATCAAATTCAAAGATGATGTCATCGACTACTTTAAATAGGCAAAAGAGGATAAAGTAAATATATTATTAAAGATACAGAACAACAACTCCATTTGAACAAGAAGTTATTATTTATTTAATAAGGGTTTATTTATATTAGTTGTTCTCGCCAAGCACATATTGAGTTACCATATAAATACGGAAGTTTATGTATATATAGTATCTTATACTTTACATCATATAACGAAAAAGTAAAATATAGCAATATAAACCCCCTTGTTTAGCTTTAAAGATAAACATCTGCTTTAAACGACTAAGGGTAGAAATTACCAAAAAACAGTCTAAATCAATAAAGACTAAATCGAATGTTAACGTAGACTTTCACTCTCTAGTGCTAATAATAGTGCAAACAAGATTATTAAGACACTTCATTTTTATGTTATAAATTAATCAATATTCAGCTCAAAAAAAATAATAAAAAAGAGAATTGAAAGTACTAAAAATAAATGAAACAAAATCTGTGCCTAATTGAAATAAAAATACAATATATATAATCATGACTTGTGAGCATGTTACATGAGTAGACAAATTGAGTAAATTATTATGTTACGTGACCATTGAATGTGGTATATCAAATCTAAAAGTTCCTTGTCAACGACCAACTGACTAACAAATATATATGTGATGCATTCGAAATGTTTCCTAAATAATCGATTTTGCAAACCGTTAACGATGTTTAGATTAGCAGGAATTTGTAATACTGTTTATATGTAGTTTTTATCATTTTTGTATTATGTCCAAAATTTAACGCTTTTCTGTGCTAATAGTGAAGCTAACTATTCCATTGTAAGTAATATGTCAAAATTATATCATAAATTTTCAACAAATACGTGTATTTATTGGGGTAATAAGGCCAGTAGATAATTTTATCATTCGTAGTATGTAAGCTTTCAGGCGTCTTGTAAATTATGATGATTGAGGGCCGTGGTCTAAAGGCTGAAATGTTGCCTGGAAATAGTTTGGATGTTGAAGAAGCTTTTTTCTTCTCGGATGTCTGGTGTCGTCAGACGAAACGTCAGGCAACAATACAGCTTTTAGACCACGGCCCTCAAACCCGGAAAATCGTTGTAATTTTATCACTATTGAGGAAATTTTGTTACTGCTATCTGTAGTGGGTAAAAATTAGTTCTCATTAATGTGTTGAAATTAGTTACTACTAAAAATTCTTCAAAAACTTCAACATTATAAATATTTAAAAAAAAATTAAAACCGACTTTGAAAATATTGAAAGTAATATTTGTCAAGGCGGTGCGTGGTCTAGTGCTCTAAATCATTGCTTAGCATTTGGGAAGTCACCGGTTCAAACCAGGGTCCGGCTGCTCTGGTCCTAGTTTTCTGTCGTTTCCTTGGAGCAACTCAGGCAAATGCTGAAGCAGTAATATTCCATTTCCTTTCTGTCTCCATTTCGTCCGTCTCATCTTTCTCTCCCTAGCCACACCATCCACCCATTCCGATGATTCCTGAAAGGAGATTGAAGAGAGCCTTACTCCCTACCCTCCGGCTTTGCACTACAGTGTAGGTCGGAGGGACTGCCCGCCCACCAGCACGAGTAGCTGGTGGGAATGAAACACAAAAAAAAAGGCGGTGCCATTCCAAGTCGAAACAAAATCAAGTAGACGTTGTTAATGGTCGTTCCCCGCACATATTTATTTTGTACATTTTTTAAGCATATATTGTTATTTTTTGATCATTTTTCTCTAAATTTAACTGGATTTATTGGTAACATGTGTAAGTTTATAAAGATTATTATTTATCAATTAAACCTAATTAGGTACTCCACCTTGTTTTCTCTGATCTAAATAACTTTTAGATTGCTTGTTTGGATTCAACTTTGCAAAACAGTGCCGTCAATAAAAATAATTATTTTTTATTCATAAGGGGAAAATAATAATTATTTATACCTTTTTAATGCTCCAAGGATTTCTAGTTTCTTTGTTAATAATTTCTTAATTTTTAGTGTTAGCAGTCACATCTATAATACACGAAACAACTGCAGAACAAAGAACATCTGCAGAACTATAACATAAACTTAACCGTTTGACACTTATGGCGAAGTCCTCAGATGAGGGACTAACTCGCCTTAATTAATTTATTAAGAAAAAACTACCGAACCGATTTTATTGAAATTTAGATGTGGTATATTTGATAGCATTCCCTTTCAAATAAAAAAGAACCACACAATTCGACCTTCGATTCTCAGAGTAATCGATATAAATACGTACATTTAAAATACATAAATACATACATGTCGAATTGAGTAAGAACATCTTCCTTTTTGAAATCAGTTAAATATTAATTCAATTCAAAACAAATAGAGAACAAAAATTCTGCGACTTTTCATCGTTGTTTATTTTTTTCCATGAATCTTAACCCAAAGTGGAGGAATTTCTTTATTACCTACATTCTGGAAGGTTTTTTCGTCTGAAAACGTATTCTTTAACAATACGTCTACCATTAACCATTTATTGTACACATCCATAAGAGTGAAATACAATGGAAGGGAAGAAAAGGACGAGAATATTATGTATAACACGTAGAATAACACACTGATAACTTTATGCACGTATGTGCAACGGCCGTTTTGCAGGCATCGTTATGTGCTTCCCTTCCGTCGCCCGTCCCTCCTCTTGGACACCCCTCGTATCCGTCTCGACCCCCCCTAGAGTCCCCATCGACTTTACGGTCATCGGTCGTCTGGGACGTACGTCCCGGAATCCCACACGGAACCGACTATACGTTTCCCGCATCGTAATCTCTAATGCTACGTGATCCGAAATTATGGCGCTAGGAATATTGTAATATACCGGGTGCTTATTTTTCCCTTAATAATTATATCTTACTAAATCACATTTAGCATGGCATCATAAAGCAATTTGTTAATAATCAACTTGCAGTATTTTAATGGTTACTTGTTGCAGAACGGTTAACGTTTGCCTCGCTTAGAGGCGGAGCATAGTATGCTTGTCTGCATCGATTGCAGCTCAATTACCCGCCTAAATTCACTGTTTTATGCTAGTGAATATTGGTATTGAAGGGAGCGGACACAGTTCCAGTGGTACACAGAACCGCCCTAGTGGCCCAGTTGAGTATTCCGCGACACGCTCAATCAAACAGTCAGATAATTCATTTGATTTACTACTGCGCATAAAATAAATTTTAAAAATAAAACATCTAATTTAAATGCCCTGCAGCACATATACCCCCAACCGCTCCTGCTACATATTAATAGGTACCATATATCAATCACTTTGATTGCCAGATTTACATGAAATTTGATCATTTAGTAGAGTTCTATCTATAGAAATTCACTATGTAAAATTGTGTAAAAAATATGTAAAAATTATTTTTGAAATTTAAGAACGTTGAAAGGAATTTTGCTTGGATCATCAAATGTGATGAAATCTAAAGCTGTATCGCCTTAGAAACAAATTTAATTAACTTACAAATTCTTTCGAATTCATAGTATTAACTATAGCGATTCCTGTTATGTGAAACCCAGATCTGAATTAAAATATTAGTTATTTGTAATAGGTATTGTGCTTTTAGAGTTTTATGTTAAGATTTCACCTTTACATCCCAGGATAATTTGCAGGGTTTAATCATGATGTAAAATCTAGATAATTAGGGCCATTCAATAACACTATATAACTTGCGATTACCCTGGGATAACAACGTGAATTTTTAAAATAAAACTTTTCAAGCAGAATTTCTATTCTAAATAACGAACATTTAAATTCAAATCTAATCTGGGTTTCACATTACAGAATAAATATGGTTAATATGAATTCGACTAAATTAATAAACTCGATTAGTTTTCAAGACAGCACAAGTTTTACATTTCATCTCATTCGGTGATCCAGGCAAAATTACTCTCAACTTTCAAAAATCAAGCTTGAGCATTACATAATAAGTTACCATTGAATCGCAAGAATTCTTTCATTTGTGAAAAAAAATAATAATTAAAGAGACTCACCCCTTTTACCACAAAAAACTAACGATAGCGGACACACGTTTCGCCCACTTTGAATGTAGGCATTATCAACGCGAAACACGTGTCCGCTATCGTTAGTTTTTTGTGGTAAAAGGGGTGAGTATCTTTAACTATTATTTTTTGTAATTTGCCACAGTCTCCGATAAATATTCTCTTTCATTTGTGGACAAGTATATTGGCAGATACTTCTTTTTACTGTTTGTGAATGACGATGATAAAATATTCACCCTGTATAGTAAATCCAACTTCTGCATTTATGCGATACCATAATCATTATTGGGCATACACGGGCAAATTATTATATGGAAGTGTTTGCTTCTGTTATAACAGAACGGGCAGGGAGGACAGGGAGGGCACCTATTACTAAAGCGTTATGTGTACTAATCTTCTCAAATATACGACATGAGGGTCGAAGTGGCATGGCCGCAGGGGTGACCCATAATAATAATCCATGGAAGTGGATAAGCAGAAAGACATCCTGTGGGAAAGCCTCCGCTTTGTGCAGGTGAGTCATTTTACATGGGGTTTCGGATCGTTTCCAAAATGGCTATAACATGATAAAAAAACTTGATTCCGGATTATCGTGTAACAGTAATGTCTATAGGGTAACATTTATTACGTACCTACAACAAGACTGGGAGAGTAACGTAAGTATATAGTGACATTTATTTCATTTGGGTTTTTTATGTTGCATATTTTTCACTACTCCAATTATGTAATGTATTCCCAATTTTGTAATTTTTTGTCCCTTGCGATTTGGTAGAATTTAGACTATGTAATAATATAAGATGGGATATTCAAAAAAGAGGGAATTAAAATCCTTATTCGTCTAAATATTAAGATCAATGGTCTCACATCCGGTTTCGACCTATCGGGTCTCATCAGGTGGACGCTGGCAGAAAGGCCTTTATAGACTATTTTTTAAATATTAATATAAATATAAATATGGAATCAACAGAAACAACTACTCCGAGGGGTAATAGGATTTTAATTCCTTCTTTTTTGAATATGTTATATCTTCGTCTAAGGATCCATCGGAATCAACAGTGTAATTCAATGCCGGTAGGGGTATTAGCCCTCGGAGTAGTTGTTTCGGTTGATTTCATATTTATATCTATATTTATATTTATAATATAGCCTGTAAAGGCCTTTCTGCCAGCGCCCACTTGATGAGACCCGATAGGTCGAAACCGGTCGTGGGATTTGGCTTTCGGTTCGCAGTGCCTACTTGGTAGGACGCGTTCCAAATGTGGGATCTGTGATCCTTAATATTTAGACGGAAAAGGATTTTAATGCCTTTCTTTTTTGGATATGTGATCTTCGTCTAAGAATCTTTCGGAATCAACAGTGTAATTCAATGCCGGTAGGGGTATTAGCCCTCGGAGTAGTTGTTTCTGTTGATTCCATATTTATATTTATATAAGATGGGGTTAAAACAGTAATTTTATTTTCACAACCAACAATCGACGTTCCGCTTTTACGTATTATAAGGCTTTTTTAAGGTAGATTGTAAGTTACTAATTCTCCGTATGGAGATGGTCTGAGATGTGGAAATGCTACACTTAATTTTGTGGATATTCATAAAAATGTAAACAATATCGTAAAGACTAGTTTTTAAATAATAAATTAACAATGAAAACCACGTGGAGACAAAAAGACTTTTTTAAATTTATTCATTTACTTTAACTATTATTTTGATTAATTAATGTTAACATTTTCTATTCTGTATACATTTTTTTAAATTGTATGACTATCTTAAAATTCTTCCTGTGGATGTCTATGTGATATAAAAATAATAATTGAAGGAATTAAAATCACTTTCAAATGTTTCAAAATATTTTATTGTAAACTCTACATATTTACTGAATAAATCTGTTATTCTTGAGAAAGACATTGTTATGTCGAAACAATATTGTAGAGTTTACAATAAAATATTTTAAAATATTTAAAAGTGATTTTAATTCCTTCAATTATTAAAATAATGTTTCATAAGGATCCGACCAGTTCAACAATTGATTATATAAAAATAATATTAGCATCTAAAATCGCCTTTTCTATTTGATGAATTAGGTATTTATGAAGTCGGTTTTCTCATGTTTTCCAAATGTGATGAAATAATATATCAAAATGAATTATGAATATTTCGAAAGAGTCGTCAACATTTAATGAATAATCTCCTGCTTCAGTTTTAATAAACCAAAAAAAAAATGTAATAGTTTGATGTAAGCGCGCATTTATTACAGCTTTTCAAAGTATCTTAAAACATTCTTACATTTACATCTGAAATTTCTATAAACAGCTATCACAAAAACGATTTTTCTGGCTCTACTTTTAATAATAAAGAAGACTAGTAACTTTAGGGGTGTTGTAGTACACAGTAAATAACTCAAATCCCAACGTCGAACCACGACACTAAACGTTTGAAGAACGGTTACCGAAAAGTACTTCTGACGTTACGTATCGTTCTTTAGCGTTAAGATTTGAACTATTTACTTATTGTATACTAAAAGTTGATTTCACGAGAAATATATTTATTTCTATTTTAAATTGGGTTTGTCAATTTTACACTTGCATTTTTTTTACTAACAATCGTATCTATTACTAAAGGTGTACGTGCCTTGGTAGTGCTGAAAACCCCGTAATTCTTGTTTAACAGGGTGAAAACCGAGTCACACGGAAAATCAAGAGGGTGCTTAAACCAATCGGAGAAGTTTCGCCTAACCATTTCGATTTCCTTGAGAACTTTCGCAGTAAATTAAATTCATCTACTAATTGAGTTGTTCGCCTCAATGGCATCTGTCGCCTTAAGTACCGTTTCTTAATTGAAATTTCGAGAGAGCCTATGAAAATGATGTTATGTAACCTTCACGTGTACGCAGAATATGTATGTATAGGTATTGTTTAAATCTTAATTAACCTTTAAACGAAAGACAGGCTTGAAAACTAGGAAGTTGTATAAAATATTTATTATTATTGGAAAACTTCCTCTCTCTAAAGAAATTATTTATCTATAGGTAAATGACATTTCAGCAATAATGCATTCCGCGGGAGCGATATGAAAAATTATTCAATTAAATGTGACAAATAGTTATAAACATGTTTGGATTTCATATAAAATGATATATTAAGTTTTGTAAAATAAAAACAATATTTATTTAACTTTTCTAATGATTATAGGTAAGTACATGTTTAAAATTGGAAATGTAAAATAAATTTTAATGCCACTGTTATTATTAATAGCATGTATAATATTCATAAAGATAAATACCGTTAGTTTAACTAAATATCAAGTTTCAGCATGAAAAGACAAGCTTCTAATTCATGTAAACTCCAACTTGGCCTATTATTCATAATGTAATTATTTCTATCTGTATAAATAAAAGCACGAATGTGTAGCACCATAACAGTCGCGAAGATGTAGGTGTTGTACTTTTTACTGACCCTTAGTTATATTAATAAACTGTTTTATTAATATCGGTCTGGACAACTATTCTATATAACACACTCTTGCAGAATAAGTAAGTATATATTTTCAATTTTCATTTTATTGTGATGCTAATTTCATTTGTTATTAAAATATACAATATCAAGTACGATAGCCTTTTGTTGTTAAGATTATAAATACACGTCTATATACATATTAATGTAAATACAACGTAGACAGTATGATCACGGATGCCTTGTACATACAAGTCAATTGCTTGACCGGCTTCGGCTAGTAACAATTAAAATGTTTATTGCTGTTATGTAAATTTTACATTAGGCGCTTTACGACTTTAACAACTGTAATTAATGTCACATTTGAATGATTATGTTTGTCGGTACATGCAGATAATTTTATCGTATTTTATATACTCACTAAGAAAGGAAAAGATCATAAATGGACACCTAGGAATTACTCAAAGAAATGTCGAACTGAACATTAATTTGTAATTTTTAACAAAGTGACGTCACATACAGTCAAACAGATATTAAACCTTAACAAGTCATGTCTATAAAATGAATCCAGGAACCCGAATAAGCCATCGAAATTACTTAACAACAAACTAGAACTACCAAACAAAAATGCATTGGATTTTACCAAATAAATTGTGATCAAAGCGATGCTATATATATATATATGTCAAAGCGAATGTGCAAAAAACAGACTATTCAAAGACCATATTGCCAGCATAAAAAACAAACATGTTCAACAGGTATGGGAAAGGATTTTATTATAAATAATCATAATTTAGATGTGAACAAGATAAAAGTCTTACATAAATCAAAAGGCAAAAAACTGACACTCATAGAAAATCATGAAATAAAGAATGCTATTCAAAGTGGTAAAAACTTAGTTAACAATTAAAATAAGATATATATATATATATATATATATATATATATATATATATATATATATATACATAAATAAATACATATATATAATATATGTATATTATATATATGTATATATTTTATATATATAGATATATATATAAAAATACATATATATATATATATATATATATCAGAGCAGATCGCTGATAATTACAATATTTTGACAACTAAAACACAAAGTTGTAACTTCCACAATTTATTTAAACTACTTAACACATGTTCCACAACACACTGACTGTGGCTTCTTTAGGAGTACAATTTACACTTAAAAATACCTAAGATTATAAATAGTCTTCCTAAGGTGGTGAACAAGAGATGGGGACCGGGAATAGCTTTAATAATAGCGAGTGATTTAAATCTAATCGGTCATTAAGTAATTTATCTATATTTTTATGTTTATTGATTTCTATTGTTCTAAAAGTGTTTTAAGCTTACAAAAGTCAATAACAACCTTAGCATACATATAAAGAATAACAAAGGCAAACTAAGTCAGACAAATATCAACTTAATTGTGGTTGTTGTTCTAAAATGTATGTCAGACGGGAAGAAATTTTAACACTCATTTAATTGAACACTTTAGATCATACGAAAACAGAAAAGAAGTCAGCCTCAAAGTATTAGAAGATAATCATATATTTAATTGAGATTTATGAAATTTTAGAAAAGAACTTACACTTTTACAATGAAAAAAATCAATAAACATAAAAATACAGATAAATTACTTACCAATTAAATTTATATTACACGCAATTATTAAACCTTTCCCCTCTCCCCATCCCTCATTCACCACCTTAAGAAAACTATTTATAGTCTTAGGTATTTTTAAGTATAAATCGTACTTCTGAAGAGCCACAGTGTGTTGAAACACGTGTTAAGTATTTTAAATAAATTGTGGAAGTTACAATACAAGTAATTACAATATTTTAAATGTAAACATTCATGTAACCCGCCCACCCGATACAATTAAAGTTTATATATAAAAGCTTGTGTTCATTTTTTTAGTTTTTTCCTGTATTATGGATTTTCATCAAGTAAAGATCAAAACTATTCAATTTAAAAAAAAAAAAGGAATTTGAAAAATTTTAGAATAGTTTCATGAATATGAAACGTTTTAGACAGCTTGAGCATGAATACTTGCAATTGATGTAGGAAACAACAACTTGTCCCCTATTACGATAAGAAACAGAAATCGAAAATGACAATTTTTTTCTTCGTAGTTCAATAAAAATGAGTCACAATTAGTCTTTTTATCCTTTAACTGAATTTCAAACAAGCTATTTTTACAATTTTTAGCATTTTACTATACATTGCCATATCAGCTTTTAATAAATTTTTTATTGACTTACCTATTGGAATACGCAGCTACATTAAATCCAATCACGGTATATGTAAGTTGTCATCACGTTGCAGACCCGACAAGAACTATCCTTTCGTGCACCCTTGGCGCATTACCTGCTGAAGAAGGGTTTCCTACGTTCCCGCAAAAATAATTGCTTTGAAAAAACAACTGCCACCATGACCTCGATCGTCAATCGTTTTTATTGCCGTCTAAAGAAGGGTTGAAGCCTTGCGTGATTGTTAGAAGAAATATTGCGGGGGTCGTAAACCCTTTATCGTGGGATACGATTGAAGGTCTTTCAAAACACTAAATTAGAGGATCCTCTAATAAATCTTGGATTTTTTCAAGAACACAGTAACAAGGTGTTTGTTCTTTTACTTCTTACCTGAAGGTTTTTAAAATTCTTAATGTAATTGAGTAGATTTTTGGAAGGATTTGTTTCTGGTCATACTGTAGTCGTTAAATACACCGAAGTTTAAAAACTTCACGAAGAATCTTTCCAAACCATTGTGGAGATGCGTAAATGATACGATAGTCATTCACATTAATAGAAATAATTGTATTAACTTGTTATCTTACTACTTTTAATAACTACAGATATAAAATAAAAGAATAGAACGAAAAGGACTTAACAGCTGAAATATTTTAATCATAATTTACGATTCACTTTACTATTACAAAAATGAACTAACGAGAACAACTAACTCAAACCATAACCCATGTAATTATTGAATCTATTATTTACCATATCTTCATATTTCTTATTAAATTTAAAGTAGCTGAATGAAATTTTCCATCTTATTTAACCCGCTTTAAAAGGAATATTTGCATATTAATTTCAAAATGTAAAAACTAAGAGGAAAATAAATATGATTGAAAAATTGACACGGCTTGAGCTTGACTCACCAACTACTGTACCGAAGTTGAATGGAGAAAAGAAAACACTAAACCAACGAACCCCAATATAATTTTGAATGCGCCAAGATTCTTTTCGTTCATTTTGGTTCCATGCAGATTCGGCTTAAGGTGATTTATCGTAATATTTACGAGCTTCAATTTATTTTTCTCTCCGTGCAGCCGACGTAGTAGTTCTCCAAGACCCACGTTTATGTAGATTAATCAAGAGGCCCGAGACTTGGCAAGTTAAAACCCTCTTGAAATAAATTACAAACCGGTTAATTTATATACGCGAGGCGTCCATTGCGTTTAAAATGGGTTTGTTAGTGGCGAAGTATTTTAGCTGGACTACACACACCACACAGCATGTCGCAAGTTTCTTTCGTTTTTGAAGACCAATCTTTCACAAACATGTACAACTACAATATCATTCATCGACGAAAAAAAAACTAGTCATGAGACTCCCCCTGAGATTAAAAGTTTTTCTGAATGCTATAACGATATCTGAAACAACTATCTTTAAATGAATTCAAAATTAATATAATAATAATATATACTTTATATGCTGTTTGATGAGTACACAACCGAAATACTTTTTTTAGTAATTACTTCATTTCGTTACAGAATGTTCAATATGATGAGCTCTTTATGCATGAGGATTACCAAAATTAATTAACAATAAATGTAATAATATTTTATTATTATATAATTATTATATATTATTCAAGAAAATGTTTCAGAAACGATTGCCTTTGATAAAACATCACTTTCGCAGGATTACGCATTAATTAATCATAAAATGATTTGGCATTCGTAATGTCCACATTTACTTTATGTAAATATTGTTTATAATGATACCAACAGTTTTCCATTATAAAAAGTAAATTTATATTTTTAACAAATCTCGTGTTCGTAGACTAATGATAGTTTCTCTCTCAACATTACATTCAGTCTATTTGACTTTTATTACTTTTTCTCCAAAATTAGACTCCTAAATTAATTTTATCATTGCGTCATTATAACAGAAAACAACTATTTTTATCTAAGAAATTGATTCATTCATGTCGCCTGTGTCTACTTTTACTTGTGTAAGTGTCTAGGTAAATCTATCACATTTCCTACCATTTGGACTAAAACAATGGACTTCATTTACATTCCATTGTGGATGCAAATGAAACAGATTGTTTTCCTATCAATTTTTACCGTTTACCTACCTACGGAATTTACGGCTGTACCTGTATATATAGATAAATGATATTTTAAATACATTCCACTAAAGGATGAGTAGATGAATTAGTTCTTATAACTTATTTGTGCGTGATTTAAATCCATTTGTCCCTGTTCTATGCTGCTAGATACGTAAATAAATTATGGATTAATAAAATTACAGAAATTATTCCATAAAATACTTTTTTTTTGCTTATTCGAACTAAAAAGATCTGCAATTTTTAATTTTAAATAGAACTGATTATCAATCGTTTTATCAATTCAATTTTTGTCTGTAAATCACTGTAATTACAGGGTGCAGCATTCGTTTCCTCTATTTTCTACGAAAAGGGCCACTTGATACAAAAAATTCAAGAACTTTGGTCACAAAAGTTGTTTTTATTACCCCTTCCCTTCTACCTTACCAAAAAATACGGTTATATCTAAATGACGACTATAAACCTTGAACCTCTCTGCTAAAAAATTCTCCAAATATTTCATCACACAAAGGTTAGCCGCAAAAATTTTAAAGTGGTAAGGGTTGTAGGGACACAAAATACCACCCGGAATGTTGTGGCAAATACCAACAGCAGTATATCAGCTGATAAGAACAAAACAATATTCGTTGAAAACATACTTTTTAAAAAATTCAGTAGTACCAAATAAAAATATATTTAATATTTAAATTTAAATAACAGCAGTTGAAAATATTGATGTCTTTATTATTATTTCATTTTTATTATTTCTGTTATTACTAACAATGTCTGTGTTTTTTCAATAATTCATAGAATTTCAAAATTACAACCGGTTTCAGTTATATTTTAATTTTTTTCAATATTAAACTCTCTTCCATTTCATATTACAAAAGAAAAACAAACTTGGTACAATAAATCAAACCTCTCAGTTCAAAGTAAAAAAAATGCTACCATGATTTCCACTACTTTTTCGCACTTATAATGATATATATATATATATATATAAACATATATTATATATTATATATATATAAACATATATTATATATTATATATATATAAACATATTATATGTATATAGTTAATAATTTTTACTTAAGTAGATGTACCCGTACCCATCATAAATTTTAGGAAAATTTTCCAACTTACCTAATATTCACTTATTATTTCCTTTAGGTTAGGTTAGGTTAGGTTATGTTCTGATGAAATCGCTTACATCCACTTCCAAACTTTTGGAGAAAGTATTTTGGGTAGAACGAATTGAAGATTGAAATTGTAAAGCATTACTCGGCATTTTTTAACGATATTCTTGTGTTCATTATTACTTTTACGGTAGCCAAAGATATTTTGAACAAAATTGTGTAAGTAGTTTAACTCCAAACTTTTAGTTAACGAATGTTTTAACATCAAAAATTTCTCCTCGGTTAGCGACACAGTTTAGGTTTCTAAACGTTTTTATGTAGAATTTTTGGATTTTGGTATTTTATTTTTGAGATATGTTTTTGTAAAACCTTTAATTTTCTTTTTAAATTCTAATTATTCCTCCTTTCTTAATTGTAGCATTTAAGCATTTAGAATAGTTACATAAAATCCATTTATTTAATGCAGATATTAAACATAGATACTTCAAAGAATATGGTTCTTTAAAACAAAATGTGATAGAACTTTTTAACTACTTATCTTTTTCATTAATCAGTACCTCATAATCTACATTATTTTATGCTCGTAATTACAGTACATTGCATTTGTTATTGTTTTCACTTGATTTTAAGTTATTACAGTTAACATTTTTAAGAACAATTTTCTACCTAATAGTTAACGTAATGCTTTTCTTTTCAGTCGGCGAATCAGAGCACGAATCTTTAAATCAAAGCAGGCTAGAAATTCACACCAATCTAGTAAATGGATTGCCATCTGTAACTATTCGTCAGTTTCGGTGTGTCTCGGTCTCATTGTGTAGTGAACTGTTTATTACGTTTTTATCTATTAAAATAAAATGTAGTTTTCGAACGGTAGTAAATGTTGTTGTTAGTGAATTAATTGAAGTGTATAATTGGCTATTCAAATTTACAACAAATAATATCATCGATCGGTAAGTTTCATTAGATATTTTGTGTATTTTGTCAAATCGGTCAATTTCATGCATGTGAAGACATAACCTAACCTATCTACTGAAATACGCAAACGCAAAAACTGCAGGCATCGTTAACTGGCTACAGCGAGTTCTGTTGTTAAATATTTCTTGGTTGTGATTTAATACAAACGTGAAGAAATTTTACTTTTGTTAAATGTTAAACAGCAGGTGTTACATTTACATTCTCTTCGTTCATTTTGAGTATATTTTTAGGAATTACCTCATGATCTAATACACATTACTGCAGTATATTGTCTTTTTCTCCGTTACTCTCTCCTGCTTTATGTTTAATTTTTAAGGAGGTCTAGCTGGATACAGAAGGAAACGATAACAATCAATAAAAAGACACAAAAATCGATGAGAATTAATAGTTTGCAATGGGCGTTCACGTTTAATCTTTTAGAGTAAAATTCAGAGTTTTGTTTTTCCACTGCGTCGATTTGGGATTTGGGGCTCCTTCAATGTATATATATCTGAAACCTGAAGATGTCTAGTATGATCGAGAATGAAACGTCGGAAAACAAAAAAATACTTAAACAAAAAAAAACGGCTTGACCGAATGTTACGATTCATATTCATCATATTGTTGCTAATCCTTACACACATACTTCTCCAAATTATGTTGAAATAGTATTGTGACCTTCAAATTACAAAATATGTTGAAAAGTACGATTTTGATTTTCGGACCATTACAATAACTTCCCTATGACTGAGAAGTTAATAACAACGTATTTAATTATTGCTTGTTACTCGATTGTTTTATAAAATATGAAAGGCTGATTTATTTATTTAGACAAACTGAAAAGTTTTCGAAGATGTTTATTATAAATTTCTTTTTAAAAGTAAAGGTACGCTCACTTAGAGTAAGGCATCCGCGGCCACCATTTGGTGATGAAGTATTCAAAGTTTTAGAAGAATTATTCTTTAAATAATGACAAGAATTGTGTTCACTAAAATTTTTATTTAACTCGACAATTGTTTCGGGTATTAACCCATTATCAAGTATTGTCTACTCTTAATACCCGAAACAATTGTCCAGTTAAATAAAAATTTTAGTGAACACAATTCTTGTTATTATTTAATATTTACCATGTTTCACAATAAATGTACCATTGAAATATTGTTATGAATTATCCTTTTTTGACATTTTGACGACCTAAAAATTCGCACAGAAACTCTTCACTAATAGTTTGTCTGCCATAAGTAAAATATCATCTAAATTTACGTTGAATGATAGTTTTGGTTTCCAATAGAGTTTTATAATATTGTATGATAAGCAATGATATTAAAGTTTCGAATAGTTTGATTCTTCACCTTTCGTAAGAGTCAAGTTAAGTAAATTAGCAATGGCAACCTCATTGCTTTCGGATAGTATGATTCTTCAGCAATCATGAGTAGGTTCCATCTAAATTTGTGTAATCAAGGAATAATAAGTCAGGCCTATCTCATCTTAATCAATGTTTATTATAGAATATAATACAGAGGAAGAAAAAAAAATGGACAAGAAAATATCTATTCTAAATTTTTAATTATATTAACGTATGTTATGCCTGATGTCAAAAAAAATAGTTTTTAAAATATATCTCAAGCTTATGAAAACTGTCTACATAACCCTTCTGAAACATTATCTGAGGTTTCTAATTAACTCTTCGAATTAGACGGAGTACCTACCTACCCTTTCGTGCAATAGGATCTTAAAGGAAAGAGAATTTAGAATAAAATCAAAGAGTCTGACTCCTGTATACTACAAACTTTTTTAAAATAACAGACACGTGTTTCGCCCACTTATATTATGGTCATAATTAACGTGAGATAGACGCAACATAAGTGGGCGAAACACGTGTCTGTTATTTTAAGAAGATTGTGGTATACATGGGTAAGTCTTTTTGATTTTATTCTATTTAATTTGCGGCAGTCTCCTTTACCATACTATTTGCCCAAAATTCGTTCGAGGTCAATCGCTGTTGGAATATAACATATGTTATGTAGTTACTAGGAAATTCGGCTTAGATGCTTAGAAGGTTGCCAATTTAGAGGAAATTGGCTGTATTAGTTGATTGATTGTCTAAACTCTAAGATTTATTCTGAATTGATAGCTTTTAATATGGAAAAATAAAACTGATTATAAACCCATATACGAGGGTGGATCAAATATAAACGATCTTTTTGAAAACGCTCGCCGGATAGTTGTTCAAGGCGCATCCGGGCGTTAGGAACTTGAAGTAGGGATATTAGGTAGTATGGAAACGACGCGTCGCGTCGTATTGCTGCGTTCGCTTGGTTAATAGCTATCACAATGAGTGAGAAAGAAGTACATAGCAGCGTTGTGCAACGAATTATTATTAAGATTTTACAAGTGAAAAAGTGAAACCAGCTGAAATTTTGCGCAGATTGCAAGCACAGTTAGGAAATAAAACGCTTTCGTGGTCACGTGTAAAAGTTTGGTGGTAAAAATTTAACGATAGCCGCAATCATCTCGAAAATGTAAATCATCATCGTCGTCCGCGCACCAGCGTTTCGTCGGTTAACATTGCACACATTAGAAACCTTAATGAAGGGGACCGCCACGCCACTGTAATTCATATATCTGGTGAACTCAGTATCAGCTATGGGAGTGTCCACACAATCATAACGAAAAACTTGGGATTCTGAAAAATTTCAGCTCATTGGGTACCAAAGTTGCTGAGTGAAGATCAAAAAGCTGCTCGAGTTCTCATTTCTCAGGCGCTTCTCACTCGATTTAGAGAGGAAGGTGAAATCTTTTTGCACAAAATTGTAACCTGCGATAAGACGTGGGTACACTATTAGACTCCAACATCAAAAGGAGCAAGTATGGAGTGGCGGTGTAAAGATGCAAACCGGTGCAAACCCAGTAAAGCCGAAAACACGTTTGTCTGCAGGTAAAGTTTTAGCCACGGTTTTTTGGGACTAGAGAGGGGTGTCGTTGGTCTATTATTTGCACGAGCGAAGAACCATTAATGCAGCCTACTACTGACTGTACTACTGACTTCTCAGTAAGGTAAAACTTGCTTATCGCCGAAAAAGGAGGATGCACCCCATTCGTGACGTGTTACTCTTACACGATAACGATAGTCCTCATACCTCAGCTTTAACGCAGGCCCAAATCGGTGAAATGCACTGGACTCAGCTGGAACACCCTCCATATACCCCAGACCTATCCCTTTGTGATTTCCACATGTTTGGGCCCCTCAAAGAATCACTAGAAGGCGAGCGATTTCAGACCGATGAACAGATAAAGGCGTTTGAGCACAACTGGATAGACACCCGCCCTACTTCTTTCTATGAAAACGGGATAAAAAAACTACCAATGCGTCGGAAAAAATATATAGACAAACAAGGGGGATATAGATATTGAGAATAGAGAAATTTGTGTTTTTGTGAAATTTTTCAAAATAAATATTTAATGAACAAAGGCTCGTTCATATTTGATCCATCCTCGTACATTACTTCCTTTTACATACATAGGCATTATGAGATGACATTGTTTCAGTTATGTGTCAATGTTTTAAATTATGTTAGAAAATGAAAAGTGCGTGGCTGTTAAATGGCAACAGTACCTACATAAAAATGCTGGTTGATGTTGCGTATCGAAACTTTGAAATATTGCCAGGAAACGAACGGATTGTAACTAAACGATCTATGTCGACGCCGGCGTCGTCGTAGAACGACGCGACAGTGTGTTACATATTTGTGTAGTTTTAATAACAAAAGGCGGATGGTTGCAAACTGTGCCTAATCGTTGCCTTTACTGCGGTTTTACGAACCATAAAAAATATTAAACATGTTCACGCGCACATATTCGCGTAACTAGTCTTTGTTGTAGTCACTTTTCGCATATGTTGGCGTTTTTAACAGGCGAAAGGCACGCACCAAAGAACGTATCAGATTTCGCGAACTCGCGTATATTAAAGGGATCGGTAATGGACCGCTGCGTATTAAAATATTTCTCTGCCTTTTCGAAAACCCCTTCGGCAATGAAACTGCATACACAAATACTATACTAACATACGATATTGTCCTTCATATAATATGTAGATACTTATGCATTACGTAACGTTACTTGAAAATATGAAAATAGAAACACTCAAAGGACTCCCATCTTTTGTAGGGATTTTCATTGCCAAGTAACCCAGCCAAAATGCTACTGCTTGTATAAAAAAGTACATAACATCAGTCGAAGTCAGATGTATATCTACAGAATATAACAACAATAAATAAATCGATAATCTTCTTAAAAGTAAAACTAAAAAAGAATTATTATTTTCAATCTAGCCTAAATCAGTAAAAGAAAAATCTTTTAAATATGTAAGTTTAACATATATGGGGTATATCTCAGAAAAACTTATAAAAATATTTAAGTAATTTAGATCTAATAGTTTCTTTTGAAACTAATAACTTATTAGGCAAAATTATTAAAAATTGTAAGGACAAAACAGATAAGAACTGTAATTTGTTAACGTGTGGAGATTGTGAAAAGGTTTACGTAGACCAGACGGGCAGAAAGTTTTCTGATAAGATTAAAGAACATTTTAATAGTTTTAAGTTAAAAAAGTGTACCACGACTTATGCCGAGCACCTAATTAAATGTAATCATAATTTTAATAATGATTATAAAGTTTTGCATATAGAAGACAAAGGACAGAAACTAAATCTTTTAGAGACCCTAGAAATTAATAGATATTTTAAGAAAAACGTAATTTAAAACGATCAATTAGGGTTATCTTTATTGTTCATGCTATTGTAGTCTTCACCTGAAGAAGCCACAGTGTGGTGAAATGATCTTAGTGATCAAATAAATAATTTTTGAAACTTAATTTTTGTATTATTTTTTCGTCATTTTTATAATGAAGTTTCAACAAATAAGTGCCGATACAATTAAATATAATAAATATATTGATAAAGTTGTCACGGAAAAGGATTTCTAATCATTGCCTGTTATTTGTTTTGACCTATCAACCCATGACAAATCATGTCCTGTTATGTGTTTTCTAATTTACAACTTTTATTAAATGAGACAAACGAACTTCTCCATCGAATTGAGAATATATGCAGATTTTGGGGTTATAAACTCAAATAAAAAATTATGTGCATCATTATAAACTGTTCTTGGGAAAAAAGATTGGTAAGTATAAAAAGGCTTGATTGGATCAGCCCTCTCTTCCACTCCACAGGAAACGTCCGAAATGTTTGGATTTCGAGTTAAATGTCAAAAATCACGATCTTGAGACTCTTGAAGAAATGTACAGTCACATTGTTTTACTATTTTCAACCAAGTGATCGAATCACAGCGGGGTAGGTTTAACACAGATTCTGAAAATCTTTTCAAATATTTAGAGGTGTAGTGGAAAACTCTAAGTCATCAGTCGTAGTTTATAATGATGATGTTCCTGAAGACAGTCTTCTAAATAACCGATACATGTTTTCTATCTTTGGTTAAAAGAGAGGTAAAAATTGAAAAGTTTAATAAACAATGTAGAATGTTTATAATAAAACAGTTCAGTATTGTCCTCAAATTTTCTAAATTCATTTAGCTTCTTATGGTAATAATTCCCGATTCTTCATGGTGGAATAAATCAAGTTTTTCGACACTAAACATCTTAGTTACATTTGATCAGCGATGAGCCAAACAAGATTGAATAATTCTGTGAAATTGCGTATTTATTATGATGTTGACGGAATTGATCTTGAAAAGTTGATAGACTAGTTCATTTCGCGATTGCATTTAAATATTTTTATATATGTTAGTCATTTCTTAGACGTTAAATTAGTTGTTTTTGTTACTTTTTATAAGCACCTACATTGAAATTTTATTGCTTGATGCACCAAATTACACCCCGTCAACCCTCCTCCTACTATCAAAATCCAACGTTTCGTCCTTTCATTTAGATGCCTCCAGAGCAGTAATGATTGTTGAAGTTTTTTTCGTTTTCACATAGAGAAGGGAAAATCCCCGTAATTACGGCTGGGTAATCCCCTTCTAGCACAACCATTTTGAGAACCTTTTTCCCAATAGTTCTATCAATATCAAATAATCATGGACTGTATCCAATTGTTTTATCATCAAAAATATATCAACAAATTACCTCAAAATGCGAGTTTACATTATCTTCCTAAAATGAAGAATTAAAATCCGTAATGTAGTATTAGACCACGGCCCCTTAGTCCGAATCTTAATTCTACTACGGATTCCGGCCGTGAAAGCCTATATTCTTATACCTACCTGGTTTATTATTAATTTTAAAAGTGAAGAAGTATTTAAAAATATTAAAGGATTAAAAAATAATATTATAGGTAGGTACGATAAAATAAACGCGGGGAAATAATCTTATGTTACCCTTTCCTTTGATAATAAACAATATTGGTATCGTATCTTCATATTATTTATGTTATAATACCTACTAATTTTTTTATAGATACCTACCTACACGAATTCTGAAATAATTACCATCCTTAGTTATAGTGAGGTTCACACCACACGTTGCCTATCTATTTAGGTACATGTATAATTTTAGTAATAATAAATTTATAACTTTTAAGTAGATTTCAAATATTACATCAAACCACCTGCTCAACTACAAAATTATTCGTAACGATCGTAAATTTAATTTTATAGCGATTTTGAATGACTCGCAGAGTGCAGCGCCTGTAACCTTTACAAGGGCATGGAATAGTCAATTCCATTTAGCGTTATACTTACCATAACTGCCTCCATCAGTATTAAGAGTAACCGATATCGCGATGATGGAAATATTTATCGTGCATTATATCAACCTCTTTTTGTATTGATTTCACCTGCCGAGCAATTATCTCTTAAGAATTATTACCCATGTTAATTAAAGTGCCATTAATTGGTTGGTAGGTAGGTATATAAGTACGATATATGCTGATTATGCATAAAGTTCGTAAATCATCCTTGATAATCCTAGTCTGAATTAAATTTTAGTACTTCGTCACTGTTAATTTCGCTATATATATGCTCATTACACACGTGCATACAGTAGGCATAAGTATAGGTACGTATGTGGTGTGTCTGTGTAAATATAAACACAAAGGTAAAGATGTATGGTATGTACTTACATATGTACCTATATCCATACGTGAATGTATATGAAGTGAAGAGATTCATTCTGGTCGTAACAAGTATGAGACCGCTAATACCGTTAACAGACCACAAAAATTAGTCAATGAAATCCTGGTAACGCATAATCGGCACTAAAGTTTTATTAATTGGCCTTTAAAGCATTTCCTACAGAAATAAAACTTTTATTAACCTATAAAGTTGAGTGGCGTTTTTCTACGTCGGAGCCACTAATAAAGCCATTAAGGCCTGTTAGCTAAATGAAGAGTGGAGAGACCCGTTCCCGATTTATAACTCTTCAAAAACCGGTAGCACTTGCTGATCGTTTATATGCTTTTTTGGCATTATAGGGCTCATCGAAATGTACCTATAAAATGACCGACGTGCCGGCGATAGCGGCGGTCGCTGCGCTGGACTGATCGTGAGACACATGAAAAATATAATGCGAAATAATCGCAGAATGAAGAAGTCGTTCAATTCGAAGAAATGGTTATAAGATAATATTGGACAAGTTCATCACTGCGGGTAATGTATCTACAAGTAATCCTTACTGATCATTTTAAAGCAACATGCTTCCATGTTCCTTTTTCTCATAAGTAGTTATACGATATATACGTACATAAATTAATAAAATGAAGAAGTTTACAATGAAAGGAATATAGATAAATATTTATTACAATCAGTTTTTTAATTCTTCTATTCTTCTACTTCTGTGGATTCGTTTTTCACAATATCAAATACATTACATTAGCATCTTTGTTTATTTTAAGCTCAATCTATGAAATCAGTTAACTTCTATAAAATTTTATAATAAATTTCTTGTTATCTTGTATAATTAATTTTAGTAACTTTTGATTCAATGTTTCTTCAGTAACTGCTGTAGACTTTTTTTGGGTAATTCAATTCCAAAAAAATAAAATAAACTGCAATAACATGGCACAGGCAATTGAGAATGCCTAAATTTAATTTCAAAAATTTACACTTCGCTTCCGTTCCAAGGATGTGCAAGAAAATAATACAAATCGTGGAATGTACCATGTCTAGTTATTGTGGAGTCGATTTATTTATTTAATCTATTTACGTGTAGGAGTAATACATATCGATTTTGAAATATAAGTCGACCTTGACCTACCTTAAGAAAAGTCAGCTATGATGGCCCCAATATCTTTGTTCTGCGTCTGTCCCTGTTTATCTCTCTTTCTTTTTCTTCCTACATCGACGGTCTCACAAAATCCGGTCATAGTGCACATGTGTCTACGTTTCGTATGAAATTTAAAAAACCAGCATCTAATTTGTATCTCTTAAGAATCCACAGTCATAGAAATAAATTAACAAAAATCGTGATCGGCGTTGCCGTCGGATCGGTCAAGAAACAAAAAAAGCGCGTATTTCGATTTGCGTTGATGCAGTGCGCCAGTTGTCCGTTGACACTGGCCAAATTTTGTCGTTTTGGGTACACGTGACTCGTCCTCCGGATGCCATGTTGCCGATGCATTATACGCCGAGGAATATACAATCCTCCCGGCCATGTTGGCACCGGGTATCGACCAACGGGCGGCAGCTACGCCCTGCCGTTTATCTTTTGTTGTTGTTGTTACTGCTGCTGCTGCGATAAATGCACCCAGGGCTCTTGGGATCGTTTTGAAAACATGTACACACCGTCCCAAGTCCTCAACACTGCAACATGAGAAGATTGTTTGTGAACGATTCCGTTTTATTCTTTCTAAAGCATCCTTATCAACTTTTGAGTTACGCACCTGCAACTAAGAGTTCTACTAGATAGCAGTAACAAGTGGGTATAAAAATTTATGGATTCGGTAGCAATAGGTACATGTTCAATTTACTTTGGCATGGGTGTTTTCAAAACCAATGTGGAATTGCCGTGTCACAATCTTTCATGAATGTTCACTGCTTACCAAGTGAGAGTTCGTTGACTTCCTTTAGTCGCTTTAACACTCCACAGAAATCAAAGTAACGAATGAAGATAGATAACAACGCACTTAAATTGAAGTTAGATAAAAAAAATCGCTCCATTCTCCAGATTAATGGATATAATCAATAGAGCTTAATCATACCCCTCGTTTGAAAGATTGTAATTACTTGATAAACATACATATTTATGATACAAATAGACCATTCTATTATAATAACACATGCAAACAGTATAAATATATTTAAAAAAATATTGTCTCCAGAAACAACAATCTATAATGGCTTAAATGATGGTGATAAATCCAAGCACACAGAAGAATTTAGGTAAATCATTTCAAAGCATCCATCCCTAGCAAAAGAGCAATGAACCATCTTCTATTTATTGTTAGCGTTTGAATGTTTTAATTTAGAGAAATGTTCATATTTTACACCAATTTTGTCCATCGCAAACGGTTCATTCTAGATCTCTAAACCAAACAAATTAATGGTGAGAAATATCTTCTTGCTGAGTCAGTTATAAACTTAGTCAATTTTCTTCTATTTGAATATTTAACACTGACAGAATTCAATTTCACAAATTAATATCCAAGATTTCAATCCATATGGTGGTAGTAACGAGCATTAGGTGACGATTAAATTTGCAAAATGCGTCTAAGATCGACTGTGGCAATATTCGTCAAAATTAGAAACTAACATGAAGATGTTAACTGCAAATTTCATCTAATAAGTATCATATTGAAGGTGCCTAACAGATAAATCTCTTTCTTCAATATTACGAGTAGAACCAAATGGGGCCAAAAACTAGATAGATTCAAGGCAGCAGAGAAGGTACTTAAAGTTTATAATTAATAGATCACCACTGTTTTTCAAATAACTTATAACAAGGGTAGCCTTATATATATATAGCATATAACTGCTGCCCTAGTTTTTGAAGGTGTGCCTTTTAATCAGGCGTGGATGCTGATTTCAAACTCTCTGGTTCTCATCAGCACGCTGTAGACCGCTTCGATAGAACGTCAACCAACGAATCACTTGCAATTTCGACAGAATACAGACTAAGAACGTATTTTTGTTATATTTAGTCACGTAATAGATAGCTATACCATGGGCAGGAAAAAAAACTTTTTTGTGTTTCATTCCCACCAGCTACTCGTGCTGATGGGCGGGCAGTCCCTCCGACCTACACTGTAGTGCAAAGCCGTAGGCTAGGGCGTAAGGCCCTCTTTAGTCTCCTTACAAGAATCATGGGAATGGGTGGGTAGTGTAGTTAGGGAGAGAAAGATGAGATGGACGAAATGAAGACAGAAGAGAAGTGAAAGATTCACTGTAGAATATTATTGCCCCAGCATTTGCTTAAACGATCCAAGGAAACCACAGAAAACTTGGACCAGAGCAGCCGGGCCCGGGTTCGAACCGGTGACCTCCCAAATGCTAAGCAATGATCTAGACCATTAGACCACGCCGCTCGCATGGGCAGGGTCGGAGCCTCACAAATGAGATAAATGTCTAGGCCTGGTCAACACATTGTTTAGTGTAGTTTCATTTATTGTTTTATATATTTTGCGTGCTTTATTTCTTTTGGGAGAGGGAGAGAACCCATTGAAAATGAAATGTCTTGGGCCGCAAACTGGGTTAATCTCACGGCCAGGAAAAGGACCTTGTTGAACATTACTGAATCCCAAAAATAAATAGCAAATATCTAGAGATGGCGCTCACTATGCTGTCTGCACGTAGGTTAGTCGATGTTCTCTACGATGCTTTGATGAGGACCAAAGAGTTCGAAATCGAGTGGATCGCGATCACAGTTTCTACAGAATATCGACCAAGAACAAATTTTAATATTTTTTAAGTGAATTTGAGGAAGGAATTTGAGAATTTGTGACTGGCTGTATGTGATGACCGTTCTTGTATAGATTAAATGCAGCAGTGGCCCCTCTAGAGCCGCGGTTAAATTGCATTCGTTGAGTGTATATATATATCTATCTGTAGCATACCGTAGCCGGTGAATTTTTACTGGAGGGTAGAAGTTTAATTAGGGATATCTATATGTAAGGGATGTAACATGAAAAAGATGGAACTTGATGAAGTTTGCGGAAATATCCGGAAATAGTAAATGCTTACAACAGCACAGACCTAGTGATACAAATGCTAATTTTAAAAGAACTTTGCATTAAAATAAAACATTATGAATAATTTTATGCACCAATGTAAGTTCGTCTAATCTTACTATATATATACTTAATAATTTTAAGGTCTTGTTATTTCTGTTGAAACCCCGTTGATAGATATTTGAAAGACTAAAAAATTGAAATGCTGCCAACGTTTCGAATTCATACGTACGTTAAAATAGACATGTTAATCGGCTTGTATAAACTGATTGTGAGAAATTATTGTAGTTAAACATAAAGTGTGCTCGAAGTGCGTAAAACTTACATTTACATAAAATCGCTTCTGCTGTTTGAAATTTCAACAGTTACCTTAAGCCGCCTTTATATAGGTATAGATAGATACCTTTATGTTTATCTAAAAATAGTACTTATATAGAACTGTACTGTAGTTCGTTATAAAACACATTCAGATTAGGTAATAGTAACAAGTATCACGTTGATTTCTAACAAAATTTTGGAATGATTCTCGATAGATTGTTTTGTTAATAGGAAGAAGATAAAAAGGATGGTGCACAATAATAATGATTAAAACTTTTAATAAGGAAGGAGTTCTGAAACAGAATCATATTTTCTTAAATAATATTTTTTTAATATGCCTACCTATATTGACAGTTTGTGCTCTAAAACGGATGTTTTATTCTTGAAAACGATTAACTACAACTTTCACTTACTTTAGATTAGGTTATGGTTATCAATTAGTTTCTCTAATTAGCAAACCATATCTAGTATGCACAACAGCACAACGTGTACCATCACACACTCAAGTGCAAGGCTACATTTAAATTTTAAAGAGGAAACTGTTGCCATTGAATAAACAATATAAAGCTCCTGGTCACCATTCTATTCAAACCATCAAGCTGTAGTTACCACACCTTAGAAAGTTCCAATAAATCAGCAGTCATGACTGAATATGAAAAATGTGGCGATATGATGGCATGCTCTTAATATTAAAATATTCACTTAAATCGTGAAAAATGTTTTAATTGTGAAGCTTTTGAAGTTAATCTCCCTTACTTATTAATATAAATGGAATATATTTTTTATGTAAATAAATATTAAACACAACAAAACGTTTCTAAATGTTTGAAGTTTAAAGTGTTTAAGACTTCCAATATCTTTATTTTTTTGATTGATTGATCAAGTGCAAGTTACGCTAAATTCATATTTACTAAACTGGTTAGTTGGTATATATACGCTAAGGAGCAACCAAAAGTACCGAGCGGCGTGGTCTAACGGTTTAGATTACAGCTTAACATTCGGGAGGTCACCGGTTCGAACCTAGGTCCGGCTGCTCTGGTTCAAGTTTTTTGTGGTTTCCTTGGATCATCTAGGCAAATGCTGGGACATTAATGTTCCACAGATACTCTTTCACTTCTCTTGTGTCTTCATTTCGTCCGTCTCGTCTTTCTCTCCCTAACCACACCACTCACCCATACCCACGATCACTGCAAGGAGGCTGAAGAAGGCCTTACGCCCTACCCTCCGGCTTTGCACTACAATATAGGTCGAAGGGACTGCCCGCCCACCAGCACGAGTAGCTGGTGGGAATAAAACACCTAAAAGTTTTTTTAAAACCAAGTATTACTGAGACGTGTTCCATGTCGATCCCGTAGGCAGTCAAATTTACCAAGTTTTACCACATTATACGATACATCTAACTGAATGTTTTTTTGTTTGGTTTCGATAAATACTGCTTCTTGGAATTTTCTTTTTTTCCAATGTTGTGCTCTATGTATCATATTAGCTTCATCCCAGATAATGTTGTGTTTTTGTATCACTGTTGGATTTATACTTTCCATAAGTATTATATGTTAGATCACTTGACTTTGTATCGCTTCTCCTTCCTATTTATCATAATTACTCGTTCGAATCAATTTACCTAGGCCTTTATTAAGTAACAAATAATTTTACAAATTATGTTGATGATAAGATAGTTATTGAATGATGAAATGAATGATAGAAATTAAAAGAATAAAATGAAACAAGAATTAAACTTTTTTACAGGACATTTTATTGACAAAATTATCGATAACATCGTTATAGTTTGTGATATTCATTATAACAGCCTCCATAAATAGACGAGCCAAAATGTTAGTTTTTCTAGAGATAATGAAGATCTCTGATAATCCTACACGAGTTTTTAATAAGGAAACCTTTTTCCAGATAAATTTGTGGCTGGACTGCAACGCGCGATATGAAGACATCTACTCCATGTTCGGATAAATGTTGCATAGATAAATTGTTAATTTAAGTTTTTTGGCAATCTTTAAATCATTAATAGAAATCTTTTCTGCAACAGTGTTGAGTCATCTTGTACCGATTATACTATATAATAGCAATTTAAATTTCCACTGATAAATCTTACTCAGAATGTATTTCTAAACTAATAACGTGTTTTGCTGTATATATTAATATTCCACCCAAAAATAAAAACTCCAATTTTCATTCTTTTATTTACCACACTTTTTTACCTACTTATAGAAATAAAAAATAACCAATTTCAGACTAATACTTAGTAAGAAATGAAACACTAGAAATTTCCACAAAATTTGTCTAATAAACTTAACAATTGCTTCACCTAACTTAAGTTTCTTCAGAAGTAATACATTTAAACTAAACTAAGCTAAGCTACATATATATAATTTATGAATTAAGGCGGGGGTGATTAAAGAGGTTAAGTAGTAGTGAATTATTGAAATCCATTTGATCGTTCAGAAGAATATTGATATTTTTATACTTATTAAAAAGGATAGTCTAAGATTTTTATTTTCCACATGTATGATTTCAAAATTATCATTAAAAATGTTCCTCTTTATTAAGGTGTTTAGCGTAGTTTAAGTTTAATTATTATTATCATAGGATTTTTACGTTCATTTATTCGTTTTTTGAATGATCTTACCGTTTGACCGATGTATATATAGTTACAAGAATTACAAATTAATTTATATACCCATGACTTATCCTCTTTATTAACTTTATCTTTCTTATTTTTGATATATTTGCCCAAGGTATTTTGTGTTTTATATGCTACATTAACATTATTTTTCATGAAGTATTTTCCTAAAAGGTTAGAGGGGTTATTTAAATATGTAATCGTTTTGTAAACAGTTTTTTGGTTAGTGTTACAATGGGGATATACTTTTTTTTATAAAATCCTTATATTGTAATTTAGTAAGTAGATTATCAATTATATCAGTTTTATAGTTATTACAAAAGGCAATTTGTTTTATTATATTTAATTCTTCACTACTTAACCTCTTTATTCACCCCCCGCCATAATTCTTAAACTATATATAAGTAGCTTAGCTTAGTTTAATTTAAATGTATTACTTCTAAAGGAGCCCAAGTTAGGCGAAACAATTGTTAAGTTTATTAAACAAATTATGTGGAAATTTCCAGTGTTTTATTTCTTACTAAGTATTAAAATGAGTTTCCATCAAGTGAATGTAGGAAGGATTAATCAAATTTCAGACTATGTGATTTTTATTCATTTAGTACCTTCTTTTAGTTTAAATGGATACCTTTTATTTTCATATGATATTCAGTTTTTATGGTGAAGTTACTAACTACAAACGTGTTTTTACCTAAAATGATCGGGTCCTATTGAAACAATTACAGAGGCTCTCTCAATAAACTAGTGTATCGATCGAAATTGTTTTTATTTCAACAACGCAAAAGGAGTAATTTTAAAACTAATTTGCATATAACTAAATAGAGTACTGTTTTCATCCAGTCTAACGTTGTAAATATAAGAGAATCTAAAAATTCCACAAACGTAATAGGTACTACAAATATTTTAACGGTATGGTCTGGGTATTTCTAAGGAAACTATTTCAAAGCATAAAAGAGTGAACTTGAAAAAAAAAACCGTTTGGCTTGCGATCTATTTTTTAACCCTTCTTTTGAAACGAAGACGTTTCAAGGTTGTCGAATCGTTAGGATGAGATGGCAATGTACATACCTCAATGTAAGTATCTACGGTCACTGCACCCAAAAGACCACCTAAAAGGAAGCCGTTTTATGGAGGGTGACTAAATGTTCAACCTAGAGACCGTCCATAAAAAAATAAACAACCCTTTCTGCACTGTGACGCTTCGGATTTCCAATAAATCTTGTGCCCACTTTAAAAATTTACAATGGAATTTCTGATGTATGGGGATGCAAGGAATCGTCCGAATATTGGACGGTCACCTACAAGTATTAGTGTGGGTATATAAACCTATAATGAAGAAAACGTTTTCCTGTTTGAATAGACCATTTCTTCTTTCTTAAGAGCCATTTAGCCGAATTCATACCTTAAATTTTACCACTATATGGGGTTATAAATTATAGTGACTACTTTATCTTTTAACGTTTTCAAATAGTCACTGTCATTCCTAAAATTCACATCCTACGGTATTTAAAATAATTTTGACGACAATAAAACAACAAAAAAGTTTCACGGAAATTGTATTGTTTCACCACACAGTGGCATCATCAGGTGATGAATATGACAAACTAGACTTAACTTATCCTATTTATATACAATATGGGAGTGGGGGTTAATTTTTACAATTTGTTACAATTTAAATTAAGTAAAGGGGAACTATTGCCTTCTAACTGATCATTTAAAATTATTCCTTTATTCTGAAATCTATTTATTTCCAGTTGTTCTAGTAAATTTAATTTGAAAGACTTGTTTTGCCTATGTAAAATTTTATAATCTAAATTAAAGTTGTGGTTATTTTCTATAAGATGTTGCGCATAGGTAGAATCTACTTTTTTATTATTGAAGCTACTAAAATGTTAATTTACGCGGGTCTCAAATTTCACACCAGTCTGACCGACGTACACTTTAGGACAATCTTTACAAGTCAATAAATAAACTCCTGAACATAAATGTTTAGGAATTTTACATTTATTATTTATTATATATTTTCCTAAAGTGTTATTAGTTCTGAAGCTAATAAAACTATTGTTGATATTTTTAACAATATTACTCACTTTTAGTTAAATATAACCAAAATAAGAAAAACAATCGAAACTATTCGGTTTAGTTTTTATTATGGGGTAGATTATTTTTATAGTTTCTAGAAACAATATTCTAGTGAAACTTTTTTGTTGTTTTATTTTCGTAAAAGTATGGATAAGTTTCATCAAGTACTAGCTACTACCATAAAAAAAATTGAAATAGTGTATAAATTAATTAATAATAAGAGATTAAACACACTGAAGAAGTTTCAGAGAAAATACAACGCACAAATTATAGATTTTAATTTACAAATTCTTCTAAAACTTCGTTTTATGAGATTTTAACTACATATACGTATTCAATTTTTACTTTCTTCTATTTTATTTTTGATTATACAAGTACATATACTGAATTTAAATTAAAAAATTGAAATAGTTGTACAAGTTGATGATTACTATATACAGAGTATATAATGAGAGGACAAAAATGGTAATTTAACCCAAAATCAGTTACTTCAACGTTTTTTTGTGTTAACTATCATTAATGCGACAAGTGCATTGCACGAACAGTAAAAAAAATTAAGTTAGAATTACCTGAACGAAAACAGGAAACATTCTAAAAACAACAAACTATTAAAAGTAAACTACATACTAAATAAAAGCCATTGAAAAGCGAAAACTGTTGATTCAACATGTGTTTTACTCGTGTTAACAGAATATTGGCCAGTTCAGTTCTTAAAATACGGCACTGAGAAAATAAGCAAAAAAGGCTCAAAAAAACGTTACCTACTTTGTGAATACCGTATTTCAAGATCCGGCAAAATATTCTTATTTCGCATACTAGGAATTATATACTGATATCTTATGAAAGCACACCCTAAACCGCAATGCTCTATTTTAAACGGTATAGATTTTATTAATATTTTTTCAAACCTCTGCAAAATGGATAACGAAAAGGACAAATATCTCGCTTTCGGCATAAATAACCTACATATTGTTTGTCATTTTTGGTTTATGCGACCTCAAATTAGTGTAGAAACACATTTGTTTTTTAAACGAGTTCTTTTTTCTCGATGTAGGCCTGTAGAGTAAATCGCTGAAACTATCTCATCCGAAGAAACAATACTTTGCAATTAGCTAACTAATTAATGTATATATTTAGTCAAATAAAACACACTATGGTAAGTTTCACCAACTTTATTATTGTTCTCGACAATATTGTTTCGAGCTATGTGCTCATTATCAAGAGTAACGTTATACTGACAATACGAATCTTACATGCTCGTTTATAGATAACTTAAGATAAAGGGAGATGAAAAACTGCCTAGTTCTAACTGATTATTTACAACATTCACTGATTTTTTTAAGGCTTTATCTATTTCCAAATATTCATACAGAGATAATTTTCTAGTTTTAGATGTGTTTACATGTAGGTATTTGGTATTTTCTAAATTTAAATGATGGTTTAATCTAATACAATGTTCACTAATTCTTGATTTAACATCTTTTTTAAAAATTAATTTTACATGCTCACTTATCCTAGTTTCAAAGGCTCGACCTGTCTGTCCTATATAGTCAAGCGTTACATTCATTACAAAATAATTTATATATGCCATTATTTCGGTTTATATTTGTTTTTGTTTTGTTGTTAATTAGTAACCTCTTTAAATCCTTATTGTTACACTCAAGGGCTGAAATGTTTAGTTTTTTGAGAATGTTTTTGAATTTAAAAATAACATTTTTTATATAAGGTAGAGAACAAAATGCACCCGCTATAGTTTAAATTTAATTAATGTACATTCGATATTCAGTATGTTGTCGTTTAATTAAACTTTTTAATTAGAAATCGTAACTCTTTAACGCGTTGGAAGTGTTTGAAGATATAATTAACATATTTCAATTCAAAAGTTTTAAAGAAAATTTCTTGTTCTTCCCATGATTTACGATTTAAAAGTTGATTTTTAGTTACTTGGGGCGATTTGCGATTTTTTCTAAACTCAAAAAAGTGGATAATCAGAGAATTTGACAATATCTCGCACCTGCATATCGATAATTCATATTCATATGTGCTAATATCATGAGATATGATGTAAAAGTAAGGTTAGAAATTCGGAAGTCACATTGGTGACTGCAATGCTGCCAATTTTATTCTTAAAACAAAAACAGTAGTCAAATGAAATTTTTAAAAAATTCTATAATGGAAGGCATTTATAATTAACAGAAAACATTATAATTTTGAAAATTAATTTGATGCAGTATATTATTTGACGTTATGTACAACCTTTAATCTTAATACTCGGTCACATCGGGCATAGTGGCTAAACGTCCAATGATACAGTATCAATTCTTATTTTATTTAAGAACTTTTATAAAGCTTTGCACTTATCGAAATAATTTTAATGATAACAATCTAAATTTTGTTTTCACTAGTATTTATCATATTGAATTATTTCATCAAGTATGCACTATATTTATGGAAGCCGCTTAGTGTTTTTGCTCCATTGTGTAAAAAGTAAGAATAGACTTTATATCAACAACAGTTTTAATTAATAAATTATTTCTTTTAATAAATTGTTATTGATATGCCCTTGTTTGTTGAACATGCTTTTCTAATTACATCCTCTCTCACATTGTTTCTCATGATAAAAACATGGTAGCTGATAAAAAACTGATCCAATTAAGTTAAAAGAATATAAACAAGCAAAACAAATAACCAAGCTATATATAAATGTTTATTGTCATAATGACTGTCCATTTTATAAATACTTATCATTGTTTATTATATTTGATATAAAGTAAAAGATATATTAAAACAAACGTGATGATATTAAATAAGTATTTCTTATGTCTAGAATTTAGGCTTTCACGGCCGGCGTCAACTATTGAAGTAATATTTTCCGGGCTGGTTGGCCGTGGTCGATTATTCTTGAAAATTCTAGACGTTTCGTCTCCAACTACGGGAGACATCTTCAGTATGATCGTAAGATCGTATGATCTTTCAACGTACCTACTAAAATACTCAAAATACTACTTCAATATTTCTCATATGTAATTACTGTCTTTATTTAGTAAAATAGAACCAATTTATAAAAATGGCAGAATATCAAAGACTTTAAGTACATGTTACTGAAAATGTATTAGTAATACTACATCATTATTCAGTACACTACTACACTGTCAGGTCTTATATTATGTGCTAAATATGTTGTGACGAAGTATGTTATATTCGCCCCCTTCCTTCAAAGAAAGACATTTACTCATGAACAGGCAGTCCTTTCTTGCAGTAGTTTGTTTTATCATTTGTATTTTTTTATTTCTCGTACATTAGAGAAGTAAATAACATATTGAAATATGGCCGCCATCTTTTGCATGGCCCTATATTTTGACATCCTCTACAACCTTTTCGATGAACCCATAATTACAAGTATTATCATTCCAATAAAACGTTCTTTTTTCTACTTTTAAACATCCTTTATAGTAATTTAAATTTAAGTATATTGCAGGCGATCTTATATTAAAATAGGGAGCAAGTTTTGTTCGAAATATTTTTATTTAAACTTAAGCATATTGCGAACTTTTTGAGTCACGCTGTATTTCTCAACAACTCAATGTCATACTTACCGGTAGTTAACGTTAAAGCCTTAAAACCTACCTATTTAATGAAATACGCTGTATATTATTATGCATTCGTATTGCAAATTTTATTAGGGTTATCTATGCTTACCCTCCTATCTTTTTAATTAATTTTTGAAATGTCAATTAATGTTTAAAATAAAAATAAAATTAAAAACGACATGTTATGAAATGGGAATAAATGATATTCCTCAATGAAATATGTATCGTTTTCTTTTCTTCGGTCGCCTTTCCATTTCAGTTAACCCACTTAATAAAACCTTAGTTGTTGCAATTTCAAAGCACGAACTATATTAAAAAAAAAAACAGTAAAATTTCTTACTAAGTAACTTCTCAAAATTATCAGACGTTTATCTTGATTGCGGTCTTATTTGTTCTCATCAGCACTCGAAGGAGCTTTTTAAAAACAAGTTAATATAATATCTAGTTGTGGCAATATATCGCCAGATATTGGTATGTACATGTAAACATAACATGAAATACTTCATAACTAGATATTATGCTAAGATCATTGTTCTTAGCAAAAAATAAAACATTTGAAGTTTTATTCACTTTATAGGTGTATGTTTTGACGAAGAGATGCCAAAGATATCAAATTAATAAAATTATGTTGTCCTGGTTGTTCGAGGTTTGTCCTCGACGTTTCGTCGTCACGCACGGACGACATTTTCAGGAGATATTACTGCTGCCGTAGTCAGTAGAGATCTGATTATAACCGAACTCCCTCAGATCTCTACCAACTACAGCAGCAGTAATATCTCCTAAAGATGTCGCCCGTGCGTGGCGACGAAACGTCGAGGATAAAACTTAAAAGACGACGGCCAAAAAGCCCAAACAACCATGACAATATTAACGATGGCCGCGAAAGCTTGAACCAAATAATAAAATTGTTTTTTAAGTTCATGTAGTATTTTCATTCTTTAAATATGTTACCAATTGTCCAAACTTTCATTTTACAAATAAGTGTAATGTGGAAACTATTATTTTTTATTGACCTATAGAATTTCGAACTTTCAAAAATTGTATATATCTATAGAATGATATATCATGAAAATTATTTGTGTTATAAATAAGTTCAATGTGATGTCATTACTTTTTAAATTGGTTGTACAAAATATAGCGACGACGTAACGTAATCTCCTAATTTTATAGTAGGTATGCATTTAATGTTTTATATTATATATACCTACACCTACAAAAATTTTATGGGTTCCATTAGCTCGACAGATTTTTGGTTGAAATTCCTTCCTTCCTTCCTTCTTATTTCCTCATTTGTATGTATTCTGTATAGTAATATTTATATTACGTTCTGAAAATTCCGTTTTAGATTAAAAATAAGCCTAAAAGCTGTAAAATATTATGAAAACAATCTCAAGAACAATAAAAAAAATAATACGAGGTCAGCAATTGATCCGTAATGTATTTTGCATTTGTGTGATAAGACCACCCAAAACCAACCTTATAAAACAAGATATTATTTGTTTATTTATGCCATTCAATAATCAGTAAGCAAAATGATTAAGCCAATTTAATTAAATAATTACGTACTGGAAAGCAACCATAACTTTATGCGGTTTTTCACTTATAATTATTTTGAATTCTGTTTCGTAAGGAAAATATCAGGTATATACGCACCTAAGTAGTGTGATAAGGTAGTATTTATTGCATTCATCTCAAAAACGATTGGATAATGCTGTTATAATGAAATTCACCAACAATTGCAGTTTTTTTCACTTCAGTCAAGAAATCTTCTACTCTATCCAGCTTTCTCGATGCCACCCCTTGTGAATTCTCTTATAAACGAAGAGATGTCACCCTTGTAGAGTTAAGGAAACAGCCACAAAAGGGTAACTGGCCTTCTAATGAGAAAGCTGCGGTTGTAAAAAGCTTTTTTATCTATGGCACAGAATCGTGAAGGTAGCCAATTTGAAGTTTGAGCTTTTGATGAAAATAATGTCTTCATTTCAAAAATAACACTAGTCATTTAATAATATTTAAAAGGAGCAAGCTAAAAATTATAAATTGTTTAAGCAAGAGTAATATAAACTGAGCATGACCATAGTTATCATATTTGTGTTAGGAAACATTAATTAACAAAACTGTTTCAAATTGGTATGAATACAATATTTGAATACGTACTAAATCATAAAAAATTAAAACATGTAATTTCTTAAGTTTGTTAAAATTTTACAACAAAACCTAAATAAATAATCACCTTTGGGCAAAATGTTTTATGTTGTCCATTGAAATAGTCATGTATTTTTATTTTTTATACTTTTTTAACAAGAAAACCTGTCAATTGGTTTGGTTTACGTATTTCTTTGTAGCATTCACTGAATGGACCACTATGCGTTAATTATTTAACAATTAATAATTTTACATTTGGTATTCATTTTGATGAACAATATGATTTTCTAGAACAATGACTAAATCTTTTAATAGAGGAATCTTCGGTGATAATTTTATAATTGTTTTAATAATAATAATCAATGCAAAATAGAAGATTTTACTTTGTATTGATTAATATGAATAAAGTTTGTAAAAATGTTAAAACCGTAAATTGTTTTCAGATAGGTAAGTACTTAGATGAGTTTTGTCACAATTGTAAATTTTAATACACATTATTGAATTTCGAAGTAAAATAAATTAGATGACACTGAAACTGAAAAATAAAATATAAAATACTTTTGAAGTATTCATTTGTAGCAATTTTTTAATTTTATTTAATGATCTGGACACAGTAAAAATTTCAAACGATAAAACACGTCACTAAGGTCCCTGGAACACGTGGACACTGTATCTAAGATACGTGTACCTCTGATGCAGCTTACTTATATAAAGCTGTTTACATGCAGCCCAGCTGCACCGGGCGGCGTGGTCTAGATCAGGGGTGGGCAAATATTTTGATAGTCGGGCCACATTGCCGATGAAAAGTTGACCTCGAGCCAAACAATTGTTTTTTTTGTAATTTTAAGTATAGTTTTTGCTAAGGATGTCAATTAATGAATTTTAAAACCAACATTTTTGAATCAAAATATTTATTTATCAAGTCATTTGAATAAAAGAATTGAAACGAAAATTTTTAAACATTAATATCAGATAATTATCAAACTGTACAATTATCATACAAAGGTGCTATTAAAAGTGTTACCACTATCATCAATGCTTAATAGATTGAGTCACAAATAGTCACAAAAAACATGAAAAACAACAACAACAAATATAAAAGAAAGATAAGTTATGTTTTATGAAGAAAAAGGTAACTACAATAAAATATGTATGCTGAAATGAAAACAAATCTCCCAATAATATTAAATTGATTAGATTACAAAAACTGTTCTAATGACATTTGCGTTTTGACATATTATAATTTTCATAGCCAACATTCAGTAGTTTTTTGAAAAAAAAGACATAAAACAGTAAACAATAAAATGAATGAAAATTAAAAAAAATAATTTTAATAACATAAATTTTAATGACTAAAGTGAAATTTTTTAGCATCACCAATAATTTTTTGAAAGTCTGGTGAAAATTTTGTGGTTGAAATTCTTAACACTGCTTTTAAATGTTCATCACTAATACAGGATCTGAACGGAGGAGAAAATGGCAGCTTTAGATTTAAGTTATTTTGTTTATTCATGCAATAATGTGATATAATAAGTATAATAACTAATAAAATTGTGCGACTATTATACATACTGTAATTGTTCAATCATCATAATTATATTTTCGAATATGAGGCGCTGATAATGTGTATAAGTATTGCTTAATATTTTATCTAAAAATTTTTTATTCACCAATTTATGTTGGACAAAAACTAATATTTGTGTTTTTAATAATAATATATACAATGCTTCACGGGCCAGACAAAATTCTACCGTGGGCCGGATTCGGCCCACGAGCCGCCATTTGCCCAGGCCTGCTCTAGATCATTGCTTAGTATTCTGGAGGTCACCGGTTCGAACCCAGGTTTGGCTGCTCTGGTCCAAGTTTTCTGTGGTTTCCTTGGATCACTTACTTAGGCAAATGCTGTGGCAGTAATATTCCACAGATAATCCTTCATTTCGTCCATCTCATCTTTCTTTCCCTAACCACACCACCCACCCATTATCAAAATTCGTGCAATGAGGTTGAAGAGGGCCTTACGCCCTACCCTCCGGCTTTACACTACAGTGTAGGTTATTAACTTTGTTGAACATTTTATAAACGACTTGTGACTTTCTTTCTGTGCCGTTTCCAAAAATATCGATTTTTACTATTGTATATGGAAGGGAGTGTGCCAGGTCAGTCAAACTCAGAAAACATAAAACTAACTACCTTTAGGAATCCTGAACAAATAAGTCTTTATTTATTTCTCAGTATTGTGTAGTATGGGTTTTTTCCAAAATTATTAATAAATACCTACTCATTTCTATTGGTGAAACCAGCTTTATGATGTTGGTCTACACTGTCAGAAATTTGGAATCTCACTATTTCGAAAAGCTTCCGATAAATGCAGAACCAGATACAGAGGCGGATGTGAAAATTTTTGCGGAACTTTCGCAGACATGGACGTAAAAGCAGAAGCAGATGTTTAATGCAACACTAAAGATCCTGTTTTCGAGTTTTCTGCATACACTTACAGACAGACATTTGATACCACTCACATCCATAAATCGTAAAGTTTCGTCTCCAAGAACTCACATTTTCGTACAAAAATTTCACAAAAATACAAGTACTCCTATCGCGCTCCGTTTAGTCGCGCCAGTATGAACCGGATAACCGGTCATCTGTGTTCTTTCTTAATGAACGTAGAATTTGAAAACCTTTAATATATTATTTATTTTAAATATAAATATAAATATGGAATCGACAGAAACAACTACTCCGAGGGCTAATACCCCTACCGGCATTGAATTACACTGTTGATTCCGAATGCTTCTTAGACGAAGATAACATATCCAAAAAAGAAAGCATTAAAATCCTTTGTCGTCTACATTTTAAGGATCCATATTTGTATTTATATTTATAATATAGCCTGTAAAGGCCTTTCTGGTAGCGCGTACCTGATGAGGCCCAATAGGTCGAAACCGGTTGTGGGATTTGGCTTTTCGGTTTGTAGTGCCCGCTTGGTGGGACAAGTTCCAAATGTGGGATTCGTGATCCTTAATATTTAGACAAAAAAGGATTTTAATGTCTTCTTTTTTGAATATATTATATATTTATTCAAAAAAAGTTTTACTTCTGTTGTATGTCTCGTGATAGATCATATTTTACGGAAATTTAATTTCCTGATTACCCTAAAGCACTTAATAGGTAATTAATAAATGGAAAACTCTTATAATAGATTTAATAATTTTTGAGCTAGTTTTTTAAATTTATTTTTACGGAAATAGATAAAGATCCTTCAAGGCAGTTTTGCGATTACTTTTTTTTGCAATAGGTGGTACGTATGGGGAAATACGTTCCGGAAACCACCCTCCCTCATAGAAATCGGTCGTTATTCACAGCAACACCTGCTTAAGCCATTCGGCTCATGATAAATGAAAAGTGCCATCAAACACACTCTCGCCCCGTTCGCATTTTCCGCCAGCATAGTACAAACACTACACCCCTCAAGCAGCGTACACGTGTATATTTTCGTGAGTTGCAATGGGTAGTGGGGAAGGACCATACCCTCCCCCATTGCCATGCCGTTACCGCTGCTGCCGTATCGATTACTTAATTTCCCCGGATTTACCGTTGTCTGCCACAGAAGCAGCACAACAGCTACCGGAAAAGTTCTTCAATGGCATTGCTGCACGCTGCCGCAAAATTAAATCAAAACTTTGTTAATAAGGGTAGTTACACGCTCCCGGTCGAAGGATTAATTTAATAATCTTGGTAAACGCAGCATCTTCTCATTTAAAACTTTCTACATTAAAAGAATATCTTCTGCTTGAGATAAATTACGCAATTATAATTGTACCTACTTGCCCATCGTAGGTTTTCAAAATAGACTAATTTATTTGATGATTACAAAATAACAAGTAGGTTGGTAAAAATAAGAACCATTAATATTAAATTAATTGTATGTTACATGTAACAGGCGGACTGAGAAGTTCGTAGGCTAGCACAGAAAAAAAAATTTATTTTGATAGAATTTGATTTTATTATTCAATATAATTCCCGTCGAGAGCGATACAACGATTATAGCGGTCATACAATTTTTCGATACAATTTTGATAATACGATTTGTCTTTAGCCTGAAAATAGACTTCAGTTTCGGCGATTACCTCTTCATCGGCGCGAAAATTCTGTCCAGCGAGCATCCTCTTGAGGTCTGAGAACAGAAAAAAGTCGCTGGGGGCCAGATCTGGAGAGTACGGTGGATGCGGAAGCAATTCGAAGCCCAATTCATGGAATTTTGCCATCTATTTCATTAATTTGTGACACGGTGCATTGTCTTGACGAAATAGCAGTTTCTTTTTCTTCAAGTGTGTCCACTTTTCCGCGATTTCGCCTGTCGCTGTTTATGGTTTTCCCCTTTTTAATTTTATAACATACCATGAGCATCCCAGAATACTGATGCCATAACCTTGCCAGCCGACTTTTGCGTCTTTCCACGCTTTGGAGTCGGTTCATCACGTTCAGTCCACTCGGCTGACTGTGGATTGGACTCCGGTGTGAAATGATGTTTCATCCATCGTCACATATCGACGCAAACGCAAAAATTCGGATTTATTACGATTGAATAGCTCCAAATTGCCATTCAATGATTTGTTTCTCATAAACACTAAAGCCCAAATAAGTTTGCCATCCCTAAGGTACCCACCCACCACAAACAAAAATGACCGGAAGGTGTCTTTTTACCCAACTGTCTGTGTGTTACTATAAAACTGTTGCTCCAGATGGTATTTTATTTAATATTACCTCTGATATACCTTGAATTTCGTGACTACTGACTGGATTTTAAAGACGATTCAAATGTTACAAAGAACAAAGTAGAAAGGATTGAGGACATAAGAGTCAGAAGCAAACCGCACGGTACTCAAGATTATTATCAAAATCAGATTCTATTTTATAGTTCGGGTCAAGTCCATCAGGTTAGGTTAGGCTAGAAGTTGAATTTTTGATAATTAATTTACCCATAAAAGTCCATGTGGTCTCACATACAAAAATATATAAAAAATGTATTATTTGATAGAGCTTCCTGCATTTCAATTAATTTTCTTATTAAGGATTTGGATTGTTGCCAATCTGTAGTATTGCCATACACATCTACACGAGAATAACAAGTTTGTCATTTTTTTAGTTCTTGTAAATTGGACCGCAATAATTTTAAGCGGACATTTAATTGCTCGTAAAAAAAGAGTTAAAAGTCATCACGATCAAACTTCACGCTAGTCTCCTCAGTTGTGATGTTCGTAATAAACACTACCGACTCGCGTTTTCTTGGTTGGTTGGTTGGTTGGTTGCTGTGTGAAAATCGTTTTATGTCAAATGGTTTCTTATTCATGTTTCTATTTTACTACGCGATATTATGGTTCATTCACAACGATAAACATACATATGAACGTAACAATAATAAACACGCACATAAAAGTATACAAATGTGCACAGGGTGTCTCAAATTCGCCTTTATTTTTTCTTCGTGAATACTTATTTTATTACGAATAAAGGAATTGCAACAAGGATGTAATTACAACCAACAATTATTACTGATAATATTTATATTAAAGACGTTCTTTATTCATTAGTTTATTGTTTTATAATTTGTTTTTTTGATTGCCATATATTCAACTGATTGTGAGAATAACTCAACGATTTTTTAATAATTTTATTGATTTCATCATATTTATCATCATTATATCCTAATTTTTTCTTTAAGTAGAAGTGACTAAATACTGTATCGTTATCCCTATATAAAACCTAACCTAACCAAACGTATAGACGATCCTATTGTAATTTTTAAAAATAAATCCTCGATTTATATTTAGATTTCGTGATATCTTTTTACGTTACCCAGGCGCTTGTGAGTGAAACAACCTGTAAATGTAATTTTATACCAAGTCTTCCTTCGTTAAATAATAAATTATTCTATCCAAGTCTTATCGAATTGTTGTTTATGGGAATTTAACAGTTGTAGTAAAACTCTACTACCTGAACTGCTTCTGAACATAACAGAAAATGGATCGTAATGCTACTTTATCTGTTTAAGGTCGTCATGTGCTACGAATTTGTTAATACAACAACAAAGTTCGATCGTTTATATAATGATTTTACTATTATTCGTACACTTTTATGGCTACAGGGTGGTACATATATCTAGTCATTCCGATTTTTAATATTTAGGGCGTGTAAATATATATTTTTTTAATGTGCATACTTATTACTCTATATAAATATAATGATTACCTACTGATGAATAGATTTTGATCATTTTTTGTCCTTCATCTCCAATAAAAATTATCAAGGTATTATATATATATATAACTTATTAAAGTTTTCATATACGTAAACGACATAGATTGCCTTAACAACCTCAACGACCGCAACTGTGCATGTTCTCATGCAGTGTGCATGCGCGAAAGATTAAGGAAGTTTCAACTCAGCTTCATCGCAAAGTATGCGGCAGCCGCGCGTCGTCTGCGCGAGCGGCCTGAGCTCTACAAAAGTACTTTACAATTGTAACAAGTTTGCTGCTCGTTTGTTATTAAGTTAAGTTATTCTTAAGAATCAATTATAATATAAATCAGAACTTTAAGCAAAGGTTCTCCGGGCTAAATCATGTTTTAAAATTTTCGGCAGTAGTTCGGTATTTTTCGTAACTTATCGCAAAATAAAAAGGATGTAAAAATGTGATTCAAGTCGACGAGGTTACATTACCATGTAGATATGGTGTCTTAACAAGACGATCATCATTGTTGAAATAAAACAGAACCATGTAAATTTACTAAGAAGAAAACACGAGTTGGAAAGTTTCACCAGTTTATTTATTGTAACTCGACAATACTGTTTCAGACCAGTAAAAACCGTTTATTCTTATCAAGAGTATAAAGTGTACTAAAATTAAAACTAACATCATACCTTTTATAAAGAATGTTAGTTTTAAGTATAAGAATAGATTAAAAAAAAACAAATTCCATGCTTCTGAAGTTAACAAACGGAACCTTTAAAATATATTGGAAAATTCGAAAACAGAAACAGATCCTTTTCTTAAAAGTGGAATTTATAAACTTTTTTGCAACCAGTGTGACGCAACCTACATAGGAAAAAGTGGACGAGCTTTATGTACTAGAGTGAACGAACACATTTTTTATATTAATAAAAAACTCGAAAAAAACGGCTTTTCTGAGCATTGCATGAATAATAATAATTCTCTTAACTTAACAAAAACAAAAATTTTACGCAACAATATTAAAATAGGTAAAAAAATCATTATTTCAAAATCTAGAAATTCAAAAATCACTACATTAAAAGCAGTTTATAGTAAACAGTCAGATTGAAATGTAGAATAACTCAACCCAAATTCTCCTATGTAAATTGTAGGTATAAATATTCAATATGTTAGTTTTAATTTTAGTACACTCTATATTCTTGATAATGGTCCTTACTGGACCGAAACAATATTGTCGAATTACAAAAAAAAATTGGTGAAACTTTCCAACTTGTGTTTTCTTCTTAGTAAATTTACATCATGTATCACAACCAGTTCACGAAAGAAAGCCTTAATAGAAAAAGTCGTTGTCATGTTATCACACAAATCCAATTAAAACAAGCAGCCTCGATGACACCTAGAATTTCAAAACAAACGTAACATTTCCTTCAGAGTCGGATATTCACTAGCTATGAGATTATCAATAACTGTGATAAACGAATAATGAATAAAAACTAATTAAGAAGATAAAATCATTTTATTATTGCAGCAATAGTATCTTTTACGATAAGTTTATGAATATCCCTTTTATGTGCTTTATTATTACCTGGAAAATTCTGTTTTATAAAATTCTACTATTAAGAGCAACGATTAATAACTGTCGGTTGGATAGAGAAAAATAAATGAATGATTCATATGAAAATAACGAACGCATTAGATTATATGCATGTTTACAAGTAGAATTTCTAAAAAGTAATCAAACCTGTAATCCATAGGTAATTCTTTCAATCAATTTGAATGAACTATTACTATTTTCTATTGAAGAAGAGGCGTTAGAATTGACCCGCCCAAAAGTAGAAGTAAACTGTAGAACCTACAGTTATTATCACTATTTGTGCTAGATTAACTACGCCACTGCTAACAAACCTACACATAACATTAACAAAAGTCAATTTTATAATAATTGCAAACTTTTTTTATAGATAAACGGTTATAAAACTAACCTTACGGTACCGAAAATAATCGTTGGTAAAGTGTTACTTAGGTAGATAGGAAAATATATTATTTAACAGTTCCTGCAAAATATATTTTGAAATAAAAGTCTCCATCTTCAACACATTTTGTATTTAAACTTATTCTTAAACATATAACGTACGGTACAAAAGGAGACAAGTAGCTACAAGAAAGATGGAAAACACATAACATATCATTGGTAAGTCGCCTTGAAGGTGTACACCAAATGAATAGATGATGAGATAGAATTTTAGAAGGACCTTGTACTACTCTGACATCTTACGATAACCTTGAAGCAACTACTTATATCTGCTTGCATTTGAATGTTCTGTTGAAATTCTAGATGGCAGCTACAACATAACAAGTAATATAACCAACTTTTGTTGCGTTTGTGACTGGTCGCGCGGAGAAATCCGTCATGTAGGGGTTGGAAGCGGTTTTTTATTTATGATACTGAACCTTATTTTAAGATTAGATTAATAAGCGAAATTATTAACAAACTAAATACACTTATGTAGAACTTCAAACAAATAAAGAAAACACAAATTTGTGGATTCTAAATATTTTGAAACTAGTTCAGTTTTAAAATAATTTATTTCATGTAATTCAATTAATGTAATGGATTTAAATGTTCCTTGCCAAATATGTTAGGATTTATTTATTTCCTCACAATTTTATGTACTTACCTTTTAGTGTTATTTACTATCACATTAATGGGAGACCTACATATTCAGCCATCATAAATGGGTAAATAAAATATATTTTGCTTAGTTGTTGTTAAGTACTATACTAAAAAAATATCTTTATTACAAATTACAAGCGTCCTATTGATTATTACTGTTCAAACTTTTACATTAGAGTACCTACAACACTATTTGGTTTTAGTTGAGTATCCACATCTAATTGTTATCACTAAAAGTGTATACATGTAGGAGAATATTTTGTTATATAGCCAATAATATTTCTGTTTAATTTATACTCTATTTTAACGTTTTTATTTTTGTTACAGGTTTACGATCGTAACGATGCCAGTGGGTAAGTTATTCTCTTTTGCTTTTTACATACGCATCATTGTTTTTGTAGATAGATTCACTGTTTTTATGAATTTTGCGTCTTATCGTAAGGTATGCGGTTTTTAGTTTTATTAAGTTAAGCAAAAAAGGCGCTGGAAACAGTTCTACGGACGCAGCAGCGTCGTTATAATTTATGTACGAAAATACGTAAACAACACATCATTAAAAAGTCGTAAACTTTAATTTACGACCTGAAACGTTTGACATCCCAATATTTATTCGGCCTGAACGTATGTAATAAAAGTTTCTCGTTGACCGATTGTTAAAAGACGTCGCGTCATTACTAAACTTGATAATTATTTTAGTTGCGTGAAACAAGAGATTTTTATGCTTGAAGTGGAAAATCAAGATTTTCGTAATTTTACTTAGACGTACGTAATTAATAGGTACGAAATGGTCATCAAAAGAGAAAGTCCATTGTATTTTATAATTTTTGTTCATGAGATAAACTATCATAACCTCACACAAGTTAAAATAAAATTAAATAAATAAGTTAATTTTGCTCCCTGGTCGCATTCACTCAGTTTGAATCCCTAATTGAAGAGAGATTGAAAAAATAATGTTTAGTGAAATTTTGTAACATATGACAACGTCGTGAACAGTATCTGCGGCAAATATCGAAAAGAGAATGAGAAACCGAGGTCTGCTGAGATCCGCTCAGCAGCAGCAGCGTTGGGAGAGAACACAGACGGCGTGTTATCCTTAGCGCGTGAGTATCGAGCGCCTCGTGGCGTTTTCCGGGCGTCGATTGGCCAGGACCGCACCTGCTCGGATTGGCGTTATGGTGGAGGGGCGCCATTAGCAGTCGCGGCCTAGTACCGCGGATAAAGCACAGAGGGCCGTAGACTAAACATACTACATGGGTCATAAAGGATTCGAAGAAGTATAGAAGTATACCTACGTACGTACGAACGCGCGTTAAAGAATTCCCCGCTAATAGGTTACGTCGGAATCATCACCATCGTATCGTCGTCGTTCCCTTTTGTATTTAATAACTATAAGTGATCGCGGTCCAAGTCCGACCGATTGACTTTGGAGTGTCGTCTAACAACAACAACAAAACATTAAAACTTGATACTTCACTTTTTTTTTAATTGCGTGTATATCTAAAGTGAGATGAGTGCGCATTGTAATAATAACGACGGCGGTGCAGCGTTCCGGAACAACCGGCAATGACTTCCAAATTTATCATCGATAGCATGCTCCCTAAGTATCACCAGCAATTTCATCATCAGCAATTGTTCCCAAGCCCAACAAGCAGTGCAACGAGTGGTATCGAAGTTTCGGCCGTCAACTATAGCTCGTCGTCGGTGTCGCCGAGTGGTTCATCACCAGGAAGCGCCTCGTCCACGTCCCCAGCGTCTAGAATGTATCCATATGTTTCGGCCGCGACGGCCGCCGCCCATCATCATCATCAACAACAGGCGGCGGCAGCAGCAGCTTTTAATGCCGCTGCCGCTTCGGGTACCATGGTACCTGGGGCGTTTTCATCGAGCTCGACGGCGGCTTTGGCGGCAGCTGTCGACGCTGCCACGGATAAGTCCTGTAGGTACACGGCCGGTCTAGGAAGCAACGTGACACCAGCCGATTCGATGGTCAATTATACCCTGGGACATCATCATCAAAACGGCGCTTCCGCCGTTTCGGCGGCCGCAAGTTCCGTAAGCGCCGCTTCAGCTTCGATGGCCGTCGCGGCGCAATTTTATCACCAGGCGGCAAGTGCCGTTGTAGATCCGTTGAACTCGTGTTCGCAACCTACAGCACCCGGAGGACAACCTCTGCCCGACATACCCAGGTATCCGTGGATGTCCATCACAGGTAAGACATCATCCACACCAGTTTACTACTACTACTTCTTTCAAGGTACCTTTTTAGAAGTTTGCCCAATTCTCACAACAAAAATTGATAGGTTAAAGTGGAGCAGGATTTCCAGAATTTCCTCTTCATTTTCTATTGATATACATATTTCATTCTCTTCCCATAACATCTGGCTAATAAACTTTCTCAATTAAAACAATCGAATTTTAAGACGTTACCAATTTAATAAGGAATATACTCATGAAATGCCTTGGCATGTAAACAAAGTCTAATCCATTGGTGCAAGTATTTCCTTTGGATGGATGAAATGTATCTCTGCTCTGTGTAACTAATAATTACTTTTATTTATAGTTACATTTCCAAAATAAAATTGTCAATTATCCAAACCGTCTGAAGAAACTGTTAATAAATACTCTACTCTCCTAATCGATCGATATAAAATCGAATGAAGTTTAAGAGTATCTTACCGCAATTTTGGCAATTGTCACCCATTACACCCGAGAGAATAGATACAGGTAGTAGAATTTAATGGTGGGAAAAAGAAACTTCCGAACTGATTTACGACCAATAAAGACATTTAGAGTTTAGTGTGAGTCATTGTCCGTTTTATGGCTTGTTTTTCTTCCGTCGGACGACTTTTGTATAGGTAGTACACTTACACATATATCTTCTACAGGCACACTTTAAGAAAGAGAGAGCAGTGCACATTGTGCTACCATTATACACTTACTTATACAATACACATGGCACACACACATTTTTTTTATTGTTACTGCTCCAAAGCGACATCAATAATAATAATACAGTGAGCACTCTTTTTATTATGTTGTGACTTAACGCGTTGTAGAATCCGGCGGTTTATTTGCAATAAACTTTGCCGATCAATTGTCCATTTTATTAGAATTCACGCGACGCGTTTCGGAACTGCCTGTTGCCCGATTAAAAATGACAATAAAACGGCCGTTTAATTGCCGTTTAGTGGGCAATAAACAATAAAACTAGTCGTAAAAGTTCTGCGATCAATTCAATCGTTATTCGGTGCATTTGCAGAATAGGTAGAACGTACGGTGAAGCTTGACAAGCTTGGATTGATAATGTGATCGATCGATCTACGCAATCAATAGTTTTTTTTTTTTTTGGTATTGGTACGAATCAATTGAGTTACACCAATCTTCTATTAAAATATTGTACTAGAATATAAAACATACTATCATTTGTCAATTTGATACGGTTTTTATCGAATATTCTCAATTCAACATCATCATAAGGTCTGATTGGACACGCACCTCCACTGCTTCCTAATATCCTGAGCCATTCCTCACTTTTCCCTAAAACTAGGTCGTCCTATATCCATAAATATTTACGAACAGTAATCTAATCCATGCCAAGAGCCATTGCCTCTTTTACTCCTATTTCTGCCTCTAATATGTTTGTAACTAGCCCTTCATGTCCTAAATAGTGTTCTACCAACCTATCTCTCTGTTTCCTTACTGATTTCCATAGCGCTTTTTGTTCTACTGCTCATTCTAATACCTCATCGTTTGTTTAACTATCCACGTTATTTTCATCACTTCAAGAACAATATTTTGGTTGATTTTTTATTTTGTATGAAACTATCACACGCAATAAATGAAATGGGACGGACAGTTACGTATAGTAATCTACTTTTCAAATAAAATTTAAAGGTTTGAGTAACAAAACCAGTGTGAATTGTTTCACTATATATTTATTAACCTTCTCAAGAAAAGAATTGTTACTGTAACAATTCAAACATTTCACAAAGAATACCATAAACAGTTCATCAATTAATTAATTACAATTTACTTTTTGTTTATGAATTTTAAGTCATAGCTAAGCATATATAAATCGAAAACTTGCTAAGAAAATTAATAATTTTCTATGTTCGGAAGTGCATTAATGGAACCATAAAATTAGTTGTTGTTTGTCGCGTACACATACAAACAAACTTTTGAAACATTGTTGCAGAAAAGATGTAAGCGGAATGCAGTATCAAGGTTTTTATTTATAAAATGTCTGGTCATTCATTCTCTTAATGAATACACCAATTGTAAAATAAGGAATGCTCTAAAGTTTCTTATGACTAACTATATTTTGGTGTCAAAATTGTAATTTCATCACAAATCCATACCTACAAAAACATTGAACATCAGCCTGTCCATAGTATATCCTCATATCTTTTTGTATTATCGAGTTAGCAATAAGAAAAGTTAATTCTCACTATAACCTGAGTCATTAAAGCCTTAAAATTAAAAATACAATCAGACATTAATCACATAGATATAAAAAACAATTTAGTAAACTTAATTGTTTTTATAATTTGGTTACGGTACAAACATCAATCATAAAGCGTTGCCCAAGTTCCATTGCTGGATAGACAATTCAAGCATTCCTACTCGTTTCGGGTCCGCTTAGTGTAAAATCATGTTATCAATATAAAATATAGAACTAATTATACTTTCAATACCTAAACGTTAATTAAAAAAACCGAGTAAACTGAGAAATTAATAATTGTATAAGATATATAATTCAATTGAAAATTTAGTTAAAAAGATCCATATGTCAGTGGAGTTATGTAAATACTTTAATATTGTTATTATATTTTATCTCAAGAAATTATTGTTAGAACAACAACTTTTCAAATTTACCTACAGTCGCATTATTGTCATCAAGACTACATTTATAATTGAAGGAAGCGAATGTGTTTATAAATATAAACACACTTATAATATTGTAATTATATATTCTCTTTGAAAAAAAAATAATAAGTAAGATTATAACGTCCTTTGTCACCGAAAACAAGACAAATCCCCAAACTCACTCCCCTATAAAAGTTGCATACATGTTAATACTTGAATTATCCCTAATTAATTAATTATAATACCTTCAAATGATACATAATGATTATTAAAAGCCTTATTTTGATTTAATTTACCTAGATTTAGTAGAAAACAGACGATTACATATAAAAAAGGCAAGTTTTTGAAAAGGTACCTTTTGTTTTTCTTTTACAGCTTCGATTTATTCGTTTCTACATTTATTTGTTTATTTTTTCAGATTGGATGAGCCCTTTTGATCGAGTCGTATGTGGTGAGTAACCATTTTGTGCTGTCATCGTTTTTTATTCTATCGTTTCTTACGGTCTAAAATTGCTACGACGTTTGCGTATAAACAGCAGTCACAACTAATTTTTTGCCACCAAATTTTATTAGTTTTACGCTTCATCATTGTTAAATGCTCCATAAAGTTATTGAGCTTATCCGTTTTACCCTTGTTTGCGTTATTTTTATGTCCTCGTGAAATTATCGAAATGTGTGGCAACGGAGCCTTTACGAGGGAAAGCGTTTTTATTTCAGGCACCTCGTTTAGATGGCGCTAGTTGACTTATTGAGAATAATATTCTAAAAAGAGAACCAAAATTGTCCAATTGTGTTTTTGGATTTTACTTTTCTTTTGTAATAACATAATTTATGAATTAATGGAAAACAGACCTTTTTAGATACCTATTTGTATTATATTAGCTCATCGTTGTGCCTTCAGGTCACAATTTAAGTGTCAGATTTTACTTTTTATTCGCCTTTTTCCGTAAACTGAGCTTCCTTGGAATGTGGTCTTTTTTTGAAAAATTAAAAATTCATCAGCCAATTGTCCGAACACTTTTTAACTTCTTGTCCGGTCAAAAAATTTATTTGTTTTCGATAGTATCCGATTTACGGTTTTGGTATTCACGTAGGTAGGTATTTGTTGTAGGTATACTGTAGACACAAGAATATTACGTACGTGTGTGTATAAAAAGTGATCGTAAATTAATTCATTTTGCCTATTCATGGAACTACCATCCATAGCTGTTGTCGTACCACAACCGTACGATACGACCAAGCAGCACACAGGTAACAACGAATCGACCAAAGCAACCAAGCGACCGACCATGCGTTATTAACGACATTTATTGCTTTCGCAATTAATGTCAGCCGCGTGATTTAATGCGTGATCAGTATTTTTAATTTAATTTACAACTTTTGTACCGGCAATAATAACCACGCCGTTGAGCGCTTAAGTATGTAGCTAATTTTGTAATAAAATCGGTCGTTACATGTGATTTACTATTTTAGTTATTTATTACTTCAGAACTATTATTATAGTATATATAGTAGGTACTCTGAGAACTTCTAAACTATATCGATATATAACGACAATATCATAAAAATAATATCTAACCGTAGGATATTGTCAACATAACTAGAAATTTGTTAATATACTTACCTATAATACAATTGATAGTTAGTAATGGATCGGTTCCCAAAATTCTTAAAGTACTTTTAAAAATTATATTTTAAAAAAATCACTAATTGCAAAATATCTGGGTGGAGAACCAGCCTTTACAGCGAGCACAATGGGGCATTGCTCAAAGGCGTGTTCGAATTGTGACGACAAAGATATTTTCATTTTTAAATATTTTCTTATTGTCTTAGACGTTTTTAATGTATTTTTTTCTTTGTTATTGATCTAAAAACATGACACTGAAACTACGAAAATATATTGGAAAAGAGCAAAATATACAAAAGGAACATATTACATTATGTAAGAAAAGGTGAGCGCAGTTTCTCAAAATTGAATTAAAATTTATTTGAGATCAACGATGTCGTCTCAACAAAGACTTTCCAGTCTAAGAATACATGATACAGCTGAAAGTCTTAATAACACCACATTAATAGTAGAGTTTGCTGACATTTTTATTTAAAATTGTCTATATAGATTGAGTAGTCACTTAAAGATCCATTCCTAAAGAATACGATCGGTTTGAGGTTAGTAACGAAGAAGGGATCATCTAGGTATCGGCGCCACTGTTCCGCCAGCGCAGATCTCCACACAGAACCTGCCTTTAGCGTTACTCTTGAGTGCCATTCTGTCCTGGCCATATGTAATATATATTTGTTGCGGTTTTTGCGTCCTTCTACTCAATTTTAGTATTTGTTTCGCTCACTTCTCGTTTGGTTTGATGAAATCTTTTATTGTTCTACATCCGTTGATGTTACTCCACACCACGGTATATTTATTAGCGACCCATTTTCAATTATTTAAGAGTTGATTACCGTGTCGCAGATACCATTTACCGGTTCTGGTCCTATAAAGCTTTCCTTCCTCGCTATCTTGATCAAGTGTTACATCATTTATTTAAAAAGTTTATGATTGAAAATAGTTCATAACGTTTATACGTTTCTTCATCATCATAGGGTCGTCAATACGAAGACTGGTTGAACACACACCTCCTCTCCTCACCCTACATCCCCAACTATTCACGAAGTAATCCAATATAGGTATTCCTCTGTTCCCCTTTACTCCTATTTTTGCTTATAATATGTCTCTAATCAATCCTTCATGTCTCAGAAGGTGTTTTACCATCTTATCTCTCTCTTTTCTTATTGACTTCAATAGTGTCCTGTATTCACCTACTCATTGTAAACCTAATTTCTAACCGTATCTATCCAAAGTATTTTCTTCAGTCGCCTATAATACCACATCTCAAACGCTTCTAAATTTTTCTTTTCCACTGCGGCCACCGTCCCACGTTTCGCTCCCATGCAGGGCCATGTAAACACTTTTAATTAAAAAAATCGAGTTCTTAAATTAACCAATCGCGAGCACAGATGTATTTTCTTTTTATTAAAATCTGCTGTCAAAACCGTTTCCATTTTATTTAAGTTTGTCTCTAACTTCTCCTCCCGCTCTTGCTATATCATCCGTGAATCTAAATATTTTAATATTTTGCCCTTGTAAAAATCTATTCCTAAATCTACAAAACTAAGATCTGCACTTACGTACATGCGGTAGTAGTTATTCTTCCATTTACATATTTATTTAAGCAACGTTTTCGTTTACGTATTTAAATAATACTATCGTACAATACTGTCGCTACTGGTCGGGGTGCAAATGCTAACGCCGAGACCACAGCCACCAATTCTGTTCAGCGGTGTCAAAGTGCGCGCGCAGCTTTCGTTTCATTGGAAAAATCGTGCTATCGACGATCTAGAACATCTCGAAGATGGTCTTGGCTATTTTTAATTTTCTTACATACTTATAAGCATTTCAATTATTAAAAATTATAGAAAAGTTTCCTTGCAGCAGATAGTAAGTAAAGGTTGGCAAAATTAACGTTTTTTAGTACTGTATATTGCTGTAATTGTTTAAGGGACTTATAATTTACTTAATTGCTTATTGTATTACCCACAGTTATTTTAAATATATTGTATTGGTTATTAGAAATTTATAAATTCAAATTAAATTCGAAAATTTCTATACGTTAAAGGGATGTTATGTTAAAATTTGCCGCAGGAGGTTGAAGGGGCTAATACAATGTGTAATAGAATCAGATTTAAAATTTCTTGACAGTGACGGTAATCTCTGTTGTCTATTTTCTAAATTTATTGTTTTCTGTACAGTTTATATACCTACTCTACATTTGATATAAGCATTTTACATTATTGCGGTAATAATTTCCATATAATCTTCTAAGAATGTCATCGTTTTTGAGTTGAATTCTAACATTAGTTGTTTACAACATTTTTGTAAAATACCGTTAGTGTAAAACTTCAAATTTTGTATATTTTTTAATACCTACGCAAAGTTAAAAGTTCTGTACTGTACTTGTGTCTTTGTGTTATGTTGATATTTTTTTTTTTGTTTTAATTACCTAGCAGCAGTCCTGTAACATATTAAACTTATGTAGTGCATCAGCTTATTCCATCACTCTTTAATTACTAATAAAGCGGTCTTATCGACAGAGGTGAATCTTGATAAAGAAAGAAATAAAAGTGCATACTTATTTTAAACCAGAAGAGTGGTTTGTTTTAACTTTGTTTAAGAAGCAATGCGACGGGATTTTAAAAATAGGAAAAGCCACATTTTATGTGAAATTGTCCAACTCATTTTTTTCCTATTTCTAACGCTTTTTTTAGTTTCTATTTAATTAAATCAACCTATTAAAATGAATTTTGGGTCTTAATGAGCTAATAAATTTAACGAAAACTTACCTTCTTGTCTAGTTAACGTCAGATTTCGAAATGTGATGCCACATAACATAAAACTGACTTGACATCATTTTAAACATTTAGATTAAAAAAAAATCGTGCTAGTTAGTGTTAACGAACTTAGGTTCGACGGATGATCATTTATTATGTATTATCCGTTATTTGCTAATGCATATAAAAATAAAACGGTGCAGAACAAATATACGTTTACTTATATTTAATAATTTTTTATATTAAGGAATTCTAGTATCATGTTAAACTATACTAAGTAAAACTATTAGGAGGTTTTCTTGAAGTATTTAGATAAATCACTAAAACAGAGGAAATTTTTATCATCTTGTGATAATGAGCTCATTTTAGGGGTTTTCGCTATTTGGCATTACTTTAGTTGAAATAAAAGAAAAACACCATTTTCTATTGATATATTGACATTCAAACACTCTCAACACGTCAAAACGTTTGTAATTTAAATCAAATATTCCGATTAAACAACAACATCCTGCATTTCGAAAGTTAGACGTTTTGAAAATCAAGTAGTATTACATAATTTTGTATCATAAGAGGAGATAGCTCCCCTAACGTACTTGTACGCTAGCACCATAGATACGAAGAACATTATTATGTAGTAAAATGATAATTATAATAACTAGTGCAGTTAGAAGGGAACTAAAAATACTGTTTTTCATGAATTATTGTATTAGAATCAAAATATATGTTACCGGCCAAACCCGATTTCAGGACAAATTAGTTTTGCCTAGACCAAACTAGTTCTTCCTATACGCGATAGGATTAACTATTATAGTATAGCCTAGTCCAAAGTAATTTGTCCTAAGCCCGATAGGATAAACCAGTTTAGGCTAGTCCAAACTGATTTGCCCTGATATAAATACGCACACTCTAGGATAAACCGGTGTGGCTTAGTGTATATCTAGATAAACTGAATAAAATACTCGGTAATTGGAAAAATAATCATTTTTATTTAAACCATAATGATTCGTCGCTAAAGGTTATGGATAATTGGTAATACAAAAAATCATACTATAACATATAACATATAATACGTGTTTTTTTAATAGAAGCAACAATCATATCTCAATTATAAATATTGTTATTTATTTTTACATGGAGTGCTTTGGTGGCACTTAAAATTGCAGAGTATCATTGCCTTTTTGCACTGGCATCTGTTTGTGGAACAGTTTTTTTTGCAACTGCATCTCAAAAAACCTCTCGATCATAACCTAACCTATTTATATCAGGACACATCAATTTGGACTAGCCTAAACTGGTTCATCCTATCGGGCTTAGGACATATTAATTTGGAACAGGCTATACTAGTTAATCCTATCGCGTATAGGAAGAACTAGTTTAGCCTAGGCAAACGTATATATCAAATTTTTATTGTGTATAGGAGCGAGGCGCCACAAGTGTTTTAATTATAATCCAATACAAATATTGCGTACGTAGTAGAAATAACAACGAACGTGACTTCAAAAACAATTTAACGTGGACTACTGTAATATATGCGTTTTAAAATTTAAAAACTATATGGCGCCGTGATATCTAAATATGTACTATTTATAATATAAACTCTTTTCTTGCGGGTATTGCCCTTTACAGAAAATAATTTCAACTTTATTACGGTAACTGTACCTACCAGTTGGTACTTAGCACTTCAAATTTTTGTATACCTAATAACGTTAACATTGCCAACTTTAAAATGGACAATATGATTATTTTTATTTTTAACTTTGAATTGGACAGCTTTAAATCAATTAGTTTTAGCGCCTACAAGAGCTTGCTCAAAAAATATATTTTATTTTTCATTAATTCACTGAATGTTACCGTTATTTCAAGAGGAATTAGTCGTTTTATTATAATTTAAAGCTTTGCAGATTTATTTAAAATTGACTGTAATTGTTTAGTGTACCCATCTTTTATTGTTGTGATAATTTCAACCCTTTTACAATTCAGTGTGTTTTTAAAATTGGATTGTAATTTGTATTTTTTGTCTTTGCGAAAGTACATTATTTTATTAATACTTTCGATAGTGCAACGTTTGTGAAACATCATGAAACTTGTAAAAATAAAATAAAACAAATAACGTTTCACTAAATTTATTATACTCGACTTAAGTTTTGATCGATAGTGATAGCGATAACAATTTATATACAAATTACAAAGGAGTAGTGGGGAGTTCGATGTATTTAATTCGGTTTGAAAATTGACTAAGTTTAATTTTTTGCTTATGGCTGTTTTGATTTCTAGATTCTCTAGCATAGTTAATTTCCGATTGTTATTAATATTCGAGTGTAAAATTTTTGTATTTTCAATTTTGATCGAATGATTAGAATTGATGTAATGCTCCGCGGGATCTGTTTATTAAGTTTTTTATCTATTGAATAATAATGTTCTTTAAATCTGGTTGCAATAGCTGTAAATACTACTTTTTACTTCGGGTGGTTGAGATGGTTTATTTCTAACTAAAAGTGTGTTTAAGTTATTTTTATTCGTTTCTATGGCTTTGAGATTAGATTTTGATAATTTGTTTTTAAACTTATAGCTAACATTGTGTATGAATTTAATGGCCAAAAACAATGGTTATAATACGACCATCGTCGATAATCTTATCAACAAAAAACTCAACAAAAAAGTTTTAAGTCTAATTTACAATACCAAGTCGGACATTTCACCAATCTCGGATATTTTTGCGCCATTAACCATGCTAGAGAAACTAGAAATCAAAAAAGCCATAAACAAAAAATTAAACTTGGTCAATTTTCAAACCGAATTAAATACATCGAACTCCCCACTACTCCTTTGTAATTTGTAATTTGTATATAAATTGTTAGCATTAGTTCTTAATTTTAGTTTGAGTACATTTTTGATAATGATCGCTATCGATCGAAACTTAAGTGGAGTATTAAATTTGGTGAAACGTTATTTGTTTTATTTTATTTTTACAAGTTACATTATTTTAGTTGGTGCAATACTTGCTCCATGTACAGGAAATTTTGATTAAATTTTTTTAGGAACTTGTTTTGTTTGTTTATTTATTTGTATATAATCAAACCAATTGAATTTCATACTACAGATTTGTGTGGTTGTTATTTATAAGAAGTCTTGTAACAGTTTGTCGATGGAAATCAGGTGTTTATAATGTATATTTATCCATTCACGCGATGTTTACATGGGTGGAATCAACATCCTGTAAACTAGGACAAAAGAGTCGTCCTTGAACTATTTATGTTTTGACTGCTAAGCTTGCTTTTGTATATGCATAATACACGTCTTTTTCGTCGTACAGTTGTTCTAGACGTCAATATAGCAAGAGGTCTTTTTGATATTTATCGCCTTCATGACGAAAGCGTGACGTGCAAATATGTGTTCGAACAAACACACGAATATTTTGTTAATATGACCATAGAAACACCGTACTTTCACAATCGGATATCTTCATGTAACGGTGACGTCTGCTCCAAACGAAAACACTGTGTAACGAAAGAAAATGCTCAATCTCGTTGAGTTTCGATATAGGGAAATATTTTACGCGGTTCCTATTTAATGTGGCGTTGACTTAACATTATCTATGAATTGAATTACTGGCGTACAGTGCCCGGCACCTAAGGAGATTCAAAAGCCATAAATCATTGGATACGCACTAGCAAAGCTTAGCCCCTTTAGGGCGGGGATAATCGACCGGTAGGCAGAATGATAACTGCTCAACAAGTTGCAAATTAACAGAGTAGAGAAGGGGTTGTTAGGGTAAGTAAATCAGTTGAATGAATTCACTTGTGTTCCGTACTCAGTACTATTTCTCTCAGTGATACGCGCCACTGAACTACAAGTTAACGTTTCGGTCCAGCTATATTCTTATTGGCTCTCTCATTTAAAAGTCTATCCCTACCTACCTGTCAATCTGATCGTCGCTGAATCTCCTTAGGTGCCGGCCACTGTAATGTTTTTGTCTTTTTGGCTTCCGTTTATGAAATTATATACCGTCTATTGATCGTACATACAAACCTCTTTAATCCCGATGTAATAATATTAGTTGCCACGGTAATTTAACCGTTGAATGAATTGTCGGTTAACCCATTCACTCATCCAATGGTCAAAAAGTGTTTTCAGTTGCTAAAATGAAAGATATACATACATATATATGTTTGTATAATAAAACCACAATGTAGACAAAACAACCTGGTCAACCAAAGCCATACAAACCGTATGTTTCGTACACAAAACAAGTTAGGTACCTATATTGAAGGACAATAAAACCCAAACTTACAAGTTGCTAATTCGCCATAGGTTGGATCAATAACAGTTGAACAGTGCAACAAACGACCAGTTAGTTCGAGTGATCGCATGCTGACCTGATGGCATCATAAGTTATAATAAAAAAAATAATGTCCTTGTTTCACCATTAATTTTATTGCAATTCGAATCAATTTTCATATTATTTAAATTTTCTCGCAAATACATATTCGGTGTCATCTTCTGTTCGTTTTCAAATCGTAAACGTCAATTAAATTCTCCGTTTAATAATTAAGTTGTGTGAAACCAATCGAATAAATTATTTTTACTAGGTTTATGGAAGAATATCGTTAAATTGGTATGTTAAACAGGCGGGATGTGCTAAATTCATATATCTACATATATTGATGCCTTAGCTCTATAGGTAAAATATCTACACATACGTTTAAAAACGGTTTCTTACGTTATTAAAGCAATATTAAACCAATCGAAATAATAAATATAAAACGTTGATACGACAGTGACAGTACGTCGCAATCTACTTTCTTTTGCTGCTATTGCCGTATTTCATAACGTTAGACAAGGCCTTATTAGAGTATCATCTTGTCTAACTGAATCGATGGCGCAGCTTATATACGTGATAGGACACGTAAACCAAATTAATAAGAACAAAAATAAGTTATTGGTCAAGTAATTTGTCGAAGCTACCAGATGTGGATCGCGATTTCGATCTTATTAGATCTCATCAGCACGCCATAGGCTGCGGATTTAAATAAAACGTAAGTATGTCGAACTTTATGAAATACGGCAATAACAGCAAAAGAAGGTAGATGGTGATGTACTGCCATATCTACGTTTTATTTAAATCCGTTTTACACCGAGCTCCAGCGATTTGGTCAGTAATTGAACCCAGTCCAGCCGCTCTGGTCCAAGTTTTCTGTGGTTTCCTTGGATCATTTAGGCAAATGCTGGAGCAGTAATATTCCACAGATAATCTTTCACTTCTCTTGTGTCTTCATTTCGTCCGTCTCGTCTTTCTCTCCCTAACTACACCACCCACCCATTCCCAATAATCCTGAAAGGAGGCTGAAGAGGGCCTTACGCCCTACCCTCCGGCTTTGCACTACAATATAGGTCGAAGGGACTGCCTGCCCACCAGCACGAGTAGTTGGTGGGAATAAAACATCTAAAAGTTTTTTTTTAAAACCAAGTATTACTCGAGTCGTGTTCCATGTCGATCCCGTAGGGAGCCAATATTTACCAAGTTTTACCACATTATACGATACATCTAACTGAATATTTTTTGGTTGGTTTCAATAAATACTGCTTCTTGGAATTTTCTTTTTTTCCAATGTTGTGCTTTATGTATCATTTTAGCTTCATCCTAGATAATGTTGTGTTGTGTATCACTGTTGGATTTATACTTTCCATAAGTATTATATGTTAAGATCACTTGACTTTGTATCCTTCTTCTTCCTTCCTACTTATTTTAATTACTCGTTCGTCTCAATTTACCTAGGCCTTTATTAGGTAACAAATAACTTTACAAATCATGTTGATAGATGAGATAGTTATTGAAAAGTGAATAGAATGATAGAAATTAAAAGAATAAAATGACACCACACCACCCACCCATTCCCACGATTCCTGAAAGGAGGCTTAAGAGGGTCTTACGTCCTACCCTCCGGCTTTGCACTACAATGTAGGTCGGAGGGACTGCCTGCCCATCAGCACGAGTAGCTGGTGGCAATGAAATACAAAAAAGTTAAAAAAATTTTTTAATAATTTATCGAATTTGCCTATGGCGTGCTGATGAGATCGAAATCGCGATCCACGCCTGATAGCTTCGATAAATTACTTGACCAAGAACTTATTTCGGTTATCAATAAGGCATTAGTTTGGACTAGGCTATACTAGTTCATCCTATCGCCTATAGGAAGAACTAGTTTAGACTAGGCAAAATTAGTTTGTCCTGAAATCGGGTTTGGCCGGTAACATACATAAATATAATTTGTTGATCAAATCAAAGGCCTAAAACTTTCTTTACACATTCGATAAATACAACAGTTTGCTTTAAAAACTCGGTTCGATTATTTTTGAGTGCCCGTTCACAAAAGCCAATAAATCGCAGTTCACAGACGACACAACGGCATACAATTTCCCTTCTTCTGTCACTCGAGCAATAAGAACAAGCCGTGCATATTTCGTCTACTGCATTTTGTTTTGATTAGAACAACATGCGCGATATGAAACCGCGAGAAATGCGATATGCGAAGTCCGTACACTGCACTGCGGTGCAGCGACTGTCGCTGTATGTGGCCGCACAGTCGACCGCATCCATATCTCTCTGCGTTCGAAACGTGTAGGTGTAGGGTGCTTATATGTACTATACGGTCGTTGTGCTACGTTTGTTATTGCTGTACCCGCGTTAGCAGATACGTATCGTTATTTAAGTGGACGTCTAGGTGTGGATCGTGGTATCCGTTATCTTTGAATGTCTTTCTCTAAAAAAAATATATAGTTATCTGTTGGGAGCTTTATAGTCAGTCGTCAACAAACAATATCAGTAATAGAATTTTGTTCAATTATTAGACGTGTATGCTCGATATAATAGACATAAAATAATAATAAAATATTTATTCATTTTATTTAATTATCAACTGACAAATTTATCTTCATCATAGAGTCGTCAGGCCGAAGACTGAGTCAATCTTCGTATTTCTCAAAAACTAAAACATTTTACATCCCTAACTATTTGTGGACAATAATCAAATCTAGATCTTTAGTGTCTCTTTTTACTCATATTTCTGCCTCTAGCTCTTCATGTCTCAAAAGGTATCCTACCAACCTTTCTCAACTATTCCGTATTGCGTTCTTCCATAGCGCCCTTTGTTCTACTCTTTCTAATACGTCTAATTCCGCTTATAACACCACATTTCAAACACTTCTAACTTGTTTTCCGCTGCGACCATCATCCAGGTTTCGTATCCATACGGAGCCGTGCTCCAAATATACACTTCCAAGTTTCTTAATTAGTCGATTCGGACACAAAAGTGATTTATTTTTAATAAAAGTTGGTCGACCTTGCGTTATACTTTGTTTCCTATCTATACCACTTTTTCCATCCTAACTTATCCTAGATATCGAAATCAGAGATTTTTTGTAGTTTTTCATCTCTAATTTGTATGTTATCTCTAAATCTACTTTCATGTCCCTTGCATTTCAATTTTTTTGTTTTATTTATAGAGTAATAAAATTATTAACAACTAAATAGAATGTTAACATAAATTTGATATCAAGAATATCTTACTGTAAGAGCATAAATATTACAATTCCTAATATTATTCGATAGAGAATTAAATTTCCTTTTTAATTTTATGTTTAAATTTACTAGCAAGTGCGGTATAGTAATGATTCCAGAAATACATACGCCATCCCTGTTTATATATATGTAAGGACCAAGAAGTTTAATAAATTTATGATGAGTAGCTTCAAGTTTGTTCATATGAACCACACAATTTAATGTCCCTATTGGAGCGCTGTAAATTAGATTCTGCAAAACAATAGTTTTATACTTGTATTTGAATTTTTCAAATCTTAAAAAGATCTTTTAACGAATCTATGAGACTTTTAAACTTTAGAGACCACTGCAGCACGTTGCAAGTCAAAATTAAGAGAGTTATCACTCCTGACACCATAAGCTATTTAAAATTGCAAAAGTAGAACTTTCCGGTTTAGTTTGCACCAAATATTTCTAATTTTCTCTCAGATGTGTCTCTTATTACGATTTTAGTTATCTATTATTATGAAAATTATTATATTGCCATTATCGTTACACATTTATTTTATTATAATATTATTAATTATTAAGTAATAATGAAACATTTTTGAGTAAATTTTTTGTAGAAGTTAATTTTAATAGATTAATATCGATATTTATTTCCTACTATGGATTACCTTAAATTAATGAGGAAAATTTTGTTACTGCTGGTCACTCCCTCGCTGGGAATCGAAACAAAAAATCTACAGTTGAAAAAAATTAATTCAAAAAAAGAAAGGCATTAAAATCCTTTTTCGTCTAAATTTTAAGGATCACAGATCCCACATTTCGAACGCGTCCTACACAGAAGGTACAGCGTACGGATCTATAGGTCGAAACCGGTCGTAGGATATGGCTTTCCATACGTTGTGCCTACTGTGTAGATCGTGTTCGAAATGTGGGATCTGTGATCCTAAAAATTTAGACGAAGAAGGATTTTAATGCCTTTCTTTTTTTGAGTACATTATATCTTCGTCTAAGAATCCATCGGCATCAACAGTGTAATTTAATGCCGGTAGGGGTATTAGCCCTCGGAATAATTGTTTCTGTTGATTTCATATTTATATTTATAGAAAAATAATAATTCAAAAAAGAATATCAGCATTAATGTTTTATTACAGAATTTAATTAAGCTATATTTCTGTTGTTTGCTTTCGTCCTTATTTTGTATTTAGTCTTTTAAGTGTTGAGTTTCAATCCATATTTTTAGTATTCTTTGGTGACCCTGTTAACTATGAACTGCAATTCTTCGGGTTTACTAGCTAACAGAATAAGAGTCGTTTGCCGTTTTCAAATCGTAAGTTGTTGTTATTAACTCCATTTTACTTGAAGCCTTTATCAATTATTTGTCAGCTTTTTTCGTATCATTTTGTGTATCTAATCTTTAATGTTATGTTTGTTTTATTTGAAGTGTAGGTAGTGCAAAAATCAAAATTTGAAAGTACGCTTGTTTTGTTTTGCAACAGTGTTTTTTGTTGGAATATTTCACGTTCTTAAAGCACATCTAAAAGTGTGGTAATGTATCAAGTGTGCGTATATTTGGCGGTAAGATTTTCTTTCAATAAATTATTCGCGTGTTTAATTTGAAAATAAACACATCTTCAAACGCGATGTGGATCGGCTATTGCAGGTAAAAGAAATTAAACTAAACATGTCAGTCGCGAGGTGCTTCTATCGTGTTGCAGGATGTACAACATCGAAGCAATATAAGAATATAAAGCTGAAAATATACCTTATACAGATGTATCTACGTATTTACGCTTTCAGTGAATTTTAAAAAATTAGTTTCGTCCATAAATTGCTGTCTAATTATTTAACTTGACCTTTATTTACCGACATCAAAGGGATTCATACTGCTTTTTTGTACACAAATGTGTACCTACATGTTGCTTATTCGTATGGAATTTGTTCTTAGCACCGGGGAACTGAATCTTGGTTTTGTTAAAATACAGAATGACCAGGATTTTTCTTATCTTTATAGGCCAGTTACGCTAATATTTAGAACCGTAGCTAGCTATTTAAAACTGAATCGTTGATCCGACGTGGGGTGTTTCAATCTAGATTTAGAGGTCTTCAGATGATGTAATGTTGAGAATGCGCTTTCTGGGCTTTCAGTGGGTACCAATAATGCCAATGGTATATGTAGTACGCTTCGCCGAAGTTGAGACGACCGCTTATAACTAAGGGTGCTTCTTACTTCTTTTATAATTTGTCTGTTTATTGCGATGATTGATAACAACTTTTAATATAAATTTAACTTTAATATTATAAGAATTTTCCGGGCTAATAGGCCGTGGTCGGAAGGATTTAGTTCCTGACCAAGACGCTGGCCGTGAAAGCCTACATTCAAATTTAACTTTATTCCATAAATTGATATTTTTTTGTTTTTAAAACTACTGGTGCTATAACTAATTAACTAAGTGACTGACTTACCGACTATTAATTATCTACTGACTGACTGTTATAACAAACTTATATAATATTTCTTTTATTATGCAATAAGAGACCAAAGCTCAGGCAATGGATACTCACACTTTGTTTATCTTTCACATGAAAATTGAACAACAAATCCTAATAATGTAACAGTTTCCGGTTTCAATTGATTTGGCTGAAGTAATAATGTTGATATCAATAAACGAAACCCGAACAAAGAATATATTAAAGGAAAAACTTAAATAAGTATACGGAAATAACATTATTTTCAATTTATATAAAAAGATTTATAATTATTAATTATTGGTCTACAACAACTAGTTTATTTATTGAAAGGAGCACGTATACATCATCTTAGCATTTTCAATATGCTTCTGGAATATTTCGGAGAGAAGGTTGAACCCACTCAACTACGACACTGCCTATGTTTGTTTACCAATGGTATAAACGTAAAAAGCTTGTTAATACCAACGCAAAAGAGAGATGAAAGTACTCATGTGACTAGTTGTTTATTATTCACTGAATCTACGATAAAAATGTTGAACAATGCCAATAATTTTAGATGTTATAAATAGTGACTAACGTTAATTTACCATATTTTTCGAGATGAATCATAGTTACACGGAGTTTTAGTTAACAAAGGTGTTTGTCTCGATTATGGTTAGTTTTGAAATGAATAAATAAGTGTATATTTGCGTTTCCGATTATTATGGAAATTACAAGCGCACAAACCTCTTGGTTGCACGTTTGTTTATAACATTTTCGTAGCCGTGAAGTTGTCAAGGAAACAACTGAAAGCGTGGGCTAACAACTATAACCCACGGACACATACACGAACACGACTAAATATCAAAACTTCAACTTGACCTGCCCATTTCGATATTTCACGCTTATTTATTATGTGTATACGATATGGTCGACTGAATGTTGCTTTGTTACAAACAATTAACTATACAATGTAGAATATAAGAACGTATATCGATAAGTCTTAGTAAAATAATTAAAAAATCCTATTAGATTTTATAATGTATACTCATGGATGTATTGAAAGATCATTTGCGATTGTCAAAAAGGGAATACGCATTTTAGGAGGATTACAATTTATAAAAAAAAAAAACTTTTAAAACATCCGTTAGTTTTTTGTGTCTCGAAGGTAATAAAAATACTTATCTAATTAGACCTTTTTGTCCAGTGTGTAATGACTTATACAAATCTAATAGTTTAATAAAGGGTTAATAACCAATTATGAAGGCATTTGTTACCTACCACTTTTTAATTTTTATTAGTTGTAGTTTTCCTACATGAAAGTAAGAAGAAATTGAACTTACATACTTTTTTAATAAAAGCAACAGATTTTGCGGTAGAATGATTGTGACACATTGTAATAACACATGACAAAGAAATAATGTTTGTTTTTTCACAAATATATTTTTTAGAGTATATTTATCAATATTGTTTCGACATTTCGGTAATTATTTAAGAGTACAAGACGAACTAAATTTTACTTACAAAACAAAAGTTACAAACGTAGACTATTTAGAGACAAACTGGTCCGGTCCATAACAACATCTGTAGGGATCTATTGACAATTTATTCACAGCAAGTCTGGATTTTGAGATAAAATTGGAAATACTTCAACTTTTGACCTTTTTATGAGGAATATTACGTGAAATAAAAGAACAAAATAACCGAGAGAGTAGCCATTTTCGAGGTATCTTTTATCACCGAATTGGAATCTGGTCTCATGATTGCCCCAAGCACATTAAAGTTTTGATATATCTTAATTTAAAAACTGGAATGATTCTAATTCAGCTTGTTTGGCTTTGAGGCTAGGATTTTTCGAAACTACAAAGTGCTAAAGTTTTTCTAAAACCATAGTCGTGTTCTTAAAAAAGAGCATATCCCATAGCGGGTTGAATACAAAAACCACTACGAGGGTAGTAATTTTAGATTAATTTTTCAAAAACAAACTCGAATCTGTCTCCAAAATTGCCTTAAATAATGGAATTTCAATATACCCTAATCTCAAATCCAAACAAGCCAAATTAGCAGTATTTGGATTTAAAGTATTTCAAAATTTTGATTAGCTCGGGCAATTGTGAGGATAGATTCTATTCCAGCAACAAAAAATACCTCGGAAATAGCTACTTTCTTGGTTTTTTGTCATTTTATTTCACGTTATAATCTTCTCGAAAAGACAAAAAGTTGCATTTTTTTTTTAGTTTTGAGGTTATTATATCTTAAAAACGTTTTGAGGCAAAACATGTTTTTTTCCTTTTCAATTCCTGATTTCATTGACCTGTGTAATCAGAAGCAATTAACAGAGAAGAAATATATTCAATTTCCAAACATTAAAATAATCTTTCTATTTCTTCTTTTTGCTGCATTAGAATAATTTAAGGAATTAAGTAATCGAAAACAAGAAACAAAAATAATTTCTGGAAATATATTCGGTATTTAATTTTACTTAACGGTTTGAGCACACACATAGTACATAATAACTTACATTGATTAAAAAAGAAGACATAATCGAACAATTTTCAAGCTAGCAATTTGTTACAGTCCCGACTTGAATTTATTATACGTTCTAAGAACAAAAATATTATTTGCCATTAAGAAGTTTCCAGTATTGCAGGTCTGTACTCATGCATAATGCATTAAGACGAAGCATAACGGTCATGTCACGCATCTTACTTCACCAATGATAATAATTTAGACTTTTACGAAAATCCGTATTTTAAACAACCAAAATTTTGTCCTTGATTTTGTGGAATATTTACAACGATTAGTATACTATAAATTTATTTCATTCATATTTCTGTGACATCGGAATAAAACGTGTAAAATAATATAAAACCAAGATTTATGATTAACCTCAATACAATATGATGCCAGAGTAGCAGAACTACTAGAACTTTTATTAACGGGATAATACTAGAATGAAAAAACTAGCCTAAAAAGACATGACGTCATAAGAATGAAACGTGCGCATACTAGAAAAGATAAAAATAACTTTGTTAATGGGAAATTAACAAGTGTTTTAAATGTCTACTAATCTTTACTTTTGTATATTGTAACAGAACAAGACGTTTGTGTAAATGAATGCTTGTTTTGTCATATTGAAATACAGTTTCAGCCAAATCCCTGACCCAAACCTAAATTTTATAAATTGGAACTTGCAGGCAGGTCGAAAAATCGAATTACGGTTAATTACTCTAAACAAATGTGATAACATTATAGTTTTATCATTTCAATGGTGTTTTTCTAAATTTTATTTTTATTGCAGGTATTATTGGTCATAGTGCATACCCTTGAACCAAATTAGATATATAAGACATTTGTATTTCTTAAAGTTTATATTTAGATATTAGTGATAACAAAAGTAGAGACAGATGTCTGTAGTAATTAAACAGGGACGAATGCAGGAGTGTAAATATATATGTATATTATAATAAACCGTGCAATTTGTTGCGATGTTCTTTGTAACTAGACTAGCTCCACTGAGTAATTGTTCACTGGTAATACTACTGGGAAGAGCTGTCGCATATTACCACACTAATTTCAAGACACAATAATACTTGTGTCCATTCAATTTCCACCACAATAGGAGAACACCTTGTCAAGATAGTTTTATCGGTTTGATAGTTTTCATAGCAACACATCATTAGCCGAAGTCGGGTCTTGCTGGTTTTCGTTAATAGTTAGTATGTCGATATTGTGTGGTTGAATCAGTCTCGTACTTGAATTCAGTTCATTGCGTAATTTTCTTATAGATACGATTGTGTAATAGATGGTGAATCAGATTCAGAAACGGATGTGAAAAAAATGCGGATCTTCCGCAGTTGCGGAACTTCCGCAGTTGCGGAACTTCCGCAGTTGCGGATCTTCCGCAGTTGCGGAACTTCCGCAGAAGCAGAAGTCTGTTGCAATAGTAACAGTTATGGTGAAAATGTTTCTTCAACTTCTTACTGTCTTTCCTAAGCACGTTTCAGGTAGTCGAATCGTATTGGTCAAGTGCACGTCCGGTATAATTCATTACTGTACACGAACATTGTCATCTAATTGTTTCATCGATCATTTCTTTATATTTACCAAATGTGTAATTTTCTGATGCACTTATTTAACATATTGTCTTCATTACGATATTGCACACATACAAACTTATTTAATTAATTTAAAATGATTGATGATTTTTTTTTGCGAATATGCCTCGATAACTGGATAAATTGATTGTGATAAGAGGTGGTAAACAATTTATTTTAGGAAAACCGTATCTCTGCAATTGTTTGGAGAAGATCCAAATTAAAAAGAAGTAAACTGACCGCGGCGTATTGTTGACGTAGGTACATCGTTTCAAACCTTTCAAATATTTCGTCTACCGATTAAGGGTAGTGAAGTGGGCAAAAGGGTAGTAAATGCTTTTTGGCAAGGTTAACTTTCAAATTTTTTATTACATTCATCCGGTCCATTCAGCAGCATTTTACCGGACGTCGACCGCTAGCAATTCTACATTTTTGAAGTTATTTAATTTCATTACAGTTTTCTTTCTTCCAAAATACTTTCCGCTATTCATTACACTCTTGTATTCCTTTTATCCTTGTTTGATTATTATCTTCATTTTCTTAATTTCGAGTGGGGGGTAGACCTCCTGGAATTCCATGTCATAGTGTTGATGTTCCAGTTTTATACCATTTCCACAGTGTTCTAATATATTTGCGTTTTATTTTTTCCTTTATCAAGGTTTAATGGTTTTAAGTGTTTGGCTTTATCATTTTGTATGAGAAATCTAATTTCTATTTGAATAAATATCAAATTACTATTGATTGTAGAGTAACTTTTGTAACACGGTTCGGTTTGAGTAAAATATTGCGATATAGCACGTATTCCGACATTGCGATCGTGGTTGAATGTTTAGAGAATAACTCGAAACAATTTGAGGTAGGCTTAATCTAAGTAGTACATCTGTGCTTTATGAAAGATTTTTTTACTGATTCGTCTTGACAAAATTAATTACAAATTACATAAGAAATTCCATTCCAATATTTTTTTATATAGGTATAACATGGTGTTTTTACCTAAAAATGTTTATTCTTGAGAAAGACATTATGTCAAAACAATATTGTAGAGTTTACAATAAATTATTTTGGAACATTTAAAAGTGATTTTGATTCCTTCAAGTGTTTAATATTTAATATACAATATTAATTGTAACTTTGATTTTATCCTAAAATTAACGTTAAAAATACAAGGAAAATCATATTTTTATTGTTGTTTTTATTAATAATGCTACAAGATCTCTTTTTTGTAATAGAATTCTAAACTGACTGACTAATAAAAACGTGGTCAATATCATTTTTATTTGCAAAAGCTTTACAACGTTGTTACATCCAGAATATTATTTTGAAGAAAAATGAGCACCTTTTACATTTGCCATCCTGATGACTCAAACAATTCTCTGCAGTCCTCAAAAAATTGTGCAGTAATTTTCCGTTGATTCCTTGGCTGGTATATTATTTTAATATTAATATAATAAACAAATTTTGCTTTTTAATGTTTCAATATATTATTAAGACAAAAGATGAAAAAACACTCGGTGAAAATGTTACATAAATTTATTTAGAAACTCTGTACGTATTTCGGCAGTTATGCCATCGGCAGGAGTTTAGTAATAACTGAAGCAATAAGCTTACGTATAATATTACCGTGTATGAGGGTTAATTACTGTTTTTTTTTTTCATAATAAACATCTTAGGGTTTAACAGCTGTGATTGGCTTAAATCTAGTTGTTCGTTTAACAAGTTATCTTTATTGTTGCAAAGAGCTCCTTTAATTCCGAAAGTTTCTAAAGCGTTTAATTTAGTTCCTTTATTAGCAATATGTAAATTTTTTACATAATTAGGAATATCCTGATTTTGAAAATAATAATTATCTTTTAATAAATGATTAGCAAAATTAAAATTCTCTTTTATTCATCTATAGCTTGCAATATGCTCTTTGCAACGGCTAAGAATGCTCCGACCAGACTGATCTATATAATAACATTCACACTGTTTACAATTAATTTTATATACACCACTTGTTATTGACCAGAATTTGTTTTATTGTATGATTATTATAAAAAGCAGCGGTTATGTTATCTCGTTTTAAATATTTCGCTATATTTAGACTGAGATTTCCTATATAAACTATTTTCCTATAAGCCGACACAGTCCTCCGTTAATCTTAATATATTATTAACTTATTACTCTTGACAAAGGCCTCAAAAGTCGAAACAATTGTAGTTATACTCAAATATATTAAAAATAAATAGCAAAAGATGTTTACTATTTTAATATTGTGCACTAATATTATGAATGTTTTTTTTAGGAATTTTAAAATATAAATTATTTGTAATGTAAGGTGAGTAATAAAACAAACGCCTAACTTAAGCTTCACAATTGTAAAGTACAATATTAGTTTTGTAGAAACTATTTGTTTTATTACTCACCTTATATTATAATGAGTTTCCATCAAGTGAGTGTAGAAAAAGTTAATCATAAATTATTTATCTTTTATAAACTTTTATTTAGTTGCTAATTTTACTATTCCAAGCTCGACTGGAATATCATATGTTACTTAAATTAATTGTTTGTCATCTTCCTCCATTTATCATTTCGAGACAATCTTCGCCCTAAATGAGTCGTGTAAATTGTTTATCCTTTTAATTTTTATAAACTATGCATTACGTTATCCAGTTTAACGCGACGAGGTTGTAAAACGGTTACTTTTGTACGGTAGCTAACGCGGCAGTTGTATAATGCACTTTATTACTTGTTGACAATTTTACTTTATGGGCCCGTAAAGTTTTACTGTAGATATTTTTCATTTCATTGCCGGCGCTCACGCAGTTGTAAAATATTGATAAAGTTTTACTCGCTTGCCCTCGCTCTGTCTGTTGACTCACTCACTCACTCACTCACAAGCTTTGGCTCCGAGTCTGCCGTTCTCGTTCGCATCCTGTTTGCTTAATACTCATGTCCTTCGTGGTAGTATTATAGGTTTGAAACGGCCCGGCCGCGCGTACCCGTAAAAGACGTTTTATGGAGCTTAAAAGAACTCTAAATAATCGTCGTACAACTCCATTGAGAAATATGCCCTTATATATGTATACGACGATACCTATAATCGTGACGTATTGTAAATAGGTGACATTTTCAAAATTTCACTAAACCTTTTCTTCTTGTATCGTATCGTAACGTAGTTCAATACAAACGATACCATTAATTCTACGAATAGAACTGGTATTTTAGGGTGCTATCCTCCCCGTCAGTCTCAAGAATTCTATTATAATCAGTTTGGACAATGATACAGTTTGTCGGACACTTTATTGTTTGTGACAGATCAAAATGATATTACATTTTTCAAAATTATTGGTATTCTGTGGAACTCACGCAAAACATTAATTTTCACAATGGTTGTTCAAGATTTTTTGTTTATTTTGTGATTATTATTAAAATAGATAACATTCTTCTCTACGGTACCATATCAGGATTAACCTAAACTACCCTAACTCATATTAAATAAAATCGTAAAAACAGCAGTTTTATTTCAGGGATTATAGTTCTCTATTTCTTATTTGTTAACGATTCACATTATTTAACAAACCGAATTACTAATTGACTAAATATTATATCATAACTTATGATGATCTTCCGGGCTTAAGGGCCGAGGTTCAAAGGCTGAATTGTTACCTGATGTTTCGTCAGCGTCTCTGGCTGACATCTTCAGAGGATATAGTTCGGATATTGAAGAAATTTTTACTAGTTATAGCCAAGTCGTAAGGCTAACGTCATGCCAAAACTAAGCTTTATAATTTGCACAGGGCGTTCAGAAAAAAAAATCAAAGTTTAAAAACTTCAAACACGAATAACATCATTTTTTTCAAATAGCACCTAGCATATTTTATTTTGTCATTCGATTCCATTTTTTATCCTCTTTCCATTCATCTGGATATTTTCTACTGTTTTATTTGAAAATTTTTGAATAATTTTGAATTTTTTTTAAATAAAGCATGGAAAACATCCAATGTATCGAAAGAGGATAAAAGTGGAATCGAATGACAAAATAAAATATGCTAGGTGCCATTTGAAAAAATGAAGTTATTCGTGTTTGAAGTTTTTAAACTTTGTTTATATTATACAAATTTGGCATGACGTTAGCCTTATGACTTGATTTGGCAATAACTAGTAAAAATTTCAACATTCTAAGTCATTTTCTTTGGACGTTACGATTTATTATAGTTTGAGTTGCGGTGCAATCTTTTTTCCAATAAATTAAATTATCTCAGAAATTATCCATCATAGGCATACAAGTTGGTTATCAAAGCCACCTTAAAATTTTATGTTTCATACGAATTCATCGTAAAAAATATACCATTACATTTAAAATAAGAAAGTTGACATCAACTTCTGCTATAACCGGAAGTGCCCGGCAGTTGAAATTGTATTATTTTAATAGATCATCCTTGATAACCTCTACTCCCAAATTTTCAAATCTGTAACCTGCTTAGTTTCCCTAAAACGTCTAATGTACCACTCAGTTTGAATGACTGTATAATACATATGACAGTATAAAAGAATTGTAGGTTATATTATTCATCAATGAAAATATCTTAGTGTTGAAAAATAGTTTTAATAAACGAATTGCATAGAATGAGATTATGTACCATAAGTAACGAATAAAAAAATTCAAAACGGAGTTTATTTGTCAAGAAGTTTAACCACCATCTCTTGAGCACGAGAACTTAAATTTTTTGTTTAATGTTGTTGAAAGAACTGTTTTACTCAAAATGTATTGGAGATTTTAAAATAAACTATATATTACAGGAAACAAAGACTTTAAGTCCACGTGCGTAAACAAAAACAGAAAAATGTAAAATGTATCAATCAGTCCCAACCCTAACCTCTTAGAAACAACATACCCAATACGGAGTAATTTATCTTTATCATCATTAAAACGATAACGTATCATAGACGTAGGTCATTGTTTCAAAAACATAGGTTTCGTTTTTACCGCACCTTTTGTGTGTAGTTACAATAAAGACAGAATAGGTCTCGTCATGGAAAGAATAAAACAATTCTACTGTATGTATATTTTCCCCTGTGTATTCATGAATGTTACCAAAAAAAAAAAAAACAAACGAGAATACGGACCTTCGACTTTCGACAATTTCAGGGAATATTGATGTTTATTTGAATATTATCTCAGTGTATCCGTTATAAACGAAATAACATCGAATTGGGTCGTTCGCGTAATGTTTACGAACGGTATGATGGCGATGTAATTCATCCGTGCGTCGTAATTCCAATACCTGACGATGCTCTAGCCACCCCAGTTGATCTGGTTGCTGGACGTTACCGACCCCGTAAACATTCCCATTTAGTCCTTATACGCATCGTGAGTGGACAGTGTAATTTCGGAAACGACTGTCTGCGGGCCAATTTGTGCCCGGTAGAAGATTGTCCATCGCAAGGGCCAATGCATGGGGACGGTCATAATACGGGGCCGTATATTGGCCGTGGTTTGCATAACAACCGCGACCGTGTGTGGCCTCAAACAACCGGACTTTATCTCCAATTTACGTATTACTGCCGCTGTTGTCTGTATAAAGTCCTATCTCTGTTTCGAATTTTATTTGTAAATGCCTATTTAAACTGGTCTAATGTAGGGGCGCGTTGGTTATGTTGTGCGTATCTGCCGACCCAATCTCTTTTTACCGTAATTTCAACAATTATCTGGGATAATTACAGTGAAGGTAGTTGTAGTTACGATTAGAGTGGAATCGCTTATGTGAAATGCGATTATTTCGATTCAGGGATGCAGTATAATTACAAAATGGTGGAAGGGGGGCATAAATTAAGTCCTTTTTGTGTGGTTTATACAATATATGTACTTTTTCTCTTAATCCGGTACAGAATATTTATGAATCTCGTAATTGTGGAGAATTAGTAATGTTACATATTTAGGAAATAGGGAACAATCACAGTGTAAGAATTTTATGGAAGTAATTTACCTCTAAACGTTTTATTATAAGTATTATTATTATGCTTAGACATGAACATCTAACATATATCATATTGCAGGCAGTATGTCGCCATCTATTGATATTTACTGCTACCTGTGGTATTTCATATGTTCGACATGGCCTTACAAAGGTATCTACTTGATAAACTGAATCTACGACGCAACCTATAACAGGGGGTCCAAAGAGTTGTTAACTTTTTCAAATGAAATTAAAAAAACAATAACTCATCAATTTTAACAAATTTATAAAATTCTTGAAATTTCGTGTTTAGAAGATTACATTGGTTAAATGTATCCCATTTATGTCCAGGCATTCTTGAAGCCGAACTCTAAAATTTTCCATAACGCGGCAAGTGTCTGCAGTTACCATTTCGATTTCTTTCCGAATATTGGTCTTAGGATCTTCTAGTGTGGCAGGAAAGTTGCCGTACTTTTTAAGGCATCCCCATAAAAAAATCACAGGGAGTCAGGTCCGGGTTTCGGGAGGGGCGGGGGGCACTGAATGTTTCCTCTTCGAGAAATTAATTTTCCCGTATAAAGCGAGCGCTTGAATGCCAGGCAAAGAGAGATTGGAAGTGTGGCAGGTGGCTCCGTCCTGCTGGAACCAAGTTTCCTGATGATTGTATCCTTCAAATTTTTGAAGAGCAGGAGTGAAAAAGTTTGAAAGCATGTCGACATAACATTGAGAATTTACCGTCACTACTCAGCCTTGGTGATCTTCGAAAAAAAAAAAAAAAACGGGCCCATTATTCCAGATGCGGACATTGCGGCCCAAACTGTAGCTTTCGGACTTTTTAGGGTTTTCTAATCTAATGCGATGAAAATCACGATACACATCGGGTAATATATAAATTTTTGATGAAGAACTAAATTTTCTTTATTAAAATATATCATATTGCATGATAGTTAAATTGTACCATTTAAAGAACACAAGAAATTAATTTAACAAATGCCGAACTATCTCTTATTGATGAATATGTGGCCCATTTCTAATTCTATTCTATTATGAAGAAGCAATTTGTTCCTGGAGAGAAGCAATTAACCTTGATTAGTTTCGAAAAGGTTCATCTTTTTTGTCGTGACATAGCTCTACATCGAACCTAAGTAGAGATGTCTGTCACAAGATTCGTCTTGCACCCGGGTGCAGTTTCCCTTTAATTGAATTTCCACATTTCTCGTAAATGTCTCGAGATATTGTTGTAGTCGATGGAGGAAATTGTTGTGGTTCCTAAATTATGTTCGTAGCTCCCTTGCTCTATCGGGTCGGGCCGGGCGTTTCTACCCTAAAACTATATTCTCTCCCTGCCCGAAGAGACGCGGAGATTCAAACGACAACGACGCCCGGCGTCGTATAGTTGACGTCGATGTTCTGCCGTCCGTCGCGGTAATGAATATGGCATCGTAATTCAGCCCGCAAAAGGGTCAAATTAATTTAACGAACTCGGCGAGGTAAATTGCTTATGACGCTGTTTGCGCCATCGGCTATTTTAATAAGTGTCAAGGAAAGACTGGTTTTCTACAGGGTGTCCATGTCCATGTACTGCCAAACTATATTTATAATTTTACGACCAAAAAAATGAATGTGAACGTTTATAGAATTCACTAAAATATGTCAGTATTTACTTGTTTGTCATACGATCTTCTCCCTATCAGAATAATATATAATGTCGCTGAAAACACTGAGCATTGTACGTATTTATTTTTTATTTAAATTAAATATCACTATATACTTCTTTGATACAGGTAGACTATAAATATAGAAGAGGATTTTAGTCCAAACATAGCAAATGTTAAAAGCAGGAATACCTAGGTATATAAACCTTTTTAGGGTTCTGTGCAGGAAACCGAGCGGCATGGTCTAGTGCTCTAGATCATTCACTTCTCTTCTGTCTTCATTTCGTCCGTCTCATCTTTCTCTCCTTGACCACATCACCCACCCATTCCGACGTTCCTACAAGGAGGCTGATGAGGGCCTTAGGCCCTAGCCTCCGGCTTTGCACTATAGTGTAGGTCGGAGGGACTGCCTGCCCATCACCACGAGTAGTTGTTGGAAATGAAACACAAAAAAGTTTATAAGTTTTCCGTACAGGATGAGTCCAATGTTTTGTTCACCCATTCATCCATCTGCCTGTCACAGGCATCTAACTTCTAAGAGAGGTGGGATATTGGACATTACTTCTGAAGTTATAAAAAGTTTAATTTTGACAAGAAAAAGGTTTTTAATTCTACCAATACTTGTGGTATATAATTGAAAAGATCTTTGAAAGTAGAGCAGATATGTATTTCTTTTGAACTTAAATGAACACTGGAGGGTGGGGGGGTTATCTAAGCATAGGTCATTATACAATAAAAAAATGTAATTCTAAAAACATTGGGAACTTCTCTTTAATATATTGAATCCAAATTGGATCATTATCATCGATCAACATGTTAGAAAAGTAATTTCTATATATAATTTCCATAATACAAACCCGAATTCAATTCGTAATTGATTGATTTTATTTTTAACGCGTTTTATATTTTTGGCCACCCTTTATTCTCAATAATGTACAATGGACATGCGTATTTATTTTATCCAGACTGATATATGTTGTAGTATAAAACGTGGTAACATCAGAAAATGTACATTCTCTTATTTATTTATCTCTCTTTTCTTCCTTTCCACTTTGGTCAATTTATATTGCGAGAAAAACAACGTTATTATTTGAAGAGAATTGAGGGTGTTCAGCGTGAAGTGTTAAAAAGGACTATGGTCGTTTACTCCGTTAGTCTTTGTGGTATATGGCGGTAACTTAGTGTTGTTTTTTTAATCAGCCAATTTATTGTATTGCCGCAGCGGACATTCCAACCAAAATAAAAGGCCGGTGGTCCGAGAGGTCTTCTGAAATTTATTTGACGATGAGACGCAAGTGCATACAGGTATCCTGTGTGCAGGTATCCCAACTATCTATGTACCTACGTAAGTATATCTATGTATGCATACGAACATGAAGCTTACGATTAGACTGTGACGCGTCATGCTTTACGGGGAGTGTATGTACACTCAGCAACAACAACAATCTTCAATTCATTATTAACCGACTTCAAAAAAGAAGGAGAATAGTATTCTGTTCAAATGTATATACGCTACAGCTAAAAGTTTAACCGACCCTATGGTCGAGATCCGATTACATAAATCAAATTCATACAAAATTGGTAGGGTTAATGATTATTATGATGCTTACAACAGACGAAACTTATAGGAACTACCCTACATTGTTTGAACGGTATGACAGACGGCAACAAAGAACAAGACTTGAGTTGGTGGGCGGGCAGTCCCGCCGACCTACACTGTAGTGCAAAGCCGGAGGGTAGGGCGTAAGGCACTCTTCAGCCTTGCAGGAGTCGTGGGAATGGGTGGCTGGTGTGATTAGGGAGAGAAAGATGAGACGGACGAAATAATAATTATAATAAGAAATATAGTAATATGGCTAAAATAGATCATTATACTGTGCCAAATAATTTCCAAGTCTACTGTAAAATTCTCGAATAGTGTTTTTCAACTACAATATTGTATTTTTCCACGGAGCTTATCCAAATTATCGCCATAAACGTACGGTATGTACGGTAGAGTAGAGGACCTACATTTCAGTTGAATTACACATTTAATTGTGATAATTCCCTTGTGGAAGGGATTATTCCTAGCATTTGGCCGTACACCTGGCCCCTTAAACTTTTACCTCTAGTGCAGTGATTCTCAACCACTGTGCCGCGGCACTTTTGTGTGCCGCTAAATTTCAAAATTTCAAAAGTGTGCCGTCAAATTTTGCAAATATATAATAATGTTAATATTATTAAATTATATCATGTTGGCAACATTTTATACAGATCGAAATCAAGCTCAGGAAGGTAATTTAGAAAAGTTTGAGTCAGTCCCTAAAGACAGTTATAAAACTATTAAATTATTTGTTGTTGATCATTTGACAACATTAGAGGAGAGAATTATTCATTATTTCCCAAAATTAGATATTAAGAAATTTGATTGGGTTCGTAATCCATTTCTCATAACGGATACTTCTGTATTTGACTTAACTTTGAATGAAGAGGAAGAACTCATTTTGCTTTCCAATAATCGAGATTTAATTTTAAAACATTCAGAAGAATCAATTAATTCATTTTGGATTAACATCAGATGCGATTATCCAATGATAGCCAAAAAAGCTTTAAACATATTATTACAATTTTCCACATCTTATTTATGTGAATTCGGATTTTTAGCATTAGCCAACATTAAAACTAAAAAAAGATCAAGATTGTTAAATGTAGAAGACGATATGAGAGTAGCATTGTCATTTTTACGACCAAATATAAATGAAATTATCAAAAAACATCAAGCTCAAATTTCGCATTAAAAATATTTTTATTATTAGCTTGTAATTAATCCCTTAATAAACGTTTAGTTATTATTGTAGTATATATTAGTTTATTTCGTATATTTAAAAATTTTGTCATAAGCTATTTGTGCAGTGCGTTGTAGTAAGTAAATAATTTTTATCTTTTTCTTTGTGTGCCGCCAAATTTTGAAAGCGTTAAATATGTGCCACAACAAAAAAAAGGTTGAGAATCACTGCTCTAGTGTATACCGATTACTCCCTATTGCTTATTCTGCGAACGATCTGAGTTATTATTTTTTGTTTCTAATTGGTCCTATATCCGATTATTCCATTGAAATCAATTTGGTAGCTTTTTTTAGTAAATTAATTGAGAGTCTCTCTCGATAGATCTTACTTGTCATTTATTTATTTCTTTTCAAACAACTGTCAAATTCCCCAGATTAAAATTCATTCCGTACATTTACAATAATTGGTGAAACATGTAGCATATCTAACTTAAATGTTTTATAAAAAAAAATCCAAAAATACGGGACACTGTATAGGAGTCACACCTAAAGTGTACCTAATTAGAATTATAACGACATACATAAATCAACGCTAATTATCATTTATAATTAGGTACTTTTAAAAAATATAAACTGTAAATTATAAATATTTGTTGAGAATACTTTACATTGGCAATCATTAATTAACGGAAATTATTTTAAATTAAAATGTCAAGATGTATAATTTTTTTCTGAGAAGTTTTGTCCTTTTTCAAGTAATTTACATTTATAACCCCCAAACCCCTTGTGCTTTGTTAGAAGATCCTAAGGAATTTCTGTGTTGAAGAGACGCCCAATAAACAAAAAGTAGAAAGTTTTGTAGCTGTCCCTCTGTTATAACAACTGACACTTTACGCTAAAAGCTATTTCGATTTTATTTAGTAGATAGTTGATAGATAATTTTTAGAAAGTTTCCAAATATTATATATTTCTATATCGTATAATGAAATAGACTAGAACATGTTGTAATCAATTAATATATACATATAATAACAAAGTTTTTTATTATGCTAATACTTGGAAGGTTTTCTCAAAATTATAAAAGCCTTTAAGTGGTTTTTACCATAAACTAGCTACGTGTTTAACTAATGAATTATTGATAGTTGCTTGATTGATTATCTTATTCAACGACACGTGTTTCGCCCACTTTGAGTGTGTACATTATCAACACGCACTCTCGTCAGTAGTGTACTTCTCAACTTTTTAAATAAAATTGTTACTTACAATTTTAATTGAATTTTGTTAGTTTGTTGCTAAATTTATACGTCCGTTAATATGCCAGATTGTTTGCATGTAGATGCTATTTAAAATTTGGTTATATTTATAAAAGGGCGAGCGGCATGATCTAAGTTATAACTTAACATTTAGCAGGTCACCAGTTTAATTCCAGGTCCGCCTGCCCTAGTCCAAGCTTTCTACGGTTTTCTTGGACCATTCAGGCAATGCTGGAGTAGTAATCTTTTGCAGATAATCTTTCACTTCATTTCGTCCGTCTCATTTCTCTCTTCCAAACTATATCCCATCCACTTCCATGGTTCTTAAAAGGAGACTAAAGGGTGCCTTCTGTCCTACCCTCCGGCTTTGCACTATCGTGTAGGTCGGAGAGACTGCCCGCCCACTAACTGGTGGGAATAAAACACCCAAAAGTATAGCTGTATAGTAAAAAATGATTTAATATACATAATTTTCCTTTACTTTATTCAACAATGAGATTGAAAGTATGGCATTTTCTTAATCTAACATAATATCATATAAATTTTCATTATATCAAGTAAAAATTGCCTCTCTGTCATAAAGAATAAAATCGCGAACAATGCTGTGAAAAAATAGAATATTTCCTTTGTGTAAAGGAAAAAATAGCACTCCAAAACTACGTATTATATTTATGTATTTTTTTCAAATTCTTTGAACTTATAATTAAATAGTTTTCGGAACCAGAATCTCTAATTATATTTCAATAAGATAGTGTATCCATGTACCAAATTTGAAATTTGTAGGTTTTATAGTTCTGGAGTTTCAGAGATCTATCTAATTAATAATAATAAAATCGTTAGAAGAGTTTTATTCGTAAATGAAGAAAAACATCATTGTAAATTATTACCTAGGAAAAAATAAAGCAGATTTTACCTGCCTGTTTATCTAAATTGGAACATGATTAATTGAAAACGAATGGATTGATGATCTAGATCTATTTTCACCAAATCATTCGGTTAGATTCGGATGTATAACAAGCGAATCTGAATTTACATAGTATTCCTCATTGTAGAATTATTAAAACACCAATATGGTAAATTTCCATTTCTTTAGAAGTTTGTTTTATATTTATATTTAATTCAATCAGTTCGGTAATCAAGTTGTTACTGTTTGTAAGTTTACTAATTTCTAAATTTCTAAGAATAATAACTTAACATTATTACTGTATGTAGTACCCTTACTTAACATATCGTACATAAATTAAAAATAAAATAAATTTTATCAAACTTTCTCAAAAATTCTTAGGGTTTCATGGTATAAATAGTGGTCTTACATGCAAATGAATCCTCAAGCAATAGCTACCAGAAACAAATCAATGAAATTGAAGTTTCGGTTGATTTTCGTGTGGAAGAATATGGGTACCTGCCAAAATGTTGTACTAATTTCATACCCAATTTGATAGGATGTGACGTAGTCGAAAGATACAGCTTAACGCATGTGGGTAGTAAACGTCAATACGAGTGGCACACATTAACCTCCATAGATGGCGTTTTAATTAAATTTCGATCTAAGGTTCCTGTTTCCGCCGAAAGTAATGCGCGCGTACCGTACCATGTCGTCGTTTGCATAGCGCGGGGGCGCGACATGACATAAATATTAAACGATTTCGGCAGACCACCCACGTGGATGGTCATAAACAGACACACTGACACATACGTATAAAATACACAAGCATATACGTACGTACTTAACAGGTTGCAGTTGGACTGCTCGATTTATTACCTGCAATTATAATTATTTTGTTAAATGTGTCAAATGAGAGAATGAAAATAAAATATTGACCCTTTTATATACTTGTATATTACACATATACATATTTTCGCAATTAAATTTATGAATTCGTACATATACGAAGATGAACGATTTATTTATTATGTCTGATAATTCCTGGATATGAATGATGCTCATTTGTTAAAACTCAACAAACTAATTAAATATCAAATTATTTGAGTTAATTTCCAATATAATTCTCTACAATATTTATTGTATATCTTCTACTTAATAATAGAGTTCACATTAAGAAAAGAGCTGTAATTATGTTCATTTACCTGCAATTTAATAAATTAAATGATAAAATAGCACATTTTATCATAATAAGAACAAGTAGAAGTAAATGTTTTACCATTAAAAAATACTTCACTTTAACGTGTGGAGCATTCCATCATGATTTAGTACTTAAAAATACTAATTCAGACCGTTAATTAACCTGACATCAGTAAGAATTAAAGCTACGGCCCAACTGTTATGTTAAATAAACAAATAAAGAAAACGAGAATAAAGTTTCAAAAATATTTTTAATTGTTCACAACAATTGTTTCACCAAAACATTGACTTCGTCAGGAGAGAAATGTTCTAATTAAAGTTCTTACAAAATAAGCTTAAAAATTAAAAATTGATAGATTCTTATGGGGTGGGTAACAACAAAACCTTAAATTTAATATATATCAGTGTAATTGTTTAGTAAAACGTTCAATTTATTGTATTTATTAATATAAAGACTTTCAGTTAAGTTTCGTACAAGGGAAAACAAACATTAATTCAACATATAACTTTTTAATAAATCAGTAAACAAAACTAATTTATTTTTACATAAGCATAAAATAAAATGGTTGATCGCAATACACTTACCTTATTAATATTTTGATTGCAACACAGTTAATCACTCTTAAGACTAAAATTAATTAAATATCATTATTATTAATATTCTGTTTTCTTGTTCTTGTTTTTTTTTTAAATTAAGTTAGTGTTAAAATAATCGTTATATGTTTGATAATAAACAGACAGTTATATCCGAATAATCCGTACGATTGATTAAGTTAAGAAACATGAATAGGATTGCTTATATAATATAGTCGTAGTAATGAATAATAACCACAATTTTCTTTAAATATTAGAATTGTCGTCTTTACCTTTCTCACAACTTTAATTTCAACCTATTTTTTAATCGAAAATTAAAATAATTTATGTTTCTGTATGTATCTACTGTTATTTCAAAAGCTGATAAATTACACAATAAATTACGAACGTTAATTTAAAGTTAAAATTTAAAAATTATGCATCAGTTAAAGTCGAAATATCTACTTTGCACATTTTGATATCAAACACAGGAATTTTTAACTCAGCTTGTATTCATTATTGAAAGTTTCTCATGTGAAAAACTGTTGTTGAGATACATTGTATAAATTGTACTACTTTGTATAAAAGGTCAAACATTCATTTGGGGTTGTGAAGTAGTGTTGAACCCAACCCCTCTAAACAAGCTACGCGTTTACTGGTCACTTTACACCGTATACAATTGTCTTCAAGAAAACGTTTATTATAATGAGTTGTAATTTTTAAAGGGGTGGATCAAATACATTTATTATTCCGTCCCTTAATCTTTTCTTGTACAAGACGTACTATATGTTATGTGTACCTACAAAGCATATTGTAACCAGAAAATGGACAGTCCAGCCGCTTTCTTTTGTTTGTTCAGAACCAGAATGGCGTGTAAATTATCATGAAGTCAAAACTCGGTGTTGCAAGCCCATCTTCTTCGGTCTACTCCAATAATAATAGGCCTCAGCATGGCCCCCTTTCCGAACCAGTTTTTCTCTTGATGGATGGTAATGGACCGTTTAGTTTATTAGAATAATGGACGGATGCTAAGATGATACTTTTTCTTCGAAACTCGCTGTAACAGTTGAAAACGAAGAAGACAGTTCTTTAAAATGTTTTATTTAGCTTGATAAAAATACTATAATATTTTAGTTGTTTTCCAAACCAATGAATTTCGTTGTTCCGATTTTCAACGTATTTCTAATTCACGGTATTGTTTTAGACTTTTCGGGACATGTCTTTCTTTAATTTTTTGTGTGATTACCAGTAACATTAAAAAAATCATTTACCAATCAAAGTATTGGTAATTTGTCCACTCCCCTACTGGAACCAAATCAAATACAGTTTAATTATTTTTATTTTACTAGAGTCGGAAGAACAACAATAATGTTTACAAATAATTCCAAGCAGTAATTTCTTGAGTACTTTTTAATTTACTTTAAATTTCATAGTCAATATCAATTGTTAAAAAGGGTTTCAAGGATGTTATGTTGGCAAACTAAAAATTTTGAGATCAGTAATTATTAACTGATATCTTTAATTATATGCTTCAGTTGTTTATTTCAGTTCCAATTGACAATTTTTTAGTACAAACCCTTAATTTTACTGATGAAACTACTTTGACCAATGTAATGGAAAAAGATAACAACTATATTATAAAATCTATTAAGATCCTTGTCTTATTACTGCTTTAATTTCAAATAAATATGGAGGCTACTTTCTCTGCATAAATAATATAATTAAAGACAACATTCGGAAACATACAATGTGTGGTAATAATAGAATTAAAAATTATCAGTTTGAAATTATTGAAAAAATTTTTAAGTTTATTGTAACTAAAATAATTGGTATTTGTTCCAATTGGATAGGTTAGAAATTAAATATTTAATAAATTGAAGGTATTTGCCGTTGTCACTTGGAGAAACACATTATATTTAAAATTAAAATAAAAAATACAAAATAAACACTTGAAAATTTCACTTACTTTATTTTTGACCAAATACGCAAGAAAGCATTATTGAGTAACAAAAATTTAGCAAATGACGTTAGTTCAAAATTGTATATATGAGCAAAATTGTCTTGTTAATGTAGTTAAACTGTATAAACCCCTGATGATGCCCTAAGAAGAAGAAATGCGTTTTGGGTCAAAGATAAATTAAGTGAAATTTCCAAGTGCTGTGTTGTTATTTTTAATTTTTATATTATAGATAAAATATTTATTGAAACCAGAAAATTCACTACAAACAAAGCAGGTATGAAACAAGTTCTGTAGCAATATTACAATAATCAAGGATGTTGCTCTATATATATTTTTTTTTAATTTAGACAAGTGTTATTTTTTAACCGGTAAATATTTAATGTAAACGGTAAACTAATTTCAAAAAATCATAAAACACAATGTTTGATATTGATTCATATATTGTTTTTGATGTTTTAGAATGATTAGTTGTTCAATTAAATATATAGCATATATATATATAAAAGACATTGCAGTATATATTTATGTTTTATTCCGATTCTAACAAAGATTTTAAGTTTTCTATCACATTAGTCGGATTTCGTTGGCATTTCTCTATCTTTCTCTGTCTATGTGGGTCAGTTCGATGAGCTTAACCAACTAACACACGTACATGAGAAGATATTTTTGCTCCAAATACCTTAATAAATCGTGAAGGGTTGGCTGCTTAGTGACTTGAGTCTTCCTATAATAGTTTACCTACCTGGAATAGGATTTCTCCGCCTTAACTCCGACGATTGTTTTCGATTCCGGTAGAGACTCGTCTTGCCGTCATAAATCGACCGCCTTTGTGTTCGAATTGGACAGATAATCGTTAAAGTTCGAAATGTATATGACGCCGCCGCAGTCGGTCGTATGGTCCCATCGTTCCGGTCCATCTTTTTCCCAATTGTGGGATAATGGAAAGAACAAAAATGATTTACAGCAACGTATTGATTATATTAATTCGTTTATTTAAATATGTAAAATCCGGTATGGTATAAGTACAGCTAGGCGCTATACAGAACAGCGCTTATCTTTTAGTTCTTAATTGGAATGACACATATGCAGGTGTACTAAAAGAATTTAATGTAAACCATAACCAAACCAAAATCCCCATAACCGTATCGTTAGTTATTAGAAGAAACTACAATACTATAATATCACGTGCATCAGTTCCTTGTTATTACTGAATGGCAAACATGTGATATTATTTTAAATGGAGATGGAGTATTATGTACCCGGCTTATTATAAAGACAAAACAGAGAAAATGACGACAATAAAAACTAGAAGTAACTATACTTATGTGAGGGTGTAGATAAAGCTTGAAACAGAAGCAGCAGCTCACGCGTTCCTTGCAGGTTTCAAAAAATAAATGTTGTAATTTTTAATAGTTACGCGCAAGATTAAAAGAAATAAACAGAACGAAATGTAAATATAAATATAAATATGGAATCAACAGAAACAATTACTCCGAGGGCTAATACCCCTACCGGCATTGAATTACACCGTTATTTGGAACACATCCTACCAAGTAGGCACAACGAACCGAAATCCATATCCTACGACCGGTTTCGACCTATCGAGTCTCATCAGGTGGGCGCTGGCAGAAAGGATTTTACAGGCTATATTATAAATGGCTATGGCTATTGTTAGGACGCGTTCCAAATGTAAAATCTTTGACCTTAACATTTAAACGAATAAGGATTTTAATTCTTTCTTTTTTGAAGAACGAAATGAGTTAATAATTATCCGAAAAGTATATTTTCTTACAATTTCACAATACCATGTAAATACATATACCGCTACAATTTCCTTATCGTCTACAATTACCTTTTCTCGTTTTTCATTAATTACGAGAAACAATTTTAACTCGTTGCCGAATCCCAAGTCGATAAAGTTTCTCTTCGCCGCTACTGTTTGGAAGAAACAATAAATTTGTGAAAAAGCAAAGAAACGTTGCCCTTAATGTTGTTCGTTCCGGACTAATTCTACGAACGGAAACTGCCTCGTACATAACCCCTTTCTTCGGAAACTTTGCTCTTCCCCCTTTCCTATCGGGACAGTTAAAGTGGGTTTGTAATTTTTACCGTCGACGTGCTTTCCACCTTTCTGCTCCAAGGGGATGGTAGAATAGCTTCCAAACCGAACGAACGAGATATGGCCGAGGAAATAAAGAACCAGGTGGTCTAGGTAGGGTTTTGTAATAATTACGAATGAGAAAACTTAATTAGGTTCACGATTTTATCCTACAGTTACAAAAAAATTTCCGAGATTTGCAGAAGAGCTATTTAATAAATTAGTTGTTTAAACAATCAGTAATCCTCAGTAATGAGCAAAATTAAATGTGCGTAACTAAAGAAAAAATGCTGTTTAATGTTTCTTTTTTTTTCAATAGATAAAAAAAATATTGGTCAGAAGTATAATCAGAATTACAGAACATAAAAAGTCAATTTTAAATAATACAAAATGCACTGGAATATTAACACATTGTTTGATATGGAAAATGTTCAATTATGACATCAACAATAGGAAGGAAAACGTCTAGATGTGTTAGAACAATTAGAAATAAAAAGACCACTAAAATATAAATCAAACAACCAGCAAACACAATAGTTCCTGAACACTCACTTTAACACAAGGGCTGAAAAGTCCCGGGCCTAACACATAGATGGCGCTAGTTTTATTGCATTCACCTCTTTTTCAGTTAGTGCTAATCTTCAAAAGACAGCTGTTGAAATTTCATGATATTCTATTCATTATTTTGTGAGTTATTGTGCTTAATATTAAGAATGGCGCTACTTTTGTTATTTCCAAAACAATAGATCAAAAACAATTTCGTGTTTTAATTTTACACTGCTTCTTGATGGAAAAAGATACCGTTTAAGCGAAGCAATGGCTTGAAAAGTGTTTTGGAGACTCCGGTCCATCGGAAAATAAAACGTTGGTTTGCTGAAACTTTGCTTCAAACGTGGTCGTAGAGACAATGATACACTGATGATGCAAAACGCAGTGGACGTCCAAATGAGGCGGTAACACTAGAAAACATTTAAAAAATCCACAAAATCGTTTTGAATGATCTAAAAGTGAAATTGCGTGAGTTATCTGAACGTGTTGGTATTATGTTATATTGCATGAGCATTTGACTATGAGAAAGCTGAAAGTTCTGTTCAAAGTGGGTGTCGCGTTTGTTCACTGTTGACCAAAAACAAGAACGTGTTGATGATTCTGAGCATATGGCAAAGAAAAAGAATTGTTTCATCAAGACAACGCACCGTGTACAAGTGTGTTTGTCAAGTCAAACAATGGCAAATCTACCTGAATTGAACTCCGAATTGCTCCCACATCCACCGTATTCTCCAGATTTAGCTCCCAGTGATTACTGGCTGTTCACAGACTTAAAAAAAATGCTCGCCGGCAAAAACTTTCTCTCGAATGAAGAGGTTATCGCTGAAGCTGAAACCTATTTTGAGGCTAAAGATAAATTGTTCTGCAAAAGTGGTATTGAAATGCAGAGCGGCGCTGGAATGATTGTGTTGTTCTTGATGGAGATTACGTTGATGAATAAAGCCAATTTTGAACAAAAAAAAACGTGTTTTCTTTGTTAGGCCCGGGACTTTTCAGCCCATGTGTTACAGATAGCTGTTTAAATTAAAATTGTTTAATCCTCAACCACTCACACTTTTACATTTACGACACCCCTGACCATTTATTACCCACTACTTCAAACAATTACTGCCAATATTTATAGCTTAATATCATCTTACATAGGTAATATAAAGTCCGAATTCTACCTCTTAAATTTAGTACAAATATCTACTCTTAACAAAGACCTAAACAGTTTTAACATTATAAAACATTTTTTCTTAATTATTTACGCTCGTATAAAGTGTATGTTTACAAGACTGATTTGGCAACACTGTTGGAAAAGTAACACACCTAAAAACTCCTTTACAAATACAATCAGAATATTTTTAAACGTTGTGATTAATACGCGATTTTGCAGATAATACTTTACGTCCAGTTAATTTCCTTTCTGCGGTCAAACATAATGGCCGTTATTCGTCGCAAAAATTTTCGTGCCGAGGTAATTTCGAAACAAAGGGTCGTCCATCATGTCGCGACGTCGGCACTATGGGTACGTGTGTTGCAATAACACACACAATATCTGGCCTATAAGCGCATAAATCATTGACAGTACGTTTATTAGAATCAGCTGTAAATTTGCGGCGAGCACTCCACGACAACAAACACTCGTTTGAAATTGTTGAACTAAATAGATAGACATGAAATACAACTGCAGTTATATTATTAAATGATATTATTTAAAGAAAAAATATATGATATTAAAATCGATATTGACAGTATGATTTCCCTTTTTGAGATCAAAACCAGCAACATATTTTACAAACACCTGTGTTGCAAAAATTAATGTATGTTTTTATTGTTTGAACCATTCTATGAATTTATAAAAATGTGTATCATATTATTGATGAATCCTTTCAGTAAAGGTTAAGTTTCGGTGTTGTTTGCAACAAAAAAATAATTTCCTTCAATTGGTATTGATTTTTAAAACATGTTTTGTGAATTATTTTGTTCAATAGCAATTTTAACAAAAAGGACAATTAAATTTGATGAATTTATCTTTCTCTTTCCGAAATACTAGCATGCATGTCATGCAAATTTAGGTGGTTTTGGAGATGTACTTGTTTGTGTTTTTTAATATTTATGAAGATAGGGCGGGGGTTGACTTCATACACAAATAACTCATCGGTTACAATGCTCTTTTTGATGTATAATTGTTAATTAATTAATTGAATGTAAACAATAGGACGCCAAAGAACAGATCCATGATTGAAGCTCGAATTCAATGAATAATAATTAAATAGTACAAGAAAAGAAACATTAAAATATGTAAGAGATTAATATTGATTGATTGATTGACAAAAAAAGAATCAAACCAAAAGTTCACCAATTAACCTACACACATTGATATGCGGAAGGCAGGTCACGGTTGTCATATCAACTTTTCAACGTTGGCGTCCCATTGTTTACATTCGATTAGCTTTATCAATTACACAACATCAAAGAGAGCATTGTTTTAATAATCTATTTGGTATCGTTTGATGTAAGATATGATTAGAAACCAATGGGTTACTTGACATTGAAACTACCCATTTAATCTGTCTACGATCCTGTACTTCCGCAAGACGCTATTACTTGGGATCCTTATATTCTCGCACTTTGAATAAGTATGATATCAACTTAATATTTTAAAATGATCTATTTCATCTTTATCCTTTTAAAGAGATAAATTGCGCTATGAAACGACTAAATTAAAGTTTTATTTTAGTAAGAGTTTATTATTTATTTTATCTGAATCATTTGAATAACATTTACACCAAAAACGGATTTGTTGTAATTATTATCTTTAACTTTTATTAAGAAAACGTGGAAATAAAATAGAAAATTTAGCGGCGATGTATATATTTGTACTTACTTGTATACTGGTGCAATTACGTTTCATGTTGTGTTTTGTTTTGATAAATTAGTTGAATTAGTGTAATATTGAAACGTATAATTCCTTCTGTCGAAAATTGGACGGCTACAGTTGTACAATTTTACCAGTCTGGCGGTAATCTGGGATTTGCGCAATCGATAATGAGATCTTTACGATCTCGTAAAAGGAAACTGTACTATTTCCGACACTTGCGATAACATCATGGACGGATGGGGGCGAATCAGGTAGTTGTTTCGAAAGCTTCACCCCTATCAGGATATTCAATAGGTTCAAGATTTCTTTTACCGTGTTACCAGGCATTGTCAGAACGTTTCAAACTAAAATACATTACTACCATTGAAGGCGTATTGTAGTTGATTTGACATGGGTATAAGTAATTTTTGTATGAAGTTTTTGTCTCTAAAAACTTCGATGTATATATTCTTTATTCCTTCTATCTGGAATATAAATCCAGATCAATTTTTTCAAAGGATCGGTAATACCTGATTTAAATGATGTACCGAAAATTTATTTTGGAAATTATTATGTTATTAATTTTGATACTCATTGAGTATCGTAAAAATTCTACGATAAGATCGAAAACCCCTGAGAAATGAAATTTGCATAGAAACAGTAGGATTTTAACATTTCCTCCCCAATCTCTACATATATAGATAACTGAGACTGTATAACTACATATTAATGATTTTGCGTTTTGAAAAAGTTGGTGTTCTCCCAGGGTGAAAAGCAATGATCCAAAAAATGTTTTGGATAGTTGGCCGCTATGGCTACAACACATTACTTAAACACGAGGTTAAAGTATGTAATCTTGACAAACTTATTGGTCAATGTCATATTTCATCAAACTAAGTGAAAATACGGCGTGTGGAAGCCACGGCGCCTAAAATATATTTCAGACCAATGGTTTTTGTGTTACAAGGGAACGGCACGTTTGAGAAATACAAATAAAACACCCTTTATCATATATTACAAGGGACAATGATAACAAAAACTATAGACATTCGATGATATGCATGGTATTAGCCCTCGGAGTAGTTGTTTCTGTTGATCCCATATTTATATTTATAATATAGCTTGTAAAAGCCTTTTTGCCAGCGCCCACCTGATGAGACCCGATAGGTCGAAACCGGTCGTGGGATATGGCTTTTGGTACGATGTGCCTACTGTGTAGGACGCGTTCGAAATGTGGGATCTGTGATCCTTAGAATTTAGACGAAAGAGGATTTTAAAGCCTTCTTTTTTTTTGAATATATGATATGCATGAAGTTGAAATTCCATTCAGAAGTAGCCACTCTAAATTAAGCAGAGTAACTACTCTTATTTTTGAAACAGAGCAGATTTTTGAGTCAGTACTCAAGGAGCGATTAAATCCTCAAGAAAAGAGAGTAGATCCTTGTATTTCAATGCATTTGAAATGGAGGTTCTATTGAGGGCGCCACTTAATTTATGCATACGATTGATATTTCTGTAATTATGTAAGAATCGAAGCTAAGATGGGGGCAAAATAATTTTATTTGTCACAACCAACGTTTGCCTTTTAGTATAATACAAGGCTTTTTTCAAGATAGGTTGTAAAGTCACTAATTCTCTGAGTGCAGATAATCTATGATGTGATAAAAATCATAATTTTGTAGGTGTTCATGAAGATGTAAATTATACAGTAAACACTAATTTCTTCAACACAAAGGTATACATTTAATTAAAACCATAAGTTAAATATACGTGTGAAGCCTTCATGTCTTCACGCCGTTTTAACTATTAAGACCTACCTTGAAGAAACCTTATAGTAAAAGGATGTGATAAATACAATTATTATTGCCCCATTTTAACTTAAATTCTTACGAAAAAGGAAAGAATTGGAAATATAATTACTGTAAAACTTTTTTTCATTCCTTTTCTAACGAATATTTGCGCGGGGGGAGAGAAGAAGATAAAAGAAGGACGGTCTAAGACAAACATTGATGAGTTGCGTAGCAAATTTTTACAAATACGTAAACGTGCAAGTGAAATTTTTGTAATATTTAATTCGACATTTTGTATTTTATAAATAGTTTCTGTAATTTCACTTTTAACGCTGTTAATTTTTGATTGACGCATGTTTTTTGTTACGATTCTCTTCAGTACGTACTTTTTTAACTCAAAAATAATTGTTTCGGAATTTTAGCAACATATTCTCAATTATGTAGGAATTTGTAATTGTGTTATATGTGTAATTATTAATTTTCATCTGACGTTACTCCTGTGATAAACTTTCCCATCCTATCGGAATGTAACAACCCTAAATATGCAAGTATGTTTAAAAGGTTCTCTATTTACCTGCTTAACAATAATTGTTATATATATATATATATATATATATGTTCATGCTGACTTATTAAAGTAGCTGCGTACATTATTTATTATATGCTATGTATAAGAGTCGTCCGAACAATTTTAAAGGGATCTATAAATTACACATTACTTCTTTTCAGAAAGTTTCTTCACGTATGACATAATAATAGATGTTCACGTATAAATTTATTTTCTGTTGTGTGTGGAGTTTTTGGATCCATCGGGGTGGTGGCCGTTAGGAACCTCGAGGGACAGAGAAATCGCGACGCGTTCAGCTATGGATGAGAGGAAATCTCGTAAGTTTCAGCGTTCCGGGAAACTTTCCAAAAATTTCCCCGTCCACGAAAAATATGCGGGCAAGAAGTCGACGGGTGAAATAAAATATAATTTATGGTTTTTAATCTTGTACGAGACTTCGCTGGGTAGATTGCTTCATAAATTTTTAGAATGCGTGAGTAGTTTTTGTATCTACTCGTTTATATTTGTTACGTATAAACGATATATCTACAACGTAACATATTTTCTTTTATTAACCAAAATTATCCTTTGTTCCTTGTTATTATATGACAGATTTATTAAATGGAAAATAAAATCTACCATCGCAAAACTAATGGTTATATATTTATTGAGGTTTTGGTTTCTTTTGGTTTGAAAGGTACTTTATTTTGAATAAAGATACTTTACCAGGAGCATATATATACCATATCTGGTAACGTGCCTACCTACGCCGTGGGTTCAGTTTAACAAGTCTGATTTAACATTACTGACCCCACAAATAAGTATCAATTTCAACAGAACGCTAACGAATAGCATTACTTAATATGAAAATTATTTAATATATGAAAACGATGATTCGCAGGGCAGTTGGTGAAACTTGATTTTAAATTAATAACAAAAATAATAAGAAACACTTGACTAAGTTTCACTAATTTTATTAAGTAACCAAATTCTAACAATTGCTTCGGCTGTAATGCCATTATCAAAGAAATTACAATATAAGCTTAAACTAAAAGATGTACATTATTTATGTGTGGTTTACAGAGATCAAATTGAGAAGGGGTGAAATATTAAAATCTAATTGGCCATTCGTGATAAACTTGTTACTGTGATGGGCTTTAGTAATTTCATGAATTCACTTCAGCGTACGGAACAAACAAATCGCTAAATTTCTTGTATTTAACGTTAACAATAATCAATGATTGTATCTCATTTGGAATTTACCGCAAACCTACCTTCACTGATATAGTATTACCTCATGCCAATTCTAATCAGTCAGACAACATAAAACTAAGTATTTTCCACTCATTTATACACAGGTTAATATCTCTACCTCTAAATAATGTTGAATACGAAAAAGGATTAAATATGAAGAAGATGAATTTGTCGTAAAACAACCAGGCGCGGCTCCTCCATTAGGTCATTTGGACAATGTCCCCACCAATATATTTCCAAACAAAAGTATAATAATGATATACACTAAATAGTATATTTTTTCAGTATATTTTAAATTTGGAAATTCCCTTTTTTTCTAACTATTCTAAGCGTATAAACTCGACCTATTTACTGATTCCGCAACATCGCCGGCGAGGCGCACCACTTTGCATCTCCTTGGTGGTACTGATTTGATTATTGATTTTCATTCGTTGGTAGTTGGCATAAACCGGGCTGGCAGCCAGCGATGACCGCATTGCTTTAAACGGAGGCGAGTGTCAGCCGATTTTTCCCGATCTAATTTGTATTACATTAAACGGCTTTCTGAAGCAGTATAATAGCAAGGTTTGGGTCAACAGCCGCGGCGAGGAAAATACAGCATTTTTTGAGGTTTTTTTGTTGGTTAACAGTTTTTTTGTGAATCGGGTTATATACTTATATTTATTTATATATTTTTTGTCATATAATTGCTTATTTTTAACCAATAGTTGTTGTCACACCTCTGACATCATGTTGTTCTTGAAATAAAAATCAGTTAAGACAATTGAATTAAGATGATTTTCCGGGCTTGTGGAACGTTTTTTGGTTGCCTGACGTTTCGTCAGCGGCTGCGGATGACATCTTCAGAAGCGTTCGGCAACCAAAAAGCCTATAGACCACGGCCCACAAGCCCGGAACATCATCTTAATTCGATTGACGCCGGCCGTGAAAGCCTACATACTACAATTCAGTTAAGAAATTTTGAGAATTGATAATTTTGACCTCCCGAAAAATTGACCACAAGCCGCCACTGAAAACAACCGACAGCTTACCCCCCCCCCCAGCACATTTTGTGTATCTCATTAATATTTGATTGTTCTGTGTAGATCAGTGTTTCCCAAAGTGGGGCATACGCCCCACAGGGATCAGTTCGATGGTTGGATGGGGGCAATTTGAGAATTGACCCGACATGACTTTATCCCCTTCGCTATGGGCTTTTTAAATGCAATGCTTGATGTAAGCATGTATGATGTATTATTTTTTAAAATGGGGGGCTTAATTTATTAAATATAATTCCTTTGACGCCACCAAAATCTCAACTGAGTGATTTACAGTTCCCATCCTCATATTTAGCTGAGTGTGGCTTTAGTGCTGTTAGTGATCTACTAATTAAAAAAAAAATCGACTGGACATTACACAACGTGGAGATTTGAGATTAAAGCTTACCAAACTGGAACCAGATATAAAATCTCTGTGCACTAAGCATCAAGCGCACAGATCATATTAAATTAAGTTTTAAAAAATCCTTTTTTTCAAATTTCAGTTTTTTATCATATATTAGAAGTTCATTTTCTTTGTTTTCAAAATAATTTTACAGAAATTGATTCTAAAAACCATCATTAGTATTACTAATAAATAGAACAAATAAAATTTTTATGCTTATTATATTATAAAAGGGGGACATGGAGATTTTAGAAATGTTAAAGTGGGACATGGCCTAAAAAAGTTTGGGAAACACTGGTGTAGATAGAAGAAGCATCTTCGTTGTTATACGTTAGTGAGTGGCGGCCATATAAATTAAATTCGAGAGTACTTACTAGTATCGGGTATAGATAGGTATCTAGGTGCATCGTAAATTTTCCATTTTAATTGGTAAAAGTTGCAGTTCCGGATACGACGATGTCAGTACCCGATAAAAAGTAAATGGTGTGGTTGATATTGGCGTGAATTTTATTGTTATTGTGCACAAGTCGGGAGTGAAGATGAGATAAAAAAAGAGAAAACTGAACACTGTGTTGCATTTGGCGATAAGGAAGTCTTGTTGTTTTAAAAAACACGGTTCGTTGACATATCTTTATATAAACAGACCATTAAAGTCTTATTTCTTATTCAGGAATGTGCACTTCTATACGCGATGTCTGTCTGTGCGCCAGAATACCGAGCTCGTTAGCTGTTAGGCAATCTAAAAATGGCCAGTAAAATATATTATGGTGCATTTGTGCGTTTTTCGAACAATTAAACAGAAACGTGATTACGACCTGTTAACTATCTCCTAATGTGTACTCAAATCATTGGATTATTTCAGGATGATCTTAGTCGTCGCTATTGCATTAAGTGACTGCTGTCAGCCTAAGTGCGCCTTCTTCTATTTGAAACATTGAGTGTCCGAATAAAATTCTTAATTGTCCTTGAAAACGAATAGATGATTCGTCGTTTAAACAAATATATGTATGTAACAATTTAAAACCGTTCAACGTCACTCATTGCAATGGCAGCGCTCGCATCACATCAATTGTTTAGATTGCCATTTATACGCTTTATACTGAATTTCTGTGTCCTTTTTCGGCTAGAATGTAATATGATCCGGACCGTATCAGGTTCTAATAGGGATACCTATACATCATAAATAACATTATATTTTGCCTATTAAACAGATATATAATTGCAAAAGCGGGGAAAGCAAAACAAAACGGATATTCTTATGCATTCTAAACAATACCAAACAACATATCAAATCACAGTTTAAAACAAAAACACACGTTTTTTGGTTGCAAAAAATTTTTATTGTCTCCACAATAATTATTTCCGCACACAGTGCCTTCTTCAGGTGGAAGAGTTTTGCAAACTAAATTACAATCAGAAGGGTAGGGGTAAAATGTTTTAAATATTTAATAAAGATGAATTACAAATTTCCAGCTGGTCGTTCAAGATATTTCCATTTATACACAATTTACTTATTTCTAATTTTTCTAAAAAATTAAGTTTTATTTTTATTGTTAAAACAGTTTGAATGTTCTTTTATTCTTTCTTTAAAAGATCTCTCAGTTTGTCCCACATATGCTTTCTCACAATCTCCACAGTTACGTAGATACACTCCCGATTTTTCTTCTGTTTTAGTTTTATCTTTATTGTTTTTTTAAATAATTCCTAATGACGTATTGGTTTTATATGAAATTTTGTTATTAGTGAATTTAGAAATATAATGGCCTATTTTGCTAGAAAAATTGCCTAAATAAGTTAAGGAGTTAAATTTTGAAATAGGTTTAATTTGTGGATATACTAAACTTAATGTTTGTTTATTTACTTTTTTGTTTAACAAATTTTTAATTATTATCGGATTATAGCCATTATTGGTTACTATTTGATATATTCGGTTTAATTCTATTTGAAAATCTTTGTTAAAAGTAAAGATATAAGTCTATGTGTACTAGAACGAAAGAAAGCCATTTTGTGTGTTACAGGATGAAACTATTTACAATGAATGATTGTATCTGTTTGGGTTTGTTTGTGGTATATAGCAAATTGATGTCTATTATTTACATTTTTTATAGTTAAATCTAGAAAATTTATGGATTTATTTTCATTTTCTGTTTCTAGAGTAAATTTTATTTTAGGATGTAGATTGTTAATAAAATTAAAAAGCTAGCTAGTTGCCTGTCTGTGCCTTGAAAACAAACAATAAGTCATCTATCTGTCATCATCTGTTTTTGTTTTAAACTGTGATTATCATGGAGTTGCAAGAGCTGAAGGCCTCATCTATCCAACATATCAAATAATTACAAATTAGTTAATTCTATCATGCACTTTTCATAAAAATCACTCGAAAAATATATAAACTAAAAAACGTCAAGTTATATTATTCCATTAGTATGAATGGGAGTACCAAATGAAAGCATTATAAATTTTTGAAATTTCAGTAGGTATATGAGATACCTTATAACAATGAGAAAAAATATGATTCAGCATGGGCTGTATATAAAAATCACTCACAAGGATTCAAAATTGACTAAAATGCCGTTACGTTGAATTTTTGAGGTTTTTACTTAGTGTCTAAAGTCAAAAGTGGAATAGTCGTTAAATTAACCTAACGTAGCAATTTCCACGTAAGAAAGCCATTTATATATATTGTTTTAGGCTGTTTTTAGATATGATGTCTCCCTTGGACAAAGTCGTCTAACAGTTTTACGTTTTTGCTAGACTTGATTAATTTTTAAAGGCAATGTTTCCTACAACAATAAACAATCACAAAAGGTTATCAAAAATTTTATTGTATAAACCACAATAATATTATTTCACCACACAGAGGCTTCCTTTAAATGGTAATGGCAATGGTACCTATTTTTGACAATATCTTATGAACAATTTGATCTCATATTATATACGTAAAGAGATTTTTAAGTTCGTCCATTTATGCAACTGAAATCAGGCAACCAGTTTCATGGAAATAATAGCATGAAACTGGTTGCTTGTTTGTACGTCCATTTGTGCAACCTGTTTGAAAAAATAATACTGTCGCCATCCGACGAAGAATCGTGGTAAGTGATTTCTATTTACGCCGCAGAAGAAAACAAAAACATTTTTGAATTCACCCTGACTTCAAAAAAAAAATTACAAAGAGTGGTTTTACGTAATGGCAGAAGCGTTGAAAGATCCTTTAAAATTCCAACAAATTTACAGAATGATGAGTCGAGAAACATTCGACGAGCTAGTGGGGTTAATGGGTCCAACTATTGAAAAGCGAAATACCAAATTTCGGAAAGCAATTGGAGTATCAGAATATCAAAAAACTGTATTATTATTGTAAGAAGAATACAGAACGAAGAAAAATTGTTCTTTAACTAAATATTGCTACTACTACTAGTCAACACGTGACCAACAAATTTGGCTCCATGCGATTATTTGCATTACAAGTTTTTCGACTTCCATCGCAGTCGCCTAATTAGACTAACATGCGTTTGTTTCTACTAGAAAGTACATTGGCGATTGGTCGTATGGTTTCAGCTGCCTTTGAGAACACTTTTATTATGAACTTTTATAATTTTAAGATTACGATTTTAAAGTAGTTTCTTTGAACGTAAAATTAATCACAAAAATGTACAAGAACTAATATTGACTAGCTTAATAACTCAACAAGTATATCTATGCAAAAGGCACGTTATCCCCTGAGACCCTCCTTTCCTATTGTCTTACTACTCCAAGACCACCCCGTTGTACTTAAATCTCCAATGTAAACTTTCATAAAGCAAAAACCAATACAGTTACATTAAATCTTCTAATCCTTTGAAGTTATAATGAATGACGTGCTATGTTGGAACATGTTTTTAATGTACACCGTCATCGTTATAATATAATGTGCTAGGTTGCTAGGTAGATATATGAATTTATAATAAAATAATATAATTCCTGCTGGCATGAGATAGTTAAGAATTGTTTGCTTTAGTTTAGTTTGGCGTAAAATTAAAACAGCTCATTCATTTGTACACAAGACGTCTGCTATACGATACTTGAATGTATTATTCATAAATGCATATAATCTCGGTTGGCCGCAGGTTCACTTTGGCGTTGCATGTACCATTAATTATGAAGTAGCAATACCAATTAATTAAGGCAAATTGAAATGTATTCAGCGCTGGCTTTAACGAATGCACAATGGCCTTAACAGAAAATGATTAATTTAATTGAAAAGTCGCTATCGTTAAAGGAAAATGTTTACGATAAATAGCAACAATAAAAATTTTTCGCCTTGTTAGTTTATTTTTACTTTTCGTTAACCATTAAGTACCTAGTTCTCATGTTAATTATCTTTCTTTAATATATACATAGTAAGTTAATTGCTCATAGTAGTTAAACAAAACGTAATTTTATTTACTCACACACGCACTATCGCTGCCTTCGAACAATATGAAGTTTCAAAATATTTTTTTAATTTGAAATTTAAATTTTCATCTGTATTTTCGAGAAAGACTGTACATCACTGAATGAATATTAATTATCGTTAATCAAACTTGCTTCTTAATGTTTTGCTAATTAATATTAAATGGCATGCATTGTGTGTGTTGCCAAGTGCCAACTTTGATCTATTCGCGCGAAATGGCAAGTCATAAGTCAAACCGCTTTACTGATAAAAGGCGATAATTACTTGTACGTGTATGCAAATCATTGTGAGTCAGTGAATGTGCAATTATTGCTGAAAAGACACATTGAAATCAAGTTATAGGCTATATACAGGGTGTTTTCTGTACAAGATTTTATAAACTCGACATTAATATTTTAAAAAAACAAGCGGATAGTTGCAGTCTCTAAATTTCAATAACACTTCCCTTTAAGCATTTTTAATTATAACAGACTTACAATCTAATATCTAAATTGCTATAGTCTTAATAATAATAATATTGGACAACCGTCGACTTTTATTTTTTTCTTCTTGAAAAATCATTTCAAATAAAGCAAGCTATAAACTAAAACCATTGTCAGATTGTCACTATTGTATCGAACCGAGCAGGAACACAATCAAAACGTCACAACAACTACATACTACGTTATAACAAAGATTTCATAAGGCCAAACATATATCTATTCGTGTCTTATACACTATCCCATTCGTACACATCCCAAATTAGGTACTTACTAATCTTGACTAGACACGCCCCTAGACAGATATTTGCACAAGACAGAAAATCAAACATCAAGATATGCAATATACAACCTTTCCAGCTTCCACGTCATACTTCACATAGACTACAGGTGTTAAAATAAATACATTGACTCTTATTTAACTATAGGTATCCTTATCGAGAATTCATAATCTCCACTCAGGACGAATAAAATAACAGGCGTGCACGTGGAGCCATAGACACATGTGTAAAAGATTACGTCTCACATGCATTATCAATTTGCGTATTTCCACAGAATATATTCCTTTTGATTCGAGCAGAGGTGGAGCATATTATGCTTGTCTGCATTGATTGCAGCTCAAGTACCACCTTAATTTTCTGCATTATGCTAGGAAATGTTGGTGTTGAGGGGAGCGAATACGGTTCCAGTATGGACAGAACCCCTCTGCTGGCCCAGTTAAGCATACCAAGATGCAGTCGACCCAACCAAAGATTCAGATAATTTATTTGGTTTAATTTACATAGGACGGCTGATAGCATGGCGATTTTCAACAAGCACATCAGCGGCGGATACTTACTTTAATTAATTATATAATATTACTAATTGTGTCGCAAAAATACATGTGCCTGTACTTTTCTTTATGCTTTTGTTACAAAATCAAACCGATCTAAAATAGTTGTGAAACGGTTGGTTAAAATAAAAACCGTTTGGTTGGAATCTTCGTTTTTCTGAATTATTAATGTAGTCAGTACCAACCCAACAAAGATTAGGTGATTTGGAAGAGACTTCAGCGACTATTACAGTTGTTAAAATTAGATAACGGAAATTACTCTTTCAATTCGGTTTACCGTAATTCTTGGCCACTCCGGACCCATATAATACTTTAATGGTTTGTACGTGCGCTGTATTTAATATTGTCAGTGTTTTCAACGGCTTTGCATCCTGAAATTGAGATAAATGCATCTGGAATTCGCGTACCAATGTATATGTGTGTATCTGTATATTATTTGCGCTGCTGCTTCTATTAACATACCTACGCAGGTACATATGTCGGATGGAAGAACGGACGTGTATTTTTCCTTATTTTTTCATTATTTTAATGAAACGTGCGAGTTGGCTGTTTAAATTGTATGTGCGTTAATTTAAATTGCACCGTAAGTCGCGATTACTGCAATCGAGAACGTCCGCTTTAAACACTCGAAACGACTAAGAAACGAGATCGTTATGAAGGTTTACGAACACATTAACTGGCAGCCGTGTATGTTCGTGTAGTTATATTAGGTAGGTCCTTTTGAAAAGGAATTCGTTTGTACAGTGTCCGGCACCTAAGGAGATTCAGCGACGGTCAGATTGACAGGTAGCTAGGCGGAAACTTTTAGCATAGCAATAAATGAAAGAGCCAATAAGAATATAGCTGGACCGATACGTCAACATATAGTTCAACGGCGCGTATCACTGAGAGAAGAAGTACTGTACTGAACATGGAACGCAATTGAATCCATTCAACTGATTTACTTACCCTAACAACCCCTTATCTACTCTGTTAATTTGTAACTATTTGCCACTACGCTACAGAACCTTGATAAGCAGTTATCATTCTGCTACCGGTCGATTATCCCCGCCTTAAAGGGGTTAAGCTTTGCTAGTGCGCATCCGATGATTTATGGCTTTTGAATCTCCTTAGGTGCCGGGCACTGTATATACATATATTTATATTACCGCGTGTCTGAAAAGTCTCGAAACAGTTGAAAATTTGGAATAATAACGTTTGCATCTATTAATGAAAAAACAATGATCTGATCTTTTTGAAAGAGGTGACAAATAATACCATAATTGATCCTCCATCCCAACCTCTGTGAGTGGGGAGGCGGTAAATTTATAATCCTAAATAGGAACGCGCAATTTTGATTGTAGATTCGAAGTCTACGATAAAAACTACGTATTTGAATTTTCTTTTCGATTCGTGGCACATTGTGCTATAATCGACGATTTTCAATTATTTGCTGTTTTTGCAATTGAAAGCCGATTTACTTGATTCTACAATTATGATCAAAATTTTTAAATTAATTTAAAAGTTACATTTTTTAGCGTGGACTGTGAATCGGCAATCAAAAATTTAAGATTTTATTCACACCAGTTAGAGTAAATGATCAATTTTGTTACAATTTGATAGGCTTTTCAAAAATATCAAATGTTTGTTTTCCCATTACTCTATTCAAACGTATTTTTTTTTGAGATATTCAACCGCTTTCAGAATTTTTGGACACCCGGTGTATAAATAAACGTCTGTTACATAGTTGTACCCACTTACACTGAGGAATAAGTAAATGTTACATGGAAGTTCTAATTTTTATATTGTTCACTTACACATTCCATAAAACATTGTATACGAGTATGTGGGTGTTATGGATTTTTTTTGAAATGATTAAATGAATTTTATGTAAGTATAGAAATATAATTAATGTTGATGTAGAATAGTTGAAAATAAAATATCCCTCTCCAAGTCTATTAACCGATTTAAATCGTTTATAAAACTCTGAAATTTATTCACCACCAAGAAACGGAATTTTAAGGAAAATTCGGCTCATTAACTGGAATAAAGAGTGAAAAAAAGGGAACTATATATCTATTTGATGTCATATCTGAACTATCTTCTATAATATATATTAAAGACATTTATGAAATAATAAATGATAATTTTATGGGCAGCGGCAGTGTAAACTATGACCTTTGGGGATTTCACTAAAACTCAAGATAAAGCGTTAAGCGTTTCTTTACTTTATCTTATATAAACATTTTGGTACAGTTAGGTTAGGTGTTTCCCGAAGACTTGAGACTTAAGATCCATTTGGTTTGAACCAAGGGATTTTCAAAATTGAGATCCCACGTAGGTAGGTGCTATTGTATTTTCCTAAAACGGAAATTAGACCAATTTTATGCATTAAATAATGTTTTAATTATTCTCACTACAAACTTAAAGCGCAATTACTTAATCCATACAACTTTTTTGCTAAGATTTTCGACTGATATTTTTTCAGCATTTTATTGAGTTTTATGTTCTCACCTCGTTACGTGGCATTACAAAAAAATTCCTGATTGCAAATGTGGAAAGAGTGGTTCATATACGTTTAAAGTTTTTCTATAGGTAAAGTGTCTGTCATGCGTGTTTATGGCATCGTAGCTTTAGAAGAACCTTTAACCTCACTTCTTTTGTATTTTATACCTTTTAACTGTATCTGTTTTGTGTTTTTCTTTTAAATTTTGACGAAATTTTCGTTGCTATCGGAATCCCAATTTTGATTCAATCAATTCCATAGATAATGAATTGTGAAGTCATTTGTTTTATTATCTTATCTATCATTATAATTATGATAGAAAATAGCGAGTCACCTAAAGATACCCCAATGAAATCCGGACAGATCGAACTTGCTTGCTTCCATTATAAATTTAACGTTCAGAGATTCATATCCTATTAAAACTGGTCCGTCGTTTTGCAGTCTGGCAATTAGAGTGATGTTGTTTTTCCCATTTCCCGGGTGGGTTTTCTCTTTTTTCCTCTCGTTATAGCCGTTTTCGTTCGCTGCAGTCCGATCGTTTTATGACGCTGACGCCGACGTCGGCGTTGTCGTTGGACTCAACATGGGCGGGCACTCGTCCCAATTATAATGGCATCCGAAATAGTGGAAAACGAGTCGACGTTTGCCCTCAGAAATTGGAATATAGCACCGCTTCGCAGCCACTGTTTTGGAACGTTTGCCATTACTGGGGCGAAATGCATTCGCAACTCGCTCCCCCAGTCGCCGTCGCATCTGCAATGTTACGACCGGAAGGGGTTGGTTCGTGGCTGGACGGGTGGGTGGTAGTGTGAGGTGAGGTGGATGGCATGGAACGTGGAATACTCAGCACCCAGCAGCCAGAGTCAAATGTGGCGACAGCACGGATCGATTCAACTGAAGCTACTGACGTCATTCTTTCTCTTCTTTTGCTAAAACAAAAAGAGGTGTATTGCACAAAAAAGAGAACTCGAGTTAAAGGAAATGTAGGCAAATTAAAATCGGTAGTTTCACTAACGCAAGGAACAGAGACAACGCCCCAACACGAAGCGACGTTACTAAAATGAAATTGTTTAAAATATGGCCTTTCCTGTTTTATGTAATGTGAACTGCGGATTTTCTTTCACTAATACAGGTATTTGCACTAGTTAATATAATTTAATTTTACACCAGCTTTTGACAACCGTTATTTCGATGTTTGTTGATTCTTCAATATCCATCAAATTATATCTGAGCTTCTGCATAATCGAGTTTGATGAAACATATTGCTGGATATATGACGTAATTTGGAACTGAACTGCTTCAGCACTTCAGGATTTTATGATATCCTAACTTAAAAAATTAAAAAATTCAAAGTTTTGGCTTAATATTACGTGAAATAAAAGGACAAAAGTGGTCATCTCCAAAGTAGTTTTTGTCACTGAATTAGAATCATGTATCAGAATTGCCTCAGTATACCAAGATTTTGAAGCACTTTAATCTCCAAACTGCAAGTGATATTAATTTGACTTATTTTGTTTTGAAATAGGGATATCTCAAACTTTGAATGTGTTAATCTCAAAACCAAACATGCCAAATTTAGCATTTGTTATCTTTTGATTATTTTGTCCGCTTGTTTCAAAATTCTGATGTGTTAGACAATTCTGAGGCCAGATTCAGACTCGATAAGTACGCCAGAAATGACATATCTGGTCTTAGTTTCCTGATCCACGTTCACCTGTGTAAGCTTTGAAATGTTACTTATCACATTACTTGCAACAATTTAAAGATTAAATACTATCATTCGTTTCAAAACAGTGCACTTATAATTAAGAAAGAAAACACTAAACACCAAGTGTTTTTGATAAAAATATTCACTCACTTTTCTTCATTTTTTTTTAAATAACTATGATTAAAATATAAATGTGATGGACTGTTTTTTATTGAGAAAACACTATTTGTAATAGAGTAATTTGAAGCGTGGGAATTTTTCTAGCAAATTGTGTTTGCAAAACAACGCATCTAATTACGATTATAATAATTTCTGACAATAGTGTGAAATAAAATTATGATAACTTACCGGGCTTTTGGGTCGTGGTCTATAGGCTTTTTTGTTGCCTGATGTTTCGTCAGCGGCTGCGGCTGACATCTTCAGAAGCGACTGTGGTATGGTGGTTGCAACAGCTTTCGATCTCAGAAATCAGTAATTGATAAGTAAAAAACATAAAAGCAGCCATTTACGACGTAATATACGAATTAAATACAAATATAGAGTTGCCTCAACACGTCAGGATTGTATGATGCGATATCCTAACCTCAAAACTCAGTTTTTGAACTTTTTGAGAGGGACAAAACAATCAAGTGAGTAGCATATGACATTAGACGTTTTCGAGATCGAAAACTGTTACAATGACCATACCACAAACGCTTCTGAAGATGTCAGCCGCAGCCGCTGACGAAACGTCAGGCAACAAAAAAGCCTATAGACCACGACCCAAAAGCCCGGTAAGTTATCATAATTCTATTGACGCCGGTCGTGAAAGCCTTCATACTACTATTAGTGTGAAATAAGTCAAAGATTTAAAAGACGTATGTCCTACTACTACATTTTAGTCCTATATGATTCTCATCAACGCAACAACGGCATAACTTTATGTTTTTAGTACTATATCAATACTTTTAGTGCACTCATTTACAAAAACACCCATTTATTAAAAGAACACTGTAAACCAAACCCTCTTTAACAAAATTTAAAGGACCAAGAATTTTTTTTCTTTGTAAAGAGTTTATTCTGTTACTTTAGTGCCGTATTATATTAGAGCCCAGGTATTAAAACATGTTTTTTTCCTAATCACAATGAACATAATGCCTAATTAGAATAAATGTTCTATATATTAATGTCGCATATATAACTTATAAACCACACATCCTTATGTGCATTTATATACCGGAATTATGTAGATCAAATCTGGCGTTATCGTTGCCCAGTAATCTGTATATGCTGCTATATCCTCGCTGAAGATACTGTTCATACCATATTACATGGTAGGACAGGAGTGAACAGACAATCTTACTGAATTTTCAAATTAACACAGTACCCAAGTTTTTTAGTAAGGTCTACACCCGTCTTGGGATTTTACATTTAAACAGTTGACATTCTTGTGAGATGATAATTTATTTATTGAAACCCTAAAAAGTACTATCAATTGCTTCCTCCCTACTATTAGATATTACATATTCATTGGATTTAGTAACTAATCTCTAAAAAATGAAAATATGTATGGTTGGTTATTAATTAATAAGATTAATTGGTTCTTTTCCTTTTATTGGTGACAACTAAGCTAAAAAAGGTCGTGTCATGATTATTTTCAATTGTAGGATACTGAGTTTATTCGCATATTATTCTGATGACGATATTTTAAACTTACTGAATGTTTTATAGATATATTAAAATAACTTTTCTGTCGTAATTCATCCAAACAAACATTGACTTTTCAAATATTACTTTTGTTAGGTTTTATTTTAACATTTTCATCGGAGGCTACAATTATTTGACGTAATTATGAAATATAACTGTATGAGGTGCCCTACAAATAACTTTTCAACGGCGTGGGGGACTTCAAGGCGGCTATCCAGGAAATTGAATTTTATGTTTGGAGTCCCTTTTTTAGGTAATTTCAACTTGTTTAAACTGCATCTCTAGTCAATTTCTTGAGTGTCACGCTAACAATTGAAGCAAATAACATACCTTTTGAAATAATTGTCTTTTCATACGTGTTTTAGAATTTAAGAGGTTTTGGTTGTGGTTTTTATTGGTTTTCAAAAAAGGAGGAGATTCTCAATTCGACGCGTAGGTATATACTTTTTTTTATATATGAAAGTTTAAAACTACAACAAACACAATCTAAAACATAGAACACTAGTCATTAGGTATAAAAATTAAAAATAAAAAAATGTTATTGAAAAATTCCGTCATTCGTAGTCGTGGTGCCTACCAGATGAACTAAGGGTGCCAAGTTAGAAAAGAACATATTAATCGAAAATTCAATTTTCAATAAACTTGCGAATTCTAGACCTCAAAATGATGTGATTCAACCACCTATGCTGCCTTAGTAAAAACATGGATATTTAATTAAAATATTTACTATTGTTTGAAGATTATTTTGAATTTTAAATTCAAATTTTCAGGTGCAAAAGAAGGACGAGGAATACTTGTATTCATATTTTTTTAAAATGTTGTAATTGTTTGAACATTGGAATTGCCGTAAGACAAACAAATTAAGTCAGTACTTTTATATCTGTAATTTGTATACTATATTAGTAAAGTAGACTTGTTTTCTTTTAAAATTGTTTGTTCACTCGTGTAGCGTTCGGTTAGTTCACTTAAGTGTACGAGTGAGTGTAGTTTATGATGTCAGTTGTTGCTGCATCAGCGCATCCATGCCATGATACTCATTTACTTACATAGTAGTAGATAGCTACGTGTGTTACTGTTACTACATATACATACAAATATATGTGTATGTGCAAAGAAAATGGCAAAGTGCAGACTACATAGCAGCAGCTAACAACCGAGTTTAATTCGCGAAATGGGACGCGATGGTTCCATACATTTCTCTCAACGTCCTGCAGCAAAGAGCTCGTTATTTTATTAAATTTCTGCAGTCGGAGGCGCGTGTTCTAACTCTGATCAGTTCAGTTAAATGCTTTTTGTCTTTGTTTTTAATTAGCTGTATTTTTAGAATGTACTAATTTACTATCCAACAGAAAAGTAAAGTATTTCTCTCGATCCGTACTTCTGTGTTACTTCAAAATAATAACTAACTTTCATGGTTTATTCTACTGTAAATCTTCTACATTGATGATATTTCAATGTTAATAAGTTTAGGTATTCATGTTTGCTTCAAATTAGATTTTAGACTTCATTTTTCTTGTATGCTTATTCAATAATAACGATATATTTGAACCTAAAAACTAATAATTACCAAGAGAAATGAGAGAATATGACAAAGTTCCAAAACACCATGGATACTAGGTATTGTATTTTTACCAGTCCATATTGTTGTCTTGTATTCTAACATTTCCTTTTTTGATTCTCGAGGTAATATTTTTGACATTGGTAAATCTTGAAATGGATATAGGTACATATGTATATACTGCAGTATCTTTTATAACAGAAAACATTTACATCTATATAACGAAAAATAATTGAAAATAAAATTATCTATTCTTTCTACACAATATACAATATTAATGAATTTTATATACCAATTTTGTGGAAATATTGTGCTTTTATTATTTTACCTAAAAATTGAATATAAAGATTAACGCTTGATTATTGCCGAATTAATGAACAGTAAAGATAAAAAAGTTCAGTAATCTTAGTTTTATACCACAGTCACAAATTAATATAAATGTACGAATTATGTAGAAACTAATTCCACTGAATGGTGCCACTTGGTCTGAGGGTATGTTAGTTGACGAGAATAAGTGAACATTTAATAAATGAGAACTACGCTGGATATTGGGTGTTCTATTGTCAGCTTTTTGTTTTTTCTTTCTTTGTTCGGATGAGATAGCCTTGATCGTGCTTCTGTCGGAAAAACCTTTACATACGAAGCCACAATGCAGAGAAAGAGAGGAGTCGAGACATTATGTGTAGCACTGCTCGGTGTTTCAGGAAAGAGTTGAGAGCAAGCAATATAAGTTTGCAATGTTGCTCCACTAGCTTGATTAAATTATCGAAATTCTTGCGGGCAATTGCCCCAATAAATTACGCGACTCAGACGACGACATCCTTGCTGAGCTCCGGAGCTTGAAATTCCACTATCAACGTCGTCTGTCGGTCTGTGTCTGCGACAATGAAGGCTAACGATGCACATCAATTGTGCAGTTTCGTATACTGTGGCAGGTAATCAAAAATAGACATCATAAGGTATAATCTTCCAGTGGTAACAATAAAACTTCTGCAGAGTCTACCTTTTAGTGACTTGGAAGGTTATACTCAAATAAATAGCAAAAAACGTAAACTTTTGGGAACTTCATTTCCACCAACAATGATACTGGTTGGTAGGCGGGCAGTTCTTAGTTTAATTACAGAAATTTAACACACCCCTTAAATCTACTGTTGTTTTGACGGTGAGGAAAGTGATGCCTGTACCTGTTAGTGAGAATAAACCAGAGTTGTTGAAACTATCGCCGCGCACCAGTGGTTGTTAGGTTACTCTGATACCACCTTTTTAATACAGAGGGGTCAGAAAAAAGCTACTGACTGCCTTATAAACATGACGGTAGATATTGAATTATGTATTAATGAAGGAGAAAAACGTCCACCACTTTATGATATGAAGACAAAAGATTATTCTGATCAGACATTAAAAAACAATTAAAAATGTTGATAGGATGCTTTATTAAATTAGCAAATAACTCATAACTTGTCCATTTAATTGTTTTCTACTTAATGGATTGGATAAACCTAAAATAATTCTTGTTTTTGCTAAACTGAGGGCACACATGCAATTTTTACAAAATCCACGCTGAACTGGCCTGAAAAAGCAGCTATTATTATATTAACTACTAGGTGTGCCCGCGACTTCGTCCGCGTGCAATTTAACACAAAAGTTATTTTTAAAATTTTAAACGAAGTCGTCGATACACAACCTTTAGCAATAGCCCGCTCACGCGGTCTGAGCCCGCGCGACAGGCAGCCTTTGTGATATTAAGTGACTGGAGGCGCTTTTACAATTTTCTCTGTCTATCTGTCTGTTTGTTCCGGCTAATCTCTGAAACGGCTGGACAGATTTTGACGGGACTTTCACTGGCAGATACCTAATGTAATAAGGAGTAATTTAGACTACTTTTATTTTAGAAATTAATGACTATTAATAATAATAATTAATTTTTAAAATAAAAGTAGCCTAAATTACTCTTTATTACATTAGCTATCTGCCAGTGAAAGTCCCATCAAAATCTGTCCAGACGTCTCAGAGATTAGCTGGAACAAACAGACAGACAAAAATTTAAAAAAATGTTACTTTGGTATACGTACCGTGTATACATCTATATGGATTTAGTAAAAAGTGGTTATTTTAATATTACAAACACACACTCCAATTTTATTTATATGTATAGATGTATAGATTAAGTAGCCAGTGTGCAGTAGATACTACAGAGAACCGGTCACTTTTTATGTGACAACCCTATCACGTGCTTTTAACAAATGCTCTTTATATATTGTAAAAATTGAATAGATGAAGCGTTCAATGATTTTAACTCCTTTTTATAAAATTAAAACAACACGTTAATAATAATAATAATAATTATTATTTTATATTATATTACTATAAAACCAATAAAAATATTTTGTATCATACGTGTTGTTTATCAGTTCCTTCGAATGTCTTTGTATTATGATAGCAATACCAATTGCTGATTCTATTTTTTTTTTTGTGGTCACTTCGCTGGGTCTCCTAATTCTTCGCCGAGTTCTCGAAATACAAGTGATCGTTATCACTGTAGACGATGGTTGCGAAGACATTTTGGCAAAGCTATCGGGACGTCATTTTCAATGCAAAAAAGCGTGCCTCCCATTTTAATGAAGTCTTCGTTCAAGAAGTTTCTGGAATTATTGTGTTCCTTTTTTCCCGTTTACACATAAAACAAAAATTGGAAGTCTCCAAATATATATATAATTGTCCTATTAATCAGAAATGATTCATATTAACAAAATAACTTAACAACAAAAGATGTTTGTATTATGTGAAACTGATAATTTTTAAGTACCTAGAAGCTATTTTTTTATTAAGAACTGTATACAAAATTGGTTATATTATAATTTATTGAAACTACCTGCCTTAACTAAATACTATATTAACTGGTTTTTGAGGAGCGCCTTTAATATGGTGCTGATAAGATAAAATAAGATCTAAGTCGCGATCCATCTCTGGTAGTTATTAGAAATGTGCCGCATTACTCTTTTGTTATTTAGTAATCAAAGCAAAGTCGCTTTTAATAAAAAGTCTATGTTTAGAGGATGGGTGCTTAGGAATGCAAAACGTGAATGGTGTGGACGCGGCGGAATAGAAAAAAGCGTTTGAGATGTGGTGTTATAGGCGGGTGTTGAAAATACTGTGTATAGAAAAGGTTAGAAATGAATAGGTATTAAAAAGAGTAAGAGGACAAAGAACCAATAAGAAGATTAGTAAGAACATAATATAGAAGCAGAAATAGGAGTAAAGGGAGATTGAGGTCGCTAATTGTTTGGTTTTTGCATACTAATAAACAACGTAGTAACATAGTTACTTTGATTTTATGAAATAACAAGTTGAATGCATAAATATATTAACATCAACAATTGTTAGGGGTGTGTGATGTGTATGTTCTGGTTGTAAAGAAATGCGAAGATTGGCTCAGTATAGAAAGGAGTGGATGTGCATGTCCAACGAGTCTTCGACGAGTTTTCCCAAGAAAATAAAGAAACAGAGCTTTCCTCCTAATGGTACAATGTTGGATCGTTGATGAAAGTATGTTTGTAAGTATATTATTTCTTTACAAAGAACTACTTCTATACTCTGTTAATTTGCAACTATTTGCCACTACGCTATTGAACCTTGCTGAGCAGTTAACATACTAGTCGATTAACCCCGCCCTAAAGGGGCTAGACTTTGCTAGTGCGCATCCGATGATTTATGGCTTTTGAATCTCATTAGGTGCCGGGCACTGTACTTTTATAAGGTCCTTATTCAACATACGAAATATTTCAGTTAACGCCCTGTATCAGTATCAATAGATGGCGCTACATTGTCATCACTAGATATTATATTTTTCTAAATTAATATTACGAACCCATAAGCCTAAGAATGGCATTAATGCTATTAAATATATTACTCGGAAATGTTAACTGCACATTTCAGAATTAAAACTACCTTTTTAAAGTTCCATTATGTGTTTCCTAATTTATATCCGTTTTAAAATGTCACGATCAGTCAACTTAATGGATACGAACATCTTATAATTTCAATGTAGTTTTTATTGTTCTATCCTCAGCATTTACACTTTATGCGTGCTATTGCCTATAATTATTCAGACAAGAGCATATTAATATTCCGGTTGAATTTTTGAAGAAAAGGCCGTTTTGTTGGAATACAGTAGGTATGTATGTCCAGACCGAATATTAAATAGCTGCAATACATTTGCATTGTTTGCCCTGGTAATATCGAGGCATACGCGGGTGGAGTATGAATTGCGCATTAATTAAGATAATGACAGAGTACAACGTGCCTAATACACGGTTATGGGCACTAAATCCTTTAATAAGGGCCGTTCCGTGTGTACCGGTCGTAAATTCAACGGCGTCGTTGTCGTCGTCGTCGTGAGGGATATGCAACACAAGCGTCACAATTCCTACCGTTAACGCGAACGGCTAATTCAACCGTAAACATTTAAATTACTCGGCATATCCGAATTGTATTTACTTTATTCAAACCAAAATTAAGAATTGCCAGGTATTTTACTTAGTGTTGTATTGTTGTACAATGTAGTACATCGGTATACAAGGAGATGCAGGAAATAGTACAAAAAAAGTCAAATGGAGTTCTGTAGAAGAACTGTGGGATATGATGTTTTAGAAGATATTGAAATTTAATAGTTGAAAACAATATAGACAAATACTTGGTACTTGTTTCACATATATTTATTAGATTCTCTAATAATTGTTTTGGTTTTTACACCATTTTCTAAGAGTTGACACTTATCAAGTAAAGGTACAATTTTAGGTAAATCTATTTGTACTTAATCTATTGTGATTTTAATAGGAAGGAATTTCCAAATTCTATTTGGTCATTTGGGTTGTATGGAACGTAAACGTAAAAATTGTAGATTGAGCGGTCACTTTTTCCATCTACCACTTTGGATGTATTTTCTTTTTCGCTTTTTTCCGTCTAAATTTAATTCCAACCTCATTCTTTTTTGATCAGCTCCTTCGGCTACTTCTATAAGTATTTGAAGAATGGTTTTAAATCTCGGATTTGTTCTTCCGATTTTGGAGTTTATTTCGTGATTTACACCTTCAGCTGCACCAATAACCTAACCTAACCTAACCTAACCAATTTGTTTTCAAAAATAAAGGTTTATACATTATACACGTGAAACGCTTTTTTGACCGCAAAATCGACAGGTAAATTTTACCCTTCCTCTATTTTTACATTCAAGAAAGATTTAACCGAAAAGTCCACTGACCGCTCGATAGACTGACCGCAAATAGGACGACGCCGGTCATTTGTTATGGGAAGACCATTCAATAAGGCCGTATTTCAAGGAGATTAAGCATTTACCATTATTTTGATAATAAAGAATATTTACATTCTTGGAATCCAGTGAATGGTTGAGAGTTATGTAATGGTCTGCAATCCTTGTACACTTTTTACCATTTTTTATAGATCTATCGTGCTCTTCTAAGAGTTTTTTAAGGGCCCTACCTTTGTCCGATATAAAAGGCATCGCAATTTTTACAATTGCTTCGGTATACACCGCTTTTATTTAAAATATCTGTTTTTTTTTGTATTATTCACAAGTATTTTTCCCAAATTATTTTTGTTGGCGGATATAGGAGATAGTTTTAATTTTTTTAACTTATTACAAATCGGATATTTTTGTTGTTGATATATTTTTCATTTGAAGCTGAGTAGAGTTTTTGAAGCATTAATTTTTTACGTTTTTTATATATGAATTGGTCTATTAGATTTTCATCATAATCATTATTTTTTGCTAGAACTTCTTTTTCAAAATTATTTTTCTTTCAACAATTGAATGAACTTAACTTAACGTTTTTTGATTGATTGGAATTAGCATGTTTTAGAGTGTCAGTAAAAGTCTTTTTTTTAAAGATATCCAATTGTAAAGAAACTTGGATTTTTATAATGACAATTTCCAAAAAATTTAAAGAATTACTATTTTCTAATGTTAGGGTGAATTTAATGTTGGTATAAAAAAGATTAATAAAATTTCGAAACGACTCAATTTCTTCTTTTATACCAGTCCAAATGCAAAAGGTGATATCATCAACGTATCTCGCTCAGTGAATGACGTATTTGGTTAATGGGTGTTTTGAAGAAAAAAATTGGTTTTCTAAATATGATCAAAATATTTCGCTAAGCAAAGGTGATAAGGAATATACTGTTTTATATAGGAAATATGCACCTATGTTAAATGGGAGTTCCTGATTTTCTTTCGACTTTTTTATTTTTGCTTTAATTTGACGAGAAATTTTCTTATTATTGAATTATTTCCTTTTCCTTATGGAAGAAACACAGTGAAATTTCGAAAAAAAATCTAAAACATACATTGGACAATAAAAAGTTCCTAGTATTCCAATGTTTGTATTTTTTTGCCAAAAGTTTACGTAAATTAATTATTCTTTTTTTATTTTTGTAATCGTGTCTATTTTATATGATTTTAATAGAAACATATTTTTTATAGTTTGATAAAATTAAACATGTCACAAAACATGTACATTAAACTCGAGTTAAAAAAATGGGCTTTTTTAATTTTTGAAGGTTACATGTTTAGCAGTTGTTGAAAGAGGAAATAAGGCACCTGTTATAATTGGAACCACTTAATTTGTTTAACAATTAGTGGTTCCTGAACGTACTTTTCCATTTTTCATTTAATCGAATAGAAAATTTTGTCTTAGTTACTTTTGGATTTTGTAGTTCAACAACGCGGTAATCTAGATAAGTGTACGATAAATACTTTTATAGCGCATTTAAAGGTTTACAAGAAAGATATATTATGATTTTTCGATAACTCAACTAAATATTGCGGATTTTTCTGTAAACCACTTCAGCCACTAATAAATCATATCATTGAATTAATTTTCAACTTAAACAAATTATTTTTTTGCTAAACAGATACTTTAAAGGTAATATAATATTATTTATCACGTTTATTAAAAGTCAAAAGACGTATGTTTAGGTAAGTTATATTTTATTAAAATATTGAGAGACACGATTTTGTAGATGCTTAAATACTTTACACAAAAAGCCACGAATTTTTGTGGTCACTCTAGTAGTTTCGTTGTTAATTTCGAAAAAAAGTAAACTCGAAGGTAAGCTTCATCTTGAATAACTTTTGAAATGGTTGAATTAGTGGAAATATATATATAATATTTGTAGAGAATTAAATTCCCCATTAAAATATATATCGTACATTTATGTACATTTCCCTGTTGCTGACCTACAAATTTTAGAAACAATTACAATAATTTCTTCCATATTAATTAAATAAAAAAATGGAAAATTGCATTCAGGAACCACTAAATATTAATGTCTTAGTTTCTCTTCCTACAAATATTAAAAACGAACATCATTTTTTTGGAACCAGTCTAATCTATTTCGCTATCATTTTTATTCATTTAAAGTGTTCAAACATAAATATTTTGACTATTTTCGTTCTTTATCGAAAAGAAAAGCGTTCGTTACAAATTCCTCGAACCAGTAATTTCCTCACCTTTACATCATTCTCATTTTGTACCTACGTACAAAATCCATCTACCCTTCCTCCCTGCTTCCATTTAGCCCTATTCGCACCCACACTACAGGAGGTATTCGTAAACGACGTGGTAGATGGCATGAGATAAACGCATGTCGAATTCCACCCCACCAATCTTGGCGTGCCGTAAAAAAGTGCGAACGACCGGCCAAAGTGGCTTACACGACCTTGTACGTAGCCTTATGCCCTTCCTTCCCTGGTACTTTCCATTTCCGTTTCTCCGTTACTTTTATATTTATCGGCCGTTTGTCTCACGACCCAAAGAACTAGGTATCTACGTATTTTTTTGCACGCCATACATATTCTTTTCAACTCTGCGAATTGCATGGCCCACGCACATCTATCTCTAAATACAGTGGGACCAAAAAGTTCTGTCATTTATTTTCCAGAAAAACGTTCCGACTCACCAGTTTATTATTAATAATTGCATTTACAGGACAACCTAAAATAAAATGAGAACCATATTTAAAAAAGAAGGAATTAAAATTCTTATTCGTCTAAATATTAAGATCAAATATCTCACATTTTGAACGCGTCCTACCAAGTAGGCACAACGAACCGAAAGCCACATCCCATGACCAGTTTCGACCTATCGAGTCTCATCAGGTGGGCGCTCGGAATCAACAGTGTAATTCAATGCGGGTAGGGGTATTATCCCTCGGAGTAGTGTTTCTGTTGATTCCATATTTGCATTTATATTTATATTTATATTTATGATATAGCCTGTAAAGGCCTTTCTGCCAGCGCCCACTTGATGAGACCCGATAGGTCGAAACCGGTCGTGGGATGTAGCTTTCGGTTCGTTGTGCCTACTTGGTAGGACGCGTTTAAAATGTGCGATCTTTGATCTTAATATTTAGACGAATAAGGATTTTAATTCCTTCTTTTTTGAATATGTTATATCTTCGTCTAAGAATACATCGGAATCAACAGTGTAATTCAATGCCGGTAGGGGTATTAGCCCTCGGAGTAGTTGTTTCTGTTGATTCCATATTTATATTTAAAATGAGAAACGCAAGTTTCACTTTAAACTTTAAACGTAACGGCACATGATTTTGGATCACCCTGTATGTAGGTGAAAATTAGTTTAAAACTGGGCAATTGGGTGCTGCGTGCGTGTCCGGCAGTTTTTTTTTTATTCCGGAAAATTCGTGAAATCATTACGATCGTTTTGATAAAGACCATTTAGTTCTTGATCAAAAATTTATCGAAAATACCAGACAATTAAATGTGATTCCTTTTACTTAGGCCAAACTGGAAGGTCATTTAGAACTCGTTATAATTAATGAATTAGGAAAAGATAATTCCAATTTTGCAAACTATATTTTAGAAACAGGCCATCAGTTTCCTACTATATAAAATCTTAAAATAATTCATAATCTAAATAAAGGCTTTAAACTTAATATTTTAGAATCCTTAGAAATATATAAAGCATCAAAAATTTCAGAAAATAACCTGTTAAACGACCAGGTAGATTTGTACCACTCAGTACTATTCAATACATTTAATGGTATTTCTAAAAAATATATATAAATACTACTGTACATCTGTTTACATTCATTCAATTTGTAATCATTTGTTTTGACAAATCTGTTTATATTCATTCAATTTCAATTATTCGTTTGACAATGACAAGCTTTTTTGTCGAAACTTTTTGTAAATAAAAAAGTGAAAATAAACAAAGTAGTGTTTATTCATTTATCGTAAAGATGAATTATCACAGAGTAACGGCTGAATCAATCCAATTTTTTTGAAAATACCAGATGTGCGTCGTGGATTCGGAAGGCCTTGTCAAAACTATGAAATGCCACTGTTAGCAGCAAATATCGATAGAGATGGTGACATGCTGACTTTAATACGATATTAAATCGTTTTAATATTCGAGATGAAAAGTTATTCGGGCTGAAAATCCCAAATTCCGAAACTGCCACGGCCGATCGTGTGAAAAACTTATAATTTCAAAAAAAAAACGTAACACACTTCGTTTTGATGTTACTGTACATAAAATCTTTTGTGGCAATTCGTAGAAGAAGTGATTAATTTATGCTGTTTTATTCTGAAGTTGATAGTTAAATATTAATGTTCCTATTAACGAAATAAATAATGATAAAGTAATTGCAAAGTGATAATGAGATAATTTCTAATGAATTTACAGTACTCATTATAGCTAATTTAAAAGCATACACTATAATGAAATTGCTCCGTATAATCATAAGGATGCATTTATCTTCATGGCAATTGTAATGCGGCTAAGTACCTCGATATGGAGACGTAAAAATTGAATATGTCTCGTTCATAAGTCACAACGAAAACATTGTCTACGTTCGCTTGTCTCGTATTTGGTCAGCTCGTGTCGAATACAAATCGCAACCAAGCAAGCTCATTCACTGCATGCTTGCTTGTCTTCACTACTTTTCCCATATCTGGTAGAAGTTGTTTAAGATACGGATGGAATTTTAAGTTTTACCTTATGAGAAAATTGGAAATTTTCACGACAATATAAATACGTACTATACGTAATATATATCTAAAGAAGCAGAACAAAATGTTCAAAATTCAGTTTCTATTTTCGGTAAAGGGTAATAGTCGTTATTTTTTATTTTAAATCAACAAGAAAGTGTAAAGGGCGAAGAAAGGTTTATAATATATATAAATCTGATTTAAACCACATTGATTCTAAAATATGTTACACCTTCATTTAAGTAAATGAACATACATATAATCTAAATATAAATATAAATATGGAATCAACAGAAAAAACTTCTCCGAGGGCTAATACCCCTACCCCTTCTTTTTTGAATATGTTATATTTTCGTCTAGAAGTTCATCGGAATCAACAGTGTAGTTCAATACCGGTAGGGCAGTTGTTTCTGTTGATTCCATATTTAATTTATAATTATCATATAGCCTGTTAAGGCCTTTCTGCCAGCGCCCACCTGATGAGACCCGATAGGTCTAGACCGGTCGTGGGATGTGGCTTTCGGTTCGTTGTGCCTACGTGGTAGGATGCGTTCAAAATGTGAGATCTTTGATCTTAAAATTTAGACGAATACGGATTTTTATTCCTTCTTTTTTTGATATACATATAATCTGTATACAGCCAAACGTAAAAAAATGCAGATTTCGAAAATTGTTTTTTTTAACGCGTCTAATGACGAATTGAAAATGGCTCGTTCTAAAGATAACACAATGGGTTATATTCTCATTAGATCCATTACTGTTTTACAACTTTGAGTCTGTGTAATGAATGAAAAAACACCGATGTAAGTGTTCATTTTCTGACCCTCTCGAATTTAGAACAGAATTAGTTATATCAAAGTAAGATTGCAAAACAAGTTACATTAATCAAATTAATGGTTTCAGAAATACAGAAAATCAACGTATAATTACAAAATTTGCACTGCTCTATTGCTTATGTTTAAGAAAAATCAATCATGCTCAATTTTATTTATTTTCACTTTTACTATTGACTCATTATAAGTCTGAATTTGTCAAAAAAAAAAAAATCCGTCGATCTGTAGCTATGAATTTTGCAGTGGTTAATAATTTAATAATATACCTAAATTATTAAATTATGTTTTTAGTAACATGACGTTGTGTTAATTCGTAGCCTTGGCGGAAATAAAATTAAATAATTAAATAGTTATGAAACGATATTCTATTAGATAAGGCTTCCTATATTTATCTATTTCTCCTTCTTCTAATACCCCTTTAACATCTGCAATAATCGGCATGCAGAGCATTAACCATAAAATAATAATTTAAGCTGTAATTTCCTCATTTGCATCTCTCATGCGGATACGTTGCTTGGGATGTCTTCTACTATTTCATGGGCACTTCGATGGTAGAATCTACGTTCTTATGGATTACGTTTATTCTCTCGTAATCTTCCTAATACAGCGTAAACATTTCATTGCGGTTCTGTATACTGTACAATAATCATTCAAAATTACTTAAATGGGCAAATCCGTCGTTAGAACAAAAATATCGCTCATTAGACTGCATTTCTATCGTTACGTGTTGAGGTATGTAATAGATAGGTATACCGATGGAGTCGTGGAACCATTTACATAAACGTATATATACATACATAAATAGGTAGCGAGCTTTTTCTGTTTTAAAAACGTCTATTATAACTGGTTGTGGTGCCATAGTACATGTGCGTCCGTTCGGTTTAGTCATTTCTGATGCTGTCGATGTCCTCGTTGCTTTAATTATGGTTGCCGCGGCCGTAGGTAATAAAGCCAGATGGTGCATTTGCGATTTTATGCAAATCGGAGTCATCAACAGGAACGAAGTGGTCTCTGTCTCTTGTGGCACACGGATCCCGGAAAACGATTCGGGTTGCCACCACCCAGTTAATGGCGACGGGCACTAGCAGGGGTAGCGGCGGTTGCTGCGTCGTGATGGTCGATGGACGTAATGGCGACAATATATACCCGTTCCGTTGTAGTGAAATTATAATTGGAAAATTATTTTTTTTTAAAGAATGATTTACTTTAGACAAATACTCTTGTTATAATTAAATAAATTTAAACCATCGAGGGTGCATTTCTTGTTAAACATAATGCGAATAATTAAAAGAAAACAAATTGGAAAGTTTCACCAAATTTTATTGTTCTCGACAATATTGTTTCGAGCTACGTGCTCATTATCAAGATAATACTGAAATTACAAATCTTACATGTCAATTTATAGGTAACTTAGTATAAGAGGGGATGAAAAATTTCCAAGTTCTATCTTTTCTTTTAATTACTCTTGTTATATATGAAATTTATATCATTCGAAAGGTAATATACTGTACCTGTTCACAAAATAAAAATCATTTGTATATGTACTTACCTACCGCTTAAAGCAGGTAAAAATGTTTAAAAAAACGTTGCCCAGTCCTGGAATAGAACGTGAGCCGCCTGCGTGGTAGTCGTAGCAGACTAGGGCAGACCCGAACATGTACGGACTGTTCCGATTATAACAATTTTATGTTTGTGATTATTTTGAATTGTCAAAAGTTGAGAGTAATTCATTCGTATAACCGTAAAATGTTTATTAATTAAATTTCCCCTTACAAAACGCTTTAACCAATTAAATAGGAGCAAATTGGTCTTTTTTCTTTTCGACCACCCGTTATACTAGTTTAGTCAATAACATAACAAAAGAAAAATAAAATTGCGAGTCTGGATCACAAATACGAAAACATGTTAGGCATTAAGTATCAGGGGCGCCATTAAGGTTTTTCCGAGCAGGGGTCAGATCATTTCAAAGAGAAAGAGGAACATTCTCGTTCCCCGCAGATGATTTAACTTCCTAATAATCAAGCACGTTTCAATTAACATAAATTCTAGAGTATAAGGTTGATTTGAGAGCCTGGGGCTTAAGAGATTGTCTCCTTCTGTCTATCGACATACACGTGAAAAACAAATTATGATTATAGCGTATACAAATTATGATTAAGTCGTAGTGAGCCCTGGATTCTTCTATGGCTACCGTAAACATAATAACGCCCCTGTTACATTTGTACAGATTTATTTTGACCAGCAAACTTTTAAGAAATGAAAACAAACAAATTTTAACAGGTTTTTTTTGAGCCTATGAATGCCAGACATTTTATTTTTCTGGTACTATTATGAATTATTCCTTATACAATGCAAATTATTTGCAACAGTTATTATAACCTTGTAATCCAAAAAATAGTTTTAGAATAGTTATCATGGCAAAACTGAGGATGACTTCCTTTTTTGATATCTTCTTCCTGCTTCCACATAATATTGTTTACAAAAATGTGTTCTTATAGCCCCGCTTCATCCGCTATAATTCGTATAATTTACATTTTTTTTTTAAATTGTTCATCACGTTTTCAAAATTTAATTATTTTATTTTTAATGCCTACGCCTTCCCTTGACGGCTCGATCGTCGGTACGTAAATTCGTGGCACGTAGTTAAAAACGTTCCGGGGGTTAAAATGGGAAATGACGGGGAGTGTGTCATGGCATTTAATCGTGATCGAATATTTCAGGCACGGATGGGACTGATGGGTTGTCGGAGTTGTACCGGTGAGGAGGTGCGGGGCGGTGCGGTGCGGCGATGCCGGTCTCAATGCGGCTCTCCGACTCCGCCACCCTTTGCCGCATATTATACGAAGGGTTTGTCGACGGTCGTTTCGCGAAATTATGCGACATTACCGACGCGCTCTCTTAACTATGTCGCGTAATTAAAACAAGTAGACACCCGGGAGACTTCTAATAGGTTACATATAGGACCGCTTAACTGCACCAAATGTTGCATATCCTTCCATCTACTAGTCCCTCTCTATATATAGGTGGAAGCACATCTCAGAAAACAATTCGAAACAAGCATTTAATGTTTATCATTTTTTGTAGAAATTGTCAAAGGGAATTAATATAAATTTCATCATTTCAACTTTGTCGTCATAACTACCTATTTAATTGATCTTAATACATACATTAAACTGTTCAATTATTAACATTGATAGTACCAGCTTTAATAATTTGTGTTTTGAAATGATGAGTTTTACACCCCACCCTATCACAATAATGGCCGCGAAATACTAATTTAGAAAATTAAGAAACAAAACCCGACTGGGGAACCCCATAGCTGTTACATTTACCCAGAATGCCAGATAACTCTGAACAAATACTACTACTAACTCGTACAATTTTTTGGAATGATTTTATTTTAAATATATCTTTTAATAACCAGACAATTAATTGACTCGATCGGCTCCTATCTAGTCTTCTCGTTTTTTTTTATTTGTAGCTTTGTAAGTAGTAATTTCGTTGGCGTTTGTCTAAAGGACAATTCAGAAAATAAATATGAAAATATTTTTAATACATAAGTATATATGTTTATATGAAGTTTGTTAATTTTTGTGTACATATATCTTTATGTGATTTTATAAAACTAAAACTTTTAGATGTAGAAATATTATCTTCTAATTCCATAACATCACTGGGTGTACCGAGCGGCATGGTCTAGTACTCTAGACCATTGCTTAGCATTCGGGAGGTCACCGGTTCGAACCCGCGTCCGTCTGCTCTGGTCAAAATTTTCTGTGGTTTCCATGGATCATTTAGGCAAATGCTGGGGCAGTAATATTCCACAGATAATCTTTCACTTCTCTTTTGTCTTTATTTCGTCCGTCTCATCTTTCTCTCCCTAACCACCCCGTCCACCCATTCCTACGACTCCTGAAAGGAGGCTGAAGAGGGACTTACGTCCTACCCTCCGACTTTGGACCTCAGTGTAGGTCGGAGGGACTGCCCGCCCACCAGTAAAATCAAACACAATACTTTGCAGTGTCACTCAATTCATTACTATTACTGACTGGACCGGTTTCGACTTACAAAGTGATTATCAACAACAAAAGTTTTTAAAAAAGTCATTGGGTGTACGGTTATATAAAAACAGTACTCATGATTCCAGAAAATAAGTTGTTTATATCAAAAGCCTGACTGCAAAAGGTGAAGTTCGGAAGTTAGTAAGCTAGTTCTTATTTTAGTCGTTAGAATGAGGGTGAGGAATGACACAGTGAGCCTTCATTTGCACCATCTTAGCAAGAACTGAACAACGATGCCTTATTTTAAACTTTTTAGTCGTTCCTAAGTAATTTTATATAATCCTTAAGGGTGCATTATTAGGTTCGTACTAATATCGCTATATTATAATGTTCTAACTTATAACCAATAATAGTAATAATCGTATTTATTTATAGGTTATAGTACTTTTATAATGCAGTGATCACAGTATATAACGATGTTTTACGTATCAATGGAGGTAGCGTAGATGAGTATGTAAGCCAAATCGGTGGGAATGATGTAGCCGATGGGAGTGCAATCTGCAACTAGCTATCGATTAAAACATCTATTCGGAATTTTTACTTAAAGTTACCAACCAACAGTTTCTCGTGTTTAACTTGCTTCAACATCAATCGATAAATTAAGGCCCCTGACACACGTAGATACTGTATATGAGATGCGTGTATCTCAGACACAACTTACTTATATGAAGCTGTTCGCACGCAACCGAGCTGCAGATGCAGTATCCCGATTCAAAAATTCTGCATCTCGACTCTCCAGCCGCTAGCGACAAACATATTTTATATCTGATTGTGAAATAAAGATATTACATTAGTTTATAGAGCAGTGATTCTCAACCACTGTGCCGCGGCATTTTTGTGTGCCGCCAAATTTCAAAAGTGTGCCGCCAAATTTTGCAAATATATAATAATGTTAATATTATTAAATTAAATCATGTTGGCAACATTTTATACAGATCGAGATTACGAAGAGCAATCTTTGGTGTCGGCGACATTGGAGTGACGTTGCTACTCTGTGGATGTGAAAGACTAGGAGTAATAGAGAATAGTAGAGTTTTTAACTATGGTCAGTCAGTAAAGAAAAGTTACTTTGAAATTACGAGTTTTATTGTGCCTACAAATTAGTTTTTCTCACAATCATTTAAAAAGAAAAATATTTTAGAAAAGTTTGAGTCAGTCCCTAAAGACAGTTATAAAACTATTAAATTAATTGTTGTTGATCATTTGACAACATTAGAGGAGAGAATTATTCATTATTTCCCAAAATTAGATATTAAGAAATTTGATTGGGTTCGTAATCCATTTCTCATAACGGATACTTCTGTATTTGGCTTAACTTTGAATGAAGAGGAAGAACTCATTTTGCTTTCCAATAATCGAGATTTAATTTTAAAACATTCAGAAGAATCAATTAATTCATTTTGGATTAACATCAGATGCGATTATCCAATGATAGCCAAAAAAGCTTTAAACATATTATTACAATTTTCCACATGTTATTTGTGTGAATTCGGATTTTCAGCATTAGCCAACATTAAAACTAAAAAAAGATCAAGATTGTTAAATGTAGAAGACGATATGAGAATAGCATTGTCATTTTTACGACCAAATATAAATGAAATTATCAAAAAACATCAAGCTCAAATTTCGCATTATAAATATTTTTATTATTAGCTTGTAATTAATCCTTTAATAAACGTTTAGTTATTATTGTAGTATATATTAGTTTATTTCGTATATTTAAAATTTTTGTCATAAACTATTTATGCAGTGCGTTGTAGTAAGTAAATAATTTTTATCTTTTTCTTTGTGCCGCCAAATTTTGAAATCGTTAAATATGTGCCGCAACAAAAAAAAGGTTGAGAATCACTGTTATAGAGAGATATTCCGATTTGCATACATTTTCAAACGATTGATAAGAAAATAAGGAGGGTACCGTTTTTGATAACGGAAAGTTTTCTTCCACGTCCATTTTCTACACCATCTGTACATGCAAATTAATTTGGATGCCAATATCAAATACAGCAACCGCTTTTTCTGTTCTAAATTCGGTATCTCAGAGATACTATATCTAATAGAGGTAGGACGTTTCACCTAAAAATGGTATTGCAATCGATCTACATTGCAAATAACATACAATACAGATTTGTAAAATACACAAATTATTGATTTCCAAGTATCTAATAGTGAATTGTTTAACTGAATATGTTTTTCATTGTTTCTTATGCAGGTATATTATTTATTGTTTCAAGTTGTTGAATTAAGGTTATGGTAGGGAGGAAAGGTTTCCCAGATTAAATGAAGTGAAAAATACACACAGTAAAACTTCCAAATAAATTTTATTTGTATTGCTACAATATTGTTTCGCTATACAATAGCTTCTTCAGGCGAAGATAATACAAACTTAGTCTACTACACAAGTATTTATACCTAATTTTAATAAAGGCTTCAAAATTTTACATATTAAAAATAAAGGGATTAAACTCAATTTATTATAATAACTGGAAATAAATAGATTCAGTAAACAAAATATTATTTTAAACGACCAACTTGAAATCACAAATTCTCCACTGCTACATTTAAATTTGTTATCTATCCTACCACCCCATAACCGTTAATAGTCATTTTAGGTATAAATACTTGTGTAGTAGACTAAGTTTATATTATCTTCGCCTGAAGAAGGTATTGTATAGCGAAACAATATTGTAGCAATACAAATAAAATTTGTTTGAAACTTTTACTGTGTGTATTTTTCACTTCATTATGTTTACGTTTCAACAAGTGACATTATCAACAATCAACAATTCCCAGATTGACATATGTAAACCACCGAAACCTGTACTGTCCAAATTTGAACTAGTTACATTAGTTAAGTAAATACAATACTTCTACATATTCAATATGTTTTTCTTTCTGATTTTCATTACCATTAACTTAGTTATGTTGAGTATTCGATAATTTCAAATTATTTTTTTCGTCCTATATCTCTGTCTGAAACAGGCAACCATTAATGAATGCTTCACCTCCGACACTTTCATCGTCCTTTCTTTTTGCCTCGGAATTTTCGACACGTAAATCACTCGAGTACGATGTTCCAAGTCCGTGGCAGCAGTTGCCGCATTGAATCGGCAGAGGCAGTCGCGGCAGGTCTGGTGGTGATTTACAGCCCTGCGGCACGTCGGAGGGTGCAACCCCGTGATAAAGGGCCTGTTGTCATGGTTACCCGGGCCGTCGCCATTCTCTCCACTCCGTCCGTTGCCTGTTTGTCTTCATGTAGCCTCCCGACCATCGTACAAGTTGAAGTTTTGATTTTCTTTAGGTAGAACAGCAGCAAACTTTAAAAATATTTGCCAAAAACAAATACGTAGTCATTTTTATTGCTTTATTAATTTTAGCTTTTTTGTAACAAGAAAAGGTAAATTCCTTAAAATCACCATTCTGTTTAATCCATTTTTGGACAAGATTTATAAAATGTCTTTACATGGGGTTTATATTTTGGAAGTTATAATTTTTACACTAGTAGGCATTCGTTTATAAGAAAGAAACATTGGTTTTAACAGATTTAAATTTTAAATTATTTAAAAGAACATAAACCCCATTTCATTAAAGGTACAAAATAATTTAATATTATTTATTAAAAACACTCAACCTTAAATAAGAATATTAGATATAATATTATTGGGTTTCTTTTCCTATTCTAACTTGCGTGCAAAGTTTGTATTAGTTAATCTAAATTACAATTTAGATTTTATTGAACTTTAATTTTTAACCGGTTTCTTCTTATTGTAACGTATAATGTATTGTAGAATTTCTTATCTATACTGAACATAATTGGATTCTGTTATATATTGCATTGTATATTGATATCTATATTGTGTTGTAAATTGATCTGAACTGAACCCTTAATCTACCTAATTTTACCTTAAATACTTACTAATGATAAAACTATATCAGAAACTAACCCTACCATTGTTTTTTGTTTGCCCATCAGGAAAATGAGTCTGACCTGGTATCTCTGCAAATACTGCTTCTGATAATTCAAATAGAGAACACCCGAAACGATAACTTTGATTTTAATTAGAACTATTTATTTACAATGATGAAATGAAATCGGCCTTTACTTGGTGAAAATTATTCATAGTAAATATAATAAAAAATACAAAGACTTTCACAAAATTATTTAATTCAACAACAATTGTTTCGCTAACACTGTACCTTCTTCAGGTTGACAGCAGTGGGGGAAATAATCGAAGAAAATGCTAAGTAAAATTAAATACAGTAATAAAATTAAATACATATAATCAAAATTAATAGCATACAAAATTAATGTAAAATTAATGATTAAGACATTAAAAAATTAAATTAATTAAAATTTTTTTGAGATATGTAGCGGACAATTACAATTTTAAATTTAATAAAGGAGAAAAAGTAAGGTCGGATTTGTTCATTTATCAGTAAAGATGACGATTTTTGTTTGTTAATCTCTAAAGCTTCTTGTAATCTTAATTTAAAACTATTTTCACAAACGTGTAACATATCGTATTTAAAGTTAGGGATATGATTACTTTCTATTAGGTGGGAAGAATAATTTGAATTTAGTTTTTTATCCTTAAAAGGTTTACTGTGTTCTAAAATCCTAATTTTAAAATTTCTCCCAGTAACACCAATATAAAATTTATTGCAGGATTGCAGGAGCCATAATTTAATTTGTAAACCACACAACAATTGTTGTTGAATTAAATAATTTTGTGAAAGTTTTTGTGTTTTTTATTTATTTACAGTTTAAATATTGAATATTTGAAGTCATAAATTTGATAACTGGAATAAGTATTTTCAAAAAACATTTGAAATTTTAAAATAATTACAAGAATGAGTATTTCTTTTAAAATTTAATAATTATTTTCTTATGAGCATTGTAAGTTTTAAATTTTTTTGATCAAACTCGTTCCTAATGAGTATATAACCTATTTTACGTAATGTTTTCCATCGGTTTAAGCTTTAGAGATGTTACTCCGTTATAAATAAATCATCTGGTTCGGTACGGTTTAATAAATACCATAATGCCTTCGACAAGCGATTATTTTAAAATACCGTTCGACACGCAGGCCATTGTACGATAACATTAACCCGCGAGTAGGTATATATATATATATATATATCGGGATCACGACAGCCCATAGTTTTAGACAGATTAGAAGGTCTTGTTTGTGGCATGCCTGTAACGCCGACTGTATGAGACGAATATTTTTATGGTCTATGTTCATCGCGCGTCCTCAATCCGGTTGGCAATTAGAGCCTGTAGACACACTTAAACAAATTTGTCCGTTGACATGTAAAATGGCCGAAAATTGAAAGATTTGTTACTCGCCTTCTCTGCCACGTTAATTCTGAAAGTACAGACAACGAGCTGCCAATTGACATGTGGTTTTTGGTCGCTTATAGTCGTACGATAATATCATATCACCAAAAGTACTTGTTCGAACGGAAAGTGTATAGTATAGTTAAACATTTACTTATCAATTTGTTATTTTTAGATATTATGGTATAAAAAATGGGATAACTGTAGGAAAAAAGATTACGGATAAGTGAAATTTTAGAACGAATGAATTCAAACATTGCGTATAACATTTCCTTTTGGATAAAATTGCTTTATAAAAAAACCGAATTTAACCCATATTTATCGAAATTATTAATAGATAGTAAAGTAATTAGGATAGAAACGAAAACCTTATCAAATATTAATTTTTCTTAAGGTCATAATGAGAGAAAACTTATGAATGTGATATGTTATTGCATGGATATGTTACCGACCAAACCCGATTCCAGGACAAACTAGTTTTGCCTAGGCCCAACTAGTTCTTCCTATACGCGATAGGATTAACTATTATAGTATAGCCTAGTCCAAACTAATTTGTCCTAAGCCCGATAGAATAAACCAGTTTAGGCTAGTCCAAACTGATTTGTCCTGATATAAATACACACACTCTAGGATAATCTGGTATGGCCTAGTGTAAACATTACAGTATATCTAGAAAGTCAAAATAAATAGATAAACCGAATAAAATACCTTAACCTAATACCTAACAATTTTAATAATTGAGATATGATTATTGCTACTATTAAAAAAACACTTATTTTTTTTTAGTATAATTGTTTGTATTACCAATTATCCATAACTTTTAACAACGAATCATTATTCAGTTTATCTAGATATACTTTAATTTTTACACTAGGCCACATCAGTTTACTAGAGTTTGCGTATTTATATCAGGAAAATCAGGACATTTGGACTAGCCTAAACTGGTTTATCCTATCGGACTTAGGACAAATTAGTTTGGACTAGGCTATACTAGTTAATCCTATCGAGTATAGGAAGATCAAGTTTAGTCTAGGCAAAACTAGTTTGTCCAGAAATCGGGTTTGGCCGGTAACATATACATGAAATACAATGTGTGCTATTTGCGGAACTCTCAAAAGATCATTCAATGTCTTTCTGTGTGTTACTACTGATAATTTAATACAGTTTGCCGTAATAAATTATACTCACACGTTTATTTTTCCGAAATAAGTTCTAAAGAAATACAAATGCCATTTACATAAATTAATAATTTCACCCGTTCATTCATCACATCTGCATACACATAGCAATGTCATGTCAGTCTTTAAATAAATAGTTTACATATGTTAACGGGAAAAACCTCTTCCACCATAACCTAACCCAAACCCTTGGTGCAGAGCATTTTACAATTGCCAGTTAGGGATACCTTTCCCAACATAAACCAACCTAAATCTTTAGTGTATACCACTAATTTACGGTGCATATTGTTGTCGGCCAAGTGGAGACGACTCCTTAGGGTGCTTATTACTTCTTTTATAATTTGTGTCTTTCTTGTGATGATTGATAACAACTTTTAATATAAATTTAACTTTATTCCATAAATTGATATTTTTTTGTTACACAGAGGCACAACCGACTTAAAACTACTGGTACTATAACTAATTAACTAAATGACTGAATGACCGAATATTAACTATTAACTATCTACTGACTGACTGTTACAACCTTATATAATATTTCTTTTATGCAATAAGAGTCTAAAGCTCAGACAATGGACGCGTGATCCGCCCTATTGCTCATTTCACACTTGTTTATTTTTCACATGAAAATTATACAACAAATCAATCCTAATAATGCAACAGTTTCCGTTTTCAATTTACTTAGCTGAAGTACTAATGTTGATAATGATAACAATATACGAAATCCAAACAAAGAATGTATAAAGGACATTTTTAAATAAGTATACTGAAATAACATTATTTTCAAATGATTTAAAAAGATTTATAATTATTTATTATTGGTGTACAACAGTACCATTTCATCCTACTTCAAATATATTAATCAGAGGAACATTAAAGCACAGCCAACATGTTCTTCCTGAAATTATTATACCACAGATTATCCATTTTATTATCAACCTAACATTTTTATTCAACTTTTTTTATACAATTTTATTGCTTTTCGTTAAAATTTATTCTTATTATACTTATTATATTCTTACAATGATCACTGAATATTGACATTTAAAATTCCAATTAAACGACAACATCCTGGATATCGCAAGGAGGCCTCAATTGTATCGCCGATTTCTCTTATTTAGCTCATTACCGTATTATATTTATACTAAAACAGAAAAAGATCAATCACTGGTGAAAAGTCATCCATACAGTAAAAACATCTGCTCCAAGTTCCTGCTATTCCCTTATCTGTTGTTTATTATTGCATTAATGTATTATACCTTTAAACCAATAGAAATAAATGAAACAGACAGTGATAAAATAATAATCGAAAAAACGAAACACGTTTGCAAATACACATTCGGTACTATCAGAATGGATGGAATATTATTCGAGAGGTTATCGTTTATCGGTTTATTAAGTCAATTAAGAAATAATTTTGCTTCTCGATTCCACGAAATTTCTCCGCTGTTTAGCACTTAATTAAATTATAGTTATCATAAAATGCCTCGACAAAGGCCGTCGTTATTACAGATTAAAACATAAATGTTGATGAATTTATATGTTTTATTATCCATAATAACAACGTTGATTTAGCATTCAATTATGCGAAATTGTTATTAGAGATGTATGCTTGAAAATATTATTTATTTACGATTTACGATTTCCGATTAGCTTTCACAACCGGTATTAGATGAACTTATTTGGTTTAAACGCCCTTTTTAAACTAACTATTTGTGTTAACTGAAGTACCTAGCAAATATTTTAAACAAAAACTCTAAAAGAACTTCGACATAGAATAAAAAGAAATTAATAAAATAGTTACACCAAACTGCAGGCATCTTTAACTTGATTTAAATTTGAAACGATATTTTGTCCATTCAAATTACACATTACATACAGAAATAGCTTAATATTTTTATGTTTTGCATTGTATTTAAGAACTAAATGTTAAAAAGACAACCGAATTGGTTAAGCTTTCTAATTTGTGTTTAGTTCATTATTCAAAGATTATTATTTACGGAGATAGAGGCTTTGAAAGTGTGATGTATATTAAAAAATTTGGAAAAACGTCCTTCCCGTCTCTAAATGGAAAGAATAGCTGATTCAAACAAATGCCTTCTTTGTATTAGTTATAGTTCATTTATTATATTAGGTATTTGTGATTTTTTCTTAACTGTTTGTTAAAATTGAAACACTAAATAAGAGATTTTTTCTTTTTTGGTCTAAAATCATTATTTACTACCATCCCATTTTCATTTTACCGAACAATTCAAGAGAAAGCGGTCCGATATGAATGGGTAACAAATGGATCAGCACGAGTGACGATCTTTTGTTTTCTAAAGGGTTTGAAGCGGCTATAAAAAAGAAAGTTGTACCTTTTTTATGACTTTAGAAGGGCAAATAGCTTTCTAACACAAAACGATCATAAATTACGAAATTTAGTAAGAAAAGTCAGGAATGTTTCGGTCCAAATTAGAACTGCAAAAGCACTGATATTTATTACAATAGTTAAATAAATGAATTCGTACCACTGATAGCGTAATTTATTTTTTAATTTAAAGAATAAGAAATATTTCCAGGTATTATAAAGTGCACGTATTTACTGTCAGTATGGCAAACTGAATTTACTAAAATATTACAATAGTTAAATAAATGAATTCGTACCACTGATAGCGTAATTTATTTTTTAATTTAAAGAATAAGAAATATTTCCAGGTATTATAAAGTGCACGTATTTACTGTCAGTATGGCAAACTGAATTTACTAAAAGCTATTTATTGTTGTGACTGCTGTTTTACGGACGTACAAAGACAAGTTGGTAGAAAATACGGAACGTTACAGTTATCCAATTTTAATTAAACTATATCTAGTTTAAAAATTATTTCATTCACCCATTACATTATGGAACATCATGATTCAAACAAAAATAAAATAAAATTCGAGGTTCAATTTTCCACTAATTTATTTAACAAATTAACAATTGTTTCACCCAACATGGGCATCTTCAGAAGACATAATAAGAAATTACGTATATTATCCTACCTATAATTTTGTTGAAAATTATTGAATCAAAAATATTTTCAATTTCGTTTAATGAAGAATAATTATTTTGTTTTATCTGTTTTTTAATTTCTATTGATTCTAAGATGTTAAGTTTTTTACCTTTTTCCAAGCAGTGTAAAATTTTAAAAATTATCGTTTGAATTAAAATCATGTTTTTTATTATGTACCTATATGGTTCATGAAGGTAGAATTTCCTGAGTAGTTTTTTACATGTTCTTTTAATCTTTCTTTAAATTTTCCCCCTGTCTGACCAATATATGTAGCTTTACAAGAGTTACAATTTAATTTGACACAATAGAGAAAATAAATAAATGTGGGGCTTACAAAGTAAATGTAACTCTTGTAAAGCTACATATATTGGTCAGACAGGGAGGAAATTTAAAGAAAATTAAAAGAACATGTAAAAAACTACTCAGGAAATTCTACCTTCATGAAGCATATATGTACATAATAAAAATTAAGTACTCTTGACAAAGGCATTACTAAGTCGAAAGAATTGTAGAGATTTTACAAATATATATTTGAAACATTTATAAGCAATTTACTTTATTCTTTCTTAAATAATTAAAATGTTTCACAACGAACCGACCTTACACTCCATTCAAATTTTAATACATTACACTGTTTGGAAAAAGATAAAAAACCTAACATCTTAGAATCATTAGAAATTAAAAAACTGATACAACAAAATAAAGATTCTTCCTTAAACAAAATTGAAAATGTTTTTGATTCAATAATTTTGAACGAAATTATACAATGTATCCCTGCCACAACCCCCTAATCAAACGTAGCATGTATATATAGGTAGGATAATATACGTAATTTGTTATTATGTCTTCTGAAGATGCCCATGTTGGGTAAAACAATTGTTAAGTTGTTAAATAACTCAGTGGAAAATTGAACATTGAATTTTATTTTATTTTTGTTTAGATCTAGTTTAGAAAGTTGTACACAGCTGTTATTTATTCATACAGTGACTATTTAAGTAAGCTAAAGGGTGTAAATTTTCTAAAAAAGACCTCCTACCCGTTTTTATGTTGTCTGTTCTACAAGATAACTCTGAATTGTAACTACCTACGTAAAAAGCTTTTATTCCCTTCAGGAATGACGGACGTTATTCTTTCGTTTCAGGTCCAAACGGATGTCCACGAAGACGAGGTCGGCAAACGTACACCCGTTTCCAAACGCTGGAACTCGAAAAGGAATTCCATTTCAACCATTATCTGACCAGGCGGCGTCGCATAGAAATAGCCCACGCCCTCTGTCTCACAGAGAGGCAGATCAAAATATGGTTCCAAAATCGACGGATGAAATTGAAAAAAGAACTGCGGGCCGTCAAGGAGATCAATGAACAGGCACGACGAGAGCGCGAAGAACAGGACCGGCTCAAGCAGCAGCAACAAGAAAAACAGCAACAAAAAATGGAACAGCAACAGCAGCAGCATCATTCCTCGTCGCAACATCCACAACATCATCACGACAATATGAAAATGGGTATCGAAAAGAATGCTTCTAGTAATGATCTCTTGAAAGCCGTGTCAAAAATACCCGCATAAAGAATTAATAAATAAATAAATAAATAGAGCAGGTAGTAGATAATTACTACCTAACGAAATGTCCAAAATACGTACTAGTTTTTAAAGAAGATAGCAGGATAGCGACGTGGCTATTGAAATAATAGCGGACCGATACCGGACCCTTGCGGTTCGCCGTTCGATTATTCAACATGTACCTACTACGGCTCTTTTTGTGTTGCCTGTTGCACTCTCCTCTATACGTTGTAAATATTATTACTGATGTGTTCATATATTTAATTATACAATCGCTGCTGATGGTTCGTTCTGCTGTTGCGGTCGATAAACAAAGATGAACAAGGAACATAGGAGAAAACCAGTGATGATTTTTGGACACCATGTGTTTTACGCAGTGACTGTGTTTTTTGTTTATCTCCTAATCGATTCCGTTTTGTGATTTTCAGTTGGAATATTTCGAAACTTTCTTGTTAGTTCGAACGTGCTATACGGTGGTGGATGACGATGTTATAAAGAATGTTTCCTCGGTTATCAACGCAGAAGGCATCAATTGGACGATTTTTATTACACTTGTTTCGATTCATTTAGTTTTTGATTTTTGTTTGAACTGTTATCGAGATGTGCTCTCTTCTCCTTTCGTTACTGCGATTGTTTTATTATTTTTTTAATTTTTAGTTAACGTAACTACTGCTCGTGACCGTGTCCGGTGGGGTAGTTGTCCCTTTCCCGTGCAACTACGCCGTATTAACATATACGTAACTTGGTGTCAGGGTAGAATTTAAAGTAACCCGATCCGATTTAAAAAAAAGGCGTTCTACTCAGTGATTGCGACCTAGTCGATTCCATAAAACAAAATTTACTGAATTATTTATTTCTGTTGCCATTTTTCGACAAAGTTTACAAAATCGTAATGCAATGGTAGGTACTTTATTTTGATAACCATAAGAAAAATAAATAGGTAGAAGTAATAAAATTAAATTTATTTTTTTATGTACATTATAAAATGCTCATTTTAGTTTAGTTATGACAAAAAATTTCTATCGTAATATAAAATAGTGTTTATATTTATTTTATTAAAAAAAAAAAGTTTACAGAGGTAATCAAAGCATAAATAAGAAAGGAAACTTTCATGGGATTTTTGTCTCAGCCTTTCTGGGTAATTAGTAACCCTAGGCTCAGCCTTACCCCTGTGAGGGCCGTTATTTATAATTTGTATTTTTCAAAATTTGTTCGTGTTTGGACGACTAGAATTTGCAGTGTCGATATAATGGCAACGAAATTAATTTGTACTTACTATTACTTTTTATCTTCCTCTTCTAATAACATAACGTTACACAATCACGTATTAATAACACCTGGAGTATTTTGGGTGTTTTATGATTCACTAATGGATGTAAGGAATTGTGTAGTCAATATCTTGCGGAATATTGTACATCAGTGAACCATAGGTTACCCCAAGATTTCAAGTGTTATTCTAGCCAATGGAAGATTTTATATCAATTAATTTTAACAAAGAAATACCAATTTTTCACATCAACATATAATAATGTAATCATTTACAACTTAGTTTCATTGTTAAACAAACTACCGTCCTCATCGATCGTTATATCAGTTATTTGTTTTTCTTTTGAAAATCAAATTTAAACCTGCTGTTTGATTGGTGTGAAAATGGTAGTTTTTCTTCCATATTATTAAACAAAAAGTATACCGTTATTACGCCCATGTTTAGTAAGAAAAATTTTATTATCATGGTTTAATTTTATAAAAGTAAAGAAGAAATAATTTATTTGATTACTTACTTACGATTAGTGATAGATATTATTATTACTGCAGTACGCCTATCAATTACTATATACGTAAAATGGTACAATATTTTCTATGTAACCTTACATCCAGGTCGCCACTATTAATTATAGCAACAAATAATAAAAGAAGATACCTAGTTTTATCAGTGTAAAAAAATATATATCTACCCCAGATACATATATACATAGTACATTCATTAATTATTAATAAATAGTAGTCGAAGAAATATTTAGTTAAATTTTTGTTGCAAGAAGAAAAAGCAATGTTTCGCCATGTCTCTATTTATGTTGAATTTACCGTACTGACCTTTGATAACGATGTGTGATTTTTATATTCGTAAGACTACATGACTAAAGTCGTGAGTTGCTGTATTTTTGTTATTATTGCTGTTTAAATTTGAAGGCTGTCTCTGCTTGAATCTCATTCATTATTTTGTTGCTTTATTTAAGAAAAATTTGATTCATTTCCAAATACTTTATAACTGTTAGTTATACCAGTGGTGAATGATTGATAATTCCTTTAAAAAAGGGCCTTAAAAGTTATTGTCGTATTACCATGAGAATTAAGAACGCAAAATTATTTAATTGAAGGAGACTATTAAGTTAAACTTGTGTAAAAATTTACCTGCAAATTTTTGTGGGCTTTTGTTGTTCTAAAAACAGTTCTTTTTAGTTCGAAAAACGTGATAATTAAATTTTTTCATTGACTTCTTATTATATATATAACACAGGTCGACCAAATCAGGTCATTTACGACATAATGTGCAACGGCGAGTCCAAATATAGCCTCAGAATTTCCCCGGCACCCCAAAATTCAAACAATGCAATTTTTTGCCTTTTTGAGAGAATTACAGCATGAAATACAAGGACAAATATCCGAGAAAGTAATTTATTCCGGGGTGTCGTGTCTTTTGTAGCTGAATTAGAATCTACCCTCATAATTGCTCTAGTTCATTAAGATTTTCAAATACTTTAATTCCAAAATACAGTTGATGCTAATATTTGGCTTGTTTGGATTTGAGATCAGGGTATATATTCAAATTGTTACTTTTAATAAATACATCGAAAATGATTATACCCTACTCTTCGAGGACATGACCATGTAGAGTTGAAGAACAAATTAGAAAAAAAGTAATAATTTTTGTTATATCTATAGTGAACTCAAATGTGATTTCAGAAAAGCTTAAGCACTTTGCAGTTTTGTGAAATTATAGCCTCAAACCCATTATTGCAATTTTTAAATTGAGATCTCAAAATCTTGATGTGTTGGGGCAATTCTGATGCCGAATTCTAATTTAGCGACCAAAGATACTTCGGAAATGGCTACCCTCTTGGTTGTTTTGTCCTATTATTTCGCGTAATAAGCTTACAAAAAGGTCAAAATATGAAGTGTCGTGATAATTCCTTGGTCAGATTCAGAATCAGCATCGCAAACTATGTCGCAAATGATATCTCTGATGGTCTTAGTATTGTGATCGACATTGACTTGTATTTTTGGCACCTACCCTAACCTTTTGAGGTCCATTTTACAAACAACCTACATTTCATTTGATGATTTTGCTTTTTCGTAAACCGAATCGTTTAATTGGATACAGTATTTTTAGAATCTAATGTTTGCATCCTGTAGAAATATCGTGCACATTCGAATATGTAAATAATTATTGATTAACTAATGGATTGTCTGTGACAACTACAATGTAACAATTTATAAATTTAAATGAATAATAATAATATAATAATTTAATAGATACGCATAGTGGAAGCTATTTCCCCTGTAGGTTTAAAGTAATAGCGAGTTAAAAATGCAGTTATTTATGTATGTAATTCGATGTAGTCTCGATACCTGTGAACTTGCCGTAACAAATAGAATAAGATTAGATGACACTGTTACATACATACTCTAAGGGTTCCGTGTGATAGGGGTGACCGTCGTAATTTTTTCATATCCCTTCATGCTAGTGTGCTGATAAGAAAAAGTCAAAATTTAGCGAATAAAAATGCAAGAACTTAATTTAATATTTTATATACTTAATTAGGAAGAAAAAAATACTTCTTATTTCGTAACATACATGATGGTGTTTCAGTTTAGTTTTTTTTTCTCTTTACATCTTCATAAGGCTCCATAAGCATTTAAAACTTGGATAAAATTGTTATGCATGCGCTGTATCCACAGCTAATACTAATTTTTCACTTCATCTTCATCTTAAGTCATAGAATGAATGTCCTTGGGGAAGAAGAACAAAAACTGAAATACCATGGTAAATCGCACATAATATTGTTAAAAAAATATTTATAGATTACAGTCAGGTACCTATCAAAGTCCGTCCATTTTTATTTAAGATGCATAGATACTCGATATTTAGTTGTTTTGTTTTTTGATATTGGAATGAAGATGTTGATATAATTTATTTTTAAATTATACAGGTCCTAAATTTTGACTTTTTAATGTAAATGTTTCACAAATAAGTATGATAAAAAGGTTAAATGTACGTAAAATATTTAAGTATGACTGGTTGGTTTGCGTGAGTGACAGAAATTATTACTCGATTTTGATGGTCCCTGAGTTTTACTTATAGAGAAAAATGATTAAATGAACAATTACAAAATTCTATTTTCCATAAAAAGCATCTACATGTTTGTGTAACTCGTTAATTATTTCGTTAACTATATTCATAAATATGTGCTTGATTTATATCCACTAATTTTAGTTATAGTGTTAAATCCTTTTAAAGCCTTTCTTTTAATCGTGCAATACTGTTGATTTTTGTGGTATTGATAGTTTTGTTGATATTAATATGATATTGTTAAATTACTAAGTCTTTAGAATGTTTATAGTTTGGCTGGAGAAAAGGTGCAATGATCTGTCTTTTCTTTAACGAAAGAAAGACAGCGGAGCTAAAAAGCAGTACAAGTAAAATAAAAATTTGATATCGCACATATAAATCAAGCACATTTATTTATACCTATCTATCTATTAAATTTTTTTTTGTAAACTACCTGTTACTATTTCTATATCGTTTAGTTATCTCTGCTGTTGTTGGTATGTTTCTAGAAAAATGTTCTTTTTAAGTCTAAGTGAAGGTACAACAAAATCCTGCAGAAGATTTTTTGTATACACTGCGTTCTGTTGTAGCTTAATGTATTTTCGAAGATATTTACTTTTGTAGTGATTCAAATTAAATAACAAATAGACCACTGTAGACGGTATTCAGTATTATAAGAAGCTTCCGAAAGCTCATAAATTATTTTGTAATTTCTAATTCTTCACCATTTAGCAGTGCGAAACATCAGACACATGCACGTTTAGAATTTAATTTTATAGAAATCAAAACCAAATCGGGCCAACAAATAATTTAATATCCCAACCAATACTTACGCTTCGCATTTAATGTGTTATTTTGCCTCAGGGTAGATTGTTACTCATTAAATTTTGGATGCAAGTTGCAATTCCCGGTGAGGAAAAGGCAAAGGTGTTTTAGATGCAAAAAGTAACATTTTCTTGTACGAAACCTTCAGCACACAAAGAATAATTAACTGACAATCTTCCCTGAGCAAGTCGGATACATTAAAGACGAAACGTAGGAGTTGGTTCTGGTATAAAAAAGGGAGGAAATGAAAAGTTTGTTTAAAATTTAATTCCATTTAAAGCTACTCCTTACTATAGTAAATTTACGTTTAACTTAATACCACATTTTTTGCGTTGAACCTTATTATCTGTCCAGAATCAACTGGCACTTTCAAATTTAAACGATTTTCTTAGTATTTATTGTTAACGGTTAATTGAAGACATGCCAATTATCTACTTACTGCAATTCTTATCGGATTGAAAGATAAGACTATTACGTTACATTTTCAGTGCTTTCTTTGCTTGAATCTTTAAAGTAAACATCTGGTTAATGCGGGATTTAGTTTAATCACAGGATAATTGCCTGCCAGGTGAATTGTTATTAAATTAATTAATGTCCACATTCGTTTCGTTAATTAAAAACAGTAAAACGGTAACAAAAATTGAATGAGTTATAAAGGTGATGTTTTAAACCGTTTTATTCGTTATTTATATTATTTGTGGTGAAGGTAATAATAACCCAATAACTTGTATAGTTTGCCTTATAAACAATTCCGATTTTGACTATTTATATATACATACCTATATAATTCTGGTTGGAACAGTTTTTTACGTCAACATTGTACCACGTACAAATGAATAAATTACATAAACTACATTTTTTTGGGCTGTTTCATATTATAATCACTAGTTCCAAAACAGAATTAGAAAAATGCGAGTTAAAATTTTATACTCATATACAACTTTATGAAATAGATGCTCACTTATTTTTTAACTGTTCAAAATTTCTTTAATAACTTTACGGTTTGTTTCCAGTCTTTTTTTTAGTATTTTTTTATTTATTTAATGCATTTGTATTATGTTTCGGTGAATTAAAATGTTGGCAGCTAACTTTTTGTAACAACTGCTACTTTCGTTTTATTTTAATGACCTACGCCCTCAAACATTTTTTGTTTTATGTTTTTTTAACTAGTAAAGCGTTGTAAATAATGTCGTTTACATTGTGTATATTATGATCGTCTTTATATTATATGTTCGCGAATGACTTGATGAACGGTGTATGTTCGTATGCATGTATTGTACGAATGTGTAAATGAATGCATACACAAACATACAAACACGTAGATACACACGTGCGTCGCGATGCCGTGTTACTCTCGAGGCCGAATTAAAGTGTTAGATAACCGCTATTATTATTATGATTATTATTACTACTACTACTACTCTACTACTACATACTATTACGATAATTATTAATTACTGTAACGAAATGATTAGAACAGAGAGGTGGTCATATTCAACAGTGTCATAAGTATAGTTGCTACATAGTTCCCGCTTTGATGCCATGTGTCTTATTTCTATGTAACCTATTAATTGATAATTATACATGTAATGTACAGATTGAACTGAATAAAATGTTAATTTCGAAAGCAGTTTTCTATTCGCGGAAGTCCTAAGCAACCGTTTTATTATACAATAAAAAGAAATTATCAGGGCCATGCGTATGGGCACTACCCTCTCTAGTCCCGAGGTGTAATCATGGTCTAATACGCTGCCCGAGCAAATATACAAACTTGTACCCTCTTAAAATTAATTAAAAATATTAATTAGCTAATTACTCATTAAACGTAACAAAAATTTAATAGTGAACAGTAATTTAACGTTATTTTTAATTTACCAATTTTAAAAATTAGGTACTTAATTGTCAATGTTGTGATTAATATTAATAGTTAGATATTCATTAAGCAGTGCAATTTAAATTAGAATTATAATTTTGCAAGTTTATTTGCGTAAATTAAAAATTATTTGTTTTTTCTTGTATTAATTTTTGTGTCTCTTGTACCAGCCCTTTAGATTACAAAATAAATGGAGTAGGCAACGTATGTCCCTTGCCCCAAAATATTCTTAAGTTACATAACATATTCTCTCCCTAACCACACCATCCACCCATTCCCACGATTCCTGTAAGGAGGCTGAAGAGGGCCTTACACCCTACCCTCCGGCTTTGCACTACAGTGTAGGTCGGAGAGACTGTCCGCCTACCAATACGAGTAGCTGGTGGTAATGAAACACAAAGTTTTTTTTCATTCAGTTTCTTTCAATATCACATTTTTATATTAATTTCTTTTAAGTATCCGAATTTTTTGCTTTGATTTTTCAAGAAGAATTCTGTTGTCTCAAAAGTTAAAAATACATATGAATGATACTGTAATAAGTCGTTAAGGACATCCGACAATAATTAAAACAAATTATTGAGTACTCTCTTAAAAGAGAGTAGTAAAGGAAACTGGTAAATTAAATAGACTAAAATCAAAGAGATTCACTCCTGTATACCACCCACTTCTATTGTGGTACTATCTTATTTCAGAATAAAGGGTCACTAATGAACCTTTCAATAATTTTTGTTCCACAAAAGAATGTTTCTAAGGACGTTTCCTTTTGACCCGTCGCAGTCATCTTAAAATAAAGTATGCAAAAATGGCAACAACGCCCGAAGTTGTCTGTTCCACATTAACAGAGTCTATGTGACCATAAAGTCGCGCCCTACACCTCATTTAAAAATTTTAGAATACTTTTGGATTTATTTCAAAGAAACTAGTGCCATTTGCAAAAATGAAGTTTTTAAAGTTTGTTTATTTTTCCTGAATCTTATTTCAGAATAAAGGGTCACTAATGAACCTTTCAATAATTTTTGTTCCACAAAAGAATGTTTCTAAGGACGTTTCCTTTTGACCCGTCGCAGTCGTCTTAAAATAAAGTATGCAAAAATGGCAACAACGCCCGAAGTTGTCTGTTCCACATTAACAGAGTCTATGTGACCATAAAGTCGCGCCCTACACCTCATTTAAAAATTTTAGAATACTTTTGGATTTATTTCAAAGAAACTAGTGCCATTTGCAAAAATGAAGTTTTTAAAGTTTGTTTATTTTTCCTGAATCTTATTTCAGAATAAAGGGTCACTAATGAACCTTTCAATAATTTTTGTTCCACAAAAGAATGTTTCTAAGGACGTTTCCTTTTGACCCGTCGCAGTCGTCTTAAAATAAAGTATGCAAAAATGGCAACAACGCCCGAAGTTGTCTGTTCCACATTAACAGAGTCTATGTGACCATAAAGTCGCGCCCTACACCTCATTTAAAAATTTTAGAATACTTTTGGATTTATTTCAAAGAAACTAGTGCCATTTGCAAAAATGAAGTTTTTAAAGTTTGTTTATTTTTCCTGAATCTTATTTCAGAATAAAGGGTCACTAATGAACCTTTCAATAATTTTTGTTCCACAAAAGAATGTTTCTAAGGACGTTTCCTTTTGACCCGTCGCAGTCGTCTTAAAATAAAGTATGCAAAAATGGCAACAACGCCCGAAGTTGTCTGTTCCACATTAACAGAGTCTATGTGACCATAAAGTCGCGCCCTACACCTCATTTAAAAATTTTAGAATACTTTTGGATTTATTTCAAAGAAACTAGTGCCATTTGCAAAAATGAAGTTTTTAAAGTTTGTTTATTTTTCCTGAACACCCTGTATAAATTGTGAAGCTTACTTTTGACGTGACGTTAGCCTTAAAACTTGACTATAATTAGTATAAATTTCAACGCACTAAGTAATTTTTTATGGATGTTATGATTTTTTATGTGGGTTGCAGTAGCGATCTTTTTTTATAAATTAAATTATCTCGGAAAATATTCATCGTAGCCATACAAGTTGGTTATCAAAGTCACCTTAAAATTTTATATTTCATACGAATTCATCGTAAAATTTTACGATTCTATTTAAAATGACAAAGTTAACGTCAACTTCCGGTATAATGGGAAGTGGCAGACAGTTGAAATTTTCAAATCTCTAATACGCTTACTTTTCCTAAAATGTCTAATGTACCACTCAGTTTGAATTACCCTGTATGTATAAGTGTAGGTATGGATATAACATATAAATAGAAGTACTTGTTTCTTCTTCTACTTCTGTCGCCTTTTTTTTTCATCATAGGAAGGAAAGTAACTTGTACATGTTGTATGTAGTATTATTTTGATTTTTCCAAAAATTAAACCCATTTTACTCTATCAATGAACTTCAAGAATCTAAATTAAATTGAAAATATGGTGGTATAGAGTTTCAGGAAAACTATGGCGATTAGTGTCAGCTCTCTCATTTTTCCTTAATTAGCTTCTAATTACATTGGCGAGAAACAAATGAATTGGTGATCTTATTCTGGCAACTTTATTCTAGTGCATTGCAAATGGAACGTACTTAGTAATAGTAAAAAACGAACTAATAAACTTAATGGTATGAAAGTTTTGCTTAGGTAGTTCAGCTTGTGTAAGCTGCCTATTAGATGAAAGTGCACGTAGCAATTTCATTACGAAAACGATAATAACGTAGCAAGTTGATATATTTTCACATGACACTATCGTTTCACATATTCTTTGTTCGATGATAGATTTTTATCAAATAAAATTGTACATTCAATTAATCCCTTGATTCAAACCAAAAGTAAGCATTAATAGGATTTTTTGTTGCCTGACGTGATTAGAATTATAATCTTGCAAGTTTATTTGCGTAAATTAAAAATTATTTGTTTTTGTGTTAAAAAAACAAACAAAAGGAAAGTTTCACCAAATTTAATTTAAATTCTATTAAATTTTATCGCACCACGATCCAAAATGTTTTAGACTTTTGGTAGAAACTAACAATAAATATCTAATTTGACATGGCTGTTGCTATTAACGAATTAAAGTATCAATGAGCTTTATGTTTCAATCTATAGTGTGGGATCGTAAACTTCGTAAAGTCTGTTTGGTACTAAGTTGCAATTTTTATCAAGGGCAACAAGTTATCAATTGACTGGCTGTTAATCCTTCATTATCTGTCTTTCTTGAACCTTCTTTTACACAATTGTAATTCTTAATATTTCCTTCATCAATACTTATGTCTCTCGAAAGTAAACGAGACGTTTCAAAGATGTAATATTTCTTACTTTAATCGTTCTTCTCCCACGCCACGTGCTGACTGGTTCGTAAGAAGATCAGATCATCCGGTAGCAAAGGAAAAATAATAACCCCATAAAAATGGGCCTGTGCAAAGCATCAAACATAAAAGGCTGATTTGTAAGTTAATAAAACTATGCCGTTGAATCGTTATTTTCCATTTAAGTTGCTCCGTTATCGTACTGCGCGTAAGTCACACTGATATTTCTCCCCCTTTCGCGCCCCCTCGAGAATTCCGGAAGGAAAACTTCCTTCTACCCCACTTATTCTTGTAAATGAGTTCATCTCTTGTTTTATGCCGGTTTCAAGTTGCAGAACAAATTTATAAAACGACAACAAAAAATTGGAGGGTGTTTTCTATTTCACGCCCGACCGCTCGACGAGTGCATCTTCCCGAGCTGAGGGTAAATATAATAGAAATGTGGGTATTTTGAAATTTTCACTTTGAGGAAGCTCCAAATACTGATTAAGTTTAAAGATCAATTTGAATAAGTGATAAATTCGACTCGAAAATAAATAATAAGATTAAGCAAAAAATAATTGTTTTGATGTAGTTTTATCATTACTTTTTAATATAACATTCAGTAAGAGTAAGAATTCTGTTCTGTTACATTTATAATACAAATACAGATCAATAAACAATGCAATATATAATAGAATTCAATTAAGTTCAGCTCAAATCAGAAATTTTAGAATAATTTGTACGTTAGAATAAAGAGAAAGTATAAATCTAAAGTGTAGTTTGAATTAACAAACACAAAGGGAGCTAGCATGTTAAAATAGGAAAAGAAGCCCCACAATTACATACATTTACATATGAATGCCTGAAATAAAATTATTTAAACTTTAAAAATATTAAAAAAGATAGCCAACCATAAAATGTAAGCTTTACGAGAGCAGGTTATTTTCGTTCTTAAATAAATATAGACGTATTAATAAATCTCAACAGTTGACACTCATTTTTAAATATTGTTTTGAAATAAATATATAATTTTCTACCAAATGATCATGCTATTCTACTACTTTCGTTCATCTTCCTAGAGCAGTATTTGATGCTCTTGAAAAAAAAAAAAGTTGCAAGTATAAGAAATATAATCTTGTAAAAACATTGTACATGGTACATAGTATAAAATTTAGAGCGAAACTCAATAAACGCTTCAAAGAGTATAAAAAACAACACAATTTTACAAAAAGAATTTCTAAAGCTGGATATTCTGACGTTAAACGAAGTTCGAGACCACTTCGCATTACCTTTGCCATCCTTTTTCAATCACATAACTTTTTGTTCACACAGAAACTCTTTTTTACAAGCCAAATGTAATCTATTATTTATATTTCTATTTGGTCATCCTTTTATATATTTATTTAATTTTAATAATTGTAGTTCATAAATTAGGAGCGACAGAAATATGCAGAATGATTTGGGAAGGTAGGGAAAGGGAAGAAATTATGAGTATAATCGGGGAAGGATTGAGTAGATGGTGGAGAAAAGAGTTAGAGGAAGAATGGAGAGCGATAAAAAGTTCGACGTACAACAACTTATATAGAGTTTTAATTCCGGAGACAGATGGGGCAGGGTATTTGAATGCAGTATGCAAACAGAAAGATAACAAAGAGATATGGGCCAGATTGAGGTGTGGGAACATTGGAAGGGCATTTAAAAAAGGATATACTGAGTGGAGCTGTAGGCTCTGTGGTGCAGGAGAGGAGACATTGGCTCACTTATTCTGTTGCAAAGAAGCAATAAGGGCACAAAAGGAAGAGATAAGCATATTCATGAATGAATGGAGGGGAGATAGGTACGAGAATGACATGATAGAATTAATAACCAAAAAATTAAGAGGAGAAATATGTGAGAAAACGTGTGAGTTCGTAAGAGTAGTAGAGTCAAAGATGAGAGTTAAGACAGGGACAAAAGAGTAGGTGAGGGGATAGTATGAAAGATAGCCGAAAGAGGTGTAATTAGTTGATAGATATAAATAAAAGGAAAACTGTAAGCGTAAAGCATAGTTCTAAGGATAGGCTAAAACAATTTGTAATGTTAATACATAAAGAGAGAAATGTGCAAAAGCCATAAAGGCATGCAAGGAAATAATTGTAGTTCATAATAATTAAATTATGGGGAGGATTCCACATAAAAGCCTAGGTGTATCAATGTTTTAAAAATGGAAAATAAAAATTAATCTGAAAATCTGGGTACTTATATCATTATCACGTGAAAATTTGTCTAATGTATTTAGTTATTGTAAAATCATTAGTCGATACGAGTTTTTATTAAAAAGAAAAAAATGAAATCGTTAAAGAAGTTGTTAACGTTTTTAATTTTCTAATTTTAAGTACATAATTAATGAATGTATTAATTTTAAATTTATTAGAAAGTAAGCCTTTTTTTGTAAAGTATTTGACATTTTGAAGATACAAAAGTAAGTCTAACTTCAATATCATCAAGCTTCTTGTCTAAATTCGGTTATTATTATCTGTGACCAGTAAAAATGGAACTACCTAAGGCGCTTACTTTTGATATACAGGATGTTATCGTTTAATTGAATTTTTTACTTAAAAACCATTAAGTTAAATTGAGTTGCGATATGAAGTAACTATATAGCTTAAATATAAGTGCCATATACTAACGACAGCAGTAGCTATCCGTCCAAACTTGTACGGGTTCAACTAGTATATAAGTAAGGTACAAATTTTCAAACGCATTGAAATATTCTATTATAAGATTACAACACAGTAAGTTTTCGTACGCGATGACGTTTTACTTTTTGTTTGTGGGGGAGAAAATGTCGCGTGCCGCAAAGCGATGTCGCCTTTATAACTCGGCCATTTGTGTAATAAGCTAAATCTAGCAGGATGAGAGTATATGGTGCGTACGTATGGCTGATAGTGATCGTTATTTTACCCTTACAATGCCACTATACTAAAATGCGAACGTTTTTTCTTTCTGTTTCGGAACATAACATCGGACTACCAGAACGGAAACGAATGTGAGATGATGAGGAAAATGGATTGCAAAGCATTCATGAAATTTGATATGAATCAAAAAATACAATAGAGCCCTTTATCCTCTCGAATCCCATATTGTGTTTGTGTAGGTGTATGATCTGTCCCAACGAAACATATTTTTATATTTACTGTTATGGGAATCTTCGCTATTTTTCACGATATTTAAATTTTCTTAAATGGTATTCATTACTTGATTCCTTCAATACGTAAAATATCGATAGCTGTAGATGGAAACATTTAGGATGCTATAATTAATTGAATTTACATTTACTTGATGGAAATTCATTGTAAAATTAGAAAATAATATATAAACACTTGTAATTTCCATAAAACTATTTATTTATTTCACTTGACATATGTTCTACCACGACGATGTGGCTTCTCAGAAGTTACAAATATACTTGAAGTGACGAAGACAATTTTCTGTATTTGTACTTATGCAATATGCATTATAGTTAAGGGTGGGTTTTTGTGTGGATACAAATTCAATAGCGGAAAACTGCTTATGTCTAATTGGTCATTAAGTAATAGATTAGTATTTTTATATTTATTAATTTCCTTGGTTTCTAATAGATTTAATTTATAACTTTTACTTTCAGTATGTAGAATTTTAAAATCTGAATTTAAATTATGTTTTTCTGTCATTAGGTGTGTAGCGTAATTGGAATCAATTTTTTTTCATTTGAATGAATTAACATGTTCTTTGATACGTTTAGTGAATGATCTACCCGTTTGTCCGATGTAAAGTTTATTGCAAGTCCCACAATTTCCATTGAATCGAGAATCTTAACACCGATCATCAACAAGCAGATTTTGGAGTTACATATTCATAAAAAAAGTATATGCCTTGTTTGTTATTTGTCTGTTTTAGGCGATTCAAAAATTCAAATTATTTGGAAAAAAACATTGGAATAGGTATGCCGAAAAAATCCATTTGGATCAGGTGCAGAAGAAGACTCTGAGTCAATACATAATCGAATTGTAGACGGATATTTTTTTGAAGGCAATCTTCCAAATAGAATGTTCAATAGACAATGTCGAAAAAACATTTGTCAACTCGGTAAAAGATAAAGTATAAATCATGATGTTGACGTAATTGATCTAGAAAAATTGATGGGCGAATTTATTTCAGGGAATAGAATTCATTAAATTTGTTTTGTTTTATTGTTACACATTAAATTCTTTTATGTACCTCACTACACCCCTTCTCTCACTATCAAAATTCAACACAGGGTGAATCTGTTTTGTCGTGCCCATTTTTGTGATATCTTCTTTCTATAGATACATTTGTTGAAGTGAAAGAAAACAAGTTATGTAATTAAATGCTAAACATTAACCATTAAAACTTGATATTTTGATTTTTACCTTCCAAGGATACCAAGTTGAGAAGTGTCAAAATAAAAATTCACTTGATCGGTACCTAGAAAATTATTTTGTGAGAAAACCCAGAAATCGTATTGAAAAATAATTGCTTTGTGGGAACATACAAGAAGCAATAAACCAAAATTTATTACCTGAATATTGTATGTAGAATCAATTATTTTATTTTATGTTTGTGTGTGGCCATTTCAATAGATTACATACATTTAAATATGTACATACCAGTCTTACTTGTTACCTTTCTGTAATGTAGCAGAAGAATAATATAAACATTAAAGCCAACGTTACCTTCTGGTTTAAGATCTCGAGTACAATTTAAAGTAATACACGACAATATGCGATCGTAATAAAGAGAATGCTAATAGAAGTACCGATAACTTTTGACTAAGTGATCATGTTTTGCGATCAACTGGACCATTAAATGTGAATTTTTAAACGAACGGATTATATAATCAGACGAGTATATTTTTACCTTTCAACACCAGAAAGAATTATTTGTTCGAAATGCTATTTTAACTCCAGGTATAATTGCGCATACATTAACGAAGAACTTTTGCTATGTTGACAGAATTTGCTAGTAATAACGCGTACCTAGCATTGTTATTAACTATCATCCACTTAATAATTACTATAATTTACCAAGGTAAGTATCATTCAGTATGCAAATGTATGTAATAACATAAGTTGATTGCAAAATCTACAAATACGTTTAAGATAACTACTGCACCGCATCATTTTATTGGAATGTATTTTAATTGTCAAACTGTAATAATATGGGGCTGAAAACTGTGTTTTTTTTAATGAGTGCAGTCAAAATTACCTACATTAAAAGAATAAAACTAAGAGATTTTTGAATAATTTTGTATTAAAGTTGGTAGATTGTGTATTGAATTCTTTGTGAAACATTGTAAATAAAATTGAATATGTGTATTTTGAGTAACAAACAAACACTGTGCTACAGTAACACCATAGTTCTTGATAATGACTCGCAAGGGTTGAAACAATATTGTAGAGAGGAATAAATAATTTTTTTGTGAAACGTAATCCAGTGTTTGTTTGTTATTCAAAATACACATATTCAATTTTAATTTTGTTTTTTTTCGAGTAATAAAACAATGAAAAACATACAAATTTATGGAAAGAGGAAAAAAAAGAATCGAATGACAAATTAAAATATGGTGGGTACCTTTTGAAAAAAATGAAGTTATTGGTGTTACAAGCTTTTTAACTCTTTTTTTGAACTACTGTATAAATCATGAAGATTAATTTTGAAATGACGTTAGTCTTAACTTGACTATAATTAGTATAAATTTCAATTCTCTAAGTAATTTTTTAAGGAAGTTATGATTTTTTATAATTTGGATTGGAGTAGCGATCTATTTTCTATCGAGCGGCGTGGTCTAGTGCTGTAGATCATTGCTTTGCATTCGGGAGGTCACTGGTTCGAACTCGGGTCCGGCTGTTCTGGTCCAAGTTTTCTGTAGTTTCCTTGGATGATTTAGGCAAATGCTGGAGCAGTAATATTCAACAGATAATCTTTCACTTCCCTTCTGTCTTCATTTCGTCTGTCTCATCTTTCTCTCCCTAACCACACCACCCACCCATTCCCACGATTCCTGAAAGGAGGTTTAAGAGGGCCTTACTCCCTACCCTCGGGCTTTGCACTGCAGTGTAGGACGGAGGGGCTACCCGCCCACCAGCACGAGTAGCTGGTGGGAATGAAACACAAAAAAAAAAGAAAAGATCTTTTTTCTATAAATTAAATTATCTCGAAAAATATTCATCGTAGGCATATAAGTTAGTTATCAATGTCACCTTAAAATTTTATACTTTATATGAATTCATCGTAAAAAATATACCATTCCATTTAAAATAACAAAGTCAACGTTAACTTCCGCTGTAATGGGAAGTGGCAGACAGTTGAAATTATTTTATGTAAAAATATCATCCTTGATAACCTCTACTCCCAAATTTTCAAATGTCTAATACGCTTATTTTTCTTAAATAGTCTAATGCACCACTCAGTTTGAATGACCCTGTATAGTATCGTAGTCCCTTCAATTTTTTTAAATTTAAATCTAAAATAATGAGTCGTTGTCAGAACAAGACGTTGGGAGTAGTATCGCACCACCAGAATTCACATTCCTTGCACAAGAGGACACTAAATCTGACTGGATAGCCCAGACACCCCCTCATTCCTTGTTTTAAAAGATAAATTCTAATTTGTTCCGCCCGCGTGCGTGCCCTGGTGTCTTTCCTGTTCTTAGAGCCCTTTGGGGAACCACTTATCATTGTAGATAGAAAACTCAGTCCAAATACTTGTTAGAAACATTCCAAAGACGTAGAATGGAAAGATATTTGAAAAGATATTTCCAAGGGGTCATGTAGCAGAGCTAAATATATAAGGGTAGAACGTAGCTAATAAAAATATATCATTTTATGCATTCAAAATAAGTTTGTAGAGTCGAAAGCTACGGCAACATTACTTGTGCACGTATGTATTCGAAAAATTAATAAAATAACGGTATATGCTATTATTACAAGTTTCTTGCAACTTTCGTCTAAACATTTGAACATTTCATGTAAATAAGTATTTTAACGATTTTATTTTCGTATTTGTTTTAATCTCTTCGTAATAAAGTGTTTCATAGGATATATTGTTGTACATAGGACAGACTAATCCTTAGGTATAAATGTGGTTAAAAGAACATTTCTAATAAATAATTTTTTATAATTTTTTATAATTTTTTATAATTTTTTAAATAACAATAAGCACCCATATATTAAGGTCAATTTGTAAAATTTGGCATCTTCAAATATCTCTAGGCACGTGGCACTATGTTTATCATATAAATATACGTGCATGAAGTAATCTTAATTCTATTTTCGTAAATTCATAATGCTGTACCATGACTTATGCGACGTTTGCTATTATTATAATTATAGATACTTATCATTCCTTATTCTTTCATTGTAATTTTCGCATATACTTTTTATTACTATAGATAACAACTATACTTTCAGAAAAGATATTTATTGAATTAATGTGTTTTGTTAAACTGTTTTGCGTTCAACGTTATCATGTCTTTCCATTGCTCTGTGTTGTACCCAAGGCCGTTTTTAACCCATTGGATGTCCTGGGCATATTAGCATAATGGTCCCCTATGACTATACAGAGGACTAACTTATTAAAATAGTGATGATCTAGCATGAACTAGAGTGGCTAATAAAAAAGAGGGATCTGGTCGTACCATGAATTTTGCTGGCAAGTGTATATCGAATTAAATTTTATGCCCCTAACATCTACGTATCATTTAACGATATTTGCTACATTTTAAAATTAATTTCGTAATTATTCCAATGAAAGTTTTAGGCCCTGACCTTCTCAAGTGGTTCCGCAAAACAGCGACCAAAGACGGTTAAAGTTTGATTGGACGTTGTTTTATATGAAAGAATTGACCTCGGGATCCAGTTGATGTTCTCCATCCTAAACCTGTACTCGCATATAAATCGACAAACCTAAAATAATAAATCTGCCCTTTCCATGGCTGCAACTGCACTTGTTCACATATGCACCTATGTATTCACGGTAGACATAGCCACTAGTATGTGTATATGGGATGGGTAGACAAAATATGTTATGCCACGACGGGTTATCTCGCATTTAAATCTGTCAGTGAAGGACTTTCGAAGTTTGTTCAGATTCCTCGATAACCGGGTGATGGAAGTACTTGTTTTGAGTGTTGAACATTCCGCGAACTACACCGCATTCTTTCTCTCATGAGGGAAAAAGCCACTGCAGTTGAATGTTAAGATGCACTTTCACGAAACGAAAAAAATGGTGCACTCAACGAGCTCTTGTACTTGCAATAATAATGATAACGAGAATAGATAACATTCCTGACACCTAGAAATTCAATTTTTGTAATTGAGCACTTAATGTTCCCTTTTCAACACAATATTAATTCGTGACATGTATAATAACAAATAAGGTTCTGTTTTATCAAACAAATTACTTATGGTTACAATATGGACTTAATTGACAACTTTATAAATAAAAATTGTGCGAAAGGAATCGGTTTAGTACTTAAGTGCTCCAGCTCATGAAAAAAAAATATATACATAGATGTAGGTAATTTTATTAACTACAATTAAAAATAAATGAAATTTTAAAACAAACAGGCATTTACAAACTAACTTGTGATTGTTGTGAAATACTTTCATATAGGACAGAATGGGAGATCATTTAGAGCTAGGATTGCTGAACATACCGCCAAATAATAATGTTCTACGTATCTTTAAGTAGATTTTTCTGTAAAATAGTTTTGTAGAGCTATTTCCTTTTATGATAAATAATTATGGAATTACCTGACTATGAAACTAACTACTTTCGATATCCAGTATGTTGACATTTAAAAAGGCATTTTTAATTAAAAATTGCCACCTTTTTGACGCCTTGAACGTGTTTAAATGTCAATATTCGGTAGTCGTAGTGTCATAGATATAATGTGGTGCTTGTTGTGGCTAAACGCCCTGTGCGCCATCAATAAGGTTAATCATCCATTGAAATTTGAATAGGTTTAATTAATATACTCGTATATCGTATTAATATGTACATCTAGGAATATTGGTACAAACTTTTTATGAGAAGTTGATGGTATGTAATCGAAAAAGTTTTTATATATTATAGGGCCATGTATTTTACATAATAACTATATTTATAAAAAACATAAAAATATATTTGTGTTTACGTATTTATCTTAAGATATTACAAAAAAGTTTACCAAAAACCCCTTTCCATTTTCATTAACCACTGAAACTAAAATTATGAAAATAATCGTGTTTCTGAAATATAACATTAGAGCATAACAAGAATAGGAAAAATTGTACATCTTTATGTGATAAACTGTATCGTACCAGTGGAGTTTTTTACTTTTGCGTCACAATTAAACCTACATCTGATGTTATCAGACTTTAGACACTTTATTGTTTGATAGAAATCATAGATATATTATAGATAAAATTTTGCTTTAGATCTTACTTGAACTAAAGATTAACCAATACAGTGGTAAAACATCAAAACGTCGACAGGATTTCCATCCTATTTAATTTAGAAGACAACAACGTTGTTGTGTCCTTATCCTAATATGCGATGCATGGTTTCATCAGGGTTTCTTGATTGATTACTTTTACTTTTATTTTCCGTTTACTTCACTTCAGTGAACACAGGGATACAATTAACTATTAATTAAATTATTATGTATATGAACTAATAAACCAATTCTTATATGAATATAACTGACTATGACTGTTAGAACCTTATATAATATTTATTTTATTGTGCAATAAGAGACCAAAACTCAGGCAATGGACGCGTGATCCGCCCTGTTGCTGGACAAGAAATCCTAATAATGCAACAGTTTCCGGTTTCAATTGACTTAGCTGAAGTAATAATGTCGATAACGATAACAATAAACGAAACCCGAACAAAGAATATATTAAAGGAAAATTCCGAATGAGTATATCGAAATAATATTATATTTAAATTATGTAAAAAGATTTATAATTATTAATTATTGGTCTACAACAACGTTTAAAAGAACCCATCGATAAATTTAAGTAGATACTTAAGTTTTAGACTAGCAAAAAGATATTTAAAGACATTATTAAACACCAAAAAGATATTCAGTTGAAGTACAAAATTGAATCATTTGGACTTTACAATAAACTATACTTTATTATTCATATTAGTAGCTGCTATAATATTATATAATATTTCGTAGTTGATCTAAAAATAATTTGGTTAAATTAAAATAAAATTATGTCGTTAAAACGTATCTAACTTTCATAAAGTTGAGTTGTAGGCAGCTTTATGATGTATTTCCTGAAAATCATTAAATTTCACGAATTGTTTTGTTAATTGTTATATGTGTGGAGACAGAAATGTTTTCGAAAACATGAAAATATGGTAATAAATGTCTTGGTGTTAGTTGAAGTTATGATTTTATTATTTCAAAACTTTCAGCATATTGTTTTCTATATACATTAAAATATTACATGCACACACTAAAAAATGTTACCAACATTGCTTATACAAATAAGTTCTCGGAAAAACCATAGATGATTCGTTAACAGTGGTCGGCCAAGTAATTGGCTACATAAAAATCGGTAACGCGAAATAAATAGTATTTTAATAACAATAAAAATGATAAATAAAATAAATGAAGTGTTTTTTATTATAAAATTACTATATTTTTGAGTTATTACAATAAAAGATTGTTTATTCTTATAATGTACTATACGAAAGTAAACGTTCTGGATAGTTTCACCAAAAAGTTTTATTAAAAACTCCCCACAAGTTAAATATTACCCTAAAGGATTAAAATGATCAAAGGAGGTGCAGTTTGGAAAAACCAGTTTTTGTCTTATCATTAAAAGAAAAAAGAAACCAATATGTCAAGAAAGGTGGGTCTTTTATTAGAGTCGCGTTTTGTGTTCTTCATTAGTTTGTTATGACTTCAAGATCAATCCATTATTAAACGATTAATCTTTATTGTTAAGAAGAAATTGAAGGAAATAATTAATATTTTCCATATTTGCGACTGTAATGTTACGAGTCTCGATACAGAGTGTCCCTCCTGGCGTCTCCAGCTTTTCCCACTTTCCGTAACCCAAATAACCATTCATTCATTGAAAACTGTTCTTAATACTACTTAAAATATACGTATTTACGTAAGTCTGCAATTCAATTATTGATGATACTGTCAGGTTTTCTTTAAAATTTTGAATTATTTGATTTAATTCAAAGATGCTACCGTAAGCAGATTGCAATTACGCACCAATAGAAAAAAGTAAATTGTAACTTTTCCTTAAACTATTATAATAGAACCGCGGATATAGGAGAGGGGTGATAAGGGCGATCATTCCCACCCCTTTACGACTTGACTACAGAATAGTACTTTCGAATCCAACACGAAAGCTCCCACGAAATTTAAAACCCAATACCTAAAAAGTTATACCCACGCGATTTAGACTTCGCAACCCTATCCGAAAACACAGAGACCTTCATAAGCCCTTAACCTTAATTTTTTAAACCTTATGACCCTATAACTTAATATTTATAAACACAATAACCTATGCCGGCGTGATATTTATTTATATATCAATTAAATATTTAAAAGCGACTTATGAAGTTTAAAGGGTCATAGTGTTTAAGAAGTTTAGGGTATGGAGGGATATTTATTGTTTAAATTAAGGTATTTGAAACAACTAGATTACAAATTTAAGGTGTTTGAATCGCTTGGGTTTAATGTTTTAGGTTGTTGGGTTTTTAAATTTCACAGAAGTTTGAGGAATGCATTTGAGAACACTGTTGCTGAGTCAGTTAGGAAACACACATGTTCCTCCCCTGCTCAAGTGCGCAAACCCCTCATACATACCCCCCTTTTGCAATCGTCCTCCCTTCTATAGAGGGCTTCTAGATTCGCCCTTGCGTAGAATACAGAAAACTTATCAGTATAATATATTTACGTTGTTTGTTTTTCTTGGTTATTAAAATCATCTCACCTATATTGGTAAGGTAGCAATAACGAATGTTTACACTATACTTTGTTTTAAAAGAAAATTGTGGCGGTCACATAATTTTCCGGATTATTGCGAGCGCACGCACGTAACCAAGAAAAACTATTGTTAGAGTTCGTATGTCGTAAATCATACAGCTAGCAACTATTATTAACGTGATCGTAATTCACGAAAAATAAGGTGCGGGTCGTAACACGTACAACCACCGTCATTAATCAACAATGTTCTTGTGAAGTCATATACATGTATGTGTGTGTACCTACGTGTTTGAGAGCTTGTATATTATGTGCACCAACCATTAAAATTACATAAAATAGTGCTAAAAACCAGACGGGTGTGGTTAGTTGTGAGAACAGTGTAGGCCAGGAATAGCTCTGACACTGAGTGAGATTCATACAAATTCAGCAAGAAAGCTCTGCTGTTCGTACCATCAAACGCATCTTTTAGTAGGCACTAAATATTAAGAAGTTATTGTCCCATATTAACGGAAGGTGATGAGAAATGAATCGGTACTCATCTATTATAATTCAGTAGCTGTTGGTAATAAAGGGCACAGGGGCACGTGTCCACTTATACTAGGGACCAGTCATATATTCAAATATTATCGTAACGAAGTGTAGCAATGGTGATGTTTATTACGTAAGACAAGGGGCTCTACCATGTCCTATTCAAGAGGGTGAGAGGGGGTCGTAATAATTCTTACGTAAGATCACAAAATTGCGCAAAGTTAAGATTATACCACAGATGAGTTAAGAGTACTTTGAAAAGCGAGAGCATCCGCAATTGTAAAATGCCCTGGTAATGAGTGACATTCGTAAAATCCTTCCGTAGGGGTTTTTTCTTCCACCATGCCCATTGCGGTGTGAAACTTCTCTCATGTTTCCCGCCCCAGGCGATGTTAAACATTCAGTAACTTTGCATCTTTGTTTGTGCGACAGTCTTTAAACATGAAAGTTGAGGCCCTATTCAAGACTGTTCCTTGCGATTTTTACAGTCCATCAATTTTGAGCTCCTGGACTGGACAAAATCTTTAAGAATACATACATACATTTCATAATATGTAAAAATTATTTTAATGATAAAGAAGAACTTTGAAACAAAACGAATGTTGATTGTATGTATTCATTTTTTCCTTTAGATTCTTACGTAAAATACATTGGTGGCCCCTAACGTGGTGCGTGCATAGATGGTAGCAGTAGAACCCCTCCCTATTACCTACGGTTTTAAGGATTGCCTAAGCTGTTCTTTTGGCAAGATGAGTAATTTGTTGTAGTCGAAAAGGTCATATTTAAAAGTTAGCTGATCAGGGTTATTTTTTGTGTTTCTTTATATATGAAACATAAAAATATATAATACTATAGCAGTGATTATGAAATAGCAAACAATTATGGTTCACCTTTCTCTGTCTAAAGTGGCCTCATGGACTGTCCTTCCCTATCTGTATCTCTCTCTACCAACCAGGCTGTGTTAGAGCGAGAAAGGTGAACCACAATTATTAATATTAAATGCTGTTTTGTTGTTTCTATGCTCCAAGGTTATGACTTACGTTTACCTTATTCAGCTACATTTAAAACGATGTACCCTACAATTCATGGGTTTAGCTTGTATGGTATTTTCTATACTACAAGTAAACTTATTGTGTTGTTGCCATTACTTTTTGGATTGGTTTGAACAGTGTTTGGGGGATCTGTAAAATTATTATGCCTAGGTAGATAGTAGATACTCTAATTATATATGTAATAATTACAATTATAATATGTATATAAAATTGCATTACGACTATGAAGGAAGAACCTTAACCTTAATAATTAATCTAGACAAAAAATCCATTAATTACAAACAGGAATTTATCAAAAATAAAATTTTACAGTACAAGAGCAATAACATTAGTAGATATGATTTTGTAAGAAGTGTAAGTTATAGGTTCGGTAATGTATAGTTTTTTGTAACAATATATGTATATAAATAATAATAATAAGCGCATGTAAACATATTTAGTGTTTTATTTTCTGCAGTTTACTCCCTTCTGGGATTTGGTCCCCAATTGGGTCGCTCATTACTGTTTGACAGGTAAACGAAAACTTTTGGTCAGCAATTCAGCCCCTCATTAAAAACGGTCCGCAGTTCGGTACTACCGTATTTAGTGATTACGGTTGCCATCTCTAAAATCAACACACCAGGACCAGAAGCTCAAAAGAATCGGATTTTTAAGCTTATAACCCGTACATTTGATGTCGTATAGTTTTTTTTTACCTTAGGGACCGTTCATTAATTACGTAAGGATATTCAGGGGGAGGAGGGGAAGGAAGCTACTCAAAACTTCTGAATTCCTATTGGGTGAGGGTGGTATTGCGGTTACGCGAAAAGTATTGTCTATGAAGTGTTATAGAAGTATAAGCGCAGTATAAATATGTTAAGTATATACTAAACAACACTTCTTGATATCCTATTATCTTTTCTTTAGAAAAATGGATAAGTATCCAATTTTCTGTGGATGAGAATTTACTTCACCTTTCAAATAACATACTTGACTTTAAAAATATTGTTATTAATTGATCTTTTTATACACATTTCTGGTGCAAGAATTTAACAGTAAAGCAATTTTAAATATTATTCCTTTTCCTTAAGTATGTACGGGGCAGGAGGGTTAACAAATATCTTACTATTCTTCACGAGGGTGGTGGAGGTCAAAAATATGGAAAAGGATCTCTGCGTAATTTATGAATAGTCCCTTACCAGTACAGTAAAATAAGTTTAGGAGAATATCTTATGTAATTGATTTTGAAATTTTAGTGTAAGTGACACCAATAGATGGTTATCCTGTTTTAGATAGATATATATAGAACAAAAATCAATAATCTATTTTGAATGGCCAGAATATTGGCCTGGATGCTAGGCTCGCTATTAATTATTTATTGATTGGTAAAATTAAAACATCCGAACTGTATACAATCCCCGTCCCAAGGCCCTCCAAACTAGGACAGATTCGGGGAATCTCGGACGGATGGCAATCCTTTGTTTCTCAGGAATTTTTATTGAAACAGTAAATTTTTGTCAGAGCCTTAATGTTTTATTTTAATATTCCAAAAATTGACATTAGAAAAACAAATAATTTTGCAATAAAAAAGTTTTGTGGGTGATAAATTTAGTAAACATTTATGAAATGTGACCTTTCTTTTAAGATGCGCGAGCCGTTACTGTTATTTCTAATGCATTTGTTTTCGTCCTCGCATTTTTTATTACACGTGTATTTTCTTCTTTTTTTCTTGCTGTTGACCATACAATTTTTAGAAGTAATTAATTTACTTACAAATTGCACTATAAAATTGTTTTTTCTTAAATGTATAGGCAAACGTTATTGGTATTTGCGTTTTACTGCTTTTTAATCTTTATCACACTCTCTTGAGTTTTTCTTTATAAATCATTCTCATTGATTATTTTTGCATAGACTATTATAAATTTATTATAGAAATTGGAACTGAGCCATTGGTTATTGAAAGCCATTTGGTTGGCCAGTTACAACTCAATACATATTAATTACTCATTTATTTTTAATTATTAGTAGAACAATAAAAACTACATAAAAGTATCTACACCTAAATGTAGGCAGGTAGCATGCATATTTATATTTAAATTAAAAAAATAATATGCTCACATTGTTATACCTAAAATGTAATTAAAAACTCATAAAATTTTTGTGAAAGGATTAAAAATTCCATATTGTAGAACTAAGTACCTATTTAGAAGAAAACGTTGACATAATTTCTCTAATATATATTAAATAATTGTACTTATTCAAAATTTATGACTTTTTTATAGTTACATATTTATCTAAGTAAGGGGCCCATCTTTTCGCTTTAGATCGTAATCATTATAATAAATTTGAGTAAACTTTACAGTCAGTTTATATTTACAATTTTTAATTTTAAAATAAATTGAATTCTATCCAGATGTTCAGACAAACATGGGTGTTATAGTGATGAAATTGTGTAAAGACAATTTATCTATTGAACGATGTAACCCTAATAATAAATGAAATACAACTGATCAATATATTTAGTTAAATAAAACACACCAACTTTATTATTGTTCTCGACAATATTGTTTCGAGCTATGTGCTCATCATCAAGAGTAACGTTATACTGACAATACGAATACTACATGCTCATTTGTAGATAGCTTAAGATAAAGGGGGATGAAAAACTGCCTAAGTTTTCTTAAGGCTTGATCTATTTCCAAATATTCATACAGAGATAATTTTCTACTTTTAGATGTGTTTACATGTAGGTATTTGGTATTTTACAACCACCGATATAACCATCCCGGCGGATTCAAATCACCCCATAAGAACAAAATTAGCTGCTTACAACTCTATTAGAAAGATTAATAACCTTACCGTTATCTACTGAAAATTTTATCATTGAGGTGAATATCATAAAAAGAATTGCTATTAATGATGGTGTTAAGAGTCACATGATTGATAAATTATTAAAAGATAAATTAGATAAAAAAGGAATGTTGTACAATAATAGTCAGGCATCTCAAAACAACACCTTTTGTTCTATGCCTTGTATAAAAAATGTTAGTTTTAAATTCAAAAACATTCTCAAAAAACGAAACATCTCAGCCGTTGAGTTTAACAATAAGGATTTAAAGAGTTTACTAATTAACAACAAAACAAAAACAAATATAAACCAAAATAATAGCATGTATAAATTATTTTGTAATGAATGCAACGCTGTCTATATAGGACAGACAGGTCGAGCCTTTGAAATTTGGATAAGTGAGCATGTAAAATCGATTTCCAAAAAAGATGTTAAATCAGGAATTAGTGAACATTGTATTAGCTTAAACCATCATTTAAATTTAGAAAATACCAAATACCTACATGTAAACACATCTAAAACTAGAAAATTATCTCTGTATGAATATTTGGAAATAGATAAAGCCTTAAGAAAATCAGAAAATGTTGTAAATAATCAGTTAGAACTAGGCAGTTTTTCATCCCCCTTTATCTTAAGCTATCTACAAATGAGCATGTAATATTCGTATTGTCAGTATAACGTTACTCTTGCTGATGAGCACATAGCTCGAAACAATATTGTCGAGAACAATAATGAAGTTTGTGAAATTTACCATAGTGTGTTTTCTTTGACTAAATATATTCAGACCATATTTCCCAAAAAATGCACACTCGATAGTTTAAATTTAATTACAACTGATCAAACATTGACAAAAGATGTTCTCTGATATGTAAACGTGCCATCTATTTCGTAAGACAACCCTCTTTCGCCCGTAATTTCATTTGCCCTTCCCTCGGCAGTGAAAATTTAAATTTCGATTCCCATCCTCCATTATTAATTGTTCCGGAACAAAGACGCTGCAATTTTGACAACAATCGAACTACAAAGACGCTCGGTAAATATTCTAGTTCGTTCCTCCCATGTTTTTCAGTCTCACGAATGGGGATGTCAGCTGCTTATAGATAGATACAGGGTGAATCTATTACAAGTATTATTAATGTAGGAAAAATAGTTTCATGAATTCTTTGAGTAGTTGTAATAAAAACATACTAATTTGTTAATTATTCAATCAAAGTAGGTAATTGCTTTTTATCTACTACCTAAATAAGAATTAAAACTGAAAATTTGGTTTAAAAATACAAAAATTGATTACGTAAAGATAAATAATAACGTATTGCATGTTATAACGGTTATTTGATGGTCTTGATGGTTTTGTATTATAATTAAGTAAATAAGTACAATGTTAATAAGTACCTCATTAAATGGTATTTACTTGTATATTAATAACGTAGGTCAAGTGTTGAAAAAGGAAAAAAAGAACCGATTGTCATCTCCAACGTAAGTTCTCGCCTTATTTTAGAATTGCGTCAGAAAGTCAGGATTGATTATACGACAAGTATGCTAGCCTCAAAACTCGAAAGGTGCATTGTTTTTAGAACATTACTACATGAACCAAAAGGACAAGGTATCTTAGAGAGGATTTCAATTTTCAATGTATTTTTGGCGTTGAAATAGAATTTAACCTTCGAATTTCCCCAATACAACATGACTAAACTAATGTTAACTTCAAATTCAAATGATGCTTATTTGCCTTGTTTTGAGATTAGGTCATTTTGATATTTAAATGTGCTAGAGCAATTCTATACCTATATTCGAGTTTGTCTCGAAAATTATTACCCTCATCTTGTTTATTGTCAACCGCAGCGGTATTGCTATTTTTATCGATACCTCTATCTTTTTCGAGAGCACTACTGTGGAATATTGAAAAAAAGAATCAAAAAAGAAAATAATTTTCGATGTATTTTTCGACGACGAACTGGAATTTGCCCCAGGAATATTCTGAATATACCTATAGATATCCTAATCTCAAAACCAAATAAGCCAAATATTCTAGAGGTCATATTTGAAATTTTTGATATGCAGGAGAACAATTGTGTAGACAGATTCCAATTCAGCGATAATGGATAACTCGTTTAGATTAATTAACAAAGTGCAATACTCAAATAATATGATAAAGCTACAGTGTAGCGAAACAATTGCCGATTCAATAAAAAAATGTGAAAGGCTTACCAATTATGGTAATTTATTTAAACAAATTCAATCCTGAACTTTCACCAAATAAAAGCTTTTGAATTACTCCCTTGGTCATTTTGTCCTTTTATTTCACGAAGTAATGTTCTAAAAAAGGCCAAAAATGGCATGTTTTTAATTTGATCTCTGGTATGGATTTCTAATTTCTAAATCCATGTTTAGCAGTATTATTATGTACATTTTTTACTTCATGTTTTCATTTCTTTTCCCATTGTCTGTTTAAATTATATCATGGAAATCATATATTTAAAAAACACTACGTACTTTTTATTTGAAACACCCTGTACATATACAATATTACTGTAGGCATTAGCTTTGTTTCAAACTGAGAAAATTTATTTCGATTGAGCCCAACATCATGGGTATTTTTAAGTTTTAACGGCGCAACCCCGACAAGCCCTTAAGACAGGGGTGTAACTGTTACACTAATATATAAATCAGCCTACCATTTTGGGGTTTGTTTGTCGGCCCCACAAAGGGGCGCTCAACGGCTGTTTAAGGCCAATTTACAAAGGCGAAATAGGTTGGAATTAGTACGAGAATTTTCTAAAATGAACCCAAACGAGTTCCCAAATTAGAAATCTTCTGCACAACAGGATGTTAGAGGAAGACATTTAGATGCTTGTTTACACGCTTAAAAATTAACCCTCGATAAATGTGGAGATTTTATGTAAGGGAAGAACAAATTTTGTAGTATGCAATGTTGTAAATTTACTTTGCGACATTACTATATAATTATACCTAAATTGTGCTCTTATATTGACAAAAGTACCAGAAATATAAAGTCTTCTGTTTCATTATAATTACATACATATATTGCTGACATTGCCATCACATTCTGTTTATACCAGGCATGTTTTTTTAAGTAAGTACCGTTTTGAAATTAATAAATGACGTGCAAAGATATCTTAATAATTTTATTTTTACATGAAAGCCTGTACGTTAATCTACTTTTCTACATAATTTTATTCAAAATTGAGGTACTTGTCATAATGCTTGACCAGTTTTTGAATACCCTTCTCATAGAAATCTGCCGACTGACTTTGTTAACCACTGCATCACAACTGTTTTGATTTTGCCATCGTCTTGAAGACGCTGACCGCCCAGATGTTTCTTCAAGTGCAAGAAAAAATGGTAGTCACTGGGCGCCAGATCATGGCTGTACAGAGGATGATCTAGAGTTTCCCAGTGAAAAGATGTGATGAGATCTTTGGTCCGATTAGTCACATGCGGACGGGCATTGTAATGCACATTTGTGCGGCCATCTTTAAATGCTCTCACCCACTTCCTTACCATTCCATCACTCATAATGTTTTGTCCGTAAACTGCACAGATCTCAGGATGAATATCAATCGGCTTTAGTCCTTTAGCATTAAGGAATCATATAACAGCCCGAACTTCACAATCGGTGGGACTCACAATTATTGGAGGTATCTTAAACACTCAGTAAACAACGTAAACAAGGGCGAATCAGGCTGTAAGGGCGTCAGTACGTAGGTGAGAGATGTATGTACTTAGTTCAATTGCGCGGCAGAATTTGAAAACGGTACTTACTTCTACATGCCCTTCAAATTTAATATTTAGTCATCTGTTAAGGACTTTATATGTATAACAATTTTTATATAGATATTAAGGATAATGTATATCAATATCAATATCAATATCAATATCAATATCAATATCAATAATCCGTTTATCATTTTTACTAAAAAATGAAAGCCCATGTATCAAACGTATTTCCCTTTTTTTGAGTGTTTGTTATAAAGCAAAGTTGAAACACTTAGTTTGTAATATTTTTTAGAGTAAGTTTACCGAATCTTGTAACAAACGCTATAAAATAGTATTTACGATTAAGTATCTAAGTATTTATGTTTAAGTGTCGAACATATTTGATCTTTTCAAGGATTTAATTTCGAATATAAATCATTAAAAATATTTTCAACGCAAATACAAATACTGAGATTATTTCTATTCATACTTTTTAAATTAAAAAAAACAGTATTACTATTAAATTGTTAAAATTTTTGATTAAGTGGAGGTATCGATAAAGTATTATTTTTTCGAAATTCTTAAAGTAAAATACAATTTGATTTTTATGTATTTGATAATCTATTGGATTTCTGATATAGTACAGGTAAGAATTTAACCGACCATAGGGAGATTTTATTACATGTATTTCAAATGCATGGAATATTAATAGGGTTGATGACGATTATGTAATATGCGATACATGTAGTATTTATACGTATTACGACCGAAATATCGCAATTTATTAAATGAATTGATCGAAAATAAATATGTATTTATATATCTATATCCATCGAAATCTTATTAAACTTATTGTGCGTAAACTTTTTAAGTATCTATTCTTTGTCATCGTTATTGTAAGCAATTCATTTTATGATTTCCAAAGGCGATACTTATAGGTTCTTAATAAAGCGATATTCTTACCAAATCTAAGGGGTCTTTAACAAATTTATGACTAAGGTTTTAGCGATAGTTTTTAAAAATACGTGCTGATTATTTGTCCGATTATTAAATTAGCATATGTTCATTCCCCTTCTGAACAGTATTCATTGGTTTCTTACGATTGGAGAATGTATCTGTCGGATAGTTTTAAAAAATTTAGGACCAAAACTAACAAGATATTCGAACATGTAAGTTTTTAAGTAATGGTCTTATGTATAATAGTATAATAGAGTATATTATAAGCTACTTTAAAATTCTTACGAAAGAAATTCTTTTGATATTCACAAGAACTGACCTTCTATTTATTTGTCTGAAAATTATTGCTCTTGCCTAGCCAGTGTTTAGCGTTTGTGAGAAATTTGTATATGCAAATACATAATCCAGTAAATTTATTTATACCTAGAGGTAAGGGCGATAGTGAATCAATAATTAATACATAATTCTTTCAAATTGTACAATGCTATCTAATATCTAAAATACGTTTGACAAGATTAGGCACAAAAAACGTTAATTTATAGCTGTACTTAAAAAACGGCTGATAATATTTCTTAGGTTTAGAGAGAATACAAATCCCTACAATTGTCTGTACGGAACAATTTATTATTTGTAATGCAAATGTGTTGACAACCGGTTGTTACTTATATCTCAGTAAGAGTGTATTTATGTTAATAAATTCAACGAATTGGCGAATGGTGCTGTGCAAACGTAGCTATCAATGCCAGTTAACTTTTCGTTCTTTGCCATTTCGCTGTAGAGTATTGTGGAATGAAATGCTCGGACAACGTTCTTTTTCTTCATTACTGTCCACAAACTCCTCCGGATAAAGTAATTTGACTTGCACTGTCGATAAATACAGTATGATAAGCGCAATGTTAAATGTTAACGACTTTTTAAAGCTATAAGAAAAATTATGGGAGCTACAGACTTCTGCGGCTCATTCAAAAGTATTAGTTTCTCCAATCTTAATACCGTCAAATATTTTTAAAATGCCTACGTTTCGTTATGGAACAGTCTAAGAGTTTATTGGAAACAGAAGATCGATTCTGTCAATGTCCTGCAAATGCGGCGACGAAACATTCAAATTTTATAAACATTTGTTGAAGGGTTATTGTCTAGAAAACTAATGATTTAAAAAGCTAATTTTAGGTCACTCATTAGGATGATGAATATCAAATTTGTGACATTTAGTAACAATATTGCAGCAGGAGTAGTTAAACAAGCGTTTTTATGTTTGATATACTCTAATACTGTACATATTATGCTGATAAAAACCGTATAAGTGCAAATTTAATTGGAATTGGCTTCTTAATAGCCTCATAAAATCATTAGTGCTAGACATGAATATGTAAATGATGGCTTAGCCGCTTTTTGTCCACATAAAGTTAGTTATTAGTATCGTTAGTTCTAACCAAGCAATGTATCTAAAAATTCTAACTGATGCCTTACTTTTGTCAATTTATGTGAAACAAACAGAATAACTAGTTGATACAGTTTTTGGCTTTCGGTCTGTCTGGCCGTCGTCGAATGAGATATTTTCTTCTCAACGTTTCGTCGACACGCATGGACGACATCTTCTTCCAGATTTCTGAAGATATTGTCCACGCGAGTCGACGAAACGTTGAGAAGAAAATATCTCATTTGACGACGGCCAGACAGCCCGAAAGCCAAAAACTGTATCAACGATGGCCGCGAAAGCTTGAACAAAATAACTAGTTGTATGGGCGTCGTTTCAAATGAATGATGAAACGTTGATATCTGCTAAACATTTGATGAGGTGATGAGGATCAGTGCGCCATTGAAACAAAATGATTTGTGGTGTGGTGTCTTAAGCGAAAACGTTGAATTTCCCTCGTTATTTGATAACGTTAGAATCAGAACTTATTTGGAATCAAGATTCAAAAGTTCTATGGATGGATGCCCTGTGAAATTACGGATGAAACATTGGTATCTGCTAAATATTTGAAACCGGGCCAGAACCCAGAAAAGTAATGATTTAAAGACGAATATAAATGTGGACTGATGGGTACCGTTATCAATGGTATACAGTACCACATACATTTTAATAATGGCGAGATTCCATCGCTACCTGTAATCGGTATGAACGAATATTGACATTTAAACATGTGTTGGACACCTCAAAAAGTTAAATTAATCAACAACATCCTGGATATCGGAAATAGACGCTTTAAATTAGTTATGTCCTTTAATTAGACGTTTAAATTGAAAACTTATTGCAGAATATTATATCATCGAATGAGATAGCCCCATCGATTTGCTTTGTAAACCTATCTACGCTAGTACAATAGGAGTTAAACATGAAGATGAAATTTATAACATTTTTCCATAATAAATTGCAACTGAATTAGTTTAATAAAAATTTTGTTTTAGGTACACCTTTACATTTAATATTCTTCCATGGTGTTTATTTGAAACCATCAGGAAATTTAAATGTCAAGCACTTAAAATACCTACTACAAGTATTATTTATGAAGAAAACTATCTTGAATAGTGTTAGGCGCCGGTAAAAAAATGAAAATCATCGACTGTTACACATTTCCACTTTTTGTGAATAACAATCTAATAAGTACCTATACCTACTTGATAAGAAAAAACAAATTGAGTGATAAACAAAATATCCACATATCGACTTACAAAGATGACACCCAATAAGCGAATGATTTGCTTTTTTTCAACGGTTGTGGAGAGAAAAGATGGATAAAAATATTTTCTGTGAACGTATTGTAAGTAGGTACATATATATATATATATATATCTTCTTTTTTCTTCTGAACTGACAGGATCTCTAAAGTCAAGGTCGGCCATGGTATGCATGCCATAGAGTGTTTTTTAGTTAGTTTAAATTATGCTTTTAAAGGCGCATAACTGTTTGACAGGATGATAAGTAATCTCGTTGCTTAGGAAAATAGGAGTGTCGATGTTTATGTGAGTCTATAAATAACGACGTTTTCGGAAAGGAACCTCTTCGGATTGATAAAAAACTGACATGAAGAGTCACTGACGAAAAGCAACTTTTAATTAAAAAGATTTGGTGTGAAGAAAAATTTACTACAATTAGGCACCTACCCTTATTTTTGTTAAATTTGATGTAGGGTACTACATAATAATTTTTACACCTATTGTGCTTTAATATCAACAGGTAATGCGGTACCGACTTAATAAGGATGGTATTGTAAGCAAATCATAATTACCTACAGTATTAGGTATTGTAGTTGTGTGTTTTTTTTACAAGATTGAAACCGCAGGTAATACCTAATGCTTCATTAGGATCTAAAAGTTCTATTTAAAATAATAAACTATATATTTACTTAAAAAGGCATTTTTATGATGATTTTTTTAGAATTATAACTAATTATTAATTGGTTTTGATCTTCACGTATAAAATTTTTTGTGACAGCAAACCGTCGGAAAAACTTAACCTAAGCTATACCTACACAAGATAATTGATATGAAACTTTTGCTTAGTTCTAACATTGTATTATCATTATATATGTACCTCTGTTATGAAATCGTTTAATGAAATTCTTGACTGATTAATTGTAAGTGTTAAAATTAAAATAAACATCTTTTATAAAGATAAAGTGGCACCTGAAGTGTACTTAGGCACAAAACGTTTCGCATTTGATTACGTTTGGTTGTAGGTTTGTAGGTTTATAGGTATCTACGTAAGTAAGCATTTTAGCGAAGTATGTAGGTACCCACTACAATGTGAAACTACAATGTGGAAATAATAATTAGGTACGTACTAGTTCGTTGAAGAATGTTTTACACACAAAAATTCCACATCATCAAGTAGTAAATTCCACTGGAATCCAAGGAAAAGGCAACAGAAAAAACAAATCGTTAAGAAGGCCGAGCCGGTCGTGACGTCATAGTTGCGGGTACGCCCCCGAACGAAATGGGCGGGGGACGTATAAAATTTACGACGTGCTATTTAAGAGCTATCTGGTGGCTGCATAACGAAGCGTGCGGAGGCCATTACGATTCCCCCATTGGCCGAAATTAGAATGCGGATATACGTTAAGCGTTACGTCATTGATTGCGACTATCAACACGAGTAAGACGGAAGATTTGAGGCACGTGGAAGATGCAGTCAGAAATTATCGATTGGCAAGTTGGTAAAAGCTAATAAAGAAATACGTTAATGTTGCCCTCTTTGTTTAGCGATTGTAGATAGAATACCGAGATCGAGCTAGCGATGTGATTTTGGTTTTTATCGTTTTATGCGACATTTCGCGGTCTATTCAAGTTTATCCTGTCAGGAAAACAAACTCACAATTGTAAAGCATGTGATACTTATGAAGGTACCTACCATCTATTTACGGTGTTTGAACCAATACAATCTTCTTGTCTATAGACAATAATTATCAGTTACACGTTTTTGTTTGGGAAATGCTGATTTAGAATCATGACAAGCTTATTTATTCTACAGTTATAATTACATATTATTATTTTGCATTATCTTCCAAGTAAATGATCTACAATTTAACAATCTTGCTTGAATTCACTACCACCAACCGGTTGAAGTTTCGAAAATCCTTTTGATTGAGAATTCCATCAATGCCATCATCTGCGATATAAAACGTACATGATTAATTCAAGTAGGAAAGAACCTACCATGTAGATATACGAATAGCGATATATAAGTGCTACAGCTTTGTTGATGAACTATCGTAATCAAATAATGCAAACAGGAACCTTAAAACATTAACCTAAAACCTCATGCTTGACGCACATTTTTGGCATGCTAAGACATTCAAAAACGCAATGGGTTTCGTCATTACTCTTTAAATTTGGTACTGTTCCTAGTGAAGGGTGCGAATGTGGTAAATGAATTTGAGACTGTTTGTCAACTTTAACTGCGTGTTTAAATCATTTACCGACCCCTTAAGTTGGGTGTATCAATAACATCGTCATTTTGTACAAATCGGTGTACACCAAACCAACCTTGCCAATTATGGTAAGATTTGGTTTCAGAGCGAAGGATGTAACAGCAGAATGCAGGTACCTTTGGTGGGTTACTTTAATAAGTAAAGATGCCGTTTTGGTCTTCATTTATTATGTAAATTGTTGAATGTTTCTTTAAACACTAATGTTCAACACTCTATCTCCACTTACTTTTGGAAACATTTAATGGAAGTACCTACACCGAAGAATTTTTGATGTTCTACTCTGAATCTATTTGTAAATAATCTCAAAAAGAATATGTAATGTAGAAAATTAATAACGGAATTCTTTTGAAATGGAATCCAATGGATATTGGATCACTGAATCAAAATACCAATCTAGATCTAAAAAAAAAAAAAAATGGAAGCAAGCTAACTAATTGATTACATTTAAAGGAAGAACGAAAGAGAAGGTGATGAAATAATAGGCTAAAGCTTTCTATGTAAAGATTAAATGAAAAAATTAAATAAGTTAAGTGCCTACTTATCTTTATATTATAATATAATCTTCTTCTTCTGAACGGTGGCGAATAAGGGGTTTGCAAGGTAATTCTGTGGAGATATCTTTTCCCATTGTACAGATTTATGGAATTACATGCCTGTTAAACGTCCTATTACAGTATGGGACTATACCTTAGCCCTACTTTCGATATTCAGGGTGTTGTAGTTTAATGGGAATTTTTAATTAAAATTATCAATGTCTGCATGTGTTAAGCGAGTTGAAATGCCAATATTTGGTCATCATAGTACCTGTGCTTAAACACACGCCGACGGAATTATAGGGTTACGGTATGGAGGAAAGTCATGGTCTGTTTAGGTGCTGCAACAGTACCCACCCGTCCAAACGTAGATGGGTTACACCAGTAAGTATATATAATTCAATTAGTTGGTCAATTGCCTTTGAGGTTGAATGTAATCTACCTTTTGTTAATTCCGGTAGTATTATCCTGTTTATTCGGTCGTTAAACGTGCTCTTTAGCGTGGCGTTAGCTAATTCTATTAAGCCGAACGAGAAAAAATGAGTTACGACAGTATAATTTCGGTAATAAAACTTTATGACCGCATGATAAGTGCAATAGCAGACGCATAGCCGCAACATAGCGCACGGACGGACGTCGCGTCGCTTCCCGAGCGCGTTTCACCACAGCCACCCATATATACGAGATAAGAGAAGGCATCTGGCGGTAAACGGTCGTTATCAAGGCGGCGGTGGCGTTGATGACGACGACAACGACGGCGGTGTCGAATGCTAGCAATAATTTTGAGTGGCCCATAAAACACGGATTGTTTTCTTGACCTGTTCGTCCGAAAAGAAAACATCGTAAAGCTTGAGGTAGGTAGTGGATTGGTGGCAGTAAGTAGGCAGTAGTAGTTGCAATAAAACGGGTCGTTAAAGTTGACTTTTACTGCACTTAAAAAATACGATCCGCGCGTACACATCTAGGCGGCGTTGGAGGCGGTGGCGTCATGGCACGTGCCGTACTCAGATAACGTAATAACGGCAACAATAATAAAGATCAAATTAAGCTGATCATTAAAATAATTTTAAAGGCTGATAAACGCCAAGTTTTAGTGCTTTATGCGTCCATGAAGTTGTCCAAGCACCTGAATCTTCTTCATCTCTCTCTTGCTTGTCCTCTTTTATTCGTTATAAGGTCAATCAATCACTCCTTTTATTACTTTTATGGTTTCTTAGTAATTTCTTAGCGAAGTTGCTCGTCAAATGGCGATCTCTATCGGTGAAAGGCAGCAATAAAGTGGCAAGTTTTAAGTGGAACGTGAACGTAACTTTACAGATGCCGCCCGACGAGTAGCCGTCTCGCGGTGCGCTTTCAGGTGCAGCTTTCTACTGGAAGATGGCTCTAAAAGTACTGATTGGTGCTTATAAGCTATGTTTATATAAATTTGGCAAGTATTTCATTTTAGGTTGTTTAACACATGCAAAAAACTTAAAATACGTGAGACACGTCGATAAAACATTTTTAAATATTAAAATGCCACGTATCCTTTAATTTTCGACTATAGTTCTCGATTTCAAACGTAATGGATTTTCCTGCGAGAGGCTATTGCGTAATCAGCTTAATTTAATAACATTGACCTACAACTATATGTAACCGGCATTTCTTCTTGAATTGCATGAAAATATTAGCGCACAGGTAATTATTTTTAAAGTTGGGGCAGGTACCTACATCAAAACGAAAACTAGTCTTTGTCATTCTTATACCCGCTTGTTCGTTTTTGTCTGAAAAGTTTTGAAGTAAGAATATTGAAATATGATATAGTAATAAAACATATTGACCATTCTCTCCTATATTTTCGAATAATTCTCAATCAAAGATATTGATAGAAGAATTTTAAAGGTTGTAGGTACCCGATTTCCGTTTATATTCATGAGGCGAACAAGTTCAAATGATATCTATGTACCTATTAGGTATATATGAGTTTTTTTCTAATACTATCAAAAGTAAAATTATTTGCGAAAAGAACAGGATCTTTACAAATTTACTTAAACTTTAACCAGAAAACTATGGCAAAGATTTTATGGCTCATAGTCCTTCAAGGAATCTTATTACTTTAAAAGACTATTAATGGTTCATTCTTGATGAAACATTATAGAATAGCTATGTAAAAACAAGAAAATACACAAAATGTTTCAACGATTTTATTAATCAAAAGCTCGATAATTGTTTCGACCAGTCGGTCTTTATCAAGAGTATTCCAGTTACTGAGTGAGTGAGTAACTACAATACTCTTAATAAAGACCGACTAGTCGAAACAATTGTCGAGCTTTTGACTAATATAATCGTTGAAACATTTTGTGTATTTTCTTGTTTTTACATAGCTTTTTTTTATTATCATTTTCTGTAACTCATGGTATTTGGAAGATCCTCTCTGTGCGCCTCAAATTTTTGACTAGCTTTATGATGTAATTTATCATTTTCTAATATTATATACACTCTTTCTGTTGATTAATCAAAATACAATTAATTACAATTACTTTACACTAGTTATTAAAAGAATAAGTCATACCTACGTTTCACATTCTTTTAATCCGATCGTGGGTTATCCATTCAAAAGATTTTATTTAATGGAACTCACTACAAACTGCACAACTTTTAGAACGATTCACTTCACTCTTTTGCACTATTCACTGACGTAATTAAATAAATAATTAATTAGACGTCCGATTCAACTTTAACATTTTTTTTGCGTTGTTAACCGTTACTGTATTATAACGTTTAGTTTGAAAAACCGATTGGGACTGTTTGGAAATCAGGTGGAACAAAATCTTCAAATCTTTCGAAGATTGCTGCAATAAAGTTTCAGCTTTCTAAAATTGTTCAAGCCTTTCTTAAAAATCCTGTAGCTTTCGTTTTTATTGTGGGGCAATTAAGTCTCGCTTTGTAAAGGGTTTGTATTGTATCTTTCGTGTACCTACCTAGATACCAACTTTCTAAAAAGGGTGTCTTTTTAGAAGCAAGGGAAGTGAAAGCTGGTAAAGAAACGGTTTAAAAGTAGATACTAGTTCTTTTTTATCCTATTCCTTTTAAACGCGATTGTTGGTGCTTTTGTTTTCTTTTACAACTAGTTTTGAATTATTTACTCACGGGTAGGTACATGGTGCGTCCTGCATTTTTTTTTCTACTATGTAGTTAAAATAAGATCATGATAATTATTAAAAATTAAGCAATAGTATAGTGGTAAGTAGTTATCTACTTTTTAATTTTTACATATGTATTGTATAACTATTCGTTAATTTGTCATTTTTTTCTTACTTAATCAAAATATTATGAACCAATGAACCCTTTTTATTAATTTTATTATTAAAAATTTATTTAAATATCGTGTAACACCAAGAGAATAGATAAATTAATGGGTAATAAGTAGAGCATGTGATATTTGTTTTGGATTTGGGATTTTTTCCATATCATTGCTAATTTTTGTTGAATGGAATGTTATTACCAGCAATGATAATTTCGACATGTGCCAGTCGGAAATTCAACAAATATCTAGTAAAAACATAAAATAAAAATTCCCTTCTTTTTTCTCTTATTCTTCTGTATAACTCGAAAAATGATCACTTTAAAGGAATGTCGAAATGAGGAAAAACAAGGTTTTTACGATCTATTGTCAAGTTCTTGCATTGTACTTTTTGATATAATTAAATAACCAAATTTCAACTAAATTAATACAACAGTTTTTAAAACTAATGTCGTATATCTACATAAATTTCAGAACTGAATGGAGTTGGCTATAAGACTCAGATATTTGAAATTTTTTTTAATCGTGAAAGCAGAATCCAATTTAAAAAAATAAAATACGTTAATTACGAGTTTGCTAGGGAGCTTTTTAAATTATCTCTATTTTATATAGTTTATAAACAAATAGAATAACTTTGCTAATTACAAAAAAGTGGACATGAAACAGATTGTAAAAATTTTGTTTTTCCACCATTATTTGACTATGATTGCAATTTTTTGCAATAATAGTATTGTGTTTTTTACTTTCAAACCGACTATACTTTGTGTACAAATTAATTTTGAAACATTTTTCTCGTTTCAACTTTATTAGAATATTATTACTTAGAAAGTAATAATTTTTCCAGTTATACAGGATGATAGGAGAAAACTAAGATTTTTAATTTTGTTTTTTCTAAATTTGTTCAATAATACATTTAACACGCCATTTTCGGATGGCACATATCGAAATTAGTGTTCCTGGTAACATTCCAGAGAGAGCTATTTCAATAAAAATTAGCGATGATATGGAAAGGATATTAAAAAAAATCAATATGTAACTTTGTGGTTGATATTGACCAAATGTTTTAACCACAATTATTTAAAACCATGAACGAACTACATCTTTTTTGTTTCTATGGAAAATCAAATTAGATTGCAAGACCGGTACCAACAATTGAGTGTGCAAAGTTATAGCCTTTCTTAACTTTTGGTAATATAGATCATAATTTAATTATATTGTTGAATTACTTATTTCTAATAACCTGTTTTTGTTTCAGTTTAGTCTGGCACACCTTGAAGAGGGTGAGTACTTCTTTAATTTTTGGAAAAGTAGAATTTAATTAGGTATAGGTAGAACTGAGACACCTTTTTGTAAATATTCGCGTTATAAATATTAATGAAACACTCTTAGTCCCCCTCCCTCCAAATAATTGTTTCAATAAATAGTAACATAATGAAATTATAAATAAAATTAAAAAAAAGCTGCGAACCTCACATGTTAGTAGGGGCAAATCTTCGTTCTTGCTTGTTTTGTTGTTGGAATCTTCTGTGTTCTTAATATTTTGCTGTATTTTATTTGTATACATTGAACGAATAATAAATATACGTATACAGGCAATCATAGCATCAATTTGTTAATATAAGTTAAATTTTGTAACAACGTGCTCAACCCCATGGAAGCTTCAGGGCGAGTGCTAGCATATGTACCGGTACTACAACATAGGTGGTCTCGTTTTGCAAACAACGCATGCACAAATTTATTGATTTACCCCCTCATGGTACTATGAAGTTCATTGCACTTCATGATCTAGGTATGACGGTGGTACGGCAAACATATAATGCATGTAAAATCTTGAGGTTTGGGGGTTCATTGTTAAAAGTAGTTTTTCTTTCTCGAAAGATAACAATTAATAAATTGTACGAGACAAATTTGCAAAATTTGATTTAGTGAAGTTGTTAAAAATTAGCAATGAACCAAAATAGATGCTAAATATTAAAAATCAAGTGAAAAATAAAAAGTTTTAGCATGTTTTGAAACCATCAAAAATTACATACTCTTAAAAATTCTAAAAAGAAATACTTTACAATTGATTTTTAATATTAAGTGTCTATTTTGTTTTATGACTAATCTTTAACAGCTTAAGTATTATAACTCAAACTTTGCAGATATTTTTGGTATTAATTCGTTATTTAATATTTATTTATTTATTTATTTCTGCCATTACAATTAGCTGACTAACTTATATAAGTACCAATTAATAATAATTCCTTAAAATACTATTGGGAAAATTAATCATTATTTGAACTAAAATTCTAATATATACATTATTAGTAGGTAGAACAGTATTTATTGAAAATGGTATGTGATCACACACTTTAACGGGTACTTTTTTAAAAATAAATTGTTATTATTAAGTAAAACTAATTGGTTAAATAATAATACAGCCTAAGTATTTTCTACAAATTACCATTATTAGTAGGTACTCTCTGCTAATCGACTTAATATAAGGAAAATCTCAATTCGATGCGTAAATATTTGAATGTAGGTATCTATTGTTAATAAGTTCAATTTAAGTTTTATATTTCTTATGGAAACAGATTATGTTTTAAAATAAGAAAGTGAAGAAAACGTTTCGGATAACCAACGAAGAGTTGTTGATAAAAATATTTTTGAAAATCCTGAATTAAATTTGTTTTTTTTACTTGTTTTGCTTGTCAAGCTGTGAAATTTTCTATAGCACTTAAATTTTAAAATCTTATGAGTAATTGTTTTTTAATTTTAATGCTATTTCATATGTAACTTGAAAACTACAGAAAAAATGATTCTGCGCTTGGAAGACTTACTTTAATTGCTGGGCATATGTCAATAGCACGTCGTGGTCATTTTATTTAGATACCGAAGAAATCATCGTCTTCAAGGAGGGTTGGTCTATCTTAAAATATGCTACGAAGTAGTATGGGTAATAATATTTATCTATAAACGATACACGGACAATTTAATTTCTATTGAAATTATTAAAAAGAGGGTAAGCCTAGTAAAAGGGTAAGAATGAAACAAACTACTAACAGTTATGTTTACTGAAGTTTATTAAGTAATTGTAAGTCTTAGGGGTTGGTATTTCATTAAAATAAGTTCAAAAGAAGGGAGTTATTACCATCGATTTCATCTTCAAAATTATTCCTAGTTTTTTATATCTATTTATTTCTAAATATTCTAACAGGGTTACTTTTTGACCTTTATTACTAATATATAAAATTTCTATAGGTATTATAATTAAAACAATGTTCTTCTTCTGTAATATAGTTTTAATAAGTTGAATCACTTGATGAAGGACATTGTTTTAATAATAATATTGAAATTTTACATATTAGTATGTAATTAGCTTGTTTGACTTATATTTTCTTTATTTTCTTGATATTTAAACAATTGATATTAATTTACTTCATTTTTAAAACATACCTAATAATATTATGTCTGTTTTTAAGAAGATTTAAAAAGAATTATAATCTTACACGAATCTCACGGTAATTCTATTCAAACAATTTGAAAAATTTTAGTAAATTCCTATCACTGAATTCAAACTTATTTATAATGCAGCAGGTACGTATAAAATTTATAAAAACTATCTAATAATAAATGTAGTAACCATGTGAATGTTTTTACACATTGTCGCTGAAGACAAGAAATACATTAATTTGTTTTTTTTTAACTAAAACAAAACTTCTAGTTGCTTGATATTATGCTTGGTCAACTTTTGCAAAGGTGTTGTAGTTTTCATGTTACAATTAGTCTTTTAGAGTGGGTCACATTTTTGATAAGACTAAGTTCAGGATACTAAGGCTATTATTATTTTACTCTTCACCTAATTCTTAAATATTTATGTCTTCCTTGTTTTAATTTTATTTTGTCATCCGGGATAGTTATTAAAATTCCTCGTCGGCAACATAAAATAATAGCCCATTTATTTGTGTCTGTTGATAATCTTTTCCATCGTGTGACAACAGAATTTACGAAAGAACGTAATGAGATTTCTAATAACGATTCGGACCGATACTGGCGGTAGAATAGCGAGAAGCGGCTTTTTCCATTCTGCGGTTTCCATCATGTATCTTCGGTCGGGTCTAATTAAAAATGTCCCATCTTTCTTGGAAATCTGCATCCCATTATTAAATAAATGGTACAACAAGTTGTTTAAACGGCTCCGTCGGCGTTTGTAAGTCAATTCTAAAAATTAAGTGTTTTTAAGAAATATAAAAAAGATTACTAAATATAAATTTTATGGATAGACAGATCATAAAAAGTATAAATGATTATTAATTGGAAGTTCTACAAATATTTTTAGGGAAGTATAGGTATATAAATTAAATAAATTAATTCCGATTAGAGGAATAAGGAAACTTAGTAAGTTGGTAGATATAAAATAAAAGATCTTCGAAGCGCTGGGGTCGCAGATAAACTTTTGTTATCGTTCCGTGTTGCTCCGCACCCGTCACTAATGATTCTCCCGCAGGTGCGAAGTTTGCGCAGTTATTCGGTTTTGTGAGTGCAAAAAGTTTTAAACCTATTGAATTTCAACAACAATTGATCGAAGTTTATGAAGAGATCTGCAAGTATTTCTAATAGTTCGGAAACATTGAAATATTGGAATGTGTGCGCGAATCCTTACAGAAGATTAGAGTTGCAACAGACCTCTGCTTCTGCTTCCACAACTGCGGAAGTTCCGCACATTTATTCACATCGTTTTGTGCATTTGGTTTCACATATATATTTATATCGGAGGCTTATCGAAACTTTCTAGAAATGGCGAGATTGAGATTCCAAAATTTTACAAGAAAGTTTCGCAATAAATGAATTAAAGTAGGAGATTTGGAGAACACATCTTAAATTATCAGAACAAATCAGAACAAAAGAAGATGATTGAATACCTTCTAGCTCTAAAATATCCAATCATATAATTCACATCTCACTTAAAAACGCCATTACAAATATTAGAACCCATGTCAACCATGAACGAAGATCAGCAAGACCCGACTAAGGCTTACTATAGCGACAAAGTTCGTTTGGGGTTACGATCTGGTGTACCAAATGGATAAAAGACTACCTTTAGAAGATGACCTCCTATTGTTGTAGAAATCAAATTTACAGAAGTACCATTGTGTCTTAAAATTAGTGTGGCAGTATTTTTAGTCAAATTTAGGAAAGATGCGGTTGGAAAGTTGTAAAACATGTTAATAATGATAGAAATCAAACAAACATTGTTGTAAGTTAACAGAATTTTTGTAGTTTTTGTGTAGTTTTTGAAGTTTTTCTGTTGTTGAGGTTTTATTATTAATTGGAATTTTGCCTAAATTTGTTTTATTAGAACATATACTATTGATGCCTAATTTATTAAACTTTTTGCAAATTGTTCTACTTATACTTAATGATTTATAAAAGTCCAGTTTATGCATTCTTTATCGAAACTTTTTCCATAATATAACCATTGTATAAATAAAAGTAAAAGATTAAACCTGTTAGAGAAATTAGAAATTCATAATAAAAATATTACAAATGAACAATGTGAAAAGTCTTATATTTTTAGCTCGGTTTCAATTCACTTACTTAAATATGTATATATAGTGACGTTTCTTTAGATTCATTAGATTCTTTAGATTAAGTTAGTTTCTACTCAACTCTGGCCTGATAAGCCGAAACAGTGTATGAGAAGTCTTATTAAAATTTTGTAAAACCTTACAAAAGTGGCAGTATTTGCCAGCTTCCTCTAATACTGTAACTAGTGAATTATGCGGTCTCATATATGAGAAACATCACAACGGGATGTATACGACGAAAAAGCGGTTAAAGTACTGTTAAGTCATGAAAATTGAGTTAATAGAAAAAATAATGATTGTTAATACGAGTACCAACAGCACCTCGTTGACTCTTCATACGAATTTCTTCTGCGTCATGCTGAAGAAAAGGGTGACATTTTGGAATCTTAGAAGTTCCACTTTACACCCAAGACCAATCCGCGAAAATTCAAAGAAACACGGTAACTGTATAGCGTGTCAGGACAGAAAGTCAGTTTCAGAAGAAAGAAACTGTTATTAAAAAGAAAAACAGCGGTGAAGTCTGTATGTTACTGACGTCTTTTGTTTTTATGTTATGAAAGTAAATTCAATTGTTAGTAGAATTAAAATTCAGGCTGATGAGTCGTGTTTGGCAACTCAAGCTGAACGCCTTTTTGTTCTTATAATAATTAGTTTTATTTTGAAGCCAATTTTTAAATTTGTACTCGGATTATATAGGTAATAAGAAGATTCAGTTTAATCAGGTCTTGAAAAAAACAATAAACAAGACAATCAAATGATATAAAATAATAAATGAAATATTAATCACTTGTAGTTTATAATTTAGGCAAATATCCTCAAAACGCTAAAAACAATCAATTTTTGTATTTTTTAGTTTTTGTTAAGGATGCTGCTTGCTTGGGATATTGTTTAGAAATGGTTATATTAAAAATGTATAGATCTCCTGCTTGGTGTAAGTGTGAGATAACTTTCTACGTCTTCAAATAACTATCCAATTGAGAACTAATAATGATAATATAAATATTTATGTATTCATACAAACTATTAAACCACCCTTAAGCTATTTGTTTGAGGAATAAATAGAGACAGCGGATAGAACGCTATCTCTAGATATTTGTTACAAATTTGTAGGATTCGGAAGTGTTTACCAAGGTCCTTTTCTAATAAGGATATCGACTTGTTAAACTGAACCCACGGCGTAGCCAACTATGGAGTAGGCACGTAATCAGATTGAACAAAAATAAAAATATGCTCTGGTTAGCGTTCTGTCGAAACTGTAAGACATGTAACTAACAGCATATCTTTATTTTAATCATTTGAGGTTTATCAAAGTCAAGGAAACTAATTTATTAGCCAATAATTCTTAATAGAAATAGTTAGAATGCCGCAGACCATAATACGGGGTGCACTGAAGAAGCTAACAGCTATTAAGAATGGCGAAATATTTGCAGTTAAGCAAAGGATACGAAACAAAACAAAATGCTCAACTTGTTTTTGTAAAAAATTATATTTTCTATTTCTTTGCTGTGGGAAATTCGTACTGTATTACAAGATTCTATGTCAACTGGAAGGAATCTGGGACAATTGCGGACCTGTATATATGCGAACCTGGCAATAAGTGGGACATTTGTGAACCTTACCCTAATTAACGTATTTATTTGCAAGTGCGGTTCAGGTAGAAACATCTTTGATGAGACATTTACGGACCTTTTACTTATTATTATATACAGAATTACGTAATACAGAATTACGTAATTTGTGTTATTGTACATACAATAAGATATACACTGTTAGAAAAATTAGTTAGTAGAAAAGCTCCATCCCCATATAAACAATTTAATAGCACAACTAACCTAACTTAACCTTACTAAAGGGGACCGTAAATATCTCACCACAGATGGTTCTACCTGAACCGTACTTGCAAATAAATACGATAATTAGGGTGAGGTCCGCAGTTGTCCCGACACCACTGGAAGTACCCCATACAGATTGTGGCGACGATAGATATATTAACAACACAATATACAATGATCGATTCTCTAATTGTAGGAGCTTCGTTTCATCATTTCGAAATACGTAACCTCAAAAGTGTATAGAAATTGTGTGAAAAGTAACAAAGGCCTACGTTAAAATCGATTTTTTTAATTTCTCATTGTTGGATCTTTCTTATATCCTTTTCTTTCTAAAAAATATTAACCACAAAAATATGCCTACTTTAAAATTGAAGCGGTAGGGCCCAGGGTTGTGTGGGTTAAAATGTAAAAGCATGGATGCCTTTAGGCCACTATTTTACTGTCCGACAAAAGACAGGGCTAGGCCATTATGCGAACTGGAGCAGTACCTTTTCGCAGCTGGGCCGGCCGCATCTTTGGCCACTTGTAAATTCGCCGGAATATAAAAGTATTCACCGTCAAATTTCCTCTCTACTAATTTCAATAGATGTGGCGGTTGGTATATTATGAAACATTTTAAAAAATATGAAGGAAATAAAAATTGCTTTTAAATGTTTCACATTTGCTTTATTATAGCTGACAACTGAATATATTAGAACAACTGGAAATCAAAAGATCTTTTAAACATAAACTACCCATAAATAACGATCAAACAGATTTCAAGAACAACCCTATAATTGACCAATATATAGGGATTTCCAATCGACCGATGACGTCAATTGACTAGTATTTAGGGACATCTTGTAAACAGGTACAGTTTGTAACTAATTACTCTTGATAAAGACCTAATAAGTCGAACAGCTGTAGAGTGCTATAATAAAGCAAATGTGAAACATTTAAAAGCAATTTTTATTTCCTTCATATTTCCTCTCTACGTCTTCGTTTTTCTATAATCCCGATGAAGGATTTTGATAAAAACTGTTTCATTATGTTTATAATTTAAACCAACAATCACATTTTCGCATGGTAATATATAGGTAGATAATCATGCTATCATGGAAACTGGGGTTTAAAATCATTAATATAAAAATGTAATTCGATGATATCAGTTAAACCGTTTTGTGTAAGTAAGTATGACAGTACATTGGTAGTTTTATTACAAATTCCTGTCAAAACTGCATATTAGAAGATGACATTATCGAAGAAATAGACTCTACACAATGCGGTCTATTAAGAAGATGATTGAAAAAAATCGCTTTTGAAGAAGCTGATGTTCTTTTCTTTCGTGGTCCGTTGCCAAATTCTAAAACGGAACAATTCATGCGCTATTTAAATGTAGATGCTTAAGGCAACAAAAATATCCCAATTGAAAAATGTTTTTTTTTTTCTGTAACTAGTCAGACACGGCCACGCGATTTCGTTCGGCGGAGGGTCAGTTCTTTTGTGAATGCCAATAGCTCAGTTCAGTTAAACTTCGCGATCTTTGCGATATTATTTTTATCAGTAGAGAGAAACTCACTTGATCGATCGATCTAATCTACTTGGGCAATAATGAGTTAATTCCTATTTTCGTCCTTATGACGATTTCAGAATTTTTAAATTGATCAAATTAAAGCGGGGGCGGGGGCCATTACACCCCTTGCTCCTCCCTGTATCCGCGCCTGCTCTTAAACCCTTTTTTAGCCAGGTATTTTAAACCGAATTTGAAGCATACAGATACTACGCACTTGATAAGAATTTCCAACTAAAAATATGACGATCAACTGATACCTAAAGGTATGTACTTACAGAAGCGCACCATGAAACCGGCGGTATTGTAACGAACGTGTGTGCGGTGGGCCGATTAGTGTTGACGCGCTTCGAATGCGGCACATTTGATGTCGAGACCGATCGATGCCGGACAATAGACGCTCGAGAATATTCTGTTGAAATAACAAGTCGCTTTCTTGTAAAGCGGTCGAAATATTTTCGCGTGTTTTCTAGTAATTTCTTTCGGTAAATATATACCCTCCTCTCCGGATCAGCGGGACAGATGATTTCCGGACACGTAATATAAATATTCAACGACGAGATACAAAGTAATATAAATAAAGTGCATTATTCTTTGTCAGATAAATAAGTAGTTTAAGTTTGTTAGTAGTGTTTAAGTGATTAAATAAATAGTTGTAAATAAATAAGTCAACTAGAAAATCGTTACAAAATCAAGCATTCGTTCGAAATATGATATTACTAATTTTGGAATGATGCATAAAATTCTGTCCCTTCAGTTTAAGTACCCTAAGGTAATACGTGGTAGAGACATGTTCTTGGTCGGTTTTTCGACTTTTTAATCGGTTGAGTTAACCACTGGCCGTACCTCGCAACAGGGGATTCCTTCGTTCGCGATAATGGAAACTCACGATCAGCTCCGATGTAGCCGTCGCGGCGCTGCAGCTTCCAACACGAAATAAGAAGAATGCGTGCCGTGGGGGGACTCCCCCGATTATAAAGCATTCGCGGCCGCCGCCCGCTCGCGCGCCCATTGGTTGCTCCCGTTCGTCGTCCTGGCAACGAGGAGGAACGCAGCGAGGAATCCTTCGGCTGCGACGTGCTGATTCATGGCCACCTTGAGATACGTTTTAATGTTGACTTTATTCAAATTAATGGCGCGAGAGCGAGCTCACGGAGCGCGTATTCTATCGACGCGTCGGCGGCGGTCCAGCATGCCGTGGAGCGTAGTTAGTCAGGCTCAGGACGAATAGCAGCACGCAGAAACGAAAAAAAAAAAACACAGGCGATTAATTTCATTCTCAAGATAAATACAATTCAATTCGATTTAAAAAGAAATATTTTTCGATTTATCGGTGCTTCACAGAGTAGGTACTAATAATCTCCTATTAGCATAGGAAAATGCGTTTATTATTTAGATTTTTTAAGACTATTTGAGCAGCTCAAACTGTCACGGTTAGTGTAGTATTTGAAGGTGATGCAGTAGATAGTGTATAATGTTTGTTAATATTTACTTATAAAAATGTCAACGTACTTTAATGAAACTAAAAACAAAAGCAAAAGGAATTGACGAGTCTCCTAACGAGGCCATCAAATTTTATTCATTAAATGCAATTAAGGAAACTACCCGAATCTTCAACAGGATTCTCTAAACAAACATCTTTATATAATTTTAACACACTCCCAAAAAAAAAAAATGGAAAGATCCACTACAAGCTCCTGAAAACTATCAGCCTAACGGATTGCTTTCACATTTATGATAACATAATACTTAATAAAATAGAAGAAGATTTGGATTTTTGAAATGGGTCGGAACGCTCCAATAAGCTTCAAAAATGATTGAGAACTCATACGATGAATCTTGGAAGGAAGATATAATTTACTAGAAGCGAAGAGCTTACATGAACCCTGAACTTGTCTGCATTATCAAAACCATGACGGATAAGTGGTACTTTCATATTTGATCAGCAGAAGCAATATTATCAGGAAGAATGCCAACGGACAAAGACCCCTCATCCAGAAAAAATTACTTTCAGCTTTCAAATATTTCAAAATTAATTTTTGCATGATGAATTACTGTTAATATAGCCTTAATAAGTGTTATTCAAACCGGTAAAAGTGTTTTCATCTGAAAATAAGAAAATACCTGGGAGCATTTATCCCAAATTTATTCTGCTTGAATTGCTTTTGAATAATAAATAATTCAACGTTACAGGTGGATAAGTGGATTACGAATGATCACCATAATATTGATTCCTATTGTACCTTGCACGGATCTTCACAAATCCTCTTGAATAGATGTACCAAACCATTATATTTTTCTTTATTAAATTAATAAGAACAATATTAAGTTCTTGGTCAAGTAATTTATCGAAGCTACCAGACGTGGGATCGCGATTTCGATCTCATTAGATCTCATCAGCACGCCATAGGCAGATTCGATAAATTACTGACCAAATCATTGGAGCTCGGTGTAAAGCGGATTGAGATCGAAATCGCGATCCCACGTCTGGTAGCTTCGATAAATTACTTGACCAAGAACTTAATATTGTTCTTATTAATTTTGCTTTACGTGTCTGTCACGTATGTAAGCTAGGCCGCCGATTCAGTTTGACAAGATGATACCCTAATAAGGCCTTGTCTAACATTATGAAATACGGCAATAGCAGCAAAAGTAGGTAGATGGCGACGTACTGCCATATCGACGTTCGTTATTAAATATTAACATACCCACCTAATACTTTATTTTCGACAAAAAAAATCATCTATAAGTACGACCATGGTGCAGTCTGTAGGATTTACTTTTCTTCTATTTCATTTCGTAACTTTGTCTTGTATTTGTTGAAAAGTATGACGAAATTTCCTTTTCTTAAAACGCGCTGTCATCGAATAAATTTATCGCTGGTTTCCGAGGGAAAGGCGTATAAATTTCTTGCAAGTCCGAGACAGAGACGCCCGAAACTTGCGTGAAGCTTATCAAAAAATCGTTATTTTGTGGTGATGCTGTCACATTCGCCTTTTTGATTCCTTGACCTGGCTGTAGAACGTCACGCACATGTACCCTTAAAAACAGGGAAAATACTTATTAGATATCACACCCATACACATTTTAATATTTATGAGAACAGAATAGTAAATGTAACATGTAGAATATTCCATACTGAATAGTTTAGTTTTCAGGAAAAAAAAATCGTTATAATACCTATACAATAGTACTTTAACCCTATTAATCCATATTTTTATTATTATTTCTTCAATTCCCTATTGTGTTTAATACATGTAGGTACCAGGACCAAACTTATTTGTTCATTTGTCCACCAGTCTCAGCCGGTTTTCTCAAAAAATCTCGATGCTTGTTTCGAAAAACAGATTTCTGGTTAATGTCGAGATTATAAGAACATAGGCTTTCACGGTCGAAATTCATAATAGAATGCAGATTAGACATAAACGGCTATGGTCTAAATACTGTTACGTTCGAACGCTTCGCGATTGCGGCTGACATCTTCAGTAGTATTGCGGTGACAACGTGGTCAAAGGTTTTACCTTGAAGTTTTGATAACAGTTGCAACTGCCACTGACAATTGCCGACGAATCGCCTGGACGTAATCGTTTATTTAGACCACGGCCCTTTAGCCCTAATCTGAATTCTATTAATATCAAGATGACTTAGATTTAAAAAAGTTGACAAGTTTTTTAAAAGGGTCAGTTTTTCATTACTGATCATTTGAACAAAAATCTAACTAGAAGTTTGAAAAATTGTCTAATGTATAATATAACCTTTGTCACCTAAAATCTGCTCCAAAATTATTCATGTATTTTAGCTTAGTAGCAATTTCATTTCCTTATTAAAATTGGCAAACATTTCAACTGTGATCATCCTTGTTCGAGAATCATGTCACATCGCTTTGATTTTCATAACTATATAGCTTAAAATTGACAAAAATAAAAATATTCAAAAAAGAAGGAATTAAAATCCTTATTCGTCTAAATATTAAGATCAAAGATCTCACATTTGGAACGCGTCCTATCAAGTAGGCATAACGAACCGAAAGCCATATCCCACGACCGGTTTCGACCTATCGGGTCTCATCAGGTGGGTGCCTGCAGAAAGGCCTTTACAGGCTATATTATAAATATAAATATAAATATGGAATCAACAGAAACAACTACTCCGAGGGCTAATACCCCTACAGTGTAATTCAATGCCGGTAGGGGTATTAGCTCTCGGAGTAGTTGTTTTAGTATTTTTAGTTAGTACTTTATCGAAACTGCCAAACATTTAAATATTTTTATCCTATGTATTATCAATTATACTACTCCTGAAATTCAAAATTGCATGTTTACGAAAAAGGAACAAAAGAACTATGTGGGATACTTGTTTTAGATAAATCACACAGTATATTATTGTACCCATATTTTCTTGTAACTCGAATGGGAAAAGCACTGGATCGCATACTTTTCTTTTTTGTAGTGGAGCTTTCTGCAACAATCGTTGTTCATTCCTTTATGAACTTATTGTCAGATTTATGGCACTGGTTCCAAGTGGTCTGGGGCAAAAACCCTGGCTGGCCATTCACATTTGTCATTGAAACGGTTACCTACCTACAAAAAAAAATACAAGTAAATCAAACTTGGCTAATGTTGAAAGCAATTCTAAAAGCTCTGACAGAGCTAAATATTTTAGATGGTTGAGAAGTGTTATTTATGGTTAATGGGAGGTATTATAGCCATTAAGGTAGTCATTTTGCATTCTTTATTCGGCCATATAGAGACGTTGAAAAGCTACAAAGATAATTTAAATGACTCTAATAATAGTTAATAACAGAATCGCGATTAAGTATGTTATGCTGAATTATAGCTTGCTGACAGTTTCTTAATTTGCTCATTTTTAAATCAATAGTGTTTCAAGAACTATAATGTCATCGTTAATTTAGAAAGCAATTTGATTGTCATGTGGAAATGTTTTATATTCAACGTTATTTTAAATTTAAATTACAAAAAGCAGTTATTATGATTTAAAATTGACATTTTTTAAAAAGTAAGCATTAACAGAATTCATTAAATGACAATTATCATTGAGAGGTTACATACACAGATGGTTAATGCGCAGGGAGTAAAGGTTAAATAAATGTTAGCATTACTGACACTAATGGCATACAGTTTTGGAAGCATTTTGGTAAAATCGAATAATGGAGTGCGTATAATACCTTATTGAATGATTAATAGAACATATTGAAAAACAGTATTTAAAGTAGGAGCTACCATAAATGTGTTTTTTTGAAATAATTCTATTTAAAATAAGAATAAGACCTGTTGCTTGTGTTGACCAATCAACACGTAAGTTCTGTCATGTGTTTCCTAATTTTTTAAGCTACTATAATCGAATCACCATCGAAACGAGAATCTTAAACCGATTTTGGGGTTATAGATTCGTACAAAAAAGTAGATGGCATACTTAATTATTTGTTTATTTCGCGCGATTCGAAAACACTGGAGTATGTAAAAAAGTTTAATTTGAACCAGCTTTCTCTTAAACTGCGCAAGAAACTTGAACGTTTCGATTCCGGATCAAATGTTAAAATCGTGATTTTGCAACTTAAGGAAATGTTTTTTCTATTTTCGATTAAGTGGTTAAATCATTATGGGACAGGTTCAGTACAGATACTGCGAAATGTTTTGAATTGTAAGAGGTTTTTGCTTTTAGGTGCAGAAGAAAATTCGGAGTCAATAGATATTTTTCTGAGGACAATCTTCTTGAAGGAACATGTTTTTATTTTTGTTTAAAAGTTAGTAAGGGAATAAAAATTTTAAGAGACAATATCGAATTTTAAAGAAAACAATTGGGAATTAGTATTTTACCCAAATATTCCAAATTCGTTCCGTTTTTCGTTCATGCACGAATAATTCAAGTTTTTCAACACCAAAACGTATTAAAAGTTAAATCTAATTAACGATGGTTCAAACAAGATTGTATAATATTGTTATATTGCATATTTATCATGATGTTCATGAAATTGATATTGGAGAGTTGATAGGCGAATTCATTCCGCGAAATACGAAACGAAAAGGAGTTTTCCCTAACAGTTGTATTTAATTATTTCTATACGCGTATTTTAGATATTAAATTCATTATTTTTCTATTTTTATACATTGAAATTTTCTTTTCTTGTTGAATTAAATTATCTACATATCTTAATTTATAAATTGGAACGATGCTGATATGGTTTGTTTAGTTTTGAGACCAATAATTCTCTAACTGCGTAATGTTTTTCTGTAGCTTCATTTGAGTTCGTCATCTAAGTATATATATACCGAAAGTCGTTATTTTATTTTCAGATTCTTTCTTCAATTCTGCATGTATCCATAGTACTATCCTTGAAAAAGAACACTACTATGGTGAGTTGAAAACAAAAACCACTATGAGGGTAATCATTTTTTATGTATTTTTTAAAGGTGGTCTCGAACCTGACTAGAATTGTCCTAAAATATTGAAATTTCTCTAATCTCAAGTGAAATATCTGGATTTTGGAGTTAAAATATTACAAAATGATGACGTGCTGGGTCAGCCATGAGGCCAGATTCTAATTCAGCTGCAAAAAATAATTCATAAATGGCTATTCTCTTAGTTGCTTTGTCCTTTTATTGTATTTCACATTGTTTCAAAATATTTTAATGTAAACTCTACAATATTGTTTCAACGTAACAATGTCTTTCTCAAGAGTAACAGATTTACTAAATTTGTTACAGTCAACAGCCGGTATTCTGTGGGTATAATTTTCAAAATTTCAGGTACATACTCGTTGTTAAGAAATACCAGATGCCTTTGCTTCTAATCTTGCATCTAATAAAGGCGTATTAAAAAAATTTTGTTCGTCATTTGTTATATTCTCGTTCATCTTTATTGCTTTTTTAATTTCGAAAAATTTAAAAAAATCCAATCTTTTCCCTTTTCTTTCATTATGTAAAATTTTGATGGCGTCCGAATTGATAAACTGGTTATTGTTTATGCAACGTGTCGCTAATTCCGTGTTGTGTTTTTGATTTAAAATGGATTTTTTATGCTCATCTAGTCGAATTCCAAGATTGCTGACAGTCTGGCCAATATATGACGCATGATAATTTGTAAATGCCTGCTTTTTGTAGCAGTTTTGTAGCTATTTTTTCTTTATTATTAACAAGCAAACTACCTAAATTACATTTATTCACTGCTATAGTGTTTGTTCCTAATTTGTCTAAATTATTACAAATTGTATTAGTGGTGTTTCCACAATAATTTATTAAATTAATATTCTTTTTTACATTGCTATTTCCTGCTATAACCAGGATGTAACTGAAATTTTGAAATTATACCCACAGAATACCGGCTGTTGATTGTAAAAATATATATAGATGATAAGTATGACCTGAAATTCAGTAAATCTGTTACTCTTGAGAAAGACATTGTTACGTCGAAACAATATTGTAGAGTTTACAATGAAATATTTTAAAACACTTAAAAGTGATTTTAATTCCTTCAATTATTAAAATAATGTTTCACAAGGATCCGACCAGTTCAACAATTGATTATATATTTCACATTGTAGTTCGCTCAAACAGGCCAAAAACTGAATTTTGAGTTTTAGAGTTAGGATATCTGTAAAGCCTGATGTGCTGAGACAATTATAGACAATTATACATTCGGAGCCAGCGTCGCAAGTTACGTTTTAAACCATCCCTCCTTTGTTTTTTCTTTTCAATTCCAGATTTCGTTGATCTGTGCTATTAATAATTATCTATAAGAAATATTTTCCAAAATACTAATAGTTTGTTGTACTTTATTACATATCATAATCTATAGACATGGTAAATATTATTCTATACTAACGATTTCGAAAATCGAAATACTTTGTACATTACAGAACTTCTGTTATCTAAACGTGCACCCTATTCAATTTGTCGCATAATCTTACTATAATAAATCAAGCTACGTAAACTTTTTTTAAAGACCAATTTAGTAGTGCGTGTGTTTGTAATGCTTGCTGACGTGTCGTCGCATTTAAATGGGGAAAGTTTTTAATTTCGAAGGATTTGTTTTGAAGCGTTTTACCATCAGAGATATCGACGATGACGACAACGACCCTCGCGCCATATCCCTGGCACAAACTTTAAGACGAAATCTCGTGATGTATTCACGGTACGGCTTCGTCGTTATTACAATATTTTCTTGGAGAGTGCCGCCAGTAAATTTTGCTTAAATTCTCTCCCAAAGCGGCACCGACCGACCTACCCCCTTGCTGCTTTTAATATTAAATTCCCCCGCGTCTCGCTTCCGGACTTAAAAAGCCCATAACACTGTCGGAATGCATAAGGTTGCCTTAAGGGCCGATAACAATAGATTTAATTTAAAGAAGGGCGCATAAATTTAGAAATCGGCTCCCCTACATTTTCCTACACTTAAAATTTTTATTTTATGTCTATTCTCTCTCTCAAAAAGTGTTCTTGAAGCATCTAATTTAAGTAAATTTTGATTCAGGTTCGTTCCAAGGCACATTCTTCTAAAATAACTAACTAAAAATTGGTGATTGGGTTTAATTATAAGAAGTTCTATTGTTTTCTTTGTTTTCAATTATTTATATTTGTAGATGGCCCTGACTCAGTGAAGTTTTTATGGTGTAATAAAGAAAATTACCTTAATTTAAAACATTTTTAAATGTGTTTTGTCTCAAATCGACTGTTTACTACAATAATTTGAAGAAAAACCTAGAAAATTCTCGACAAACAACCTTCTGAAAAAAGGCCCTAGGAAAAAACGTCCCCGTAAAAAAATGCCCCCTCGGAACAAAATATCCAGAAATTTATTTTAAACGAGACCTTATAATTTCTACTGCCATTTAATGATCAAATGCCGCAATTCGTCCGATGTTTAACACCCAGTCTAATGAGATAAGTCAAAGTCGCTATCAAATAATTGGTCAAACTGAGTTTTATTGTAAACAAGTAAAATTAACACCAAAAAATAGGTAAATTAATGTTTAATACGTAGACCTTTTTAGGATGTATTTATTTAACTTTAGGCAAATATATTTCAAAATTTACTCTGACTATTTTATATTTTTCAGAACCAACAACTATTTAGGCAAAATAAAAAATAGTACTTAATGACCTTACTAAAACAGGATGCAAATTAAGTACCTATATGCAAACTTAATTATGGTCCATGCAGCAAATCATGTAATGTAATTAAAAAATGATCATTCAATGGTAATTTTAACGTAGTTTCGTGAAATAGTTTTTTTGACAACCACATATTGTGAATTGTGTTAACTCTAAATGTATAAAATTGTTGAGAAGTTATAAGGTCTCTTTTAAAATATTCTATCGGACATTTTATATCGTAGGAGCATATTTACTGAGGGCATTTCTTCCAGGGGATTTTTTCCAGGACCTTTTTTCTGTTTTTTTTTCGGTAAACATTAAAACGTCTGAAATGTGAAAGTTGATTAACAGATCCTTTTCTTAAAATCGGAACCTATCAACTCTTTTGTAACAAATGTGAAGCAACCTACACAGGAAAAAGTGAACGAGCTTTAAAAACTAGAATCAACGAGCACATTTATTCTATAAATAAAAACCTCAAAAAAAAAACGGCTTCTCTGAGCATTGTATAGATAATAGTCATTTATTGGGCTTACAAAAAAATTAAAATTTTACGTAACAATATTAAAATAAGAAAAAAATTTCTTTATATGAAAATCTTGAAATTCAAAAATCGCTCCAAAAGAAACAGGCTTTGGTCAACATTCAAATCGAAATTTACACAGACTCAACCCCACTCCTGCTATGTAGATCGTAGGTACAAATATGTTTATTGTAAGATTTAACATTAGTACACAATTACCACTGATAATGGTCCCTTTGGACCGAAACAGTATTGTCGAGTTAGCAAATAAATTGGTGAAACTATCCATCTTGTATTTTTCTTCTAAGTGAAAACTCGTGTTGTTGACAATCCTTTATTTGTTGACAACACAGCAGATGTCAGGATGATACCTTACTACGTTATAAAAAATAAAAGACACACACAGTAGGTACACTTAATTCTTGTTGCTTTCTAACGTTTTTTGTTGTTTACATTTTATCCACTATAAAATAATTCTTACTATAGTTAAGCTTATTATTTTGGAAAAATTTTAGTTTCGCTTATTTATGAGTTTGCTTAAGTTTAAAATACAACTTATTAGAGATAAACTATGAACAAAGGCAATGAGAAAACTTTAGTTCACCCATACATATACATAACTGTCATGGAAAGCGAGTTTCCGTGCTCATTTTGGAAAAATATTGCCGTCGACGTCGACGGGTGGACGCGGGCGTCCCGATGCTCGATCGCCCTTACAACCTTTGTGTTGCGGATGCGGGTGTACGAATGTGTGCTTTCAGAGAACGAAAACAGGACAATAAAGTAATTTCTGCGTTGAGTTTTGAGTCAATAATGGGGGATTTTTATTTGTGTGTTTTGTAAACAAGCAGAGCAGTTAATCGTTTTGTAGACATTGCGTGCTGTTATATAAATCTACCATTATTTCTACTTGAAAAAAAAAATCGAAGTAGGTTCAGAAAAAATCTACCAATAACACGGGATATTTGTTTTTACGTTTTGCGATATATATATATATATATATATATATATATATATATACATCGCACATATATACACATATATACAGGGTCATTCTAACTGAGTGGTATATTAGACGTTTTTTCAAATGGCATCGACTATATTTTACTTTGTCATTTGATTCTTTTTTTTATCATTTATAATAAATTTAATAAATTTGGTAATTATAATGACCCACGTACAATTGAAATATTGATTTTATGAAAGTTCAATGTCAAATTGAATTATTGTACAACGCTATCGCTATCTTGTTTTTTGCTTCAAAATCCAATATTTTCAAAATGATAAATAAATTAATGCCGAATTTACCCATCCTCCATTCCTTCTTCTGTATTATCGCATGGGTAAAGTACTTACAATACAATTACAGTATAAATTCTCTATACCGAAATTCTTTTTAACAAAAAAAATATTATACTTCTGTTTCAATGTTAAGCATTGAAAGGTTCATTTCTAAAATTCGTTTGTTTTATTTTGGTAGGTAGTCTATATAACGTTGGCTTATATCAAATTTTCATATTTTTAAAGCAGAAATCGTAACTATTTATATGTGGTTTATCTAAGAGATGGCTGTTTACTCTACAAAAATATGACGAATTAATTATTAAAAAACAAAAACAATTAACCCTTCACAATTTTTATTCTGTATCCCCAGATAAACCAGACAGAAAATTCAATTTAATTAATTATAATTAATTATATGGGCATAGCCCAGCATTGTCTAGATTTTAAGCATTCTTTAGATATAGATAATATAAAATTGTTACATCAATGTAATAAAGGTAAACGTTTGAAGATGTTGGAAATTTATTAGATAAACAAACAAAGTCATTAGGACTTCCCATTTTTAATGAACAACTAGATTTCGATATATCACCCTTATTAAACGTAAACATTCATGTATACAAAGATAGGATACAATAGTATTTAAGGAACAAATTTATATTATAATATTTAGTACACTTTTGTATACTCTTTGACAATGGTTTCTTCACCGGACCGATCGTCAGAGAAATAAATTAACATTGTGAAACTTGCCAAGTGTTTTAATTCATTTACTTTATTTTCTTTAAAAATGTTTCACCAAGTGCCAAGCGAGTTTACAATTTAAAATAAATTAATTATTGTTGGCTATCTGTTTCTTTGAACTGACACCCCTGTAGAAATAGTGTACATAAAAAGGATAAAGAATGATCTAGTACCTAATGTAGTGCTTCGTACCTCCTTGATAGTTTAAAGTTGATGCCACACGTTTTTCATCCTGTCCAGGTTTTACGACATGAAAAGATTAATGAATTTCTGACAAAAGAACGACTCTTTACGCCGCTTAAATAGTCGTAAAAGTATGTTTTGATAACCCCCAGCCTTCTTCTTCGTAGAAGAAGGTGGTAACCGCGTTTGTGTTATGTAAGCAACTCCATTCCCGTTCCCGTAACCGTCGTGGACAATGAAAAAAGAGGGTAAACTGCCCCATAAAACTTCAACTTTTACTGCTCGTAAAACGATCGTAACTATTAATAACGAGTCGTAAAACTGATTACTGTTGACACCTTTTTTTCTGAAATGAAGAGGGCGTAACGCGGTAACCGTTACAAGTATTTTATTGCTAGGAATTAGTTTAACTGGTCCTTATTTTTAATGGCCACCACACGACTCTGATCGCTGTAAAACGGTATTTTATTGCTTTCAAAGCACACTGAAAATTTGCCTTTCTCAACGGATAAAGTCGTTTTCTTGCTTTACGTTTCTACAAAATTTTCATCATGTAATAGTAAAAGTTATTCGCTGTAACGATAAAGGTTAATATGTGGATATAAAAGAGAAAATATAGTCGTCATAAATGAAATAAGTTCTACGGTTTGTAAATTAATTTTAATTAGTTGGCACGATTAGGCATTTGAGGTACAAAGTTTTAATTAATTAGGTTTGATGTATAACAATGAAAAAATCGCACGCCAATGTGTTTACAAAAAAATACATACTTTAACATATGTATACGTTTCAACCATCAAGTTGTCAACATCAGTAGATTTTACAAAATAAACTAAAACGAACTTGCTATTAATAACCTTCATTCAAAAAATAATAATTATGTTGGTAATATACAAAAAAATTTAAAAAGTACAAATTTACAATTTACAAGTTAATGAGGAGGAGATAAATACTATTAAAAGTTTTAAATCGAAGTTAGAGAGTAATAACCTAATGTTTAATTGAATAGGCACTGATATGTTTAAACTTCATAATCAAAATTCGAAATAAGACACAAGTGTTTAAGAGTTTAACAAAAAACTTCTAATAATTACAACGACGAATCGTTTCACCTTGCAAAGGCTTCATCAGGTGATGAAATGTACAAAAATAAGAAAATTACACTAATATATACAACTATACAATCAAAGAGTGGGGGGAAAATATTTAATAGGGGAGAATAGTTGATGTCTAACTGGTCATTAAGAATAAGTTTAGAATGGTTATATTTATTAATTTCGAAAGATTCGAGAAGATTTAATTTATAACCTTTATTTTGTTTGTGTAAAATTATGAATTCAAAATTGGGTTGATGTTTTTCTTCGAATAGGTGGTTGGCATAAGTGGAAGTATTTCTACTTTTAGTAAAGGCATCTTCTTGTTCTTTTATCCTTTCGCAAAACTTCCTTCCTGTCTGACCAATATAGACTTTCTGGCAACTCCCACAGTTAAGCAAATAAACTCCTGAACCCGATGTCTAATCACTAGTATCCTTGTTATTTTTAAGTAAGTTTCCCATAAAATCGCCGCTTATCATTCTATGATTCATAGACTTATTTCTATACCATTACCACGACCGGTTTCGACCTATCGGGTCTCATCAGCGCGGCTTTGATTTCATGTTTACATTTATATTTTTGAAGATCTTATTATTGTGAGTTGCCACTTTGAATTGTTTTTGCTGTATGAGAGTCTACTAGTAGGATTAATTATTTTCTACTCCATTCTTAACTTCCTTCTTCGTGTTTTAGCTGTTAGTATAATGGAAATACTGTTTTACGTCAACCTTTCTCTTATTTTCTATTTTCTCAGATAATCTTGACCAACTTCCGTAACCATTTCTACGTCCATTTTCCGTTCTTCGAACAAACGTAGCTTACTTTATTTTCACAATCGTTAACGCCCTTTTCGGATTCAATCGCTAGAGCTACCAGCAGAATCAGAATCTGAATGAACAGAAAGGTTCTGTAACAATTTGGAGCCAGTTCACGTCAGACATTTTACCTTAACGTGAATAATGTTCACTTGTATCTACAAGTATAGTATGCAGTTGCTAGCTTTTTAAAATTCTGTTCTGTGGAACTAAATTCAATAAAATACTAAAAATCTTCCACATAAAAACTGAGCCTTCAACTTAGAATGACAACCATGGGCGTCGAAACTAGTTTTAGGTTTCTTAAGGTTTTATATGGAATTCCTTTTTTTTGCGTTTTATTTATATTTTAATATTTTAAAAAATGGTGAAGACATGTCTTAAGGCAAAACCTCTGCTGAAAGCGGCGTTCGGTTTTTAGTAAAAATTTGTTATACGAAGGAGTGTGATGCATTTTTGAAACTACATATGTGAGAGTTATTTGTTTTTTTCAAATTCTGTTCTGTGGAACTAAATTCAATAAAATAAAAGGTTGTTATACGAAGGAGTGTGATGCATTTTTGAAACTACATATGTGAGAGTTATTTGTTTTTTTCAAATTCTGTTCTGTGGAACTAAATTCAATAAAATACTAAAAATCTTCCACATAAAAACTGAGCCTCCAACTTAGAATGACAACCATGGGCGTCGAAACTAGTTTTAGGTTTCTTAAGGTTTTATGTGAAATTCCTTTTTTTTTGCGTTTCATTTATATTTTAATATTTTAAAAAAATGGTGAAGACATGTCTTAAAGCAAAACCTCTGCTGAAAGCGGCGTTCGGTTTTTATTAAAAATTTGTTATACGAAGGAGTGTGATGCATTTTTGAAACTACATATGTGAGAGTTATTTGTTTTTTTCAAATTCTGTTCTGTGGAACTAAATTCAATAAAATACTAAAAATCTTCCACATAAAAACTGAGCCTCCAACTTAGAATGACAACCATGGGCGTCGAAACTAGTTTTAGGTTTCTTAAGGTTTTATGTGAAATTCCTTTTTTTTTTGCGTTTCATTTATATTTTAATATTTTAAAAAAATGGTGAAGACATGTCTTAAAGCAAAACCTCTGCTGAAAGCGGCGTTCGGTTTTTATTAAAAATTTGTTATACGAAGGAGTGTGATGCATTTTTGAAACTACATATGTGAGAGTTATTTGTTTTTTTCAAATTCTGTTCTGTGGAACTAAATTCAATAAAATAAAAGGTTGTTATACGAAGGAGTGTGATGCATTTTTGAAACTACATATGTGAGAGTTATTTGTTTTTTTCAAATTCTGTTCTGTGGAACTAAATTCAATAAAATACTAAAAATCTTCCACATAAAAACTGAGCCTCCAACTTAGAATGACAACCATGGGCGTCGAAACTAGTTTTAGGTTTCTTAAGGTTTTATGTGAAATTCCTTTTTTTTTGCGTTTCATTTATATTTTAATATTTTAAAAAAATGGTGAAGACATGTCTTAAAGCAAAACCTCTGCTGAAAGCGGCGTTCGGTTTTTATTAAAAATTTGTTATACGAAGGAGTGTGATGCATTTTTGAAACTACATATGTGAGAGTTATTTGTTTTTTTCATGCATGGTATGTCAAAACGGTTTGGTAGGTTTTAATGAATGGGGTATCATTGGAATAGCTTCAATCCCAAGAAAATACTTCGTATGTGAAATTAAACATGCGGGCATTACAAGCTATTAGTTTATATATAAGACACAAAACTATCAAAATAGCAACAACATTTAATAAGTTATTAGGTACTAATAACAATTTGAATTTAGTTAAAATTATACCTATTACTAATGTCCTTTTCGGTTCACTTCAGGATTGCTTTAAAGTAGCAAAGCTCAGGAAACATTGCCATAAAATAAAAACCAACCAACATTAGCAATTACTAGTAGTTTTCTCCGTATAGCCCATAGAGTCTACATATCCATCGATAATGCTACGTGTCAAGGGACACTCACTATATTTAAAAAAAAGGTACATAATATAAAATGGTCTGACGAGAATAGCTATTCGTTACTATACATAACTGTGAAAATAACATCAAATGCTTTGGAATTTATGTGAAGTTCTTCTATATTGCCATACATAAGCGTAATTTCTCAAAAGTGAAAATGCCATAAGAATGTTGAAAAGGGAGATAGAAGTTACAAAACACCGATATTGTTTTTAAAATTTTGAAATGTGGGGATACATTAATATCGTATCTTTTTGCTAATATTGTTCAAAATTGTGACATTTGTTTTTCTTATTTCTTTTGTTTAAGTTTATGGTTAGGTATATGTCCATATGCCAGACAATTTGCAGATTTTACTTTTCTGCATTCTACATCAGGTGGGTAGTTTAACGAGTACGTACTTTTATGATTGTTCTTCCATGATCAAAATATTTTAATTCCAGTTTCGTTTTTATTTAATACTAGCTGTGCCTGCGACTTCGTCCGCATGGAATTTAACAAAAAAGGTATTTTTAAACTTTTAGACGAAGTCGTTGAGACACAACCGTTAGCAATGGCCCACTCGCGCGTTCTCAGCCTGCGCGATAGGCAGCCTTTGTGATATTAAGTGTCGGGACCGATTTTGACGGGACTTTCAATTTCAGATAGCTAATGTAATAAGGAGTAGCTTAGGCTACTGTTATTTAAAAAACAAAAAGTAATTTTGGTATATATACCGTGTATACATCCATATGCATTTAGTAAAAGGTGGTTATGTTAATATTACAGACACTCCAATTTTATTCATATGTATAGATAATTAATGTTGTAACATTTGGATGAAATTATTTTTAGGTTATTGTTTATAGGTATCTAAAGACGAACTTTAACCTTTTACATTTGTTATCGTTCCCTGTATTTTCATGTCCCCAAATCCCCGTCATCGACGTCGTCGTTATCGGCGTTAAATGAAGTGAACGTTTGGAAATGGAAGCGTCAGCATCAAGCAGGCGAGCTCCGGTGCCCGCTCTCTCTCTGGTATATATACCTGCCTGCCTATCCGGAACGACGGTTCCGGCAACTGAAGCGGAAGTAGATCCGGGCCCGGAAACGATTGTCTGTGCCTGCGAGATAGCACAAAGCCCCTGGGATCAAGGGACCGCCCGGTTGGTTCGCTCTCTTCTCGTCTGATTTTCCCCAGCTCGTCCCGTTGCAATGCGATGAAATATTTTTATTTTATCTTATCGTAATACAAAAGCCGTTCTGAGATAATTTAAAGTTAATAGAGTTAACGCTTCAAGGGAACGAAGAAAAAGTAGTATTTGACGGAAATAAATTGGTCCTTTCTAACAAAAGGAGATAAGTGTTGTAGTCCTGGATTTTTCACTAATTAACAATAAGTCTCAAATAGTCTTGAACAGTCATCTTGTATCTCATTGTCTCTATTATAAAGTCTGATGACTTTTTGCCAACTTCTAGCCTATCAATAGGCTGTCTCAGAAGCTTTCCTCTTGTGATTGATAAGGATTTAAAATATTTACTCTTCAGTATAGTGTAGTAGTGTAATAATTAACGTTTCACTAAATAGGAAGACGAGAAAGCAATCAACAGCTTCTGTTCAAAGGCCCATAATGTAGGATATAAAATTGTAATATTTTTATGTAACCAAGATTGTGATATAACATACTTGTTTAAGTATTGTTTCCAGGTCCTCTTTTGTGGATAATAGGAGTTACTTTTGTATTTGTATAGATTCATCTGAGCTTGGGGATCTACTGTTAAATACCAATCAGGGAACCCCAAGTAAAGAACGTCTTCAAATCCTTGTATAGGGTGGGAATAAAGAGCTGTTTAATTTGATAATAACCAAGCCAATTATTTTTAGTATTTTTAACTTTCATAGTATTAAAAAAAATTCTCATGGACCCTCCGATGCTATTCACGAGCATCTAAATCAATTAATTTCGATTTGCCATAGACCTCCTCAACGGTTCCAGAAACGTCTGGAGGTCCCTAGCAACACCACTGATTCTGTCAATGCGGATGTTAGATCCTTCTTAATCGTAATTTCTAAAGCGTATACAATTTTGTAGAAAATTCAGTTCTCTTAGAAATGGTCTATAGCAGACTTTCCCAAAACCTAATTCAATATAGCTAAATCTATTTGATTGAAACAAAATCGTTTGCAATATCATTATTATTAAAAATCTTAACATTCGATGAGATTCTTTGGAATCTTCGAGTTAAGAAAGCGTGTTTAGGGCAATTGTTTTTCTACGTAATTCAGCTATTTATCAAGTTGGAATGATGATTTGGTGCAATGAATTATTTATAGAGCTTACCATTTGATGGCCGTGAAACAAATAGCAGCCATTTTTTAAAAAATATATTTATATTTATAATAATAATGATTGTGGTTGGACTGATTAAAATATATCGAATAATGTTTCATAAACTTGTTTAAAAAACTCTAGCATATATATTATTTCGACTATTATGTGATTTTCGAAGGGTTACCTATATTAAACTGTATAGGGATTAAAAAAGATTTGTGTGTTTGATTCCCACCAGCTACTAATGCTGGTGGACCGGCAATCCCTTCTACCTACACTCTAGTAAAAGCCCACAATCCTACCCGAAAAATCATGGGAATAGGTGGGTGGTGGTTGAGGAAAGACAGATGAGACTGGGGAAATGTAGACAGAAGGAATGTGAAAGATCATTTGTGGAATATTACTGCTTCATCATTCTAAAACGTTTAAGGAATCCATAGGTAAATTACTTCAGAATTACTCTATTTAGTTTCAAATACACCACTTTATTTTATCGCTCTTTGTTGCATATTAACAAAGACCTAAATTGATTTTGTTAACTATGATACAAGTGATATTACACTTTTGTGGTCTTTCCTTGATCTTTAGGCTCACCTTTGCTAAATAGTTAATGGAATACAAAATATTAAATTTTTTGTAAATGGTGCAACCGGATATAATTACTCATTATCATTCATCATTTGGTCGATATTTAAATCGTTGTAGAAGTAAATATTATATATTGTTATTTGAGTAAAAATTCTTGTGTAAGTATATCTAAGCATATTCGCAATGATATTTTTGTTAAGGGAAAGACAGGACGATTAGCCTGCAGCGAGAGCAGTTTATTCGAATGGAAAGGCAATAAAACGAACCAGGCAATATGTTGTTGGGGTTGGGTTATTGTTGTTACTGCTTCTGTGTATATATGTTTGTGTATCTGTATTACGTTTGGTCCCGTCCACTCCTGAAGCTTTTGCTCGAGCGATAAAGGCTGATGGACGGATATGTCCGCGCGTAACAACCGCAACGATATACTGCGATAGTACACACATGTATATGTGTATGTAGAAATGTAGACAGACGCTGGATGACTTGACCGAAAACCCTATCCTATCCATCCCCATCCTCTTCCTACTCCTCCTCCTGTCCTCCATCACCTCCACCAGGCCATCGAATTTCCTCTTTCCCCCGTCGCGTCCCACACGTCCTTCCCCTGACGAATAATCACATAAACATGTCGCTGAAGATTAAACCTGGATTAGAAGGGAACAAAACGGTCTACCAATTTAAACTTTAATTCGAAGTCCCGTGTAGCTACTATATATCGTCAAAGGAATTATGGCAAAACGTTTAACAGTTTTGTTATCGCCTTATTTAAACACTATCACGTTCTTGTTTATTTCACATATAACTACGAGTATTATTGATAAGTAATTTAATGCGTATGTGCGTCTCATAGAAGGCAAATATAGGAAAAGGCGAGTTTTTATTGAAGACCGTTAGGTACTTGGAGTTCTTGTTAGGAGTCTTTGTTTGTTTCATGCAATCGGGAAGGGTTGAGTAGTACATTTTTGTGAGTATCTTAGAAAGAGATATTTATGAACTCTTTACAAAATATAATTAGTAAAAATAACCTTTTTAAAGTTTGCCAATACTGGTATCGTTATGTGAACGACATACTAGTTTGTTTCAATGGTACAAAAAGACAACTGGACCAATTTTTCAATTATTTAAACACCATACATCCAAAAGTCAAACTTACCATAGAATTAGAAGGCAACAAATTCCATAAATTTCTTAGACCTTACAATAAATAAAACCAACAATAAACACGACTTATCAATTTATCAGAAACCCACTCAAACAGATATGACAATATTACATTTAACTTCATTTCATCCTTTCACGCAAAAATTAGCTTATTTTCATTCGATGCTCTTCAGACTTTTAAACATCCCCCATTCCAAAATAAACTTTAATATTGAACTTAATAGAATCTATTGTGTAGCCAAAAATAACGAATATCTTAAAAATTTAATTAAAAAAATAAAATTCAAAAAAAGTTATTAAATTCTATTTATCCTACTATGTAAATAAGAGTTTAACATACAATAATTTAGCTTATGTTATATAGGGGATATTTCCATAAAACTAGGTAAAGAACTAAACAAAATTAATCATAGTCAAATATCATTCAAAACTAACAACTACCTAGGAAGGGCGAGCAGTCCCTCCGACCTACACTGCAGTGCAAAGCCGAATGGTAGGGCGTAAGGCCCTCTTCAGTCTCCTTACAGGAATTGTGGGAATGGGTGGGTGGTGTGGTTAGAGAGAGAAAGATGAGACGGACGAAATGAAGACAGAAGAAAAGTGAATGATTATCTGTGGAATATTACTGCTCCAGAATTTGTCTAAATGATCCAATGAAACCACAGAAAACTTGGACCAGAGCAGCCGAACCCGGGTTCGAACCGGTGACCTCCCGAATGATAAGTAATGATCTAGGGCAACAATCTAGAGATTATTTCCCAGTGAAGCTTACACATATGACGAAATTAAAACACTTAAGCTTAGTGGTAAGGTGTCCTGTTTTGTGTGTGAGGGAGCATTTGATACTGTAAAATTCTAACTCCATAAAAAGAAGATCCTACTGAGCGTCTAGCGAATGGTCGATGGTCTCGTGTACTGGGAACTGCTTCCAAGAAGCCAAATCCTCATTGTGAACCTCTAAAAGTTGAGGGGCTAATTCATCGATACGAGACGAACATTCTTTAATCAGGACAATGTTTACAAGTATCGGGCGGAATGAAAATACAACCAAGACAAGTGAAGGGTGACCTCCTTCGTGGTAACCGCGTAATTGAAGATGACTACCTTAGTACGGTAGTCGAGGATTTCTGCGGCTCGAAGCCTACCGGATTTTACTGAAAATATAGGAGTGTAGCTTCTTAGTGTTCCGAATACAGATTTAGAACTATGTAAATATGTTGCTTTACGCGACTCGGTGTTTCTTAAGTCGTACTTAAGTGGTGATGTGTCACATGAAAACATTCTGAAAATCTAAACTCATGTTTTATCAGTATTTGTTGTTGGACTAATAAATTGAAGAATGATTGCAACATCTACGTGAACTATTTACAATTATCTACGGAATTACTAATAGTAACAGGTAGTGCGAGTGCCGTGATACAATGATTTACATACTGTACTGTGAATTGTAAGGATAATTGACTAATTGATTAAATAATACTGACTACTTTTAAAGGTGAGAAAAAGCGTATGATATAGAAAAAAGACGATAATAAGAAAAGAGATAATTAGAGATAAAACGGTGATTTCCCGTTTCGTCAACCTTCAAATTTCTATCTGATTTTATTGCGGCCTTTTAAATTCCCGATTCGCCAACTCTTGGAAAGTAGGCAAATATATTATAGGTTATAGGTATGTTGTAAAGTTCCAATAAATTTACATTATATAAATTCTTATTTACTTGTATTTACATATAACTACTTCAACAGTTGGCAAAAGGGGGAGTTGGCGAATCGGTACTAAACCGATACCAATGGATTTGAGAAAGGAAACGAACTGTAGGTCAGTTCATATATAACGGTTGGTGTATGCAGGGGACAAAAATCAAGAAAAGGATGCTATACATAAATTCAATATTTTATAATATTATTATACATCATCACAATGTCATAATGTTTGATACATTTTTCTGGAAAAGTGTTTAATTGTCGCATATGATTCCCAAAATATTTGTCAATCGAAGTCGTATGTTCTTTTTAGGAAACCGTTCATTTGCTTGCACACAAAGCCTTTCGGACAATCTCAACTGTCACCTTGAACGACGTTTATTGGTAAAACGTGCAGGTCACGCCGATGAAGTTTCCCAATTTTCCCGTTTCTTTGCAGCATCAACCTACAACGTGGAAGACTTTGTCATAAACGCTGTGCCGTAGCCGAAATCCTCACGTACTAACTTCTTCTCATAAAACCCATATGAATCGGGAACAACCGTACAGAACAATAATATTAAAGCCTTTTCGCTTGTTCTGGCGTTTGTAGGACGGGGTTGAAACAACCTCCCGAGACATATCGAATACGTTTAGGGAACCATGATAGTAATATTGTACGAAGACGGCATACGTACAGTCTCAGATTAACAAGAAAGAAGAAGTTACCTTGAAATATACGCATTTACTAGAAGTTTGTGAACAGAAATGATAGGCGTTAAAAATGTAAACAGATCAAGGGAACTTTTACAAAATATTGTTATTTGTGAATTATTTATTTAGAATGGATTAGATAAACAAAGTCATAGTGATGAATAGCAGTGGTGGATTTATGAACGGGCATATGTAGGTTGTAGCCCCATCCCTATTACGTGTTAATCGATTGAAAAAATTTTAACCGTTGCTCAAAATTAACATAGTGTTTTAATTAGTCGCATCAAAACAGAACTGAAATTCGAAATCGTTTTGTGGCATCGGTATTGCGAAAATTACGAATTCAAAACGGCTCAAATGAGAATCGAAGCCCTGCAAATTGTAAAAGCTAAAACTATTATAATCGAATTAAGATTCGGGTTAAAGGGCCGTGGTCTGCATGAACGACTAGGTTCAGATGTCTCGCAACTGCGTGTGTCATCATCAATCGCTACCAAGACAAGTATAACCTTTGTCCACGTTTTCACCACGGTACAGTGACCGGCACGTAAGGACACTCAGCGACGGTCAGATTGACAGGTATCTAGGCGGAAACTTTTAGTATAGCAATAAATGAATGAACCAATAAGAATATAGCTGGACCAAAGCGTAAACTTGTACAGTGGCCGGCACGTAAGGACACTCAGCGACGGTCAGATTGACAGGTATCTAGGCGGAAACTTTTAGTATAGCAATAAATGAATGAACCAATAAGAATATAGCTGGACCAAAGCGTAAACTTGTACAGTGGCCGGCACGTAAGGACACTCAGCGACGGTCAGATTGACAGGTATCTAGGCGGAAACTTTTAGTATAGCAATAAATGAATGAACCAATAAGAATATAGCTGGACCAAAGCGTAAACTTGTACAGTGGCCGGCACGTAAGGACACTCAGCGACGGTCAGATTGACAGGTATCTAGGCGGAAACTTTTAGTATAGCAATAAATGAATGAACCAATAAGAATATAGCTGGACCAAAGCGTAAACTTGTACAGTGGCCGGCACGTAAGGACACTCAGCGACGGTCAGATTGACAGGTATCTAGGCGGAAACTTTTAGTATAGCAATAAATGAATGAACCAATAAGAATATAGCTGGACCAAAGCGTAAACTTGTACAGTGGCCGGCACGTAAGGACACTCAGCGACGGTCAGATTGACAGGTATCTAGGCGGAAACTTTTAGTATAGAAATAAATGAATGAACCAATAAGAATATAGCTGGACCAAAGCGTAAACTTGTACAGTGGCCGGCACGTAAGGACACTCAGCGACGGTCAGATTGACAGGTATCTAGGCGGAAACTTTTAGTATAGCAATAAATGAATGAACCAATAAGAATATAGCTGGACCAAAGCGTAAACTTGTACAGTGGCCGGCACGTAAGGACACTCAGCGACGGTCAGATTGACAGGTATCTAGGCGGAAACTTTTAGTATAGCAATAAATGAATGAACCAATAAGAATATAGCTGGACCAAAGCGTAAACTTGTACAGTGGCCGGCACGTAAGGACACTCAGCGACGGTCAGATTGACAGGTATCTAGGCGGAAACTTTTAGTATAGCAATAAATGAATGAACCAATAAGAATATAGCTGGACCAAAGCGTAAACTTGTACAGTGGCCGGCACGTAAGGACACTCAGCGACGGTCAGATTGACAGGTATCTAGGCGGAAACTTTTAGTATAGCAATAAATGAATGAACCAATAAGAATATAGCTGGACCAAAGCGTAAACTTGTACAGTGGCCGGCACGTAAGGACACTCAGCGACGGTCAGATTGACAGGTATCTAGGCGGAAACTTTTAGTATAGAAATAAATGAATGAACCAATAAGAATATAGCTGGACCAAAGCGTAAACTTGTACAGTGGCCGGCACGTAAGGACACTCAGCGACGGTCAGATTGACAGGTATCTAGGCGGAAACTTTTAGTATAGCAATAAATGAATGAACCAATAAGAATATAGCTGGACCAAAGCGTAAACTTGTACAGTGGCCGGCACGTAAGGACACTCAGCGACGGTCAGATTGACAGGTATCTAGGCGGAAACTTTTAGTATAGCAATAAATGAATGAACCAATAAGAATATAGCTGGACCAAAGCGTAAACTTGTACAGTGGCCGGCACGTAAGGACACTCAGCGACGGTCAGATTGACAGGTATCTAGGCGGAAACTTTTAGTGTAGAAATAAATGAATGAACCAATAAGAATATAGCTGGACCAAAGCGTAAACTTGTACAGTGGCCGGCACGTAAGGACACTCAGCGACGGTCAGATTGACAGGTATCTAGGCGGAAACTTTTAGCATAGCAATAAATGAATGCACCAATAAGAATATAGCTGGACCAAAGCGTAAACTTGTAGTTCAGCGGCGCGTATCACTGAGAGAAAAAGTACTGAACACGGAACACAAGTGAATTCATTCAACTCATTTATTTACCCTAAAAACTCCTTCTCTACTCTGTTAATTTGCAAATATTTGCAACTACGCGACTGAACCTTGCTGAGCAGTTATCATTCTGCCTACCGGTCGATTATCCCCGCCCTAAAGGGGCTAAGCTTTGCTAGTGCGCATCCGATGATTTATGGCTTTTGAATCTCCTTAGGTGCCGGCCACTCTATCGTTGATGATGTCAGCCGCAGATGCCGACGAAACGTCTGGACCTAACTATTCGATTTATTATAAAAGTGATTCCGAAACCTTTAACCAACCTTTTAATGTAAATTAACAAAGATAAGTTAAGGCAGTTTGTTTGGGTTCCTCGGAAGCAAGTATGTGATTCAATTGTAAACAATCAGATTAGAGGTTACCCAGCTTTTGGTCTAAGAGGGAAGAGTGGGAAAATTTAGGTTTAAGGTAAATAATTAAATGTAATTAGAAATGTGAATTTATTAGATTAGGTAATTAAGTAATTGATTACGTATTTGTTTCAAAGTCTATCTTCGTAGATGCATTGTAAAGCGGGTTAAAACAATTTCTGTCAAAGAATCACCTAAACTGTTTGAAAGTTTTCTATGTATACTGAAGTCCGTTTCTTCAATCGTTGTCGATGTCACAATTAGCTACATTTTTACGCGTCGAATGTACTAAATGTTCTTTCAATGGTAGCTGTGGAATATGATATTGTATATGTAGCGTTGTTTCAATGGTTGGGCGTGTTGAATTTTCCATATAACTTTTTTTAATCTCGAGCGGCAACAACTATAAATTTTACTTCATCTACATCAATTTCATAAATAGGCACATAATTAACTTGCCAAATGTATGGGAGACAGAAATGTTTCAGGTATGGCAGTCTAGGTCCATTAGGCACTATAACAGTCGGGGATTGCCCACTATTTTTAGTATAGAATATACATTTATGTTTTATCTACGTTTTTGTATTGACTATGTTCCGTTAAATAACTTTGGTTTATACGAGGCATGTTTTTTAAGTAAGTACCTACCGTTTTGAAATTCTGACGTAGCAGCGCAGCGTTCCGTGCTTCAGCACTGAGTATCTACACACTGACGCCATTACAGTCTGATTCGCCCTTGTTTACGTTGTTTACTAAGTGTTTAAGATGCCTCCGATAATCGTGAATCCCGCCGACTGTGAATTCCGGGCTGTTATACGATTTCTTAGTGCTAAAGGACTAAAATCGATTGATATTCATCGTGAGATCTGTGCAGTTTACGGACAAAACATTAGGAGTGATGGAATCGTAAGGAAGTGGGTGAGAGCATTTAAAGATGGCCGCATAAATGTGCATGATGAACAACGAAGTGGGCGTCCTTCGGTTGTTAATGAAGAAACTAATGGGAAACTCTAGATCATTCTCCGTACAGCCCTGATCTGGCACCCAGTAATTACCATTTGTTCCTGCACTTGATGAAACATCTGGGCGGTCAGCGTCTTCAAGATGATGACGAAGTGAAAACAGTTGTGGTGCAAAGGTTAACAGATAACAAGTCAGGCGGCAGAGTTCTATGAGAAGGGCATTCAAAAACTGGTCACTGGTTAAACGTTATGACAAGTGCCTCAATATTGAAGGAAATTATGTAGAAAAGTAGATTAAGGTACAGGCTTTCATGTAAAAGTAAAATTATTAAGATATCTTTGTACGTTTTTTTATTAATTTCAAAATGGTACTTACTTAAAAAGCGTTCCTTGTTTCTTATTTTGTGAAAAATTTTGTATGATCCTTATAAATTTTTAAGCCTTAATATTTTTAAATTTTCTCTGATCGTGTGAGAACGAAGATCGGTTTTACAAGTATCTCTTCATAGAAAAAATACTTTGGTGGGATTTATATGATTGAGACAAACGAAAACAGTGGCGCCCGTTAATTGTCGTATTTAATTAAAGAAGATAAATTCTCGCGGGACCTTTAAAATGTTCTCCAATTATTTCACCGGCCGTTAGTCGAGCTCGTTAGCGGATAATAGTTGCCATTAACCATTTAAACGGCGACACCGAATTCTGCTGCAAATGCACACAACATGCTTTCATACCTAATTTATCGGTTTTATAGATTCATTGTAGCCCATCGAACGGGCCGTTCGCTTTTATTGGGCCATTTCAGGTGCCGCGGGGCACGCGGTATCATTCCACATACACACATATACATACGTATCGATACAGTGTACGGTCGTGTATTTGTAAAATGTAATCGAATCGATATTGTCGCGCTACGCCATTTAAAATTTTCAACGGTTACATTCACATAATGCACGGACAGGTGCATATGTGCTCACATCTCGATGGACTTTTTAAATAGTCTTAGTAAATATCGGTTTTATGTCGAAACCTACTCTTTCAATATAAATTTATAATCAGAATGCTGCAGATGCAGTGGCGTAGCTAATAATCCTAAATGGGCTTTGTGGCAAAATTTGTTGGAGGATTATATAATTTCGGTTTAAATTTGATGAAATGTTTGGAGAGACATATGTTATGATTTAATAAAGTTTGTGAAAATCTTCTGAATTTGTTTTTTGTATAGTGGAGGGAGGGGAATTTTTTTCGGTGATTGCTTGGAGCTTAATTTTTAAATCGTTCAAACAAACTTTACAAAATTATTTTATCAGTAATAATAATTTCAAGTGAAACACACTTGATTAATAGATGTAATCTACTTAGGTGGTAATGAGTTAATAAAGATTCCTGTAAAATAAAGTATTTCGGTCGTTGGGGATGGAATTGCACCCATTGCATTCCTCCTCCTACCCTGTATCCGAGTAATAAGACAGTACGAAGAATACTGCAATGAATTTTCTAGTAGCTTGTAGTTATTTAATAGTATAAGTTATTTATATTACATATTCAAAAAAAGAAGACATTAAAGCCCTTTTTCGTCTAAATTTTAAGGATCACAGATCCCACATTTCTAACGCATCCTGCACAGTAGGCACAGCGTACCGAAAGCCATATCCCACGACCGGTTTCGACCTATCGGGTCTCATCAGGTGGGCACTGGCAGAAAGGCCTTTACAGGTATATTATAAATATAAATATAAATATGGAATCGACAGAAACAACTACTACGAGGAAGGGGTATTAGACCTAGTAGTTGTTTCTGTTGATTCCATATTTATATTTATATTACATTGAACACTCTGCATACTCTTATTTATTTTACAATATTAGCCATTTTATTTCACTGTATTTGTAATACTGGGTGTTACTTTGTATTCGCACTGTTGAATAGCACCTGTCTACAATCGAATTCTTGCTACTGTCTTTCAGTCACCTGTTTATATTATTATTAAATGTACTAGAGTTTATCTATAAGTATCCAAATATCTTCTCTTGCCAGTGCCATGTCCGTATTGATTTACGATTCACATCAATCGTCGCACCTCGTCGCCATCACGACGTTTCGATCTGCGACATCCGTTCATAACAATACAATAGAGTACGTGCCTTATGTTGTTGAATAATTGATCCACACAAAATATGTCAACAGTGTATGTTATATGCATATTTATATTAAATAAACAACAGTTAAACATTTGAAGAGATCGTTGAAAAAAGTGAATTTCCGTTGTTCCTTTTTCTGTTCTTGAAATACCTCTTTTAGAGCATTGAGAGTAAAAATTTAGGGCACAACTGTCGATGGTAACTGTCAACTGTATTTGTATGTTTTTGTAATTTTGAAAGTGTTATCAAATATTTGAGATTGATTTTAAATGCGTAAATAGAAGTATAATTTCCACTGTTAGCACTTTAGTACATATAAGTTTATTGTTTTATCCTTAGCAATTATCATTATTTAAAAGGACATCAATACTGGCAGGACATGCTTGTTGTTGTAAACTACGATTTAAAATTCACATGTAAGCGTAAAGATGTTCATTTGCAATAATTAGTATTCGAATTTTTAATATGCTTCCAACAACAATATGCAGATATACCTACACTTACAAATAGACCTCAACGATAATGTTTGGAACATATTATGTATTCTTAAACATCAACGTTTTTTAAAGATGAATGAAACTAGTGACAGTAAAGTTGTAGGTTGTATTGTATATTGATAGAGGTATATTTTTACATTGGAACATACGTGAATGGGCTTTTAGATTACATTCATAATAGATTACTCATTATGGTTGACCTAAGAGACCTTTTTTCCTGAAAAATAATTTTATTAGAAACACGACATGCAACAGTGAAAGAATAAGGTGAAACCAGGCGATTTCAGTTTAAAAATTTGCAGTTTGGTCTTGTTAATTAATTCTTACAGGTATGTCTCGTCACAAACGTGCCCTGTTTTTGGTCCTGGTCTAGAGAATTGGGCAGGCGTTTTAATAAGACCAACCCTTCTTTGTCTGACATTGTTTATTCCATACTTGTCGAAGTTCTTTTAATATTAACAAATGCAAGGAACTGTCGTAATTATTTTACTTTCAATAACACCAAGATAGTGTTGAATTACTAAAAAGTACTTTTTGAACAGTTACCGCCAAAATGGAGAATAAGTTTAAAAGAGAAATTTTACCATGAGTTAGATTAAATGGACGTAGAGAACACATTGTAGATTGACATCGTGCAGGGTCGGGGTCGCGTGGTTGTAATTCAATGCAAATTTCCAATAGCCGATTTGAGTGTGGTTTGTGATGTCTTTATCGCGCAATTCCAGGATAGAACGGCCTGTTAATCCTCCCCAAGTACGCAGTTGCCGTGGTGAGGCTGCATCACCATTCTCGAAACTTAATAAATTTATGCTCGGGTATAATCCCCCGGTGAGAGTTCCGCTTTTATATGAAAATGTATTTGTGACCCGTTCAAATTCATGACCGACCGGCGCGACGGGCTTAACACGTAATGTTTTAATAACGCGTCTCTATTAAAACCGCCCACTACGATCCCACCAACCAAGTGGACTCATGCATTTCGCCTAGTCTTAAATTCAAATTTATATGTTTCGAATTTTGTAGAAAAGCATCACTAGAACTGCTTAACTAATAATAATCTAATAAAGTAGGTTGGTTAGAGTTTACTAGTTTTTCAGACGAGTAGGCTACTAGTTTGTTTAGACAATTACTTACCTTCCACGAATTGTTAAACAATTTACATCCTAATATTAAATTCACAATAGAAAAATAAGAAAATAATTCAATTAACTGTCTAGATCTTACCATTTCCCGCATTGGTACTAAACATACATTTAATATCTTTCATAAGCCTACTCATACGGATACGTTAATACAAGCAAATTCGTTTCACCCAATGCCTCACAAACTTTCTGCTTATCATGCTATTATCCATCGACTTATTAACGTACCTTTAAATACAGAACAGTTCAAATTAGAATTAAATAGAATCTATACCTTAGCTATAAATAACGGTTACTCGTAAACTATAATAGACGATATTTTAGCCAAAAAAATCAAAAAACCAACTTTAAACTAAATCGATAGATCATTCAGAGTTAAGTTTGGACAGCAACTCTCATCATTTTTTGCTATTAAAGCAGGTGTGCCGCAAGGTAGCATCCTTGGACCTACTCTCTATTTATTATTTACGGCAGATTTTCCCACTTTTCACAACATCACTATCGCGACCTACGCCATGATACACACCAATAGAGATGAAAAGGCAGCTTCGAAGGTGTTGCAACAAGGATTAAAACTAGCTGAAAATTGGTTTAAAAAGTGGAGAATAAAAATCAACGAAAATAAATCAACTAATATCACTTTTACTCTTCGTAAAAATACTTGTCCACCGGTTAAGCTGAATGACAAAATTATTCCGCAACAAAACAAGGTTAAATACCTTGGTATGCACCTTGATCGTCGTCTTAGGTGGCAGGATCACATCTGGAGTAAGAGAAAACATCTAAATCTCACCTTTAAAAAAATGTACTGGCTATTAGGTAGACGATCTCAAATGTCTACAGAAAACAAAATTCATTTATATTTGGCTATCCTTAAACCAGTATGGACTTACGGAATTCAACTGTGGGGCACTGCATCGAAATCAAATATTAATATTATAGAAAAGTTTCAAACTAAAACCTTAAGAATCATTCTCAATGCTCCATGGTACGTGCCAAATGATCAAATCTATAAAGATCTGAAAATTCCACTAGTTCAAGCAGAAATTCTACGACATTTCTACAGCTATAAAGAAAGGCTATCAGTTCATCCAAACCAACGTGCCAGAAGATTACCAACTTTAAACAAGAAGAAATCAAGATTAACAAGATGTAGAACAATTGAATAACATACATTTTCCATTGTAAATATTGTAATATAATAACTATTCTATTATATGTAATTTGTGTACAGTCGATGGACTGTTACCAAAACGTTATTATTTGATCTCTGTACACTATTTTCTTTTTATATCTATTTGTAATACTAAATTTCCCTATTGTCCTTCTGGACAGATTGTAAATAAAATTTGAGTTAAAAAAAAACTAAATCTATCCTCTAATAAAAATTGAAACAAAGAGATATAATACATTCACATACATAGGTAATATTTCTTCTTTAATCAGTAAACAGATCAGTCAAATTAATAATAGTCATATAGCCTTTTGAACAAATTACTCATTAGATAAACATATACTAAATAATAAATGTAACACTCTAAAAAACTTAAATTCAGGAGTTTATAAATTAAATTGTTTAGACTGTGACAAAGTATATTTAGGACAGACAGGTAGATCTTTTAAAGTTCGTATCAAAGAACATTGGGCTAATTTTACAAATGAAAAACCTGATTCTACGTATGCGGAACATTTATTAAAAGAAAACCATAATTTTAATCAAGACTACAAAATTTAACACGTGCAAAATAAAAGGTTTTTTGAAACTATACCTGTTATAAGCATTAGAAATTAATAGATATTTTTGTAAAAACTCAGCATTATACGACCAAATAGAATGTAAAAGTTCACCTTTGCTAAATATATTCCACTAAATTCCCTTAGTTGTTAGTATAAATGACTGTAACGATTCGTAGTTTGTTTAAATCATCACACCTGATGAAGGCAATGTTTGCTGAAACAATTTTAGTGTCTTACAAATATAATATTTTGAAACCAAGTGTATTTTTAATTCTTTAATTATAAGAACAAAATTAAGATCTTGGTCAAGTAATTTATCGAAGCTACCAGACGTGGATCGCGATTTCGATCTCATTAGATCTCATCAGCACGCCATAGGCAGATTCGATAAATTACTGACCAAATCGCTGGAGCTAGGTGTAAAGCGGATTTAAATAAAACGTCGATATGGCAGTACGTCGCCATCTACCTGCTTTTGCTGCTATTGCCGTATTTCATAATGTTAGACAAGGCCTTATAAGGGTATCATCTCATCTTGTCTAACTGAATCGGCGGCGCAGCTTACATACGTGACAGACACGTAAAGCAAATTAATAAGAACAAAATTATGAAATACGGCAATAGCAGCAAAAGTAGGTAGATGGCGACGTACTGCCATATCGACGTTTTATTTAAATCTGCTTTACACCGAGCTCCAACGATTTAGTCAGTAATTTATCGAATCTGCCTATGGCGTGCTGATGAGATCTAATGAGATCGAAATCGCGATCCACGTCTGGTAGCTTCGATAAATTACTTGACCAAGATCTTAATTTTGTTCTTATTAATTTGCTTTACGTGTCTGTCACGTATGTAAGCTGCGCCGCCGATTCAGTTAGACAAGATGAGATGATACCCTTATAAGGCCTTGTCTAACATTATGAAATACGGCAATAGCAGCAAAAGTAGGTAGATGGCGACGTACTGCCATATCGACGTTTTCTTTAATTATGTTTTCTGTGTTTCAACAAGTGAAAGCTTCCACCGTCAATTATTTAACAGTTTGTTATTTAAGAATAAATACTTGGTTTTGCTAATTGTTGCTTTACTTAAGGATTCGTTTAAATAGGCTTCGGTTAAAACATATTTTTGGAATTTAAACCTTCTTCGTTGTAGTGAATGTTAAATTTTCCTAATCGGTAGAGCTTTACGTGACGATACAATTTTATAACATATTGAAGAAAAAGTTGATCAATTTTTGCTTAGAGCATATGTAAAAGAAAAATCGATTCATGCGAGCGTTGCAATACGTTAGTGTTGACAAATCTTCTCAAGATAGAAATATTTTGTAGTTCTCATCAATACGCTGTAGACAGCTTCGACTTTTGTGAAATTCAATAATGTTCAACAAGGTCCTTTTCTAATAAAAATATCGGCGTGATTATGAGGACCAAAGGGTTCAAAAACGGGAGATACATCTGATAGTTTCGATAGGATATTGACTAAGTATTTATTATTGTTCTGTTCTGTTTAGTTATAATAGATAGCTATCCGTAATAGATAGCTACTCCAAGGGTTTAGATTGCTAAGTAGATATTCTTAATGGAAAGTGACCTTGTCAAACATTATTGAACTCATAGTTAAAGGCAAATTTCTACGGATTTCGTTCATATTTTGCCTGAACTTAAATACTTGAGATATTCATGTTCCCCTTTTTGTGATTATCATTGAATGGTAGCTATTTATTCAAATCCACATTATTAAGCAAAATCTGTTAAAAATGTGTATTTATTTTTTTAATGATTTCTTATCTTTTTTTCTAGGAACGTCTTTGATGGAATAAAATTGACCCAACATACACAATGGTGCTTGATTTATGGAGTGTCAGAATAAATCGATTCGATTAAAGGTAAGCCTTTCATTCCAGCACTTTTAACCCTAATAAAATTGTCATGTTAAGTTTACGTTAGGTTCATTTTAAGTTATTAATGTCGAAATTGATAAATTAATAGTAAATATGTAGATACGTCTGTGTAGACACGTAGTTGTTGTTTGATGATCGTAATTTTTGGTCCCACGTTTGCTTTCAGTTCCTTCACGAAACAGAAGGTGAGGTGGAACGCATTAACTCACACAACTAATTAAGCGTTAGCAACTAAGTTCGCCTTTCTCATTTTCGGTAATAAGTAAAGTGCGGCTTCGTTCCCCCGTCCCCCTCATCCACCCCATTTCCGTCCATCGCCCGCTTCCCCACTTTCTCTAATGAGCTTCAAGTTCTCTACAGCTTTCCGAAACCGCACATTTCTCCCTTAGCAATATTCACGGTACGAACTAGGGAAATGGGAAGCATGCGACACAACTTGCACAATATAGTCTACCGTATTTGTCTTTACTTACGCTACATCTATGTGTGGGTAACTTCATGTATGTAGAGAGCTTACCTACCTATAATAATAACTAAGAGGTATGTTAGGCTTCTGCTGGTAACTATATAAATGTATTTCTCCTTCTGTTGTGCTCCCGTAGTACATGTTTCTAATTAAATTAGAGTTTTAATTAACGAACTGTAAGCTCTCAGTCGAACTCTCTCTGCTATAAATATCGTACGTGGCAGATTCGGTTAAAACTTTCGAAGGATGCATACGATTTATGGTTTTAATCTAACGACATGTCAACAAAGGGAAGAACGTGTTTCAAAATACGAAATATTTAAAATAACTGTCAGTTTGAAAATTTGGTAATGGGTAATTCATGACATCTTATTATATATATATCTTATGTGAATGAAAGATGGATAATGGTGAGAATCACTAGAAGTTCGATAATGTTTCTCTGGAGTGGATAATAACTAATAACGATCAGGAAATACAAAATAGGATGTAAGGGAGGGAGAGAAAGACCTCGATTAGATTACTGTTTGCAAACAGTTATCTAACAGTCCCTATGTCAGTAAAAACTCCTTGTTATAAAGCAGTCGAATATAGTTAATACACACTACATTTACAATTAGTTGAATGTCTGGAGTCATGTGTTAATTGACTCTGTCATGTAACCAAGTGGATTGTTTTCTTTCTTAAGTCCTCCTTACGTAATAGCATTCTATTTTTTATTAATATTTAAAGTTAAATAAAAACACTTGGTATAAGTTTCATAAAATTCATTATCACTGACATATATGTTTCGACCTATCATTATCAAGGAGTATATACTATCCCAAAACTAAAAGGTTTTTACAGCCTGTCCTGGCCAGTTGACAAAAATATGTATATAATATAATATATAATAAATATAGCATAGGTTTAGCGAAGAATTACTTAAAATACAATTATAATAAAAATAAAGCTTTTAAGTTTTTCACAAAACGTCACGATCGTTTCACTAAACATTAGCTTTGTCAGACATTGGGTATCTACCACTAAAGATACACTTTATTACAAGTTTTTATATACAAAAGCTATTAGGGGTGGGTGGTGTGATCAAAACAAATGTAAAAGAGGGAAATTATTACAATCTGTTTGGTCATTCATTATGAAATTTAATTTCTTGTATTTATTGATCACTGCATTCTCTAATAACGTTAATTTAGATTAATAAATAAAATAACGACGAAAAATTCGTTTTGTTTCAACTTTGATTATAAGAAACTCTTACAATTGTTTCGATCAACAGATCATTATCAAAGAGACAGTTTTAAGTAGAAATGCTAAGATTAGAAGTTATTACACGAGTATATATACATAATCCACCTTACGACTACTTGATATGGAAAAACCTTTACTTAATTATAATGATGACAAAAACAAGGGTGTATTGTGCGAATATATTTCGGTTTGATTTTTTTCTAAGTTATCTTTCTTATTCTTCAAGGCCTTTTGAATTTCTAAATTTTCTAAAAGGTTAAGCAGTCTGCCTTTGTTTTGAAAATGTAGTACCTTGGTGATGTCTTCATCCAGTACATGACTATGAGAAATGCAATTTTATGAGAAACCCGTACTGCTAATTTTGTTTTTTATGAAATGTTCATGCTCCCATCCTACTTTTTGAAAATGTATCTAATCTTTCTTTATTATTGACTAACAGATTCCCTAATTAGACTTTGTTGAGCTCAATAACGTTACAAGCTACAGCCTTGGATGTAATTTAAGATACAAAAAGATGGTCCTTCCTGTTTGTTTGGGACATTTTAGAAAAGAAAATTTTGGGTTTTAATTTTGATTTTCTTATTTAATAATTTAGTGATTAGATTGTGATCATAACCATTGTTATGTGCGATCTGTTTTATGATGGCTAATTCTTTATTAAAATCATCTTTAGTTAAAAGAATACTAAGCAGTCTTTGCATGAATGACAGTGTCTGTTGTGCTATCTTTTCTAAAAATTTTAAAGTTAAATTTATTATTTACTTTTGATACTGATATATATATAAGATGATTAAAACATTATTTTTCTCAACTTCCGTTGTAAATTTAATGTTCGGATTTAAAGAATTAATGTAATTAATAAATAAATCAAGTTGACGTTTTGTTCCTGTCCAGGCGCAAAATGCGTCGTCGACATAACGACACCATATTTATTTATTTATTTATTTATTTTGAAAGTGTTTTTACTTAATTTGTGTAATTAAAAATGTTTTACAATCAATACACTGAAAACTACTAAATTGAAGAAGATGTTTGTTTGCTTTATTTTCTTCTTTAAAACTTATTTATAAGTATAATTAGCTGGTAGAGGTCAGTACAATTAAATGAGTACTAGGTTATCAATAGTAGTGTAGAGATCGTTAAATGAACCGGATTTGTGGTGCCTTGTCGGTAAGCTTTTAGCGTTTTATCTTCATAGCATTTTCTTATTTTTCTCTGTTCGTTTCGTTTGAGTATATATTGCAGTTGGTTTTCGTTGGTTCGCGTTCTGCCCCATTAGCCGTTGTCCAAATAAAACAGGAGTTATTTCGACTGGGTGAGATGATACGAAAATACAGATCTGGCGGCAGTTAGTGATGCGAAATTTATTTATGATAGCAATTTCCTGTGAACCGAACGAACGGTTCTACTTATTCTTTTTCTTCATCTTTTTTCCACTTCTATCTTTCTCTCGCAATCTACTTCTTTGAATTCCCAACCGCGTTCTTTTACCAAGAAAGCTGACTCTCGCGCTGATCCTATCTCCCTCCACAGGATTCATTCGTCCTGCCTGCATGACTACCATATCGATTTTCTGGCATTTATACAGGAATTTTGCACGAAATTCTGCCTTTCTTTCTTTCTTTCTTTCATTCTTTCTTTCTTTACATTTTGTTAAACGTGAAGCGATTTAATATGAAAATGGGTATGTGAATTCAGACGGAAAGAATAATTGTATAACTTTCCATTGGTTGAAAGTTACAGAACCAATATCTATATACTATATTTACTGTAAAAATTAAACTCATTAGTTCTAGAAAAATCATTGTAATTTTTCAGTAAATATTGTCATGTTTACCGTAATTACTAACAAAAATAGGATTCGGAGTTTTCATCCCTACAATATCCTTTTCTATACGCATTGAACACATCAATCGTGTTAATAATCTACTGTTTCGGCCATTACTTTATGGAAAAAAATGTTAAAGGAAACACTAAACAAAACTAAATTTGATTTTCCCACTGTTTATTTTCAATCTTCACAATTGTTTCACCCTACAAGGGCATCTTCAGAAGACAACTGGTTACGTTAGATAACTATTCTAAATTTATACTAGTCTTAGGGTTAATTGGAGGGGGTACATTCTACTATTTTATTTAGTATTGTGGATTCATAAACGTTTTCTATTTCATTTAAATTTAATTTTATATTTTGGTTTATCTGCTTTTTGATCTCCAAGGATTCTAGTATGTCTAATTTTTTGCCTTTATTTGAGCAATGTAAAATAATAAAAAGTATGTGTGGAGTGTTCTATTTATTATATTCCTAAAATAGCCAATAACGTTGGCAAATTTTAAAATAGCTATATTAACGTAATAGTGGGTGTATAGTATTTGTGTACGTTTTTGTTAACATTTATTTAAACAAAAATAATTAAATTTATTAATTATCATTTGGTAGTATTTTATTTAGCAATTGTGAATTGCATGAACGTTTGTATAGCTCACATAGTCCAATAGAAGTCAGTTTAGGTACCTGGGACACAATAAATTATATACTGATATTCAACTTATTGAAGAGTGGTGGAGCCATTGGTATGTAAATGTTGAGACGGTGATTTTCCATTCTCTTCTAGCTAACTTACGTAATATGTTTATCTGATTTTAAACTGAGCTTTTCAAGGGTCATTTGTATATCAAAAGCTGTTAGAATTAATAAGGTAGACTAAGAAGATGGTTGATCAGAAACTTATAGAACTTCAATTATAAATTTCCCATTAACAACATATCGTTATAATCTCATGAAAATGTTTAAAATCTATTGAAAATTTTTACACATACCTACGACACTAAAATCCAAAAAATAATTATTTAAATAAGAACAAAATTTTGAATATACTTACCACATTTTTAAAAGATCCCTATTGAAATTTAACATTCCTGTATGGGACTAGGAGAAATTGTTTTATACTTTTTAAGGCACAGATTTAAAAAATGGTTATATTTAAATATTTTTATCTTCTGTTATAAAAACATTTTAACAATTATTTTTCGCATCTTTCGAAACTATTGAATATGTTCAATGGTATTGTTTTATTGCAATTATTATGGATTCTTTTATAATTTTACTGTCTAATCGTAATTTGAAAATTAAATTCTATTAATAAAGCCTGTTTGTCTGCCTAGCTTTCTCTTTGTCTATCAAGAGCTTTTAGTTGCTCATCGAAATAAGATTAAAAAAATTGAACTTAATCTGATTATTTACATTAGATTTTTAAGCAGAGCATAAATATATATATACGAAAGTACCTACTTTTTAAAAAGTAAAAATTTTGAATACCATTAAAATATGCATTTTTAGACATCGTTTGTTGCCATGTCTATTTTGATGTTTTTTGCATTTGGGAAGGTACTGAGAGATAATTAGACACGTTTTTAAAGTTTATTAAATCATTTTGTCCCAACAGTATGGAATTCACGGTAGAAAAAGAAATAAATAGATCTGTAAACTTTTTGGACCTTTGGAACACGTTTTAGTTACGAAATTTATAGATAACCTACATACACGGACACAATACCACATTTATAAATCGAAACAATCCCAAAATTTAACATTTAGCTTTTGTCACTCTTTCATACATATTTTTTTTCGATTCCCTTATCTCAAAATTAAATAAAAAAAAATATATTATTTTCAAACACATCACAATTAATAATGGTTACAGTGCCGACCTTATCGAGCAAATGATAAACAAAAAACAGAAAAAAAGTATTATGTAACCAATTTTATCCTAATACAACAAGTAAAATTGACAACAAATTCTGTTTTAATAATTATATACCTGAAGTGAGCATTAAAATTCAAAATGGATTACAAAAACACAATATCAGACCAATAGTAGTAAATAAAAAGAATTTGGGTTCTCTACTAGTAAACAATAACGAACGACACGAAAAAACTGAAAAAGTGATGTATACCAAATCAAATGTAAAGATTGTGATTCTGTATATTTACGTCAAACTGATCGGTCAATTAGAACACGTTTGGTTGAACATCAAAAAACAATTACACAACACTCAAAAATACAAATTTAGTAAACCTTTTCATTCAAAACAACCATTCATTGGATATAAATAATTTCAAATTGCTACATACACAATGTGAAGGAAAAAGATTAGATTTACTAGAAAAACTAGAAATTATAAGAGCAAGCAGCAATAATAAAATTTTATTGAACGACCAAATCGATTTCGGGGTTTCCCCTTTATTAAAAGTTGGTACAGGTAGAATAAATTCACACTAATTATATCAATAGCATCCAGGTAATTCGTTCTATAAAAAAAATGTTATTCATTTAATTTAATTACAGTATAACTCTTTGATAATGGCATAATAGCCGAAACATAACATATGTTAGAGTATTTAAAAAACAAAAATAGTGAAACAAAACCAGGTGTTAATTATTCTCCAAAATTAATCATGTTCTGTATTCATTATAAGTATACCATCTAATTAAAATATACATTAGTAATATATATATATATATATATTACTTTTCCGTGGTCAGAAACTCACTCTTCCCTGACCCTATTTTTTGTTTGAATATTAAGAATTTACTAATGTATTTCTAGCATATTATGTGATAAATTGATGGAAACGTACGAGTCTAGCAAAATTTCAAAAATATTTCTTCTAGTTAAGATTTTTCTCGAAGTTCTACCATAAATTTTTCTACATTTATTTATGTCATATCGTCTCATGTTATTTTCTTATAACTTCAAGAAATGTGACAAGTTCTCTGGAAATGTAACCTTCTTCTTGTTTTAATGCCGTTTCCGCACGTCGAAAACAAATACATAAACCATTTCGGATAAGCTGATAAGCATTTGGAAGATAAAAGTATACAAATATACACATACACTACCATAAGCTAGTATGGATGGAGGATGTATGTATTCATACATTATGAGTGTATGTGTTAAGAAAAAGACGAGAGACGAACAAACGATGTAGATATGGTATATGTATATGTATATGAATTCACATACATATACATCAAACTTTTTCTATTCCCTCGAATTCATAATTTAAAACTTCTTCATTGATATTCTGTGCGCTTTGTTTATTTAGAGTTGGTTTAACTCGAGGTCAAAGGGTGTATTCTATAATACTTTTTTTCTACATGTCCTATTTTAGAGTAGGTGTTCAATCTTTAAAGTATTTATTCTACATATCTTCTAGTATTAAGAATTTGCCTTACATTGTTATATGTTTATTTTAAATTTAACATAGTTGTTAAGTTTATATCGATTTTACTGTCTCGTTTTGTTGGGTGTTTCTTTTCAAGTACGTTTTTGTATCTTTCCCGAAAATGGTCAGTCATAAACAGGGGTAGTTTTGCCATAGAATTGTTATTAGCCACCACAATAAAACATTGCAGGAACCCGCTGTGACGGGATCCCTCAATTTTGAACAGTTTGAATAAATACCAAATGTTTAACTGTATATAATGTAAATAGTTTAAAATTGTGCAAAAAAATTAATTGTATTGCACTAGTCAAATGCTTCTATTTTCACGTAAAAACAATTTAATAAATATAAGCTAATACAACAAAGAATAAGGCTAATTGTTACTTAATATATAAATTAATGTAAAGAAACAAACGGATAATTGAATAAATGCTAATGAATCAAATGTTGGTAATGAATTCTTTTTAAATTTTCAAAGTAAAGTTATTAAATATATTTAAGATCGGTTGGTGGTACTCTGTTGTTTGGAAAGGTACGGGGGTGCAACATCTCCGGGTGGTCTACGTGTTTTTGTATTTACAAGGTTGCTGACCTACATAGTAGAGTATTATAGCATCCAATATTTATGCTTATAATCGACAAACTTTCCGTCATCTTCCAAAAATATCCCAAACGTGACTAACAAGGAAATAATTTTAATAAGATGTCATAAACGTAACTATATAATAAAGATAATTGGGCTCCCTCAAAACCGAACGGTGTGGGCTAGTGCTCTAGGTCATTGCTTAGCATTCGGGAGGTCACTGGTTCGAACCCGGGTTCGGCTGCTTTGGTCCAAGTTTTTTGTGGTTTCCTTGGATTACTTAGGCAAATGCTTGGACAGTAATATTCCACAGATAACCTTTCACTTCTCTTCTGTCTTCATTTCGTCCGTCTCATCTTTCTCTCTCCAACCACACCACCCACGATTCCTGCAAGGAGACTGATGAGGGCCTTACGCCCTACCCTCCGGCTTTGCGCTACAGTGTAGGTCGGAGGGACTGCCCGCTCACCAGCACGAGTAGCGGGTGGGAATGAAACACAAAAAAGGTTTTTTTGTTTGATCACGACGCTGACCAGTACGAACAATAAAATTGTTGTTGTTCAAGTCCCTTTCATAAATTAGTTTGTCCAAAAATAAGATTCTTTCTGTAGGGACGTTCTTTACTATGGCATCTTTGTTTTTAAAACGCAATAAATTTAAAAGATAACTTTATTCGAACGAAAATACAATGAACTGAATTAATCAAAACAACAATACGTCATGTTCCTACCTCAAAGTAACACATAGTTGTTCAAGTAGATGAAATTGACGAAATTGACAATCCCACAACATTTGAATGCTTCAAACTATGTTCTAATTTCACATATACCTAGTTGATCAAAAGTTGCTATGGACATCCGAAAATAATTAAAAACAAATATTGGGTACTAATCTTAGGTCAGAAAATGGGGTCACATATGAACCTTTTAACAAACTTTGTTCCACAATAGAATGCATCCAAAGACGTGTCTTTTTTAATCGCCGTTTTATAATATATGTAGTTTTAAAATCGTCATTATACTTTAATTTCTCCATATATGTAGATAGTGACTACAATTTCCGTACATAAATAAGTACATTTATAGAATAAAAAAATAAAATTTCGTGAGTTATTGCAGGATTTTGTCTTTTTACGTGAATATATGTTGCATTAGTTTTTCTCATCTACGAGAGTTCCTATTTGCGAGCACATTTTCTGAAAATATCGCTCGTTCTCAAGAAAAAATTGCTTCCTTTAAAAAGACGGGTGGATTATGCTGCTTTCATACTAAGTATATTATTATGTATGTATATTTTATCTACACATATACATATATAGAGTAATATAATATACATATAAGTATATCGTAGTAGCGCCAATGGATAATGTGTCTGCGTGTAAAAACCGATCTATCAGCTTTGAATTTCGATATTCCGAGAAGGTACGTAGATTATGGAGGAGCTTTAAGGCCGAAGGGTTTAAACCTCGACGAGCTACGTTTGAATGTGTTACGCATATGGCATACATAATGGCGGTTATGTGATGCTTTTAAGAAAATTCGTGTATCTGTACTTGTGTAGGTAGTATCCATATAACAAAACATACTCTATTGTTTGAAAAATGTTGGAAGGAGTGTGATTAAACAGAAAAATAACTTTTGGAGTTTCACTTGTAAATTAATTTATTTTCGTAGCTTGAATAGTATACCCAGTTGGTTTTTTGTGAAACATTTTATAAATAAAGAAAGGAAATAAATAATACTGCTTTTTTGTTTTACACTTGAAATTTTATAAGCTGGTGCATGCATGTATGAAAGTACTGGTCTAATGGATTTGTTATCTTTATGTAATTTGGGAAGTCCATATAGCGAGGGAGCCATTGGGTTCATAATTATGAAACGGTATTGTATATCCGTAAGAAAAACCAAATCGTTATATTTTACTGTTGTTCTTACAATACTTTGAAACTTCTTTGTAGGGTCTGAGTTCAATTTTATGATGTTATTGTCTTCTAGAAACTTATTAACTTTATTGAGATAATCAGCTCTTTCAATAATTACCACTGAGTTCACTCTATCAAGTGTGCAACAAAAAAGCAGTGTTATTTATTTCCTTTCTTTATTTAATTTATTTTGTTAATAAAAAAGCATTGGTAACAATTGTTTAATTATTTCGCCAACGTTGGTTTTATTAGGTAACTAATTGCATTTATTTTGGGTTGTTATGTTTCACTCAAATAAAAAATAAAAATACGAATTCTGGAATAGCTTTATGTTTGCATTCAAATAAGTTTTGCGGTCAACCTCATCCAAAAATTGTATTATCTTCAAGTGATTCTTTTCTTAATAAATAATCGGATTAATCGATTATTCCAATTAATTTAAATAAACGATTAGTTCCTAACAATTGATAATCGACCTAGCTATTATCTGATGAAGCCAATGTCAGTCGAAACAATCATTATGGCTTTTGTTTATTAACAAAATAAATAAGTTTATTAAAAATATATACCAATTGTAAGTAAGGGTCAAGTCAATCAACTAAGTATTCACTTCACAAAATCGACTCTGAATAGTAGGTAAAACACAATTAGGTACTTTTTACATTATAATTTACAGATGTGACAAACCGCAAATTTAAGTTCATTTAGTTCATTAGTTCATTTTTTATTCAAATTTGTGTCTGTCTATCTGAAAATATTTCATGAACTTCCAACCATTAAAAATTGTCACCTATAGTGCGTAAGCTTTAAAATGTCATAATGTTTTACGTATAATCCACAACTGTTTGATTGTAGGGAAGAAATGGAATATTTAGAAAATGTTTTTAATAATTAATAATGAAATTTTTGAATAATTTTTAGTAGGGGTAAATTTTAAATACATTAATGCGATTATTGAATTAATTTATAATCAATACAGATTACTTCATACAATGAGGGGAAAATTTTGCCGGTACTCGAACTCGGGATCTTTGGCTTTACGTGCCAATGCTTTTGCCACTAAGATACGAGAGGTGAAAACAGTAACAACGACGAACGAAGTCACAGAACGCCGGAATCAATGTTCGAGTCCCGGCGAGGGCGTGAAAACAGTAATAAAAATTTTCCTCCATTGTATGAGGTAGTCTGTTGTCGGTATAAATTAATTCAATAATTAATATCGCATTAATGTATTTAAATTGTTTTTATCTAATCCGTCAAGTAAACATTATAATACGTATATTATACGGTTTCAAAATTTTATGTGTTAATATTCTGCTATTTGTCCGTGAAATTCATGTACTATTCATATTTCATATAACATGTATAAAGGGATTGTGTCTTATTGAGTACCAAACTGCATGCATTTGACAATAAAGCAACGTCTATTCACTAACATAGAGATTTGTTTCTCATTTAGTTACAAGAAGTCAAATGGAGTTATATGAAACTGAACTAAATAGCAACCCAAAATACGCTTCAGTACCCAAAGTCTCTAACTGAGGATGATACCTTGGATGTTGAAACGTGGTTTGGGTTGCTATTTAGTTACAAGAAGTCAAATGGAGTTATATGAAACTGAACTAAATAGCAACCCAAAATACGCTTCAGTACCCAAAGTCTCTAACTGAGGATGATACCTTGGATGTTGAAACGTGGTTTGGGTTGCTATTTAGTTACAAGAAGTCAAATGGAGTTATATGAAACTGAACTAAATAGCAACCCAAAATACGCTTCAGTACCCAAAGTCTCTAACTGAGGATGATACCTTGGATGTTGAAACGTGGTTTGGGTTGCTATTTAGTTACAAGAAGTCAAATGGAGTTATATGAAACTGAACTAAATAGCAACCCAAAATACGCTTCAGTACCCAAAGTCTCTAACTGAGGATGATACCTTGGATGTTGAAACGTGGTTTGGGTTGCTATTTAGTTACAAGAAGTCAAATGGAGTTATATGAAACTGAACTAAATAGCAACCCAAAATACGCTTCAGTACCCAAAGTCTCTAACTGAGGATGATACCTTGGATGTTGAAACGTGGTTTGGGTTGCTATTTAGTTACAAGAAGTCAAATGGAGTTATATGAAACTGAACTAAATAGCAACCCAAAATACGCTTCAGTACCCAAAGTCTCTAACTGAGGATGATACCTTGGATGTTGAAACGTGGTTTGGGTTGCTATTTAGTTACAAGAAGTCAAATGGAGTTATATGAAACTGAACTAAATAGCAACCCAAAATACGCTTCAGTACCCAAAGTCTCTAACTGAGGATGATACCTTGGATGTTGAAACGTGGTTTGGGTTGCTATTTAGTTACAAGAAGTCAAATGGAGTTATATGAAACTGAACTAAATAGCAACCCAAAATACGCTTCAGTACCCAAAGTCTCTAACTGAGGATGATACCTTGGATGTTGAAACGTGGTTTGGGTTGCTATTTAGTTACAAGAAGTCAAATGGAGTTATATGAAACTGAACTAAATAGCAACCCAAAATACGCTTCAGTACCCAAAGTCTCTAACTGAGGATGATACCTTGGATGTTGAAACGTGGTTTGGGTTGCTATTTAGTTACAAGAAGTCAAATGGAGTTATATGAAACTGAACTAAATAGCAACCCAAAATACGCTTCAGTACCCAAAGTCTCTAACTGAGGATGATACCTTGGATGTTGAAACGTGGTTTGGGTTGCTATTTAGTTACAAGAAGTCAAATGGAGTTATATGAAACTGAACTAAATAGCAACCCAAAATACGCTTCAGTACCCAAAGTCTCTAACTGAGGATGATACCTTGGATGTTGAAACGTGGTTTGGGTTGCTATTTAGTTACAAGAAGTCAAATGGAGTTATATGAAACTGAACTAAATAGCAACCCAAAATACGCTTCAGTACCCAAAGTCTCTAACTGAGGATGATACCTTGGATGTTGAAACGTGGTTTGGGTTGCTATTTAGTTACAAGAAGTCAAATGGAGTTATATGAAACTGAACTAAATAGCAACCCAAAATACGCTTCAGTACCCAAAGTCTCTAACTGAGGATGATACCTTGGATGTTGAAACGTGGTTTGGGTTGCTATTTAGTTACAAGAAGTCAAATGGAGTTATATGAAACTGAACTAAATAGCAACCCAAAATACGCTTCAGTACCCAAAGTCTCTAACTGAGGATGATACCTTGGATGTTGAAACGTGGTTTGGGTTGCTATTTAGTTACAAGAAGTCAAATGGAGTTATATGAAACTGAACTAAATAGCAACCCAAAATACGCTTCAGTACCCAAAGTCTCTAACTGAGGATGATACCTTGGATGTTGAAACGTGGTTTCGGTTGCTATTTAGTTACAAGAAGTCAAAACCACGTTTTAACATCCAAGGTATCATCCTCAGTTAGAGACTTTGGGTACTGAAGCGTATTTTGGGTTGCTATTTAGTTCAGTTTCATATAACTCCATTTGACTTCTTGTAACTAAATAGCAACCCAAACCACGTTTCAACATCCAAGGTATCATCCTCAGTTAGAGACTTTGGGTATTGAAGCGCGTTTTAGGTTGCTAATCGTTTTATGTGGAATTTTGGGTTTTTGTATTTTATTCTTTTTTAGTTCTCAGTTAAAAATTAACAAATTCAGTTTGTATCTACATTCAGCCGGTTAAATGACTTAACGTTTTAATCTTGTACGTTCGTATAAATGCCAAAGTTGTCTTTTTTGTAGATATCTCATACTTAATGACATAAATAAAATTGGACACAGCCTTAGTAGTTTTTGCTGCCGCCATGGCATTCTATTATATTATTATTATTATTATTATTAAGAGGCGTCCATTACGTATTTACCGATGCGAATTAACAAATTACTACTTTTGTCTGGTAGGTTGACAACTTAATGTTCCTTAAACCACATTATTCATTTCATGGGGCTTTTCGAAGAGGAGGAGAAAAAAAATGGCTTTCGAAGAACAGGACAATTTATACAACTTAATTCTGACTGTTCATAATATGTTTGTCTATTCCTTTACGGATAGGCGTGTATATGTGTGTGTGTGTGATGTAGTCTCCGCTTTTGTTTTTTTGGGCAGGTATACGTCCTACCTGTTTGTAGATTTCGATGTGTGTGTGTGTGTGAGTTAGGATATCTCTGTAATCTCCTCGTGTTCGAAAAAGGTATACCGCATAGGTGTAACGTGCTTACATATTTTAAGAGGAAGCCATTATAAACCTATCAAAGAAATAGAGATATTTTACCTGAGCGTCATGGCTTCTTCGGTATTGGTTTATTCAGCCACTGGCTGGATTCACCTTGTAATCATTCCTAAAATCCACGCGATGATTTAACTATATATTCCTATTCAGATCGGAAGTACTTACTGTGATTAATTTTTTTAAATTGACGGATACACTGGGGTTTTCCTATAATTATAACTATTTTAATGATACGTTTCTAATTTGTGTTACTTGTAATTATAATTTTAAAGAAAATGTAGTACGTTATAGTTGTCATAATAAAGATATTTCAATTTATAACTTGTAAAGTTTGTGCGATAGGGTAACTATGAAACATTTTTAATAATATTAAGGAAATAAAAAATTGCTTTGTAATGTTTCAAAAAGAGATTTATTGACTACAGAATTGTTTCGGTATATTATGCCTTTAACAAGAGTGTTTAGATAATACTAGAGTTTAATAGTGCGCAAAGTCATATTATTAAAATCTGAGTGTACATTAGTAATGTTTTCTTTTCGCTTAATTTATCTCTTAATTTCGAATTCTTACGAAACAGATTAAGTCTTATGTATTTCTTTTCTTGATGTAATAATTTAATACTTGATAAGTCTACGTTATGTTTGTTTTCTATGCAATATGTACTAAAACCTGCAGCTTTTTTCCCTTATAAATATCTTTTACATGTTCATTAAGCCTTAATGATAATTTTTTGCCTATTTGACCTAAATAAAATGCGTTACAATGTCGACAATTTATTTTATATACACCGCTTCTGTTGACCAAAGGTTGTGTTTCTTTATTATTAATTAAAAATTTACCTAAATTACATTTATTTAATGAAATAGTATTTCGTCCTAAATGTTAGAGTTTTTTACAAATTTTGTTGCTATAATTTGGAACATAGTTAATGAAGCTAAAATTAGATTTAACTTTACACACTACGACATTATAACCGTTTTTTGAAGCAAAGTGTTTTATTATTTGAAGTTCTTTTTTGTAATTTTCGTCGTTTAATGGGTAGTCTATAAATGTAACTATAAAATACTGACATTTTAATTTGTTGGGTTTAGTTAAATTTAGATTTTATATTTTAATTTAATCTGAGCCATGTATAACCTCTACATAGCTCTTACATATGGTATTTTGTCTGACGTTTCAACTTTATATAGGTTAGGTTATGTTTTGAATTAGCTTTCCTGATTAGTAAACCGATTGTAATACGAATCGCCTTAAGTTATGATTTTTATATGAAATTTAATCAGTCTGACCTCCACGCCTTCTTATATCTTGAGTCTATTTCGCCTCTTTCTACTCCTATTTATGTTTTTAATATGTCTCTTATCAGTAGCCCTTCAAAAACCAGAACGTTATCCTGACTTATCTTACATCCCAGATATCGAAAATTAGCAACTTCTTCTTGTTTTTCGTTTCCAATTTGTCTACATTCACCACCCTTACAAATCATTAAATTTGTTTTATCTTTGTTTATCTTATTTCCATGCTCTACTGTCAATACCGCTTCCATTATATTCAATGTTATCTGTAACTGCTCCCTACTAGATATCAATGCTGTAATAATTTAATCTACCTTTATAAAATATTTCTTGAAATACTATGAATGGGCGGAGACAATGAAGAGAGACAGCAGCGACGAATTACTCAATTTGATTTACTAGTCAATGATATTCTTACTTAGCGTTTTCGACTTTTATTTAGTAATTTATTAAATTTTGAGCAGTGATAACATAAAACGATAGTTCTTCCAAATTATCGTTGGAGTTTATGATTAATTAGATTTTTGGTATAATTAATGATAAATAATATAAAATTACCGATATGATTGCTATTCACATAAATCAAATTTCTAGCATTCAGTGCTATTACTTATTCTGGTTATTCTTTCTGAACACAGTATTTCTTGTGCAATATTAATCTTTTATGTTCAGTATTGGTAAATTTATCTATGTTTACTATTTTTGACCTTTTAATTCATTAGTGTTAGATATAGGTATATATATATATATATTGAATGTATATACAAAATTTCATCATTTTCTCACAAATTTTGTTATGTAATAGGTAACTATTTCAGCTAGAAGAAATATTAATTAACAATATTCTACATGATTTTTAATGCATGGGAAATTACTGTATTCGGGCATCTAACATCTGAAATTATTTTCATCTATTTTAACCATATAACAACCATACCCATGTCAATCAATTAAATATTTAATTAACATTTATTTTATATAGGTTTTAAAGATTCTAAACTCTGCATGATTGTGCATATACCAAAAATATTAACAACCTTTTAATATTACTATACATGTTTCCTAATGGTTATATTTTAATTGTGTATATCATAAAATACTTATTTTATAAGTTTGTCTTTTCATCCTGTCCGCTCAATTTGAAATTTAAATTTAACGGAAAAAAGTTGCAATTTTGTTATGGCTGTTGATTACAACTTTTATAAGCAGTCTCAGTCACATAAACAAAAATGCTGTATTTTGGTGGTTCTCAACCTACGCAAAACGTTTCGAAAATAATATATACTTATACAATGTAACATATTGGACGGTCGGCACGTCACACAAGTCGAAAATATATGTGACGTGTTTTATTTGAATGAACCACGGGCTACTTGTTTTATCGGTCGTAAAACTGACGAGATTCGTAACGCAACTTATTGAAATGTCACTTTAATGAAGTGTTTCCTTGTGGGCTGTATGACACAAAGATTTCGTTTTATTGCCCGTGTTATGTTTGTTTGCAGTAATAAAAGACATTCACTTTACTTAAGCGCCTTTTAAGAGCTCACCATTCTCTCCGAATTCCTGTAACGATGCTTATTGTAAAACAGATAAGTTTAACTTATGTATGTACTAATTTGAAAAATCTGGCATTTGCAATATGGATAATATGAATTTTTATAGATTGGCGTCGATATCTAGAATAAAATTTCTACTGATCTTTTTATTGCTTTACTAAAAAACAATGCACAAATATAAAATCAACATTGGCATGATAAAAGAGATATCTAGCTTCTCATAAATTACGTATAAGTGATTGAAAATTGTGCGAAAAAAATATCAGATTTAGTAAAAAAACTACCTGTAAAGGTTAACGTATACGAGGGTGGATCAAATATAAACGAGCTTTTTTAAATTGCGCGCCGGATAGGCGCATACGGGCGCTAGGAACTTGAAGTGGGGATATTAGAAGGCACGGAAACGACGCGTCGTATTAATAGATATCAGAATGAGTGAGAAAGAGGTGCATAGCAGCGTTGTGCAACGAATTATTATTAAGTTTCATACACGCGAAAACGTGAAGATTGATTTCAAGTACAATTTGGAAATGAAACGCTTTCGTGGCCACGTGTAAAAGTTTGCTGCAAAGAATTTAACGAATGTAAATCATCTTCGTCGTCTGCGAACCAGCATTTCGCCGGTTAATCTTATTGAAGGAGACCGTCACGCCACTGTGCTTCAGATAACTGGTGAACTCGGCATAGATATGGCAGTGTCCACACAATCATAACGAAAAACTTGGAATTCCGAAAAATTTCAGCTCGTTGGGTTCCAAAGTTGCTGAGTGAAGATCAAAAAGCTGCTAGAGTTCGAATTTCTCAGGCGCTTTTCACTCAACTTAGAGAGGAAGGTGAAATTTTTTTGCACAAAATTGTAACCTGTGATGAGACGTGGGTACACCATTACACTCCAACATCAAAACGAGCAAGCATGGAGTGGCGGCGCAAAGAATCAAACCGAGTGAAGCCGAAAACACGTCTGTCTGCAGGCAAACTTTTAACCACGGTTTTTTGGGAATAGAACTCAATACAAACAACTCACCCCTACTACTAGTTCACTACCCCAACCTTTAGACCAAGAATACCATAAATACTCAATAATCTCAGTTTTATTTAATACAAAAATTCTGTATTTTTGATAATGGCTTAACAGCCAAAACGGTTATTAGAAGACTTCAATAAACTTTATGAAACCTACCTAGTGAGTTCTTGTATTCATTAACCCAAATATAAATATATCGTTGAATTATTTACTGCGACTATTGTTGTTGGCTTGGCATTAACAAGTAAATCATGTTCGATATAAAATTAATGAGAGAAAAAAATATCAATTTATGTCCAACTCACTTCAAAACATTCCCAGATCCAATCTACGATACTATTGCGAAATTTTCAATTACATATGTACTATTGTAGTGATGGTAGTTTGTAAATTCAACAACGAATGTAAAATTTAATGCATAGGAAGTAGGTGAGTGCCAATCCCGTGGGGAGATCCCGGTCGTGAGGAAATGTATTCATAGGGTTGAAAGAGAACTCCGAAGTCATATCCGAGACGCATTGTTATTCCGAAAGAAGGACACGCTGGGGAAACGTCCCTTCAACAAAGCACTTATTGTATGTACTACGACGTTTCGTTCCTCTCCCGTCTTTCCTCCCTTTCGACCCTCACTTTTTGTACGTTTTCAACCTTTTCTTTTCCGTCGCAAACTTTACAATTTGCATATCTCGAATAATACTGATAGAAAGGATCGCAAACATAGTCTCTCCAAAGAAAATATTACGTAGATTCAACGTAAATATGAGGTTGGAATTTTGAAATTTTTTGAATTCATTCAATTGAACATTCAATAAGTATATTCAAAATTATATCTGCATAATCATTTTTAGGCAAGAGAGAGGGTTTACGCTATACCCAGTTTTATATTTATACTGGCAAATGAAAACGAAGTAACCAATAATTATACGAGTTCTTTTTCGAATATTTATTAGTTGAAATGAACATGGATCATACAATTATTAGTAGTTTGTTCTTATTGTCAAAAAGATTAAGTTAAAATTCAACTAGAAGAGACAAAGGATGGGATTGCTGGCAATCAATGTGTTGTTTCTCATAAAGAGGGGAACAAAAATAAAAAAGAATTTTTTTGCTTTGTATTATTTGGTTGAGTTGTTGAGAAAAACTGAAGAGATTTGAATTGTGTGAACTAGATGTAGGCTTCAGAATGAATACAACCCAATCAGTAATTCAGCATTCCAACAGTTAGCTTAAGAATTCAGTTTTGTGTGTAGTTTGTAATTGTTTTTACAATTATTATAAATCTGTTAGCAAGAATTTTTACTTATTTAATAATACAGGTTAACATGGATCAGGGTTGCCCTTTCTTTACGGGACTCAAATTTTGAATCTTGCAACAGAATTGCCACATTACGTCTGAATTTTGAGATATCCTAACTTCGAATTCCAAAACTTACAATTTTGACCCTCTTGGAGCATTAGTAATAGAAATAAAAGGATAAACTAACCAAGAGAGTAGCTTTTCCGAAGTATAAAGATACATTGTCGCTGAATCGGTGGTCTGGCTAGTCTCAGAATTGCCTCAACCTATTCACATTTTCATACATACTATATTTAGCTTGTTTAACTTTGAGACTAGGAGATTTCTATATTACAAAGTGCTTCAGCCATTATTGTTTCTTTATTCATCTCTCTATAACCATGTCGAAAAAGACCGCATAATGGTTAAAAACAGAAAACGTAACGAGTTTTATCATTTCTGATGTATGCTTCAAAGGTTCCATAATTGCCCTAAAATGTTGAAATTTCATGATACCCTATCTGAAATCCACAAAAACCACAGTAGCAACTTTTGGATTTTGGAATTAAAAGGTTTCAAAATCATGATATATTGGGGGAATTATGAAGTTAGAATCTAATATAAGAGAAAAAAGGCGAAAAACTTCATTTTTTAAATCTTTGGGTTTGGATATCGAAAATCCTGGCATGCTGAGTCAACTCTGATGCTATATATGGACAGAGCTTCGAACTTATTTTGTTCCTTTTCAATTTATGATTTCGTTGATTGCATTTGGAGAAATAGATATTAGTTGTAAAAATTTCAAACTTAATTGTTCACACTTCTAGTGTTATTTCTCACACTAGAGTAGTTCAAATTGATGCGGGTCAAACTGCCTTTCAACTTTTAATTATTTAATAACAACTAAAACTACGCTGATATTTACAATAAATGCGATGCTACAATGTTTAAAATGTTTTTTGTGATGAACGATGAATGTTTAATGGTTGTGATTCTGGATGTTTGAATTATGATTCTTCCTGATTTGCCACCTTTACAAGGTATAAATACTAATAACACTAAAGATCAGTAGGCGTTACTTAAAATTGCTAAACAAGATTATTGGTTGCTTATAATTTATATGGGGATGAAAACGCCCCCTTACTTCTATGAATGTTGATGTCTTGTCTAGGTAATATTATTGACCTAGAGGGTAAAATTATATTATGATAGACGGACTGTCAAAAATACCTGGAACGTTCTCTAACAATAGACTCCGTTTTCATAGAGTATCATTTAAATTTAATGATATTCAATAAATTTAATAATAAACTTAATCCTAGGTTTGCTTAAATGTTTATGAATATTATAACTATTTGTATGTTGCGAAGTGTACAGAACATTAGTTATACTACAAATTTGTTTTAAAATTAATTATTCTATTACAGTTTGCAAAAGGCGATTGAATGTTAAAGAATATGTGAATACTTGATTTTATGAATAAGCAGTATCAAGGAACGTATGTTTGAGTTATATACCGTATATTTGTTTACTTTTGACTTAATTAATACGAAAATAACTAAAAGCAGGAAGCGTTTACGTATTAATGCAATACCATTTAATAGTAAACCTTGCAAACCTGCACTTTAAAAAATACTCTTATAAGTTATTAATTTCAGAAAAAATTATTTTATTTATGGGTTAATATTAAATTTTATAAAAAAGTTTATTTTACTACTTCTCAGTTTTTTGAAGACTACAGGACTAACTTATAATCATTAATTTTTCTGGAATTAAATTCACATATTTAAAATTTCTAGAAGTAGAGGTATAGTATTACTTTTCTTCATGAAAGCACTATAAACTAAAGTTGAAAAGAAAATGGTTTCAAATTTTGTAACAAGTATTCTTTTCAATTATCTGCAAATAAATAATAGGTACCGTTTTATTTATTAAAAAAGCTGGTAGACTATACAGAAATTGAGTTTGATATTATTTTAATTCGTCTTAAAGGCAATTGGTTTTATAAGGTTTTCGTTTTTGTTAAGTTAAGTCAAAGACTACAGCACAAAACGTCAAAACATCTATTTCCGACGGTATTTTTAGGCTATGAGGTAACGGTCGATATAAAATAATAATAACTGGTCAAAATTCCAAGAATACAAGGACTAAACTCATTTTTCATTTCATATCTGTAACTAACACGAACGATTACGTGCGTAAAACTCATTGACTGCCTTCTTGAGGGCCTGGTCATTTGATAAATATGTAATAACCAAACATAATTGTTATTTTTAGTAGCTAATATAAAATTTTGCGTATCATCTTTTATTTAGCCTAAATCGAAACTCTTAAATAATAGGTAGAGACCGGAAGATATGCATTTGCATATTTACTTTAATTTAACTGTAAAAAGGGCACATTGTTCATGGGTTAAATAGCAGAATTCGAACGCAAATATTATCGGTTCATTTTATAATAAGGATGATGGCCGATTCGGTTTTGTGCCTTTTACAGGACAAGTTTTGTAAATTTTTGTATAGACACTTCTTTATAAGAAACAGTTGAAGGTTGTTTCGTATTTTATTTAACAATACTCTACGCACATGTTCACGATGAAATTTTACGCCAAATTTATTAGTCGCGTAAACAGAAAGAATAAGTTAATAATAAACAAATGAAATTACAAATAAATGTCTCAAACAGTTTATATTAGAAACTCTACATATCTTTCGGCATATTAAGCCTTCTTCACGAGTATACATATGCAATACTTAATATTAATGTTACACTGTAAATTATTTATACCTGGAACAGGGGTGTTCAACCATTGTTTGTTGGAAAACCCAAGTAATAATCTATAACAGGATATTTCTCAAATTCCAGTTGGTCATTTGTAATATTTTATTTAAGTTTTATGGATTTTTTCATTTTAAATTGTTCAAGTAGGTTTAACATTTTTCGTGTAAGTAATAATTCTATATTCTGTTCGTCTAAAAAGTGGTTGTTTTCTATACAATAGTTGCTCATTCCTGTTTTAGGTTTTTTATTATTGATATCTTTTACATGTTCTTTCATTCTGCATTCCAAATTTCTTCCTGTTTGCCCAAAGTAAAAGGCTTCACAATTTTTACATGACAGTTTATACACATCACTCTTTTTTAAATGACTATTTTTTTGTTTGTTATTAATTAACATTTTACCTGTATTGATTTTGTTAACTGAAATTGTTTTTATATCTAATTTTTTCAATTCATTACAAATTTTATCAGACAATTTACAATAACTAATGAATTTGTAATTTTTATCAATTTCAGTTTTTACTGTATAAAATTCTTTATTCAACAATTTTTGTTTTTATTTCTAATAAGTCTCTCTGATACCAAATTAATTTTATACTCGCTATTACGAGCAATTTGATTTATTAAATTCAATTCTTTATCATCAAGTTGGTTTTCTAAAAATGTCTATTTCACACTTATTCTTAATAATTTTAATATTTAAGTCTAAAAAGTTGAGGCCTAACTCATTGTCTATTTTCATTGCGAATTGAATTTTTTGGTTAATACTATTAAGATGGACCAATAATTTCGTTAGTTGTCTTTCCGTACCCAACCATACACAGACAACGTCGTCTACATACCTTTTCCAATATAATACATTATTTATTAGGGAATTATTACTATTAAACATTTTTTTTTCAAAGTTTGACATGAAAATATCTGCCAATAAAGGTGAGATCGGCGAACCCATAGGAAGGCTGTTTATAAAATTCATTATTAAAGCAAAAATAATTTTAATCTATACACATATTTAAGCAATTTTTTAATTGTAACAATAAGGGCTAACACAGTAGCCCAATTCAAATAATTACACCCAGTTACCTTAGTTCTAATAAAATTTTGAGTGATCGAGGACGCATGGTTGTTTGTAATTACAAGCGTAACGAAATGCTAAATAATTGTAAATAATAATCGGTAATTTATTAATTGTAATGTTGCATATTTTTCCCCTTTTCATGTATGTTTTAAGCATTTTCCATGCATATTTCAAGCATCTTATGTTGCCTATAATTTAAACTCTAACATTAGTACTAAAGTTCAAAATTAAAATCTGAGAGTTTCACAATATATATGAGTATACCCCAAAAAGCGTTGTGATCGTTTTTGGGATGTTATTAAAGATGAGAGTTAACATTTTCGGTCTTTAAACTCGACGAATTGCAATGCAATTATGTTGATTGCCTTGCACTTACACTGCACTATGTACAATTAATAAATGAAAACAAAACGAAATTTTATTTCAGCAATAAAGGAAAACGGTAATTGAACGACGTTGTTGAGCAGTTAATCTTTTAAATTGCGTCTTGAAGAAGCTTTTAGTGATTGCGAAATATTTCGCCAAAAGAATAGAACTCGCTGTAGTTTTAGCCCCGAGAACCCCAACAAAATTAAACTGCACTAAGAGAAAACCGATTACGAACACTCGACGAGACGAAAACCATTTGGCAACAACGGCAAAGGATGTGGGGGTGTTGTATAAGGGACCTAGGGACGATGGTAACGGTGAAAGCGCGCGGTGGAACGGACGGGAACGAGGGGAAAGGGATTGACGCTACATTCGCCTTTTTATCTCAACCCTAAATAAAAGTGGAATTTAGATAAATACGACGATAAAGACGAAAGAAATATCAGCGTAAGCGGCCAAGAATTGATTAGAATGAAGTTTTAAATGCGGAAGGGGATGAAAGTCAAATGGAAACTTTTGCGTTTACAAACAAGAACTTAGCAACCATTAAATGATAAACGCCTACGAAATAACTGTTTATTTAAATTAATTTTATCTTTCGATTTAGTATAAATTAATTGGAAAGGGGCTGGTAAAATTAAAAAAAAGAATATGTATTCTTTTTCGCAATTAAACAGACGGACTAAGCAACAATCAATATTTCATCAGTATAACATATGAAGCGTATGAAATACCAGAGTTAGCAGTAAATACCAGTAGATGGCGACATATTGCCCACTACTACGTGACCAACCAGTCTAGTAAACTTCAACGAGTTCAGTCTAATGTGACCCCTGCAATCCAACAAGATACTTTACACTGTACAGTTACAAGAGGAAAATTCAAAATTTCGTTGTGATTTTATTTGTTACCTATTGGTGACATACAATTTATACTTAAAATTGAGAACTGTCTAGATTCGTATTTGCAGAACCTTAGGCTTCCAAAATATACCCTGTAAATGGATAGGTATACCAATTACTAGAAACATCTGGTTTGCCCATACTATTGTATAATTTGTGACGAGTGTAGTTACATACCACATAGGCTGAAAAATCACGGGCCTAACAAATAAAACACGTTTTGTTCAAAATTGGCTTTATTCATCAACGTAATCTTCATCAAGAGTAACGCAATCATTCCAGTGCCACTCTAACATTTCAATACCATTTTTGTAGAACAATTTATCTTTTACCTCAAAATAGGCCTCAGCATCAGCGATAACCTCATCATTCGAGCGAAATTTCTTGCCGGCGAGCATTTTTTTGACAGCCAGTAGTCACTGGGAGCCAAATCTGGAAAATACAGTGGATGTGAGAGCAATTCGAAGTTCAATTAATGTAGTTCTGCCATTTTTGTGATGACAAATGACTTATGGCACGGTGCGTTGTCTTGATGAAACAAATTTTTTCTCCAATAACCCTATATAATATTAACTATTCATATATTGATGGTATTTCCCTTCTTAAGATAGTTGATGAAAATTATATCACGCACATCACATCCCAAAATACCGACGCCATAACCTTTCTAACCGATTGTTGTATGTTACTTTCGGACGCTTTGGACGAGATTCACCAGTTGCTGTCCACTCAGATGACTATTGTTTTGATTCCGGACTGAAGTGGTGGATCCATGTTTCATCCATTGTCACATATCGACGCAAAAATTCCGGTTTACGTTACGTTTAAACATTGTTTTTAGTCCACAGTGAGCAATCGCGGCACCTACTTTAATTACAGAGAGAACAGAGCTCTCCCATAGTCAAATGCTCATGCAATATAACATAAAGCCAACACGTTCTTTTGATATCTTTACGATGTCAGCTAACTCATGCTATTATAAACTTCATTTTTCGATCATTCAAAACGATTTTGTCGATGTTTTTGATGTTTTCTGATGTTATCTACCGCCTCATTTGGACGTACACTGTGTTCTGCACCATGAGTATATCTACGACCACGTTTGAAGGCAGAAAACCAACGTTTTATTGTCGTTTCCGATGGAGCGGAGTCTCCATAACACTTTTCAAGTAATTGCTTTGCTTGAACGGTATTTTTTCACATCAAGAAGCAGTGTAAAATTAAAACAGGAAATTGTTTTTGCTCTATTGTTTTGAAAATAACAAAATTAGCTAGATAAAGTCACTCTTAGCACAATAACTCACAAACTAATGAATTGAATATAATTATCATGAAATTTTAACAGTTGTCTTTAGAAGGTTAGTAGAGTAACTGAAAAAGAGGTGAATACAATAAAACTAGCGCCATCTATGTGTTAGGACCGGGTTTTTTCAGTCCATGTGTTATTATTGAATTATTTTAAGTTAATTATAAAAAAATACCAATAGTTATAGTATTAAATCTACTGTTGAAATGTTTACTATGTTTGTTCATTTTATGATTAACTATTGACAATTTATCATTATGACTGTACCGTTACAAATTTAAATCGTACTAATAAAATTAATAGAAAACATATCTAATAATAGTAAGCATCAATTATCTATTCCATGCGCCTCATGTTTTTCGTTTTAAATCTTGCAAGTATTTTCATAACTACTAAAAATTCACAATTACAAATTTTCAGGACTGTCTGTATGGGGCTAGGAGAACTTATTCTATAATTTTTAACTTGTTTTGAAAAGTGGTATATTATAAACATCTTTTTATTTAAATAATTATTTTTTACAACTTTTAGTCCGTTGTTTGGAAGAAATATTTTCTTTTAACGTATCGTTAACGCGGAAGTTTTGTTAAAAATTGATCTTAAAATAACTTTTGAAGGTATTTAAAAAACAAAAATTATCGCCTTTAGAGGCTCAAGTTGTCAAACAATGTTTATTTTACATTTAAGGAATAATGTTTTTACAATGACGATAGACATTTACTACTGAAGATCAGTAGATATATCATATTCTACTTATTTGTGGTATTCAGAAATGTTAAACAAGGTCCTTTTCTGATAAGGATATCGACTTGTTAAACTGAACCCACGGCGTAGCTAACTACGCGGTAGGCACGTACCTAGATCGAACAAAAACCAAGAGCATATTTTTATTTTCGCTTGATTTATGGTTTATCGTTAGTCATTTACCTTTTTGTAATTATAAAAGACCAACGACCCGCTCTAGTTTTACAACAAACTAAATATTGTTTGAATTTTTGCAATCCTCCTTAGTGATTCTTCTAGGTGAGAAAAGAATGCTAGGAACAGTCTAAAAGACAACTTCAGAGATCTGTTTTTGACTACATGTAAGTAATATGGAAGAATTTACGAAATTATAATGTTAACTTTTTGTATGATTGAAGATGAACACTGAAACATTGTAATTTTGATTATATCTGTTACATTCTTAACATTTTTCGTATTTTCAGTCAAAATAGAATTAGTTATAGATAATATGAGTAAGTACCCACGAAATTCAAAATTAACTAACAAAAACCTAATTTTATTACCTAATAAAAATGTAAACAATGTATTCGGTATAATATATTATAGTTATAACGATACAATGGCTTCTTTCTGTAGAAAATGTTGTCAGGTGATTGTGGGAGGGACGACAAGACTTAAGAAGCTACATAGGTGTATAATTTATGTATGTATGTCTGTTAGTGTTGCCGCTACTTCGACAGAGGAGAAGGAAGGTCTCTATCGAGATTTGTTGCCGTAACTATACTCTCCGCTATTACCAGGACCAGTTTCGATTTTAATGGTACCCATCGATCGCCAGGACCTATCTGTCTATAGGTACAGTCGTGTATGCTATTATAGGACATCAGATCCGAAGGTTCGATAACGCCTTGCGTACTAATAATGTAATAAATAAGAAATAATTGGCTTAGGATTGTAACAACATTAGCCTCGAAATGGATTGTATAGCGAACCGGCTAATGGAACACGAATAAAACAAAAAAGTACTCACCTACTACGTACTGATATGTATATTCGTAAATGGGATAAGCTGGGCAAATGGAATTGTGATTTAATGTGGAAATTTTAGAGAGACGTTAACTTGTTTTTTTGTCTCTTATTTCTTGGTACTTCACTTTTGCATATCCATTTCACAAGAATCAGCCGTAGTTACTCAAACCATAATAGCTACTTATTTCAAAATATTAAGTGCAAGCCTAGTCTCATGAAATTTAGTCTATAATAATGAATCGATTGAAAATTACAATCATTGTTGTACTTTCAATGCAACTTGTAGTCGAGAAATTATGAAACATCTTTTAAATATTAAGAAAATTAAAACACGAAAATGCTTTTAGATGTCTCAAATAGTTTCATTAAAACACTCTGCATATGTTACGACTTTCAAAAGTAATTTACTTACTTGAGTGTTTAATTTTCCCAATGAGCTTTTATAAAGTAGTGAGAGACAATTGTAAGCAAAAGATAATTGACGGTATTGATAAATTAGAAACAAAGTAACGTGCTACTTATTCAATGTAATAGGTACTGTAATATTGTTTAACTTTTCTTCGGTGTAAGGGCTAATAAAAAGAATTAATAATAAAAATATACTTCATAGAACACTGTAATGTTTTCATTAAATTGGTATATTGCTTCGACAATATTGTTTCACCTGCTACCGTTACCTCAAGAGTACACTAAGGTTTATAAAATTTTAAATATTAAAAACTCCATTCTGTACCACTGTACAAATTTTGGGAAAATTAGAGGTATGTAGATGATAGTCTAAAAGTTGAAGTTTTGTGTCTGAAGTCCTAAGGGACCGTGGCCTAAATAAAAAAAAAACTTTTTGTGTTTCATTCCCACCAGCTACTTGTGGTGGTGGGCGGGCAGTCCCTCCGACCCACACTGCAGTGCAAAGTCGGAGGATAGGGCGTAAGGCCCTCTTCAGCCTCCTTGCAGGAATCGTGGGAATGGGTGGGTGATGTGATAAGGGACAGGAAGATGAGACGGACGAAATGAAGACAGAAGAGAAGTGAAAGGTTATCTGTGGAATATTACTGCCCCAGCATTGACTAAGTGATCCAAGGAAACCACAGAAAACTTGGACCAGAGAAGCCGGACCCGGGTTCGAACCGGTGACTTCCCGAATGCTAAGCAATGATCTAGAGCACTAGACCACGCCGCTCGGTGGCCTTAATGAATAGTTTAAGACCGAATGGATCTTAATTCCACTGTGGATTCCAGTCGTGAAAGTTTATGCTCTTATATTCTTACTGGTTATTGACCAAGCTGATATTTTTGAATTCTTCGAGATTAAGCCAATGAATATTAGTTGAGCAATGTTTTTCATTATTCAACAATAAAAGTGCAATTGGTAAAGGGCAAGATGTTAATTTAAGCTTGGAGAAAATACTTGATGTACTAGGTATTTGAAATCATTCGTTTGAGTTTATGTGCCTGTCAACCAAAGGAAGCATTATAAATCGCAAAATCAATTAATTAATAATTGTATAATATATAGTATAATTACATTTATCATATAGCCTGTAAACGCCTTTCTGGCAGCGCTCACCTGATGAGACCCAATAGGTGAAAACCGGTCGTGGGATAAGGTTTTCGGTTCGTTGTACCTACTTGGTAGGACGCGTTCCAAATGTGGGATCTGTGATACTTAATATTTAGACGAAAAAGGATTTTAACGCCTTCTTTTTTGGATATGCTCAATTATAATTTTCGTAAAAATATAGATATTAATCGCTTTAGATAATATATTACAGTATCATTTAGCTAATTTTCTGCATAATATTGTAAAATGCATTAATTAATTGATATCGTCTCGTTTTTATAGTTCCTTTATAGAGTGTTAAAAAATAATTCGCAGGAAGCAATCGTGCAAGATAAGTTTGACACTATTTTTATGATTTTCAGGTTAAAATTATACTGATAGTTGTAGTAGATGCGTGGAACCTGCAGTTCTGTATAATACATAATGTACAGTTTAAAAAGAATGGTTTATTTTCATTAAATTTAATAAAACATATTGTGTAAAATGTATCATCCCATTCGTTCTCTTATTTTGAAGCGAAATATGTTTGCAACACTGAGAATAAAACTGAGCATCGATTATAGGGGTACTATTTTGAGACGAAAAGTGTAAAAATGTGAAGAAAGTGTTAATATATGTAACTCTGCTATTTATAGTAGAAATATAATCTAACTTCTGTAGATACACGCGTTTCCTTTTTATTTTACCATAGTAATTGATGGTAACAAATCAGTTGAATGTGCTCGCAGTTCTTAATTTTGTGACAAAATCTCATTGGATTTAGTAGTGCGGTGTTCGGGTATCATCTTGTACTGACTGCATGCAGTCCTTGCGTTATGAAGATAAGCCCGGCTGGCAAAGGAGGAGTTGTGGAGTGTGAGGGGGGAGATGGAACGGGAGGGTTGAAAGGCGTTGCGACGGACGTGCCGAAGCCGCCGACCGACGCCCGGTCGGTCGGGATTGTTTAAACAAACATTCGTTCTTAAATAATCCGCGGCAATGGAGGAAACTCGGTTATCTCGTAGAAGTTGAAGCCGTCGACTCGTTTCGTTCCTTTTTTAACAATTCCGCAGCTCTCTAGCCAACTTTTATAGCCCATTCCGACAAAGTTATGCAGATTAAAAGTTGAAATTCTAACTGTAATATAGGACTTCAACGTGAATACCGATGAAGTCGGAAGGAGCTACGTGGATTACTGCCACGTCGTCGTCCTCCCCGGCTTTGCGCGAGAGAAGTTGAGAAGTTTAGCGAGCGCGAATGCGACTAAGGGTGGGATGGTTCTCATCTGCGGAGGCCGGCATCGAACCCCGGGACCTTTGGGGATTAAAACACTACGGATTGTCGTTAATGTGAAATTAAAATTCGAATCAGAAGTTAATTTCGAATAGGACTTTTAGTTAGTCGAGGCTGGTGCATTTCGAACCGTGTTTATGGAGTAATTGATTCGTGAATAACGGAAAACAATAGATTTCTAATTCCCTATTGTAATTTAAATATTTTCATTGGTTAAGATTAACGGAGGACTGTGTCGGAACTAGATGGAACATATTTTTATTTCTCTAATGGAACATTTTCACCGAGTGTTTTTTCATCTTTTGTCTTATTTTCATTGGTGTTTGTTTTTCGGAATACAATCGTTAGGAGAGGAACATTACTCTTTTGTAATATATATTTGTTTACGATATCTAATGATAGGTAACCACATTTGGAAATATTTAGTTTTGTTTTTTAAAAATAATAAAGTAGTTTCAAAACATTATCTTTTTTTCGTAGACAGATTTGTTGCTTCTGAGGTATTAGTTTAGTTCGGCAGTATAAGTGTAGTCTTAGTAGTAATAGAAACATTTTTTTATAATTTACTGCTAAACGTATTATTTTTTTGTTTCTACCGGTTAAGTAAAATATCACAGTTCATTATCATTTTTATGTAAATTATTTTTAACGAATAACTATTTAGGTATACAACATTGTTTGTTTAATGATTTACTTATAAGATTGGCATTTACTGAAACAAAACTAAAACATAGATGATATATAATAAATATGCCTTGACATTTAAATATATTTTTCAATTATGAATTTATAATTATTTTTGTGCCATTTATACAGTATGTGAAGTGTGCGGAGTCCATGGGATTTAATGAATGATTTTCATTATATTTAGAAATCCATTTAAACAATAATATTCTAAGTTATTTATAGTTGAATATCTTCAGGGCATGTCATATATCTGTTGTTTTAATTAACATTAATCTTTTGAACTCTATATGCGTTAAAACAAAAGAGAAACTTTTGATTAAGAACACGAAGACTAGACTAAAAGTGATTCAAAAATCTCAGATGTTGAAGAATGAAATTTTCTGGGTTATTGGCCAAAATTTTCCATAACCATTTAGAACTTTCTATTATGAATAACTGTTGATTTAAAAATAATTTTATAATAACCAACGGTATCCTCACTTGTACAAAGAGACAAATGGACCTTTTTCTAAAATTTCTTAACAACTTACACCCTAATATTAAATTTACGATAGAAAAACAAACGAATAAAAACAGACATTTTTTAGACTTAACTTTAAACAGTAAAAACAACAAAATTACCTTTTCGATCTTTCACAAACGAACATAAACAGACATAACTATTCATAAAAAATCTTGTCGTCCGATACAATACAAACTTGCTGTTTTTAATAGTATCTATTTATTATATTTAGACTTTTATCTATACCAATCCACACAAATGCTTCTTAAAAAAACTCAATATTATTAGACAAATAGCTTATAATAATGGTTATTATGATCCAAAAACAATAGATATAATTGTAATTAAAAAACAGCATAAACTTGCATTAAAAACAATTTTTCCAGTAATATGTAATACAAATATAATACCTAACACATTTATATATTAGGCCCGTTCTCAGAAAAAGTTTATATTTATAAAAAATAATAAATATAAATTAGATAAACACAAATTATCAGGAGTTTATAAAGTAACTTGTGGGTCTTGCCCAGAAGTTTATATAGGCTAAACGGAAAGAATTTTAAAAAACACCTTTCAGAACACAAGAATACTTATGTAAAAAATAAAACTGTCGTAATTGAGATGATAACTTACACATTTTACATAGATAAGGGACAAATTGAACTTGATAAAATAACTGGAATTTTACAATTTAATAAACAAGGCTTACTTTTAATTGATTAATTAGAGTTAAACATCTCCTAAATTTATTTGCAAAATCGGTTGTACCTCCACTATCCCTTTAGTTTGTAGTTACTGAAGAGATTATTCGAACTGTATTATTCAGTAGTATATACTCATGCCCGAAGAAGCCAATGTTTAGACAAACATATTACATTTATAAGATATATATATTGTAAAAAACTCTTACATAGTGTTATTTATTTGATATTAATTTTCATCAAGTAACGGTTGAAACATTCCAATTAAAAAAACATCAAATAACAGCTTATTTATCAAATATCACATTTTTAAGAATTAACTGTCAGCAACTTTGTAAATATTACAAATGTAAGATTTAAATAATTTAATTATAATTTTCTTTTTCTCATTAATTGCCAACTATAAGCTAATCGTCTTTTGTTTATTCACGAAAACAACAGAAAAAAGAGGAGTTCAATATATTTTCTCCCAGGCGCTGTCGAGAATCGCCGCGATCCTACATCTGCGTGGTTTACAAAGTATTTATGATTGTGTCGCTAAAGGACATACAAATCATATATTAAACATAGTTTTTATACTGTTAGTATGTAAATTATCCGTTGTGTTTATGTAGATAAAAAGTGAAGTTCATGTTGCTGGAAAATCTGTTTGGTTAGTTGAAACACTAGCCCGTGTTATTGTTTGTTATACGAAATTGTTTTAAGTTATGACGTGAAACTACGTGGATGACTGCGACCGGTGGTTGTGTTTTAATTTTTGAGCTGCACACGTTGCATTATTGTTATTAACTGCGCTCCAGCAGAGTTCTGATTTAGCAACGTGTGAGCATCGACAAAGGACGAGTTGGTCTAATTAAACCACTCCGCTCAATATGTATTCTCCCTTCACCAATTTTAATACAGTTCTGGAGAAGAAAGAGTTTATGTGCAATCTTTACTGGATGTAAAGTTTTTTCAGTTGCAAAAAATATTGTTTTCAAAGAAATGTTTATGTAAACGCAATTCGTTTTGAGATACAAGATGGACAGAATCCTTAGAAGAAAAACTATTGTACCTTTCTAATTACTTTGACTTTTATAAAATACGACAGTATAAGTGAATGTTTTGTTTGTTTGTCTGTTTATCTACTGCAGTTAATTGTTCAAAACTTATTTTAACAGAAAGTTTTATATGGTTTAATAAACTTCATGGATCAACGCTCCAAACCAAAAAGTATGTAAACAGTTAGCATTAATTTTACAAAAAGAGTTAGATTTTAAACCAAAATATTTAATAAAAAACAGTAAAGAATTAGTAACATCCTTACAAAAACAGTCAATTCCTTCATACGCAAAATTAATATCGTTTGATGTAGTAAATTTATTCCCATCAATTCCTGTAAAAGAATTACTCAACTTAGTTAAATTAAGCCTAGATCAAAACTATTTTTGCGGTAACGATATTATTTATAAACAGAACGACGGACTACCTATGGGATCAGCACTATCTCCATTTTGTGCGAACTATTTTTTGGATAAATTTGAAAATGAATTATTTTGTAATATTGGAAATGATTCTAATCATATTCTTAGTTGGTATCGCTACGTCGATGATATTTTAGTAATTTAGACAGGAACAGAACGACAAAATTTTTAAATAACTTAAATAATAAAAATAAAAATATCCAATTAACAGTAGAAATAGCGAATAAGAACATTGACTTTTTAGACTTAAACATTTCAATAAAACAACCAAAACAACTCGAATTTAAAATATATAGGAAAGAAACATACACATACTCTATGATACCTTTTAAATCATGTCATCCAATGAACCTAAAATTAGCGTCGTTTCATTCGATAATTAATAGATTATTATATGTTCCACATAGTATATAGATTACTAAATAAGAAACGTTACAAATTGTTAATTGATAATATTTTTCCAAGAAGTCAAGTTATGTTAATGAGACTAATAATTGGCGAAAAATCCCATATTATGGTGGTATGAGCTCACAAATTGGTAAATTGCTTAGGACAAACAATATTAATCCGGATTATTTTAACAATAATACAATTGGAAAAATATCAACAATAAATAAATTAACAGTAAACAATGATTTATTCAAAAAAACTGGAGTGTATGAAATAAAATGTTCAAATTGGTACATAGGTAATTCAAAAAGAAATATTGGTAACCTGTTCAAACAACATAAACAGTATGTCAAATATAAAAACATAGTTCAGGTTTAGCAACACATTTGATTGAAAATAACCATACGATAGATACTGAAAATTTGAAATTGTTAGAAAATGTAAATGGCGGATTGGTATTAGACAAATATGAAGTGTTAGTAAATTTAGCAAATGACCAAATTGAATTTAGTAACAATCCCCTCCTTAATCCTAATGTAGTGTAAGTTGGTTCAAAATTGTAGATATAAGCAAAATTGTCTTGTTAGTGTAGTTAAACTGTATAAACTCCTGATGATGCCCTAAGAAGGCGAAATGCGTATTGGGTCAAAAATAAATTAAGTGAAATTTCCAAGTGATGTGTTTATTTTTATTTTAATTTTAAATATAATATGTTTTACCAAGTGACAACGACAAGTACCTTCAATTTATTAACAGAAATATCTAATTAGCAAATTATTTTTAAAAATTTTTAGTGTCAGAATTTCCTTATAGGAATGTAGGTGTATAGAAATAATTGTAAACTCATTGTTCGGGGGATACGCAGAAAATAGATTACGTTCATTTTCTCCCGTCGAAAATATACGTCAAAAACAGATGAAAATAATTGACAATAAATAAGCTCTCTACAGGACCGAAACTGGTCCGTTCCCCCTGTAGCAAGTATCCCGTAGGTGTCCAATTTAGGTCTCCTCACGTATCCTTCTTATTTTCGCTCGATTTGAGGAAATTAAAACCCCGTAGTCGTATCAACTCTGCCGCAGGGGCTACCATCGAAAGGGTGCCTTTTCTCCTATCCGACAATGAATCCCAAACGGGTTTTGAATCGAAACGCTCCGTATATCGGGATAATTGGATCGCCGGATCAAGCGGGCCAGAGAACATAAAACGAATAGATGGTGTCATATCGTAGCTTTGTAGAACCCGACGCATCACATTCTAAACATTGAAACTGTGTCCGCGAGGACAATCTCCGATCGACCCAGGAGAGAGACAGACTAGCCAAAAGTGTACTGTTAGAAGTGAGAGAGAGCATACAGAGCGGTTCGTTTGGCGTATCGCAATGCGGCCGGAGGAAATACCGGGACAATTCAAGCGGCCATTATCACCTGAGTTATGGAACGGTGTCGACAGAGTTGTTCCGTTCGCGACGTCCATGGTAAACTCGACCGACTTTATTGCCACACTTTAATAGCACTACAGACACTTCGTTTATATTGGATTTCCAACTTTTAAATTAATTATCAATTTCTCCCTTAGCTATACGTAAATTATTATTATAAATAAATAAACATTATGTCCTTTTATCGCACAGATTTTCTCCTTTAGCTATGCACATATGACCATATATGACCTTTATAGGTGCTTTCACGTTGCTAAAAAATGACTCCATTAGAGTGAATTTAATAACAATAATGCAACGTTTGGGGAACGAAAATAAAAACTGCACCACCGGTAACGAATTAAGTAACAAAAACATTGGTTGGTGTTTATACTAACCAAACAGATTTTCCAACAGTATACATATTGAGCGCAGTGGTTTAATTAGACCAACTCGTCCTTTGTCGATGCTCACACGTTGCTAAATCAGGACTCTGCTGGAGCGCAGTTAATAACAATAATGCAACGTGTGCGGCTCAAAAATTAAAACACAACCACCGGTCGCAGTCATCCACGTAGTTTCACGTCATGACTTAAAACAATTTCGTATAACAAACAATAACACGGGCTAGTGTTTCAACTAACCAAACAGATTTTCCAGCAACATGAACTTCACTTTTTATCTACATAAACACTACGGATAATTTACATACTAACAGTATAAAAACTATGTTTAATATATGATTTGTATGTCCTTTAGCGACACAATCATAAATACTTTGTAAACCACGCAGATGTAGGATCGCGGCGATTCTCGACAGCGCTTGTGGGTAAAATATATGGAATATGTTATATTTTCGTCTAGGAGTCCATCGGAATCAACAGTGTAATTCAATGCCGGTAGGGGTATTAGCCCTCAGAGTAGTTGTTTCTGTTGATTCCATATTTATATTTTTATTTATAATATAGTCTGTAAAGGCCTTTCTGCCAGCACCCACCTGATGAGACCCGATAGGTCGAAACCGGTCGTGGGATGTGGCTTTCGGTTCGTTGTGCCTACTTGTTAGGACGCGTTCAAAATGTGAGATCTTTGATCTTAAAATTTAGACGAATTTGGATTTTAATTCCTTCTTTTTTGAATATGTATAAAAACTATGTTTAATATATGATTTGTATGTCCTTTAGCGACGCAATCATGAATACTTTGTAAACCACGCAGATGTAGGATCGCGGCGATTCTCGACAGCGCCTGGGAGAAAATATATGGAACTCCTCTTTTTTATGTTGTTTTCGCGAATAAACAAAAGACGATTAGCTTATGGTTGGCAATTAATGAGAAAAAGAAAATTAAAATTAAATTATTTCAATCTTTTATTGCATCTTTACTTCGGGATTAAATTGTTGGTTCTTTCTTCTATTCCTCGCAAATTGTAATTTAAATACAACATTCTATATTAAAGACGTGTTTAGAACTTCTATTGTTTTTATTTTTTGTGTGTTAAATTTATACTGGAGATAACACCAACCGAAACGTAATTCGTTATACAATCGAGGTTCTAAACACGTCTTTGAACAATTTGACCCAGACATTGACTAACCAAAACTTCAAACATACCCCCATTAAATTTGTTAAACAATTTTTAACGATTAATAAAAAGCTGTTTTCATAAAAATCACTGTACCTCATTACCTGTAGTGATAACAATATTGATAAATATCTTACAACAATTTGGATGAAATACTCAACACGAGAATGAAGACCGTATCAAAATCGATGCAGCAATTCTCGGGTTTTATACTCACATACAAACGCTTAGATGTCTCCTTCCAACTTTCATTTTCTTTTATTTATGTACTTAGTAGGCAATAGATAATACGTGAATATACCATATATAAAATAATTCTGTTGTTACAGGACAATGTATATTCATTCGATAAGTATGTAAGAGGATGGTTTGGTAACTTTTTAAATTTCCCGCACAGTAACCGTTATGGCAACACTGTTTCCATTAAGTTCCATCTATCGGTAGACTACTGTAAAATTTTGAGCAGCTAACCTCATTAATTTCCATAATAATGGAAAAAAGTGTATTTCGTGTGCTGATTAAGCATTACTTTTTGCGCAAAAATCCGTTAAATAAACCAAGGAGACGTTCGATAAATCCTATGGGGACTCTTCACCTTCAATTTCAATGGTTAAAATGTGGTTTACTAAATTTCGTTGTGGCCGCAGCAGTACAAATAACGCCGAACGTTCAGGTTGCCCAAAAGAAGTCGTTACGCCAGGAATAGTTGACAAAAAAATCCATGAAATGATATTAGATGATCGAAGGTTGAAAGTGCGTGAGTTGGCTGAGGCAGTAGATATCTAAACTAAGTGAGTACATCACATTTTGCATGAATATTTGGACATTTGGACATGAAAAAACTGTCGGTACGATGGGTGTCGAGATTGCTCACGATCGACTATAAATATACCACCGTGTGACAAGTTCAAAGAAGTGTTTGGAGATATACAACTGCAATCCAAATGAGCTTTTGCGCCGTTTCGTGACTGTAGATGAGACATGGATCCATCACGCCACACTAGAGCCCAACAATCGAAACAGTGTGTTTCTACGGGTGAACTTGCACCAAAGAAGGCTACGATTGGTCTATTGGTCAACAAAGTCATGGCCACAGTTTTCTGGGATTCACGCGGTTGATTACATTGGTTACCATGCAAAAGGTAAAACGATCAACGATCAACGGCAAATATTATTCAGAACTGCAGCTGCTGGACAGATTGGACACTGTTTTGAAATAGAAATGACCACATTTAGTCAAAAAAAGTGTTGGTCCATCACGGGTGTATACGCATGTAGTAACCATGGCAAAATTCCTCAATTGGGCTACGAACTACTACGTCATCCACCATACACTTTGGGATTTATCCCTCTCCGACTATTTCCTGTTTCCTAACCCGAAAGAATGGCTGGGCGGTAAATGATTTGGGTCGAATGAAGAGGTCATCGTGGAAACAAACGCTTATTTTGAGGGCCTTGAGAAACCTTATTATATAGAAGGAATAAAAAAGTTAAAACAACTGTTGTTTTTCTTTAAAAGTCACGGGCTATCAAACCACCCTCGTACAACCTTTTCAGGGTATTGGACGTTAATGTGATTGAGGCTTCCCCATGTTGTGTTTTTTAAATAATTAATTGTTGTATATTACAGACATAAGGGGTTTCAGTTAATCGGTCGAATTTACTTGTGTCCAGTCGCGTAAGGTAATAAAAGCCATGATGTGAATCTACGTGGATTACCGCGACCGAGTGGAGGAGTTTTTATTTTCGAGCCGCACACGTTGCATTATTGTTATTAAATTCGCTCTAATAGAGTTCTTTTTTAGTAACGTGAGAGCACTAATGAAGGACGAGTTGGTCTAATTAAACCACTCCACTCAATCTTGTATCCTATCTTCACGAATAATAATTAACACAGTTCTGAAGAAAAATGTCGATTTAAAATATTTACTGGATGTTAAGTGTTTTTCAATTGCAAAAAATGTTCTTTTCAAAGTAATGTTAATGTAAATTAAATTAGTTGTTATTTATTAGGTGCCTAGGATTCATAAATGGAAAACTATTGTTCCTTTCTATACACCCTAATTTTTATAGGTACAGTACAATAGAAGTCAATGTATTGGGTTTTCAAAATTATATTAAATGCCTAATACATATTTTCGTGTTTCTTGTATTCTAACATCACATCATTGACTTTTATCTCATTATCTTCATTACAGTATCTGCATGTTCTTAAATTAGCGATTTGTATTCCTCATTCTAGAGGTACTAAGTTATTATTAAACTAATGGTTTCGTTCAAGCATTTTTTATTGTATAGGAAAAGTTTCTAATGTTCAGTTTAATAGGTTGTAGGATCTTGTTTTGTAATATTATCCTATATTCTAAAATTATTAATGTTGTGTCACTAAAGAATTAGATTTCAAACCGTAAGGTGGCGACACAGTATCAATTTACAATATTTTATACACTGGGATATCCAATCGTTTCCGAGCATAACCAGTTTGATCAGTTGGTAAAACAAATTATTGTTTTATTGTTTACGATACGATTTCGATAGATTTTTAATGTTTAATAAGTACTTGCAATCAGTTGTTGACATAAACCAGTTGTTTCATTTATATAATTGGTAAATGATTGTAAGCAAGAAGTTAGCATTATGCAATTACGTCCATTAATAACACAGATCAACGAAATTAAGGATTTAAAATTAAAAAAATAGTGGCAGTCATTTACGAGGTGGTTTGCGACTCTGACTCCAAATTTGACGTCAGAATGTTGGTTAGTTGACTTATTTGGATTTTAGATTAGGGTACCTTGAAATTTCAATGTTTTAAGACAATTCTGGACCCAGATTCAAGTTTACTTTTGAAAAATCCGTTAAAAATAATTACTATCTTGTGTTTTGAGATACATTAATATTATTAAAAATACGAAACATATAATGTTTTATATCTACATTTATAGTATTTATTATTGAATAAAAGGAATTTATAACAAATTCCACATGTAGTGCGATCAATATGAATACTATAAAAAATGTTAAATATATTATACTACTACTATACTATTTATTCATTCGAAGTTTTACTTCATGTGACCGAAATAAGACATCTAATATCCTGCGACACACAAACCTTTTTTAACGAACATTTCGTTTATAATTCTCACATTTAAAAATCAACATTTATTAACATATTACATCAATTAGTTATATCCAGATATAATAAATAGTACGTGAGTGTCTTTAAAAGTATAAATCCAATTTAATTTAAAAAGGTTTAAATGAATTCTATAATAGCAAATTAAATTTATGGTCGCATAAATGTTACCAATAAACAGGTAGTTATAAAATGGAACAATGAGTCGTTTGAGTGGTTTTTGAGACGAGCTCTTGGTATACGTTTTAGTGTTATTCTTATGTGCACAACACCCAACCCCAAATCAATAAATAAGGATTGCTGCGCTTCATACAAAACCATGGAACATAACAATTACCGATTATGCTCTTCGAATTGCTCTTTTTGACATTTATAGTGCATTAGAGGTAAACACGTATTAGATTCCCAGAGCGTAAACCGACCTATTTTACCTACCTTCCTTTCTCCCTTCGATTCCTTTTATGTTTCGCTATGCAACGGGTGAGTATAACTTCCCTTGCTATTTCTTCAAATACATCCACATACATATATGTGAATACAAAAGTCACAGACCAACTGGGTCCTGCAAGATTTCAATTCTACATTGGAACTCGAAGACGCTTCGAGTTGTTCTAAGAAAATTTAATACGTACATTCCAATGGAGGTACAAGTTTTTGATATGCTTATTAATTCTATTAGATACAGCAAGGACAAAAATGACATTCGTGCATTGCGAATTCGAACTCGTTGGTTCTCATCAGCACGCCGGTGACAATTCCAATACAACACACACACATAAATTAATCTACAGATGGCGTTTATTTCGCTGTCTGTACTTATTCATCAAACGCTGTTTATGGACAGCAGGTAGGTTGATTGGTGTTCCGTCGAAACTGTCTATGGCTCCCTGATGAGAACCAATAAGTTCGAAATTGTGATATATGTCTGACAGTTTCAAAAGAAAGCTAACCAAGAACATACTTTTCTTTTTGTTGTAGTTAATTGAGTTGAATAAATCAAGTAACTTTAAAAGTATGAAATAAACATTTTCGAATGTATCAAATGATTCAAGCCTGCTATCAGTTAAATAGTTATTGATAACTTTGCGTTTTGCTAAGGAAGTTGTAGCCAAATTTTCTGTTCTTTTTTTCTATTTGACTATACTACAATGTGCATTTGAAAATAAATTACTTGTAACGATGTAACTGGATCCATACGTATCATTGGAATTATTTTGTTTATCTTGAATGTAAGATTTATTTTAAACATGGAAATTTATATTGTATTGCAAGAATAGTTGAGCATTTGAAGCAAACTAATTAATGATATACCGATGCTTTTTGTAGTAAAATGTCTGATTTCTAACATGTGCAAATCATTGCATTAAATTTCTAATGATTTCACTTTGTATATACTAGCAACCCAGCTTCTTTTGTTTAAAAACATATATGTATTTATGCGGCATGTTTTGTTTGTCAAGATTTTGTAAACCCATTTGTTTGGATTTATAGCGTTTCATATGTACAATTAATTGATTGGTGGTTGTAATTTTTTTGCTTAACATTTTGTTAATTTCAAAAATTTTCAGGTATTCAGTCTGATAAATAACAATTGACGGGGTCCAGTTAACGTTGACTGAAGACTAAATTCACTCACCGTATTGTTTATTCCCCTGATGTGTCTTCCATTTCGCGGTCTCCTTTGTCGTTGTATCCATCGTTCCAGTTGCAAGAAACAAAATATCTCCATGCCGCGTAGGAACATAATTCTTCGTCTACCTGCTATGCCTTTGCCACCATGTCCCTCCATCATCCCCTACCTACACACATACACATTCCATTTCGTTTCGTTTCGTGTACTGTTCACCTCTGGTGCAGCCATTAGCAATAAATCGCGTCCATGGTCTTTTGTATCGCGAGGATGGTTTGGTAACTTTTTAAATTTCCCGCACAGTAACCGTTATGGCAACACTGTTTCCATTAAGTTCCATCTATCGGTAGACTACTGTAAAATTTTGAGCAGCTAACCTCATTAATTTCCATAATAATGGAAAAAAGTGTATTTCGTGTGCTGATTAAGCATTACTTTTTGCGCAAAAATCCGTTAAATAAACCAAGGAGACGTTCGATAAATCCTATGGGGACTCTTCACCTTCAATTTCAATGGTTAAAATGTGGTTTACTAAATTTCGTTGTGGCCGCAGCAGTACAAATAACGCCGAACGTTCAGGTTGCCCAAAAGAAGTCGTTACGCCAGGAATAGTTGACAAAAAAATCCATGAAATGATATTAGATGATCGAAGGTTGAAAGTGCGTGAGTTGGCTGAGGCAGTAGATATCTAAACTAAGTGAGTACATCACATTTTGCATGAATATTTGGACATTTGGACATGAAAAAACTGTCGGTACGATGGGTGTCGAGATTGCTCACGATCGACTATAAATATACCACCGTGTGACAAGTTCAAAGAAGTGTTTGGAGATATACAACTGCAATCCAAATGAGCTTTTGCGCCGTTTCGTGACTGTAGATGAGACATGGATCCATCACGCCACACTAGAGCCCAACAATCGAAACAGTGTGTTTCTACGGGTGAACTTGCACCAAAGAAGGCTACGATTGGTCTATTGGTCAACAAAGTCATGGCCACAGTTTTCTGGGATTCACGCGGTTGATTACATTGGTTACCATGCAAAAGGTAAAACGATCAACGATCAACGGCAAATATTATTCAGAACTGCAGCTGCTGGACAGATTGGACACTGTTTTGAAATAGAAATGACCACATTTAGTCAAAAAAAGTGTTGGTCCATCACGGGTGTATACGCATGTAGTAACCATGGCAAAATTCCTCAATTGGGCTACGAACTACTACGTCATCCACCATACACTTTGGGATTTATCCCTCTCCGACTATTTCCTGTTTCCTAACCCGAAAGAATGGCTGGGCGGTAAATGATTTGGGTCGAATGAAGAGGTCATCGTGGAAACAAACGCTTATTTTGAGGGCCTTGAGAAACCTTATTATATAGAAGGAATAAAAAAGTTAAAACAACTGTTGTTTTTCTTTAAAAGTCACGGGCTATCAAACCACCCTCGTACAACCTTTTCAGGGTATTGGACGTTAATGTGATTGAGGCTTCCCCATGTTGTGTTTTTTAAATAATTAATTGTTGTATATTACAGACATAAGGGGTTTCAGTTAATCGGTCGAATTTACTTGTGTCCAGTCGCGTAAGGTAATAAAAGCCATGATGTGAATCTACGTGGATTACCGCGACCGAGTGGAGGAGTTTTTATTTTCGAGCCGCACACGTTGCATTATTGTTATTAAATTCGCTCTAATAGAGTTCTTTTTTAGTAACGTGAGAGCACTAATGAAGGACGAGTTGGTCTAATTAAACCACTCCACTCAATCTTGTATCCTATCTTCACGAATAATAATTAACACAGTTCTGAAGAAAAATGTCGATTTAAAATATTTACTGGATGTTAAGTGTTTTTCAATTGCAAAAAATGTTCTTTTCAAAGTAATGTTAATGTAAATTAAATTAGTTGTTATTTATTAGGTGCCTAGGATTCATAAATGGAAAACTATTGTTCCTTTCTATACACCCTAATTTTTATAGGTACAGTACAATAGAAGTCAATGTATTGGGTTTTCAAAATTATATTAAATGCCTAATACATATTTTCGTGTTTCTTGTATTCTAACATCACATCATTGACTTTTATCTCATTATCTTCATTACAGTATCTGCATGTTCTTAAATTAGCGATTTGTATTCCTCATTCTAGAGGTACTAAGTTATTATTAAACTAATGGTTTCGTTCAAGCATTTTTTATTGTATAGGAAAAGTTTCTAATGTTCAGTTTAATAGGTTGTAGGATCTTGTTTTGTAATATTATCCTATATTCTAAAATTATTAATGTTGTGTCACTAAAGAATTAGATTTCAAACCGTAAGGTGGCGACACAGTATCAATTTACAATATTTTATACACTGGGATATCCAATCGTTTCCGAGCATAACCAGTTTGATCAGTTGGTAAAACAAATTATTGTTTTATTGTTTACGATACGATTTCGATAGATTTTTAATGTTTAATAAGTACTTGCAATCAGTTGTTGACATAAACCAGTTGTTTCATTTATATAATTGGTAAATGATTGTAAGCAAGAAGTTAGCATTATGCAATTACGTCCATTAATAACACAGATCAACGAAATTAAGGATTTAAAATTAAAAAAATAGTGGCAGTCATTTACGAGGTGGTTTGCGACTCTGACTCCAAATTTGACGTCAGAATGTTGGTTAGTTGACTTATTTGGATTTTAGATTAGGGTACCTTGAAATTTCAATGTTTTAAGACAATTCTGGACCCAGATTCAAGTTTACTTTTGAAAAATCCGTTAAAAATAATTACTATCTTGTGTTTTGAGATACATTAATATTATTAAAAATACGAAACATATAATGTTTTATATCTACATTTATAGTATTTATTATTGAATAAAAGGAATTTATAACAAATTCCACATGTAGTGCGATCAATATGAATACTATAAAAAATGTTAAATATATTATACTACTACTATACTATTTATTCATTCGAAGTTTTACTTCATGTGACCGAAATAAGACATCTAATATCCTGCGACACACAAACCTTTTTTAACGAACATTTCGTTTATAATTCTCACATTTAAAAATCAACATTTATTAACATATTACATCAATTAGTTATATCCAGATATAATAAATAGTACGTGAGTGTCTTTAAAAGTATAAATCCAATTTAATTTAAAAAGGTTTAAATGAATTCTATAATAGCAAATTAAATTTATGGTCGCATAAATGTTACCAATAAACAGGTAGTTATAAAATGGAACAATGAGTCGTTTGAGTGGTTTTTGAGACGAGCTCTTGGTATACGTTTTAGTGTTATTCTTATGTGCACAACACCCAACCCCAAATCAATAAATAAGGATTGCTGCGCTTCATACAAAACCATGGAACATAACAATTACCGATTATGCTCTTCGAATTGCTCTTTTTGACATTTATAGTGCATTAGAGGTAAACACGTATTAGATTCCCAGAGCGTAAACCGACCTATTTTACCTACCTTCCTTTCTCCCTTCGATTCCTTTTATGTTTCGCTATGCAACGGGTGAGTATAACTTCCCTTGCTATTTCTTCAAATACATCCACATACATATATGTGAATACAAAAGTCACAGACCAACTGGGTCCTGCAAGATTTCAATTCTACATTGGAACTCGAAGACGCTTCGAGTTGTTCTAAGAAAATTTAATACGTACATTCCAATGGAGGTACAAGTTTTTGATATGCTTATTAATTCTATTAGATACAGCAAGGACAAAAATGACATTCGTGCATTGCGAATTCGAACTCGTTGGTTCTCATCAGCACGCCGGTGACAATTCCAATACAACACACACACATAAATTAATCTACAGATGGCGTTTATTTCGCTGTCTGTACTTATTCATCAAACGCTGTTTATGGACAGCAGGTAGGTTGATTGGTGTTCCGTCGAAACTGTCTATGGCTCCCTGATGAGAACCAATAAGTTCGAAATTGTGATATATGTCTGACAGTTTCAAAAGAAAGCTAACCAAGAACATACTTTTCTTTTTGTTGTAGTTAATTGAGTTGAATAAATCAAGTAACTTTAAAAGTATGAAATAAACATTTTCGAATGTATCAAATGATTCAAGCCTGCTATCAGTTAAATAGTTATTGATAACTTTGCGTTTTGCTAAGGAAGTTGTAGCCAAATTTTCTGTTCTTTTTTTCTATTTGACTATACTACAATGTGCATTTGAAAATAAATTACTTGTAACGATGTAACTGGATCCATACGTATCATTGGAATTATTTTGTTTATCTTGAATGTAAGATTTATTTTAAACATGGAAATTTATATTGTATTGCAAGAATAGTTGAGCATTTGAAGCAAACTAATTAATGATATACCGATGCTTTTTGTAGTAAAATGTCTGATTTCTAACATGTGCAAATCATTGCATTAAATTTCTAATGATTTCACTTTGTATATACTAGCAACCCAGCTTCTTTTGTTTAAAAACATATATGTATTTATGCGGCATGTTTTGTTTGTCAAGATTTTGTAAACCCATTTGTTTGGATTTATAGCGTTTCATATGTACAATTAATTGATTGGTGGTTGTAATTTTTTTGCTTAACATTTTGTTAATTTCAAAAATTTTCAGGTATTCAGTCTGATAAATAACAATTGACGGGGTCCAGTTAACGTTGACTGAAGACTAAATTCACTCACCGTATTGTTTATTCCCCTGATGTGTCTTCCATTTCGCGGTCTCCTTTGTCGTTGTATCCATCGTTCCAGTTGCAAGAAACAAAATATCTCCATGCCGCGTAGGAACATAATTCTTCGTCTACCTGCTATGCCTTTGCCACCATGTCCCTCCATCATCCCCTACCTACACACATACACATTCCATTTCGTTTCGTTTCGTGTACTGTTCACCTCTGGTGCAGCCATTAGCAATAAATCGCGTCCATGGTCTTTTGTATCGCGACCCGTGGACCGTAACGTACATCTCAATCTTCGGTACATAATTAAAGGTTAGACCAACAACTCCTTTTTCTGGTCGCATTGCCTTTAAGGGAATGTGTCTATACCAACGCATACATATATTTACGTATTATGGGTACGGGTATGGGCATGGTTTATATTATCCATCTACCGTCTTTCTTTTTACCATTCCGTTCGTTTTTTTTTTTTACTTTTGTGGCCTCTCGTTGATTCAATCTTTAATGGTGGTTGCTTAAGATAAATGGAGCGGTTTTCTATGAGTCGACGAGCTAAATTATGAAGTTCTTTGTCCGACCCTATAATAATGATACCATCAAGAATTCATCACCTTCTATTCGCTGTTTCGTTTTTGTAGGGTTATAAGCACTTTAGTTAAGATAGGGGATTATCCAGGTGTATCTGAAGAAGAAAGAATTGATCTAATAATACATCACATGAAGTACTTACCGTTATATAATTTTTATACAAATGAACGAATGGTTTGATACATAGTTTTCATGCTATTATTGTATCCATTTGTAAATAAAAATTGTGTCTTATTTAAGAGGGATATAAGACCCATAACTAACGAGCAATTCTCTGACCCCTTTTGAATAATTAATGTTAATAATTTGATAGATGTATGAATGTAGAAACCCATAGATTTATATGATTTAATAAATTGGAACAATAATTTAAAATATATTCCAAAATTTACTATAACAACTAGAAATTAAAAGATAAGAATAAAAGACAAAAGGATTAATTGTAGTATGTAGGCTTTCACGACCGGCGTCAATAGAATTATGATAATAAAGGAAATTGAATTTTCGGTGATTGTATTATGAAACATTGTTGAATATAAACTAAAGAAGAAAATTGCTTTTCAATGTTTCAAGGTAATTTATTAAACTCTACAATCGTTTCGGGTGTTTAGCCCTTTGTCAAGAGTAATTGTTTACTAACAATTATGATAACTTACCTAGCTTTTGTAATTTGTTTTTTATTTAGGCTGTCATCAACAACTTCAGTTTGACAAAGAAAATATTAAATTATTACATAATTCAAAAAAATCTAGAAAGCTCACACTTTTGGAGCATTTAGAAATCAAATTAGAAATTTCAAATAAAAACAACATACACCGATTTATGATGAAAAGTTCATAATGAGTCAATTTTCCCAATTAATGTATATTAACTTGTCTCATGTATGTAAACTGCAATTTACTATTTAAGGTTTGAACGTTTAATGTATAATTTAGTATTAATCTACTTTTGATAAAGACCGCCCGGTCAAAACATATGTCGAGTTTTTCGAAATAGATTTGTTGAAACATTTTTTTGTCTTTTATTCTTATCTTTAATTAATTATGTTTCATCAGCAGTGCACCGAAAAACGTTTACGTAGAAATTAAAAACCTTTACAAAACCGTCAGAGATACTAAAAGTACTTCACGTTTCGATGATTTTTCTAGCCAAAAAATGTAGATATTGGAGACGTAAACAGTATATTTATTTTAGAAGCAGAAACAGTATTGAAAAAGGCACAGCATGCAATACATGTACAGTTAAGGTACATAATAAAATTTAAGTTAATGTTATATAATGTAGGGTAAATAATTTAAGTACTAGCAAACATACGGTGATCAGATAGCCAAAAATATTTGATTAATTGTTGATTGATAAAGGCTACTACTTTTTCAATTGGTTCCTTTTTTAAGAATACCTTGTCTTTCTAATATTTTAAATACCTATGTGTTTTTGATGATCGAAAGTTCATTTTTTCAACAATCGATTCATTCAGGTTGTCGAGAATAAATACAGTTTTGACAAAATGTAAAATCAGCCTTACGTAATAATTGAATTTCGGATTATTTAGGCTTTGAAATGGAGTCAAACTCACCGTTGAAGCAGTATTTGCCAAAAGAGCACCGAAGTTAATATTGCTATAATAATTGCCATAATTAAGAACCATTCATTGCATTGTGAATATAGGTACAAGGTACTCGAAAATTATTTGTGAAATTGTATGATTTATTTTGTTTTTTACATACGTTCTACGTCTCATTGTCAATTAAATAAAATTAAAATCCTAATAGTAGGTTAATCATAGCGTTTTTGTTTTTAAATGATATTAAAATATATATTTCAATTTCTACTGATTTTTCACATGCTTCAATTTGTGGCAATAAAATGTTCTGTAATTAATTATTTTTTTTATTTTTCTATTTCCAAATAATGAATCATTGCATCAAAATTCCTTTTGTGGTTTCGAATGTTGCACTTATTTCTCTTTCTATATTTTTAGAACACACAAGCTTAATTAAACATAAAGTAATCTAAAGGAACGGTCTTGATAAGTTTAAAAATTAATCAACTTTTACTCTATATGTATGGTATCTAAATCTTAATAAATCACGCTGTGGTAGTACTCTGTAATTACAAGAACGAATTAATTAATGATTGAAAATGTTAAATAGGTCACTAGTTAATATGTTACTGTAAATCACCATTACCTTGGTTAACTATTCAAATAAAACTTAATAGTTCTCCTGTAAGGTACAATTAAAATTAATTTTGCTGTTTATAAATTAAACTAAAAGCGCTGTTCAATTTTTATAGAAAGAGAGATAAAATATCAGCGTGGGAAAATACAATCACATACGGAAACCGGGGCATTCTCATAATATTTAAGGAATAAAAGTATACACAAGATCAAGTCTAATACCATAGCACCCACCCTCTTCTTACAATTGATTTTTTGGCTATTATTTTGTTTTTGTAGAAAATGTCATGGCCTTAGTCTTCTTCTTGTACATTGAGTCTTGGCCTTGATCTTACAGAGTTAGGTGTAACTTGGTTTCTTAAGACGTGATGGTGTAAAAATTGACAGATTTTGCATTTCTGTTCATTTTGTTCTAGATTGTGGTCTAAACGACTTTTTATGAAGAGGCATTACTCAATGAGTCAAACTATTTGAAATTGTAGCTGATGAAAGTCATCACACATTCTGCTTTATTTTTTTAATTTAATATTTATGAATTGTAAGTTTTTGAGAAAACACTAATTTTTTACTATTTATTGATTATAACTTGTAGAGCAGTCTCACAACTATATCCGCTTCGGAAACCAGATTGGTATGGCATAATTAAATTATTATCACATATATTTCATTATCTAATCATTTTCGGTCCTCTCTAGTATCTTTTCTACAGACGGTAACATATTAATTGGACGGAGCTCTTCAGCTCTAATTGTATTTTGTACTTTTTTGATAGGAACTATTGTTGACGTTTACAGTGTATCAGGTACTATTCCTCTTTCTAAGGAAATATTAATTATATTTATTAACTTATCTTCTAATACCTCATAAAATTGTTTAATGAATGTCATGTTCGGCTTATCTGGACTAGATTTTTCTTTTGTCTTTTTAGAAACAACGTGTTTGATTTCAATTTTCGATTCATTTCTATTACTTCGATATTCTCATAGTGGCACCGCATAAAGACTTAGGCATCATCTTCATTCAATGTTTTCAAATAATACATCTAAGAACGACCAATACAATTCACTATTTGTAAAGTTTACAAATCTAACCAATCAACACAAATAAAATTAGCCAGTTTTCGCAGTTTCATCTACAGACTATTAAAATTCCCTCTAAATAAATCCAACTTCAATAAAGAGCTCAACTTAATAAAACAAATCGCCATAAATAATGATTACAATCGTAGACAATATCTTAAAAAAGACGAAACGAAACTTAATTGTGAAAGAAATATATGCTGGATCCAATAAAGCAACCACTCATTATAACTTAATTAATTATTGTGGAAAATTTAGTAACAAAATATGTAATAGCCTTAATAAACTAGATATAAACAAGATGTCTGTCAATAAATGTAACATTGGAAAAATATTAGTCAATAACAAACCAAAAAACTGCATGTACAAAAAGAGTGGAGTTTACAAAATAAATTGTAAGGATTGCGATGCTTTCTATATAGGGCAGACGGGCAGGAATTTAGAGACTAGAACAAAAGAACATGTTAAAATTATATAAAACTTAAAAAGATCCACAGGCATCAGCGCACATTGTTTAGACTTCAATCATAGATTAAATTTAAACAATTTAAAACTATTACATTCAGAAAACAAAGGCACTAGATTAACATTACTAGAACAATTGGAAATAAAAAGAGCATTACTTCAAAAATTAAATATAACAAACGACCAGCTAGACTTTAAACAAACCCCTTTATTAGACCTGTATTTGGGTATTTCCCATAGTAATAACCCTCCGTAGATATATAAGACCTGAACATATTTTAAATTATAGTATTATCTTATAATGTACTCTTGATAAAGGTGTTATCCACCGAAACATACGTAGAGTTTTTCTAATATACATCTGAAACATTTAAAAGCGTTATTTATTATATTTTGTTTATTTCAAATTAAATATTGCAAATCTCAACTTTTGATAGTTTAAAATAATCACAAACATACGTACATAATGAAATGCTTAATTTATAGAAAAACACTTAATTTACACTTTTGAAACTTTATTTATTCTTAACAATTGTTTCATACTACTTGGGCATCTTAAGAAGAAGTTATTTTCATTTTAATTCAACCTTTCTTATAATTTGACTTAATTTACTGATGGGACTATTTCAACCGTATGCGTTTTGTATTTCCTTTGAAGTTGTTGCATTACTGTTAATATGTTTTTTGATTTTTAGGGCTATCTAATTTTAATTTTACCTTTTTATTATTTATGCAAATTTCCTTGTAAATTAAATTAATTTTTATTATTTTTAATGTGATTCATAAGCGCTGATTTTTAATTATAATCTTTGATATGCTCTTATGTCCTTTATTCAAATGGTCTACCGGTTTGTCCTATATATAACGCATTATGTACATGTGTTGAACGTGTGTTCACAACATCCCCGGCCGATGCAACACGTTTTAGTTTTTTCTTGCCTTAAAGGCCAGATACACAAATTATTTTTGTTTTGTGCAAATCGATGACTCAGTACCTTTCTAATGATATATTCATTCCTTCCTTTTACAATAAATACCGAAAAAGGTTACGAGAAGTTCATGTATTGGTTACATAATGATGGTTGCTACTGAAGTCTAAAATTTGGTTGACGAAAATATTTCTTATTTCATGGATTACTACCGTATTACTTGCAAAAATTACATTAAGTAGTTTCCATTTATCTTTGTTCAGGATTTTGGCACTTACGAGTAGTTATGTTAGCGCTGGTTATTTTGAGGAAGGTTCTTGTAATTTCCAAGGGTAGAGTTTGTTAAAAGGAACGATTGGAATTCGAAAGAATGTCTACGTGCAATAATTTTGAAGGCCGTTGGCAGCAAGTTACTCTTTGAACGTTTTACAGATGGTTATAAAAAGTATGAAAGGTTTTGAATTTTGGGACCTGCAATAAACGTAGGCGAAAAAAGCTTAAAAAGTTAAAGTAGTCAAAATAACATTTGTGACTGAATATCCATTCAAATTCTGTACTAGAGAATATTAGCGCTAAAATACACTTTTGGAATATTTAATTTAATACTTCAGTATTTATTTCGTCAAAAATTTGATTTTGAGCAGTAACCGACTTTATTTTGGTATCTGGTCCTCAATAACAATTATAATTTTCAAGTAAAAATGAAAATTTAAAGATTAAAGAAGACATTGTTTAAAGTTGTGTAAACAGTAGTAGTAGAAATTAAACAATAATAATAGATACCTTCACAAAAATATTTAATGCACGACAATTGTTTCGCTATCATAGTAGCTTCTTCAGGTAATGGTACAGGGGTTTAAGGGTATTTGAGTTTATATATTTTTTGTTGTAATACAGCAGTGGGGGAAGAGGGGGATTAATACTAAAAATTTACAAGAAATGTTACAATTTTAAAAATTACACATTATAGATATAATTAACTAAATTAATATTAACTTAAATACATAATTATGATACACAAGATTTGAGCTTACAATGTAGAAAATTTTATATTAAGTAGTGGTGAAAAGTTAATATCTACTTGAACATTTAACAATAAGGATGATGCTTTATGTTTGTATATTTTATATTTTGTAAATATTAACTTATCACCACTACTTAATTTAAAATTTTCTACATTGTAAGCTCAAATCTTGTGTATCATAATTATGTATTTAAGTTAATATTAATTTAGTTAATTATATTTATAATGTGTAATTTTTAAAATTGTAACATTTCTTGTAAATATTTAGTATTAATCCCCCTCTTCCCCCACTGCTGTATTACAACAAAAAATATATAAACTCAAATATCCTTAAACCGCTGCACTATTACCTGAAGAAGATACTATGATAGCGAAACAATTGTCATGTAGTAAATATTATATATCAATTATTGATTGGTGCATCCAAATATTTATAATATTTACATCAAAAACGAACTTCTCTTTTATTAGTATTCTTTTATTGTCAATAACTTTTCGAAGTGTCCCTGTATGTATTAATTTCAGTTTTAAAGAGACGAGTTTAACCTTGTTTGACATTGTTTTGAAATGCGAGCAAATGTTTTATATTATAGCAGATGTTTATTTGATTAGATGTTCAGAAAAAAAAAAAAACGAAGTGGCGGTCGAGAGAGATCGACGTTGATCGGAATAAAAACTTAGCTTGTAACTGTGCAGGTGGTTGATATTACTGTTATAGAAGTACTATAAGTTATAACATTATTGTTTAGTGCATCAAAAGTGAGTGTAGTTTATTGTGCAATAGGAAATGTGCTCAGGAGATAATAAATAATTAGGTAAGAATAGAGATAATTATTGAATGATTTTGCCGATTTTTATTTATGCACGAATAACATATTAATTTAGTGATAAAATTAAATATATGTATATGTGTATGGAACATGTGGATTCAGTTCAACAAGTAGGTAGTAAGGATTCTGTCAAACATTACGAGTTGCTATTGAATTGAATAATTAGCAGTATTTGATCCACAGATGGCGACTTTTGACCACCTTTGTTTTATTAACCCTTTTTCGATGAATTTATGTTATTATGTGTAAATATAGAGTAATAGGAAGCTTAGACAATTTTTAATCTTTTAAATAACTGATCTACACCTTACCTTAATTCTATACTAAAGAAGTTTCTTTTGTTCTTTTGAAAATGATAAGAAATAATAATAAGTTTTAATTGCTGAATAGTTTTCAATCATAAATTAATAGTAATTATGTTTTATCCGTTTACAAAATTGTTTTGTTTATCGTATACTGTAGATAGTTTTGTACATAAATAGTAATTAATAATGTAGATATTCAAAGATTGTTTCGATTAAATAATTATTAAATATCATTATCCGATAATTATATAAAGATATAGTTACTATCACTTGAATTAAAGTAATCAGTAATAAATAGACATTTATAATTTTTGCGGAATGGGACATTAAAGTGTAAAGAAGTTTAAAATATTTTTTTTACTTCCTAAAATAATATTGTTTACTGGACAGGCTTTTTTCCCAATATAAGGTTGTTTAATATAAAATGTCTGGTACTTTGAAAATAAAAACAGAGACTACCATGGAAAATTTGCCGAAACTTCAAAATAAATTGGTATTAATAAAGTTCTGTTAAACTTTCGTAGCCTGTAGTTGTTCTATATGTCTCTATAAAAAAGATATTCTTTCCCGGTGAATTTAAATGTTTCAATTAAATTATGTAACATTTCAAAGGTTTGTGTCTATTAGAATAATGATCGTAAAATAACAATTCAAACAACCCAATTATTTATAATAATAATAATCATCGCGAGTGTATTATTACAAATAAAAAATTGAGTGGATAAATGCCAATCACCATTCGGGCCGAATGATAACAGATATCGGTTCCGGCGCAATCATAACGATGCCCTAGTATTTTTCCTGTGATTTTATAAATTAATATGCATCTCTAGATGTCTTTTCTACTTTATACATTATTTTGTTTGAATTAAACTCCATTTTCTTCGTAAGAATACGGCACGTGCTAAAGGGAAGAATATACAGGGTCATTCGAACTGCGTGGTACATTAGACATTTTAGGGAAACTAAGTACCTATGTTACAGATTTGAAAATTTGGGAGTTGGGAATAGGAGTTATCAAGGATAATCTATTTAACTAAAATAATTTCAACTGTCGGGTACTTCCAGTTATACCGGAAGTTAATGTCAACTTTCTTATTTTAAATAGAATGGTGGTTGAAGAATCAGCAAGTGAAAACGATATCAATATGAGTAAAATTAGTGATTATGATCATCTCCATGTGAGCATCTATGAAAAAAACAAAGAACTTTAGTTCCGATGAATCATGTGCTCTGGGTCGAGCCACAGCAACTGTCCTTGACTTGTGAAACGCGACTACTATATTTGTGATTATTATCACTCATTTCTGATCTACCATTCTCTATTCATTGTTTGGTGTCTACTACAGTTTCTGCTAATAAAGGTTTTACATTGTTTCAAATGGACTTTTAATTTTTTATATAATATCCCAATAGCTGCCCAGAAATACCCAGTTGTACGGGAAATTGTGCGTATCGGATCCTAAAAGCGATCTAATGCATTGGTCATTTACAATAAACTTTCAACCAATTGTCGAATCTTATTATAACATAAAAGCACAACGTTATGGCTCTAAACTAATATATACAGGGTCATTCAAACTGAGTGGTACGTTAGAGGTTTTAGGGAAACTAAGCATGTTACAGATTTGAAAATTTGGAAGGGGTTGATCTATTTAACTAAAATAATTTCAACTGTCGGACACTTCCGGTTATACCGGACGTTGATGTCAACTTTCTTATTTTAAATAGAATGGTATATTTTTTACGATGAATTCGTATTAAACATTAAATTTTAAGGTGACTGTGATAACCAACTTGTTTAATTTAATTTATTGGAAAAAAGATTGCACCGCAACCCAAACTATAAAAAATCGTAATTTCTATATAAAATGATTTAGAATGTTGAAATTTTTACTGGTTATATCCAAGTCATAAGGCTAACGTCATGCCAAACTAAGCTTTATAATTTGTGCAGGGCGTTCAGAAAAAAAATCAAAATTTAAAAACATCAAACACGAATAACTTCATTTTTTCAAATAGCACCTAGCATATTTTATTTTGTCTTTCGATTCCATTATTTATCCTCTTTCGAGCCATCTGGATATTTCCTACTGTTTTATTTGAAAATTTTTGAATATTTTTTAAATAAAGAATTATACAAACATCCAAATATCTCAGAAACTATTCATCGTAGGCATACAAATTGTTTATCAAAGTCACCTTAAAATTTTATGTTTCATACGAATTCATCGTAAAAAATATACCATTCCATTAAAAATAAGAAAGTTGACATCAACGTCCGGTATAACCGGAAGTGTCCGACAGTTGAAATTATTTTAGTTAAATAGATCATCCTTAATAATCCCTACTTCCAAATTTTCAAATCTGTAAAATGCTTAGTTTCCCTAAAATGTCTAATGTACCACGCAGTTTGAATGACCCTGTATAAGTAAAAACAGTCTATATCCGTGGGAAAACGCTGCTTTGTACTTATATGTAGAGCTCGTGTAATTTACGTAGTAATTTCGGTTCGAATGCAGTCGACGAGTATCACTTAAAGGACAGGATGATATCAATAACGAGGCTAAATATTCAATGGGGCAATCACAGCACCACTTGTACGGAATATAGTCCATTTCGCCCGTCGGTAGTGGCCCATTTCCATTCTCGGGAAAAGTCGATTCGCTATCGTTGCAGAAGCAGCTCGTTCGCCACATGTACACATTCTATGTACGTAAGCGATATTTTCACGTGTGTATAAAGTATATTGCATAATATAAAAATAAGACTTTCTTATATCCACTACTACCCTTTCGATACTGAGCTTGACACATGAATCATCTTTTGAATCGGCACTTTCTAGATGTGTGATGTAACTTTTAGCGGCAATCGTAACTTTCATAAGATGGATTTGAAATCGTTCCAAGGGAGATGTATTCCAACATTAAACTGACTGGTCTGTATTGGTAAAACTTTACAAATGGACGGAAACCATTTTTTGACGAAGTTTTTATACCACCTAAACAACATGATCCTAGTTATTTTCTATTGATGTATCTAGAATATTTCGCTCTCTGCATTATTACAACCTTTTTGATTAAAACACAATTAAACTTTTAACAAAATTTTTTATTTTCACTACTATAGTTTCGCTACACTGTAACATTTTCAAGTGAGTAATACATAGTACTGCTTAAGTTTACACAAAACATCTTATTTATAATCTAACTTAACTTAAAAGGTGGGGGTAAACTTATGCAGTACTATGTATTACTCACTTGAAAAAGCTACAGTGTAGCGAAACTATAGTAATGAAAATAAAAAAATTTGTGAAAAGTTTAATTGAGTTTTACTCAATATGGATTCAAACTTTCACCAAGTAACAGCCAATGCTATCAATTACAACCTTTTTGTCCACACAAAATTTTTCTTTTACTTGCCATCATGTTTAGTGTCCAAATTTAAGAATTGTTAATTAACTTTTAAAATTTCAAACTTAATTTTAAAGAATAATAAAAGGAAATTTTTCGATTATCCTAGTTATTATTTTTCTAATTTTTGCGAAAACCGCTTTACCCCGATACTTTTGTTTATTTTTAACAACAACAAAACATGCTTAAATAATTTCTGAAATGTCATTGTTAATTTACTTGCAACAACAAATACTATCATTTATTTTCAAATAATACAACCGATTTGAAATTTAATTCAAATATAAGTGTTTTAACAACAAAACAGTTATAAGGGATGTTTTCTTTATTAAGATATTAATCCAACGTCTGTATTTTTAGTAGCTGGATAAATTTTACTGAGCCGTGGATCGTAGTTGATAAGAAAATTTTCCAAGAATACCATGGTACAAAACTTATGTACACCGACGGGAACTTTATTTTTTATTTTTGTTTTGATTAATTGCACAAGTTAACGAAAGGAGGCATTTAAAAGAAGAAAAACAAAAGGGTAGTTGTATACGACGTATTTTGCGATACTAAGTCCACATAGAAATGAATGATCTATATTTTTTTCATTTTTGTTATTAGTCTAGAAGCAACTTTTTTACTAATTTTTTCAAATTTAACCTATCCAACTATAATATCCAAAAAAAAATTCGTACTCGATTTTCCTGAAAAGTTGTTTCTAGACTAATTTGGGGTAGTAGAATTCAAAAATGACAAACATATGAGGGTTAGTATGTCGGAAGCGAGATATTTGACTTTTTATCGTTTTCCATTTTGCAGAGGTTGGGAAAAAATATTCATGAAACGTAAACCGTCTAAAATACGACTTTTCGGTTTGGAGTTAGTTTTCACTATATATCAGTCAATAACTGCTAAAATACGCAATATAGCATTTGGCATTTCTTAAAATACGGTATTCAGAAAATTAGAAAAAAACTCAAAAAATCGTTTTTAAGATCTGGCCAAGCATTCTTATTTAGTTTTGATTCTATTACAGAGGTGTTGCGGTGAAAAGTAAGATTTAGATAATCTTTTGGAAGACAAAATTATTTTAAGGGCGTTATCATATTGTAACGAATTTTTTAGTTGACTTATTTATTTATCAATTATTTATTTTCAACTATATATTTAATCACTTAAACAGTACTAACAAACTTAAACTACTTTGTCTGTCGCCGTTGTTTCGCGTTCGGAAATCATCTCTCTGTCTGACCTAGAGAGGGTATTTATATACTGAGAGAAATCACTAGAAAACACGTGGAGATATTTTGACACGTGGAGATATTTCGACGTGGAGATATTTCGACCGATATTTCCAGAGAAAACGACTTGTTATTTCAACAGAAGATTCTCGAGCGTCTATTGTCCGGCATTGATCGGTCTCGACATCAAACGTGCCGCCTTCGAGTGCGTCAACGCTAATCGATTCATCGTACTTACATATACGTTCGCCACAATATACATACACTTTGCCGCGTAAAAATCGGGACGGCCATAGGGATTATCGATTAAAAAATTAAATATAAATAAAAATATGGAATCTCAATCGGCATTGAATTATTGAATTGAATCTGGCGCCTGAATTACTCCAGTATTTCAGATTTTGATGTATTTTATCCCCAAAGTCCATATGCTGTTTATTTAGCGTTTTTGGATTTGCGATTGGGGTATCTTGAAAGTTAAATATTTTTGGACAATTCTATACCGAAAATTAGCATTGTCCTTATTTTTAAGTTGATATATATATCAAAACGTAAATACGCTGAGGCAGTTCTGAGAGAATTCCAGATTCTTGTTCAGAGAAAAAATTACCTCGAAAATGGCTACTCTCTTAGTTCTTTTGTCCTCTTATTTCGCGTAATAAGATGCTCACAAAAGGGTTAAAAATTGATGTTTATGGATTTTGAGATTAGGGAATTAGCGTCGCAAAGAACTTTGGAGCTTCCTGATACATATAGACTTGCGTTATCATTACTTACTTAAAACTTAAAATAATTTAAATAAGTAGCCGAGAGCTCTTGGTGACCCATATTGTAAATCAAAAGAAAGGAAAACACTTGGAAAAGTCACTTTATTATTTAGATAGCTCTATGTACATTTCGCCTTATTAGAGCATTTTCAGGAGTACATTCAATACTAAAGTTACATCAGTGATTACAGTACTTATAACTAAAATAATATGGAGGGGGTGGAATATTTAACTTAATCTTAAGTTTAGTAAGGGGTTTATACCAAAGTCTATTTGTTCGTTAACAAGAAATTTATTATTAGATATTGCTTTATTAATTTCAACTATTTCATATCTGTCTAGTATTGGACCGCCTTGAATGTTTTTAATAATTTTAAATCTTCTATTTTTATTGAATGGTTATTATCAATTACATGACTAGCTAGACCGGAGTTGTGCTTTTTGTAAGCATTATGTTCACTGATGTAACTTTAGTATTGAATGTACTCCTGAAGATGCCCTAATAAGGCGAAATGTACATAGAGCTATCTAAATAATAAAGTGACTTTTCCAAGTGTTTTCCTTTCTTTTGATTTAATATTAAAATTAAAGGGAATGTTGGGTCTATAATTCTTTTGCATTATCTATAATTGTAGATGGTTTATTATAAAAAGATCCAACCAGAGTTTTCTGAATGTGGAATATTTTGTAAATCCCGCTTGTGCAGTGTCTCATCTGTCGTAATTAATTAAAAGAATATTCGTGAACACATCATGCTGCTATGCTGTGCTTATTCTAGTCACCCCATAGCAATTGCCAAAACCCATTCTCTTTTAATGAAGGCATCAATCTGGGTTTTAATTTTCTCCGTGACGGAATTTGAGGAAGAACAAACAACGGGACGCCCGAGAAAGGGGTTGTACCGTCCATCCATAAATTACCGTCTAGATTAAAAGCAAAAATATACATCCGAGGGCTCTGTATCGTTTACGCTCGTTGGAAGAACAAAGATGAGGTATAACAAACGAGGAACAGATTACAGCAGGTCGAGTAAAATGTCATTTCTAAAAGAAACAGAAAAGAAGGTCGTAGTAGGTCGTGACAAATGCTTTTGCTTTTATTGCGTACTCGTTTATGATTTTTGTCATTAACAAGGTATTTTAAACACTTGTATTTTTTAAATGATGGAGTAAATCGCCTTATAATACTACAAATAATGTTTATGTTTATTATTCAATGGTAAACAGTAAACTAAGATTAAGAAAAGATTATACTTATGTATATATATATATATATATATATATATATATATATATATATATATATATATATATATATATATATATATATATATATACTTATATCTAAAAACTATCTGCGACTTATTGAAGACTTCCGAAAAGGGGGTTGTTGGTGAAAGGTAAATCAAAATTCATCAGGAAATCCCTCAATTTATGAATGTAAATACAATCGTAAACTTTTAGGTCGATGTAATTGTGACAGGGGTTTAATAATTCAATATTATGGTCTATGTTTAAGCCATGATATGCAACTGCTGATTTTCCGCATTATTCTTTTTTCGATGGTACAAGTGTCCTTTTAGATGTATAGCCAGATTTCTCATAGTTAAACCAATGTAAACTTTGGCATACATTGTGTCTCAACTACTTCGTTAAAAATTTTAAAAATGACTTTTTTGTTAAATTCCACGCGGACGAAGTCTTGGGCACAGCTAGTGTAAGATAAACTGCGTCGTGGATTCAGTTTGTCAAGTAGATATCTTCGTAATAACTTGTCAAACATATAAAATACCACTGTTAGCAATAAATATCAGTAGATACTGACATGATGTTTTTAGTGAGTCCGATATTGTATTTCTAAGCGTTTTACACATTTGTTCCTATTTAACATTATCAAAAGAGTATAATTTTTACGCTGAGGCTGGCCACTTATTGGTTGAAATCTACCGAGATGATGAGTTTTCTTATTTTCGAATATTGTCAAAAGTGTTCTAGGTTTACGAAAACTATGTACGTGTTGTTTATTTATTTTTCAGTCGTTTTCACTTACGCAAGGGTTAAGATTTTTACTTTTTCCTGTTTTAGCAGAAAGGGTAAATAGTTATTCTTAAATTAATCACCCCAATTATGTTATCTTTTTTTTTCTGGTAATATTTTTGCGAGTATCTAAATATGTACTTATTTTTCGTTTTCTCCAACCATTACAACGATCGAAGTGGTTGTGGGTCGAGGGGTGAAACGAGGGGAGGGTGTTAGCGTGACAGCCGGCCATTATTCCTTGTAAGGGGTGAATTATGGAAGCGCGCAGCGGGAAACCATTAACTAAATTACAGCCGAAGAAGTAGTACCCACCGGCTAAGAACAAGAAGAAGAAGAAGAATAAGAAGAAGCAAGCAAGCAAGCAAGTCAGCGGTAGCCAATGGGATCGGTTTCCTTGGGAACGTAAGATTTAGGCCCTGTGAGCCCGCGAGGCAGAGCAGAATTGATCACCGCCGCCTGGGCTCAGGTGGTGTATAATGATACCTTTCTAAATATACATGTATATATGGTGCAAGCATGTATGTGGTGGGTATATGTCGTCTTGAAACGAACTACTATAAGGGAAGTCGGAATCCCTTTAGGCCTCCGTGTGTATATCTCGCCCGCCAATTATCGTTTTAACTTAATTAAAGTTTTACTTTACGAGATTGTGTTCGCTGGCAACTTGATCCGATTACGTACCACCTACCTACGTTTCCAATTAAAATAGGTATTAGTAGATAATTAGAATTGTATTTGGTACGTGCTTACTTACCAAGTCAAACGACTATTTGCTTTAATTAACATTCAAATTTTTGTTATTGAACTGCTCAGTACTCACTGATGCAAATGGTTTTAATTTAGGAATCAACTTTACAATTTTAAAACAAGTCAAATTTTGATGTCACATAACTTTTATTAGGTATAAAGAATTGAAATAATCACAATAAAAATGTATGTTTGACGAAGGAGTAATTTTACTGAATTAAATTTTAAGTTTGTATTCCAGACTGTATATGAAAATTTTTGTGTAACTTTGTAACTTTACACTCAGTTAATTGGCTTATCTACCCCAAGAGGTAACAGGGAAAAGCTACTAAGGAATAAAAACACTAAACAAGTAGATTTTCACAAATTTAAATAAATTTAGTGGAGGTGAATGATTACCATCTATTTTATATTTCTAATTGAAATAAATAAATATGAACGACCAAATTTATTTTAAATGTATTTCCACCCCCACTATTTAAACTGCGACACTTTAAGTTGAGTAGTAAAAACTCGCATGTCTGAGGAAGCCAATGTTTGGTGAAATTTGTGAAAATCTACTTATTTGGTGTTTTTATTCCTTGGGCTATGGATTTTCATAAAGTGGTTGAAACTATTAATTTTTTAAAAAGCTACTGCATTCCTTCGTTAATTACATCTTAAATTCATCAATTTTTCTTGTTATGTAGATATATAAACAATAAAGTTTGGATTTGTTCATTTGATGATTATTAATGATTTTTAAATAAGCAACCACGATCTATTTATTTTATGAATTAACTGTTATAAATAAACAAGTGACTGTTTTCTATGGTTGATTTTAAAAAACATTTTAACACTCATATGTTCCATCATTTTTTTACTTAAAAGTTAAGAATATTCATTAATTAACAAAATTATTTCGATAAGTACTCTGTAAAAATTTGCAACGACGCGTTTAAAAATATAGTGTTTCATGTAATTCTTTTGAAAATTTTCTTTTATTTTACTTTTCAGTAGGTCAGTTATTAATTATTATATGAATATGTTTACAAGAGAAAGTACGTTTATTTAAACTTGTCGAAAATATTTCAACTCTTGCACCTAAAATTAGGACTATGTCTCTTGACTGCTTATCATACGTATCTAATAATATTTTGTGACTAAACTAAGAGACTAAAATTTAAAACTGTAATAATAGTCTTTTTTGTTGATATTATATTCTACGAAATTGTTTTTGTTTGGAATTTGTAAGATAAATTTTAATAGGTGTGTATGAATTATTAATTGGGCAATTAAGAAGTAACGAATGCATTTTAGATTTTATGTTTTAAACGTATTTGTTTTTTTTTGATATTTCTAATGAGATGCAAAATTTGGTATTGGTATTTACCGAGAAGTATTTAGTTTTGGTACACTAGTTTTGTTTTTTATTATTTTAATGTAGTTTCAAAAAAAATCTTTTATACTTACATTAGGTAGGTACACTGTATATACTAACTTTTTACTAAATATTACATACTTTAAACTACCTGTACCAAATTCTAAAAACTATCGCCAAAAACTTCAAATAATAAAAGGTTCGTATTACCTTAATCTTACCTGCACTAAAACTGATTATGAGTTCCAAACGTTCTTTTTAACGTTTTTTAAAATTAACCTCGTTCTTCTTCAACAGTTTATTTACCTTTTGTATCCTTTGAGAATACAGAGACCAGAAAAATAAATACAAGGTTAAAATTTTTATTGTCGGTTGTAAAATGTTTTGTTCAATTGCAAGATTTACACTCTCTTTTATGTGTAAAAAACGAAAGAATTACTGCCATCCAATTCACCCTTGCGCCACGACCTTCGGATATTTGAAAAGTTTTTAAGGGTTCTTCGTAAATGGTTGGTGACCTTAAGGATCTTTACCTGAGTATTTAAGAGATGCTTAAAGTTGCACGTATGGCTACGTAAAAAAGTTAACTAACAAGCATTCCCAATGGAATTTTGGAAATATGTAGGAACTGTTACAAACTGCAATAATAATTAAGATACATACACACTTGAGGAACTAATTTTGAATAAAACATTGTTTTATAAATTTCAACAAATTTAATGATCACTTGACAATTGTTTCGCCAAACTTTGGCTTCTTCAGAAGTTATATTTGAACTTAATTTAACAACAAATTGGCTTATACGCTAGTTGGGGAAAGGGGTAGAGGGAAAACGTTTAGTAGTGGGGAACTACTTAATTCTCTTTGTTCGTTTATTAGAATATCGCTATTTTTAAATTTATTAATTTCTAAAACTTCTAGAAGAGACAGTTTTAGTTTATTATTTTCTATATGTAATATTTTAAAATCTTCATTAGATTGATAATTATGAGTGATTAGGTGGTTTGCATAATTGGATGAATTAATATTTTTGTAATAAACTTGTGTTTACTAATTCTTGTTTTAAACAATTGTATTGAATTAGCGGATACTTGATGGAAGTCCAACATATTGAAATAAATACACAGTTGATAACTTCCACAATTTATTAAATAAACTTAACACGTGTTTCGCCAACACTGTGGCTTCTTCAGAAGTACAAAATTTACTTATAACTACCTAAGAATAGATGTTTATAAATAGGGTGGTGCGTCTTCAATAGAGTGAGGGAAAAGATTTAATAGTGGTGAGGGGTTTATATCTACTTGGTCATTGAGTAATCTGTCTGTATTTTTATATTTGTTAATTTCATTAGATTCTAGTAGTGTAAGTTTCTATAGCAAAAAAAACGATTCTAACTATGCAAAACATGTATTAGAAGATAATCATATATTTAATTTAGATGTAAAAATTTTACACATTGAAACTTACACTATTAGAATCTAAAGAAATTAACAAATAGAAAAATACAGACATATTACTCAATGACCAAATAGATATAAACTCCTCATCACTATTAAATATTTTCCCTCACTCTATTGAAGACGCACCACCCTATTTATAAACATCTATTCTTAGGTAGTTATAAGTAAATTTTGTACTTCTGAAGAAACCATAGTGTTGGCGAAACACGTATTAAGTTTATTTAATAAAATGTGGAAGTTATCAACTGTGTATTTCAATTTCTTGTTTTAAAATTTCTACATGTTTTCCTTATGTAAAACATTTCACATAAAATACAGTTTAATCTGTCAATACCAGAAATATTCATTTTGTTAGTTTTATCTTTATTATTCTTAATAAATTTACTTAGAACTAAAACCTAAGGGCAATATAAATATTATATATACTACCTAATTATATGGTCCAATGAACAAGATTTGCTCAAACTGCCGCAATATTCAGTGGACCTTACAAAAACAATAAGAAAAGAATTAAATTAAACTAAACAGCGGAGAGCCACGAATAGGACCCTTGTCACTATTAAGAGAACTTAATCTATTTTTATAAATAAACATGCTTTCAAAATTATTTAGTAAGTAATTGTTTTATTTCATTTCCTTAACTAATTTAAGGTTGTCAATACTGATCCTATGATTTTCAGTAAGAATATGTTGAGTAACACTAGATTTTTCAGTTCTACCAAATTTAGCGTGAACTAAAAGCTCTTTAAACTTGACCAGAAGAGAGCGTCTAGTCTGACCAACATATTTCATACTGCAATCTTTACAATCAATTTCATATATCCCCGACTTTCATAGAAAAGGAAGTTTACTTTTAGGGTTACCTGGAAGAGCTTGAAGAGTATCAGAATTAGAACTGTATGCTGTTTGATAACCAAATTTATGAAAAATACCTCATCACCTTAGGTTTTAGTTCTCTTCAGTCCCTGAAAAAGGTAACTTTGTTACTGAAAAGTGCTTCGGACATTTTGTGTCGTGTTTTGGCGTTGGGGTTTGAGCTATCCAGTTTGTTCTACAACTCCGCCAAAGTTTCCAGCATTTTGAATAGTTTATTTGTATCAGTACAGCCGTTTTACTATAATATAGGTTTTTAAGGTAAAGATTTTACCAGTTTATTCTATTGTAGCAGTATATATACCTCAAAAATTAAACTATTTGGTGGTGATAAATCTACCTAAAGAATATTTGAGTAATTCAAATTATATGTGAACTATTTATACGATCATTTTGTTTCAACTTTATTTATTCCACAATAAGCAGATAATACGGATCACAAATAATTACCTTTTCTATGTTTGATAAATTATTAATCTGGTTTTGTTTTTTTTTTCAGATGCTTGTTACATTTTGCAGTTGGCAGTATTGATGTTTTGGTAAGTTTTAAAAACTATTATAAATAGTTGTTACTCAGAAATTTACCTTGTTAGTACGGTACCGTTCTAAGCACCAGTATATATGTACTTATTGCATATGATTACTAACTACTACATGTTAGTAGTATGAAAATGCTTTTATTGACGATTATCAAATACTTGCTGCTTTGTCCCGTGTATCTACTCAATTTCGAGATATTTGGGTAAAAGGGGCAATGTTCAGTGTATGTATTATATCTAGATGTATTATTAGCTCAGTCCTTTACAAAGCGATTAGGAATTTTGTGGAAACTCTTATTTTTTTAATCTAATTATTTTTCATTATTCACATTCAATTGAAACGATTTAAATGAATCAAAATATTCAGTCGGTTTAACGTCATTGTTTTTTTAACATTCAGGTAAAATTTAGGTTATAAATATTTCCGGACCCTTATCGGTTTTATAAGAAGATATTATTATAATTAGTAATTATGGTTAGATAAATTCCTTTTCGTAATTTCATGGCGTAATTGTAATTTTCGGGCCAGGGTAAACGTTTTTAGGATTCTGCTCTCCCAAAAAAAAAATCACTCTGAATTTGTATTTTTACAAATAGAGAATATTTTGTTAGGATTTTCTTTAGTGTTCGCAGTTTTAAGACAAATTCTATACAAGATCGTCTTCATATGTTAATTATGTAAACGTAAAATAAACATAAACTAGTTCAAAAATTAAGTTTGCAGAGTCTGTATTAACAGTTACAAATTACATGTATGCTATCCAGTTTTACATTTTCTTATTCTCCCTTAATCAAAAGATACAAAATGTAATGATAATTAGGAATTTGTTGTCTAAGAATATTTTCCAATCTACCAATACTTTAAAAATTATTCTTTTTCTTCTTAGCTTTTTTAGATGCGAACTCCTTTATAATCCCGGTATGATTTAATGAACGAACTTACCCCGACTCTGTTACAATCATATCCAACAAACCGTTCCTGACTCATTGCACTTCTTAAATAATTCATAAGCCTCACAAGTGAAGTCCTCCACCGTTCAAGCCTTTGATTAAAAATTATAGGTGGAGATTTTAAAACTTGCGTTCGATATCCATTTATTTAGGCACCTGAACCGACACGGTACTTTTTCTTATCTTCCCCCCAGCGCCGGCATTAATAGTACACTATTTTTGCTTTATGTGTCTTGTTCCCAAAGTTATTTCAAGGTATAATAAGGCTTTCAATGTCAGAAGTAAGTAAACATGAAACACGACCATGAATTTGTAATTTTCTTTGCCTTTTAATGGTTATTTTCTTATTTTAGATACTGTATTTGGGGTTGGAAATAGGTAAAACATTCTTAATAATATTGTAGATTTCAATGAAACACTCAATAACGTTTAAATTGTTTTACTGGTTTGTAATTATCTCTTACAATTGTTTCGGTCTCTGGACCATTCTGAAAGAGTTATTAACAGAAACTAAACTTAAAACTATTTGTGTAATAATTTATAGACACTATTCTATGTAAACGGTTATAAGCTTATGTATATGAATTCTTGTTATTTAATTATTGCCATATATATAGGGCTTTTGTGGCCTTCTGTTTGCTGGTTGGTAATGCTTTTATTTAGTTGTATGCCTTTCTGAATTTCTAGTTTTTCGAGGTAATTTAATTTTCTACTTTTTTGGACAGCGTATATATAAAATTTTGAAATCTTCTTTTGAAAAATGTGTGCTTGTTTGTGATGCAGTGTTGAGCAAAAACTATTGTGTTCTTATTATTTTTAATAGAATATTCGTGTTCTTTTAATCTTTTTTCGAAATTTCTGCCTGTCTGCCCTGTGCATATGGTATCACAATCTGAACATTTTAGTTGATGTACTCCAGATCTATTGGGTTTATTATTTTCGATTAATTTATTGTTAGTAAGTACTATTTCTAAAGTATTTTTCAAAAAAGGAGGAATTAAAATCCTATTCGTTTAAATTTTAAAATCAAAGATCTCACATTTTGAACGCGTCCTACCAATTAGGAGTCCATCGGAATCAACAGTGTAATTTAATGCCGGTAGGGGTATTAGCCCTCGGAGTAGTTGTTTCTGTTGATTCCATATTTATATTTAAAGTATTTTTGTTTGTACATATTGTGTTTATGTCTAGTTTCTTAATTCTGCGACAAATTTTCGGACTTAAGCCATTAACACAATTGTAAGAGATAATTACAAACCAGTAAGTAAAACAATGTAAACGTTATTGAGTGTTTCATTGAAATCTACAATATTGGTTAGTGTCTTATATGATTGGGATCCTTCCCAAATCCCTCACAAATGTTTGAATCACAACATTCTCAATCGTAACCTAATTGTAATGAGGTATACAACCCAAAAAAAAATAATTTCATCATGAGTACACCTTTAAAAATAATTTTGAGCCTTTAGACACCACATGCCCTAGTTGTGTACAATTATGTACCTTTTACTGTTTTTGGTGACTACATTATTCGATGCATTTATATAGTACGTTTATAGTCGACCTACGGCGTCGTCAACGGCGGTACCTCGTTGCGACGTCGACCCCGGGCGTCGGTCGTCGCTGTGTGTATGTCTTCTTTCCGTAAATCGATGTAAATGTAAATTATGTAGAGCATTATGTTTTACTTTGATTCGGTGTCGGTGAGTTGGGATAGGGGCCCTTGGGGACGTCGACGAACGACACTCGCTAGTGACATAAAGTTGAGTATGTTTTTCCCGGTACACGAGCTCCTCGACGACATTTATTTTATTTATTCCAACGATAAATGTGAACGTATAAGACGTCGTTTGACAAGATCTTTTTCGACCGTACACGTGTTGTCGTCCAAGCTGAGACGACCTCTTAAAGCAAGGGTCTTTCTGCTTCTTTATTAATTTGTGTATTTCTTGCGATAATTGATAACCGCTTCTAATGTAAATTTAACTTTAGTCCATAAAGTTGGTATTTATTTGTTACACAGAAGCACAACCGACTTAAAACAGTTGATACTATAACTAATTAACTGATTGAGTGACTATTAAGTATTAACTGTTTGACTGTTACAACCTTAACATATATAATATTTCTTTTATTATGCAATAACAGACCAAAGCTCAGGCAATGGACGCGTGATCCTCATCTCACAATTTGTTTACCTTTAACATAAAAACTGGATAACAAATCCTAATAATGCAACAGTTTCCTGTTTCAATTGATTTAGCTGAATAAAAATGTTGATAATGATATATCTTAAAGGACATTTTTAAATAAGTATACCGAAATAACATTATTTTCAAATTATTTAAAAAGATTTATAATTATTAATTATTGGTCTACAACAACTAGTTTATTTATTGAAAGGAGCACTTATACATCATCTCAACATTTCCAATATGTTTCTGGAATATTTCGGAGGGATGGTTAAACCCACCGTTTAGTCTCCAAATTATCGTTTAAGTAAATTATAAATTTCTCACCGTTCATGTTAGTTGTCATGCGAATTCTAATGCTGTCGAGATGGTCTGTTTTATGTCTTTAGGAGATAAGCGCGTGAGAACGGTAAGGGCTCTTGAGGACATAGAAACGAACGTTGAAAAATACAGATAAAATAGAACCACCAAACGAACCACTCGATAGCAAAACATAATCGTAGATTTCATTTAGTTAAGTTTTATAAGTAAATATAAGTTTTGCTTTTGTATAATAATTAGTGATAGTGAAAGTGAAGATTTTTTAATTAATGCAAATAAATATAGTTAAACAAGCAATATATCGTTTTCCTCAATATCTGAGGTGGTCCTCCGAAGCAAAATTTATCACGAACACGCTTTCACGCTTCCTCACCCACTTAACTACGACACTGCCTATGTTTATTTACCAATGGTATAAACGTAAAAAGCTTGTTAATACCAACGCAAAAGAGAGATGAAAGTACTCATGTGACTAGTTGTTTATTATTCACTGAATCTACGATAAAAATGTTGAACAATGCCAATAATTTTAGATGTTATAAATGGTGACTAACGTTAATTTACCATATTTTTCGAGATGAAACATAGTTACACGGAGTTTTAGTTAACAAAGGTGTTTGTCTCGATTATGGTTAGTTTTGAAATGAATAAATAAGTGTACATTTGCGTTTCCGATTATTATGGAAATTACAAGCGCACAAACCTCTTGGTTGCACGTTTGTTTATAACATTTTCGTAGCCGTGAATTTGTCAAGGAAACAACTGAAAGCGTGGGCTGACAACCATAACCCATTAACCCATATATTAAAGGAAAATTTTGAATAAGTATATCGAAATAATATTATATTTAAATCATATAAAAAGATTTATAATTATTGGTCTACAACACTACACAAAAGATACATAACATAGGTGAACGGCGTGTTCGTCTTCTTACATATTCATTGTAATTGTATTAATGGTCAGGGTGGGAAGAATACCAATGGGGAATGCAGTGATGAAATAATTGTATCGTTTGTCTAGTTTGTATATTGATCTGTCAGTACCTATATAAACCGAAAACTGAAATTGAAATCGTTATTGTTTTCATGACTGCGATTTTAGAATCTTGGTCCTTATCTGGTCCTATAATTAGAATAATCTTTCCAATGTTTCGCCGGCAACTATAACAGGCATCCTCCTTCAATTGAGCAATTAGTTTTAGTCTCAGATCGATAGCCACGGTAAGGAATACTACCACGTGTTGATTCATTGACACTCCCTGATGATGCTTGTCACAGTTGCCATCGAAACGTTGGAAAGAAAACTTCAGTCGGGAGATTATCTAAAGAGGAGGTGGAAGATTTTTAGATTGCGGCCGTCAAGCACAAAAAATAATTTTCTACCCTAAATTATTTCATAACTTATCGTTTTAATAGAAGATGTATATTTCAGTAAATGAACTAACAAATGTAATGATATTTTTGATAAGTAACATGAATAATAAGATTAATATATGAAATTGAAGAGGTGTTTAATTCTATATTGCACATAAACAAATACAAATGTAGGTTACATTACTTTTATTACAAACGCAATAATTATTTCGATACACTGTATCTTCTTCAGGTGAAAGAATGGTAAATTAAAACTAATTACAAAAGGTTTTATATACTAACTAAGCTTATGTAAGAAGTTGCTGTAAATATCAAAAAGTCAAGTTAAGTTTTCTGCCTTTATTTTCGAAATTTAATATTTGAAAATTATCATGAAGTTATGATTATGGTTTATCTTATTAGATGAACATCTAATTTAGCATTATTAGAAAGTTAATAAAAAAAGGTAATATTCTCAATGATCAAATTGAAATAAGTAAGTCACCATTACTGAATATTTTTTAAAATTTAGCCCCACTTCTTTCTTAAGCTTAGTTACTATATAAGACCTGTTGTAATTAGTTTTAATTTACCATTCATTCACCTGAAGAACATACAGTGTATCAGAATAATTATTGTGTTTTTAATAAAAGTTTTGTAACCTACATTTGTGTTTGTTAACGTGTAACATTCAAATCTAATCGAAACAACGAAAAATTCTATTTACTGTACGTATAGTCGTAATAATATGTAATCAAGATTTTGACTAAACTAATCATATAGCATCCACACTTTTTTATAAATTAGCCAAGTTTTTGCCTAAGTAGCAACAAAACAACAATCAAATAAAATATTTTGAAAAGTTATCCTTCTAAGGCATTACCAGTAATTTTTAAAGAAATTAACATAAGTTTTAGTTTGTTAATTTAAAGTTAGCTTTTTGTTAAGTTTACTACTCTTTATTACGTAAAAGTTTACTGCATTTTATATTACAATTTGTGCACTTCCATAAAAATCTGATATTTATAAATCTGCGTAAGCATCTTCAACCAATGTATTCAATACATTGTTTACGGCCGTTTGCAAATTACTTAAATAAAACAAAAAGACACTTGTGTATCTTTCATAAATTTATTCAGAAGACCTGATAATTGTTTCGGCTTTCACATCGTTTTCATAAAAGTATTTGTTTAATATACGAGACATGTTTTTTAAGTAAGTACCGTTTTGAAATTCTGCCAGCCAGCGTTCCGCGCATGAGCACTGAGTACCTACATCTCTCACCTACACACTGACACCATTACAGTCTGATTCGCCCTTGTTTACGTTTTTTACTGAGTGTTTAAGATGCCTCCGATAATCGTAAGTCCCGCCGACTATGAAGTGCGGGCTGCTATACGATTCCTTAGTGCTAAACGATTAAAAGCGATTGATATTCATCGTGAGATCTGTGCAGTTTACGGACAAAACATTATGAGTGGTGGAATGGTAAGATGGTGTGGAAGTGGGTGAGAGCATTTAATGATGGCCGCACCAATATGCATGACAATGCCCGTCCGCATATGGCTAATCGGACCAAACTTGTAATCACATCGTTTTACTAGGAATCTCTAACTCATGCTCCGTACAGCCCTGATCTGGCGCCCAGTGACTATCATTTGTTCCTGCACTTGAGGAAACATCTGGGCAGTCAGAGTCTTCAAGACGATGCAGTGGTTAAAGTTAACAAGTCAGGCAGAAGAGTTCTATGAGAAGGGTATTCAAAAACTGGTCACTGGTCAAACGTTATGACAAGTGCCTCAATTTTGAAGGAAATTATGTATAAAAGTAGATAAATGTACAGGTTTTCATATAAAATTGAATTAGGGAGATATCTTTACACGTTTTTTATTAATTTCAAAACGGTACTTACTTAAAAAACATACCTTGTATAAGATACATATATAAATTATATGAAATTTAATATTTGTGTGTATGTATCAAATTTCAAACGCAGCAATTTGCATTATTATTCATGCACTCATATGTTGACTGTTAATAAATCGGATATAGATTTTAATATACGATTGTGACTTTTTTATATTAAAATTCAAATGGCAATTTTACAGTTAGCTGGTACCCGACGAAACCACTGTCGGGTGCATCTCTAACATAGAAGCCAAGATCCGTTGTAAATTTGCATAACTGTTTATTGGTAATAGTAATAATTTATTCGTACTTGTTCAGTATTTTACAAAACACATTGTCTGTAATTTATTGTACCTATCGATTTTAATTTGCGAGTATTTTAATAATTAGTATCTCCTGATTGATACAAAATATAATAAGAGTAAAGGATAAGAATACTTTCTGGTGAAAACTTAATGCGTTTCAATACTTCTTTAGCCCAACGTTATCGTATACGATTAATATAAAAAGAAATATTTAAAATATTGTTCTCCTCGCCCTGTAATCGTTTGGACGAGATATATTGTAAACTTACATTCATAAAACTCCTTAAATTTATTTTGTTTATACTCAGTTTTCTAAGCGAATCCTAAGGCGTAATTATGTTTATACTATTTCTATAACAGTTTAATTAAGTGCCTTCATTTCGGTTTCATTTCATATGAATAATTTTTATTATGATCTGTAGAAAATATTTAGATTATTAAAATGTGTGGCAGGTATCGTTTAAAGTTGAGGATTTCTGTTTCTTGCGAACGTTTCTTGGTGTGTAACCGACTGAGTAGAAGGCTGCTTCTTATTTTGGTTCGTGAAGCTTTCTGTATATTAAAAGAGATTTTGATTCGATTCTTCTGCAACAGAGAGAACCGGTTGTACTTTGATACACCTGTATGAATCAGGAATCAAACCGCTGCGCCGCATCCTTCTCGCCAACGATGCATCAGTTGTCAGTATCTTTTGTGCTTTTTAAAGGATTTTTAAATTCTATACACATTGACTTAAGAAGTCCATTAAAAAAATAAATAATAATAAAATCATTGTTCTGTCATATTATCGTACAGGAGTACGTACTATCTGTTGTATTTCTTCATGATTTCGGAGTAAAGATTAGTAATAAAGGAAAGTAATCAATGTTGATAACTTTTCAACGTTTCCAGGTTCTTATTTAAAAATGTCCTACGGTTTTTTCTAGGTATTGTGTGTTTTATAAAGATGGATTAACCACTGTTTCGAATTAACAGTACAAAAAAGAACAATTTTGTTAATAAACAAAGTATGTGAAAATTATTATATTACATTTTGAATATCGAATGTATTTTTCAGAATAATATTCTATTTAGAATTTGTTTGAGGGAATCGATTCATATTTTGTATCTTCTACGTCAAATACACCGTAACAACAATTTCCGTACCACTGCTATCATGTTAATAGTGTATCGTAGATCGGCGTCTCCACCAAGTGTCAAGGATGCCTCTTTAAGGAATCGTAGATTGGGGGTTGCTTAGCATGCGAAAGGTTGGGCAACAGAACAACTATTTTTCCATTTCGTAATAGTATATTTAAAGACAATTATTGATAACTTAATTAATAAAATAAATACATACATGAACGGAAAAAATGAATAAATCAAATAAATAAACAAAATATAATAAAAAACGTTTTTAAATGTTTCAAATGTAGATTAGAAATAGGAATTTAGAGACTAGAGCAAAAGAACATGTAAAAAGTATAGAAAATTTAGAAAGATCCACAGGCATTAGCGCACATTGTTTAGACTTCAATCATAATTTAAATATATAGTAGATAATTTAAAACTATTACATTCAGAAAACAAAGGCACTAGATTGACATTATTAGAACAATTGGAAATAAAAAGAGCTTTACTTCAAAAATTAAATATAACGAACAACCAGCTAGATTTTAAAGACACTCCTGTATTAGACCTGTATTTCGGTATTTCCCATATTAACAACCCTCCGTAAAAAATAAGATCTGAACATGTTTTAAATTTTAGTATAATTATATATACTTTTGATAAAGGTGTTATCCACCGAAACACATGTAGAGTTTTTCTAATATACATTTGAAACATTTAAAAGCGTTTTTTATTATATTTTGTTTATTTCATAATTCAGTCACCGACCAAACTATTTCTCTTATTCAAATAAATAAATAAAATATTACAAATTAAGAGTGAAGACTCAAACTGGGAGATTAAGTCATACCTGGGAATCATCTAGATAGCATCGTTTTCAAGTTTTGGTTAATTTTTACATTTTTCTTAAAAATTCGGTAAAATTCAATTTTTCTTATACATCTATAGGAATAGCATCGTTTTCAAGTTTTGGTTAATTTTTACATTTTTCTTGGAAATTCGTTAAAATTCAATTTTTCTTAAATTTCTATAGAAATAGCATCGTTTTCAAATTTTGTTTAATTTTTGCATTTTTCTTGGAAAATCGTTAAAATTTCAGTTTTTCTAATATATCATCCAAATCGTCGATATACGTAGAAATAGCAACAATTTAGAATTTCGGTTAATTTGTACAGTTTACTCGGAAATTCGCTAAAATTCAATTTTTCTTAAATATCCTCCAAATCATCTAGATACGTAGAAATAGTATCGTTTTCGATTTTAGGTTAATTTTTATATTTTTCTTGGAAATTCGTTAAAATTCAATTTTTCTTAAATTTCTATAGAAATAGCATCGTTTTCAAATTTTGTTTAATTTTTACATTTTTCTTGGAAAATCGTTAAAATTTCAGTTTTTCTAATATATCATCCAAATCGTCGATATACGTAGAAATAGCAACAATTTAGAATTTCGGTTAATTTGTACAGTTTACTCGGAAATTCGCTAAAATTCAATTTTTCTTAAATATCCTCCAAATCATCTAGATACGTAGAAATAGTATCGTTTTCGATTTTAGGTTAATTTTTATATTTTTCTTGGAAATTCGGTAAAATTCAATTTTTCTTAAAAATCTATAGAAATAGCATCGTTTTTAATTTTGGTTAATTTTTACATTTTTCTTGGAAATTCGTTAAAATTCAATTTTTCTTAAATTTCTATAGAAATAGCATCGTTTTCAAATTTTGTTTAATTTTTACATTTTTCTTGGAAAATCGTTAAAATTTCAGTTTTTCTAATATATCATCCAAATCGTCGAAATGCGTAGAAATAGCAACGATTTCTCGAACTCGATGAACCCCTAAGACTTACTTAATATCTCCTCTAATGATTTAACCTGACTCTTTATGGAACGCCTCATAATGCTTAATTGCATTTTCAACAACTAAAACCACATTTGTTGTGGTTTCGTGCAACGCAAATTTCGCTGGATGTTTCAAAATAGATATGAAATTTTGAATAACGTTTCCGTGTTTCGTAGATTAATCCGAATCTATTTTAGAATAAATCAAAAATTATATCTGTAATAAAAGGCCTAAAAATTTTAAATTCCGTACATAAGTACATAATTGTTTATTTATTTAAACTTCGCCCCCTATAGAGACGTACAAGATGTATATGTATTTATTATGTAAATGGCTTGTAAGTGTAATACGAGCTGATGATGTTTAGTATTATTATATCATGTATCTACATAGAGGATTTTGGCATTATGCAGTAACAATAGATAAGTATGATATGTGTTATACGGGTACCCCATGTTCCGTTGGCCGTCCTGAAACTATCAGAGCAAGTGTATTGTGCAAGCTGCTATCTCTACCTCGTTGGCCATTGTCCAAATATCTTTCTCTCCCGGAGGTATTATGTCGTCGACAAGTAGATGGTCCGATAAAACGTTGCGTACATTCTACAGATTAGTCTGTCAACAGTTTTACTAGTGCAATAAGATCAGCAAAATTACTGCATTGCCCGTTGAAAAATATCGTGCTAACACTGCAGACAACTTGTCTTATACCGGGTGAATATAGTTACAGATTTAATTAAAAGTCATTTTGAAAAACGAGCGCGAAAGAAATGCTAGTATGATAATATGTAAATTATATATGAATACATTTATATTCAGGTAACAAGTCACTACAATGTAATATTTCATACCTATATTACGAAAATGACTGGGGTGAGGGGAAAGGACATAGTTGGATTTCATCATTATCACAGGGTCTTCAGTCTTCATGCTACAATGTTTAAAATGATTGTTGTATGAATGATGAATGATTCAAATTCTTTATGATTGAATTAGGGATTATGATTATTGAATTATGATTGAATTATATGTGACTATGAATCGAAATGAATGAAATGTTAAAGAGGCGCTGGAATGATTGAGATTACGTTGATGAATAAAGCCAATGTTAAACCAAATTTAAAAGTTACCCAGTGGACAGAAGGGAATGATGTCGAAATTACTGATGTAATGGTAATAAAAAACTAAGAGAAGAAGAAATTTTAATGCAAAAAATAAAACATCTTCAGAAACAAACAAAATTTTTTCATTTCTTTGTCAAAAAATGCTATTTCATATCTGTCAAATATATTTCTTGTTGTCTTTAAATGAGTTTGGTATGAATTTTATTTTATTTTTATGTATGTCAATTTTTGTTAATTATAAATGTTTATTAAATATTAAGATTCGTTAACGTAAATAATGTGGACAACTACTGTTTTGGTCGATTTTCCTCATGGAGGTTAAAGTAGGGGAGAATAGTCGCTATTGAAAATGTATCCCAGAAATTTGGAAAAATAAAGTGGTGCTTCGATTGCTAATATGTTGTTTCTATAAAAGGTTGTCTTTTTGTTCAAATTTGAAATGATCTAAATGAGGTATCTACGTTTTAAGTTCGTGGAACATTTGTTGTAAATATGTTAAACTATGATAATTACTTATTTTAAATTGTAATTTATAAAGCATAGGTACATAATAAATTCTCACAAGCAGTATGTAAAGCTGGTGGAACTGGGTAAACATTAATTGGATGCTTTGTAATGTACTCAGTGAAATGAATAGCATCAAAACGTGTAATAAAGCAAAAACATAAATAAATGCTGGGAAAATAGTAATTGAATTAATGCTAATTTTACGGAGAACCGAACTAACATATTACCCATGTATAGCGCATGCCATTTTTTCTCCTTTACTCTAGCCTCGATAGTTCACACTGTCTTCCTTCAAAAATTCATGATACCGAACATAGATTGTTTTTGTCAGGTATTTGTTTTTCTCCACATTGATATCTGAATTAAATTCTTTTTCAGTTATCAAAATAGATTATGTACCTATTGCGTAGTTTTTAAAATATTTTTTCAGCGTTTGGCTTGTTTTCTGACTTCCCACCTAATCTGTGGCAGAAACCGGCATTCTTATGTATAGATCTCGTTTATTTGTGGGCAATATCTCATGACTAATTTACGAAGTTGAAATAAAGTAACCATAATTTATCACGCCGCTTGTTTTTTTGCGATCCTCTGCCGATGTCGGCGAAAGGAAAAATCATCATCTGTATTTCATTCGAACGTTTACGATTTCTATTGTGGTAAAAACGTCCAATGAGAACGAGATATACGGAAAAGGAAAATACAAATAGAAATCTGTCAACAAAAACCTATTAATAATGCATCTTACGTAGCATCGTTATAATTTTATTTTGCTACCGCTCTGTGTTACCAACGCGGCAGTTTGTAACAAGTTCAAGTTAGTTTTTTGTTGACGATTGTTTTCAGACCCTGCCTGTCGTATTTCTAATCGTTCAATGCCTTTTTATCAGATACCGACAGTCAACAGGTAAATAATATAACGTTTTTTTTAAATTATTTTTTCACGGTCACAAAAGAATTTTAAAATTGTTAAAGACTAATAATGATCAAACCAGTATACATCACTTTCATTTCCTCTTATTTCTGCGACCAAAATTATTTTATGCTCGAGTTGATTTCATGGGACATTATTTAGAGATTTAGATTTAGATCATATATGATACAAAAATTTGGGCACCTTAGGGAGCGTTCAAGTATTATGTAGCGCAATTTGGGGGCAGTGGGGGACTAAAACGTTACGATGCGTTACAGGGTCGCGAGGGGAGTTCGAACAACGGCTTATGTAACTTTGCTATTTAACTTTCCGCTAAGAAAATTAATAGTTTGCACCCCGGTTTTCGAAAATTGAGTTTCGTCAAACCTCGACGTTTTGATGTTCTAGGAAGTTTTTCTGACTATTCCCGCGTTGATGTCATCATGTCTGTATGTATGTGTGTCTGAGGAGCAGTAACTTCCATTGAATTAAAAATGCTGGAAACATTGGCGGAGTTGTAGAACAAACTGGATAGCTCAAACCCCAACGCCAAAACAGGACACAAAATGTCCGAAGCACTTTTCGGTAACAAAGTTACATTCTTCAGGGACTAAGAATAACTAAAAACTAAGAGCAATATAAATACTATATATACTAACTAATTATATGGTCCAGCTATTGATAAATTAGTTAATACGATTAAATTTTAAGAACCTAATGTCTAGATCCTCAACTTTTCAAAGAGACCTTAGCAACACCAAGTTTAATACTATGCCCATACGAGCCAAGATTTACTCGACGACTCGGAGGCATTTTTTTTTTGGTTATCGAATAGCATACAGTTCTAATTGTAATACTCTTCAACCTTAAAAACAAAATTCCTTTTCTAGAAAAGTAGGGGATATATGAAATTGATTGTAAAGATATAGAATAAGAAATATGTTGGCCAGACTAGACGCTCTCTTCTGGTCAGGTTTAAAGAGCATTTCGCTCACTCTAAATTTGGTAGAACTGAAAAATCTAGTGTTGCTCAACATATTCTTACTGAAAATCATAGGATCAATATTGACAACCTTAAATTAGTTAAGGAAATTAAACATAATTACTTACTAAATAGTTTTGAAAGCATGTTTATTTATACTATAAAAATAGATTAAGTTCTCTTAATAGTGACAAGGGTTCTATTCCTGTCTCTCCGCTTTTTAGTTTAATTGTACCTTTGTAGGTAACTCTTTTTTTTATATGTATAAACCTTAAAGCATAAATATACGGAGTTAGTATACAATTCTATAGCAGCGTGCTTGAGATATAAAGTATATTTAGATATCCTTTCTCTGTCTACCAATATGGCCGTGTTAGACCAAGAAAATATGTCTAGATACACTTCCTATCTAAAGTACGCTGTCTTTTTCCAAAAATATGAGATATATTTGTTTATTTACTAACAAGACATATTAAATTTTGTACTTGTATGAATGTACATAGACGAAGACGCTTTTGAACTGGGACCCCTCTTGCAAATGTGATGGGGCGAGCTATTCTTTTCATATTTTTAATGCTATACTTTTATCAACATAATTTTGTGTATGGTTCGAATATGAATACGTGTTTTCGTACATATGTAAATGTTGGTTTCGCCCCTCTCCCGAATAAATTACGAAGCATCATGGTTGAGATCGTAAGCCAATGGAAATAGAACCGGAACTTCGGAAGCTGGATCGTTTGTTCCGGTAAAAGTTATTTATTATAGAATTTCGTTGGCCGATCGTAGGTGGCGGTGGCGTTGACATTAAAGGGAGAAACTTCCGCGTGGCGTCGTTATATGGGGTAACGGGAGTGAATTATTTATTCATACGCGAATGGGGTCGATATGACTATTGTCAGACTTAACGATCCAGAAACGTGAAATTATCGTTTGTTTTTTCGATGTTGGAGTTGTATGCGAAAGTGGTGGAAAATTTCTGTTCGCTTGTCTAGTGAGAAAAATTATTGCGTTGCTTATAATGTGATGAAATATGTTGATGGCCGAAGTTCCAGTCCCCCAAGTGCCTCCGATTATACTCAGTAAATAATTGGGATAAAATGATAGTAACCCTTGTTCATCTTCTCATCATTATAAGTATAGGAAAAGCAACGTTAAATGGAGCTGATAAGACATTATAAAAAGTAAAAATCGTTGTTGGAAGTACCACGTGAAAATAAACTTGAACCGTTATTAAACACGTAATAGTACGTGTGAAATACGTACATCCGAAAAGACGATTTTTGACATATAATATATTCACCTATCAGTTTTTAGAGATTTTCAATGTAAAAGATGAACATATTAAATAAGAGGGTTGCAGTATTTATATGCACAGCGCGGTTATTTTACTTTGTATTGATTTTAAAGGGATCATCAAAATGATTGCGGACGGACAGGAAATTACTAGTTCACATTAATAAGTTGATTGCCCACCAAACAATACAGGAACTATATAAATAGTAAACACGCTCGAAAGCAAGACGGAGTGGAGTGAACTAGTGGTCTACATCATTGCTTAGCATTCCGGAGGTCACCGGTTCGATTCCGGGGCCGGGATCACTTAGGCAAATGCTGGGGCAGTAATATTCCATAGATAATCTTTCACTTCTCCTCAGTCTTCGTTTCCTACGTCTCGTCTTTTTCTCCCTAACCAGCATCCTCCCATTCACTTCCACATTTTCTGAAAGGAGGCCGAAGAGGGTCTTACGCCCTACCTTCCGGCTTTGCATTACAGTATAGATCGCAGGAACTGCCCGCCCACCAGTTTGAGTATCTGATGGGGGTAGTAGCTGCGCAATCCATTGGGTTCTAACATGATTCCCGTCAGCGAGTTTTTTTTTTTAATAAAATTATTACCAATAAATATCGTTTTGGTGAATTAGCTCCGTCTTTGCAATAGTCTAATTTTAAATTGTCCGTGTATCGTGTAGCTGAATTAATATTCAATAATAGTAATAATAGTAATGATTTATCCTCCCTATTTCCTATCATTTTTAGATAGATCGATATACCTTGTGATTTTTCTTGCTATCTAATAATGGTTAGTTACAGCAATGAATTCAACAGGGTGCGCAATTGACCCCCAAGGGTATACGGCTCACAATTGATCTACAAGATTCAACTACCTGAATTTTCGCCGGGGCTGGCTACTGTCCGTTGTCCTACACTTATCTACGGGCTCTACCTTTTTAGAATTTTTGCCAATGATTTCTGAGTAAATGATAAGCGGAACCGTAAGATTAACAACATTATCTATCCATTATTTTGAAATTTAAAAAAGGTTGATAATTTACTTGTTATGTTGTATGTACTAAAAAGGTAAAATCAATATTAATCAGAAGAAAACAGTATTTATCTATGCATTATGGACAATATTCATTGAAGTATTCTTTTATGTAAACAATTAATCGCGTTTCGTTGATGTTTGCTTAAATATTCCTTGTCAGATGATGTGGTCTTGTTCTTTTAGAAAACAATATATCATCATTTGAATAGAAAGCAGCGTTCATTACGGTCATTTTCATTTCTTTAATTTCATTTATTATTACCATTGTTTTCTTTAGGATTAATTTGGTAATATACAAAAAGCGTGTATTGATATGGCAAAAATTGTAGCACCAATAAATACTTACAAAATACTGTCCACAGTTATGTATACTTTTGTTATTAGTTTTCGTAATTATTTAATTATTGTTATTAGAAACAGTAGTTTGTTTGAAAGCCTTTAGTTTAATTGAAAAGACTTTCGCACTGATATGTGGTGTTGTCTCAGCGTCATAGGTTAGCATCCTAGAGGACACCGGTTCGATTTTGGGCCTGCCTGCCCTGATACGAGTTTTTCGGTGACACTCGAATTGAGCACAGAGCGTAAGCAGGTAAACAAGTAATTATCGAGGGTTTGTTTAGCAAATAAAAATACCGATGATAAGAACAACATTAACGTTGTAATATTGCCAAATATAACTGGTTTGTAAGGGGCGGGAGAAATGAATAGAAATAAGGGACTACCTTATGCAATTATAGTTGTCATTGTCTTGTACAAGAAATAACATGTCTTCAATAAAATTTGGAACTATGTTCAGTGAACGGGGTAAAACTATTAATTTTTGAAAATTAATTATCTCGTTGATACGTATATAGACGACTTTTCAACCTTTCCTCCCAGAATTTGGGCCGAACAGTCTTCTAGTATCTCTAGAACAACCAACACCTACCTACTGCTTCAAAAACAACTCAAATCCCTACAGATATTTTAAAACAAAGCTGACAACATGGCTTGTGCTCAATTCGGGTGTTTATTTAAACACATGCAGGTAAGAAAATCTTTATGCTCAATTCAGGCGTCCGTTTGTGCTCAGTTCATGCTTATTAATCGTTTTTGTGCTCAATTCAAGTGCACCGAGTTTTTCTGAGTATCCTTAAACGTTCGACAGATTATATTTTACTTTTCTTCTGTCTTTATTTTCTTCAGTCTAATCAGTCTCTCCTCTACCACCATTTACCCAATCCCACGATATCTAACGATTGATTTATTTTCGGGTCAAGTTTGTTACTTTGTCTATTACTAATTTTCAAAAGGGCGATTGGATAACAAAACATTTAGCCGATGTGAAAGTTCCGCGCTATTATTTCGACACTTGCTCGTGCCGGGCGTCGGTAGCGTCGTGTCGAAGACGACGAGTGAGCGAAATGAACGAGGGTGATGGGTGGGTGGTCGGGTACAGTAATGGGGTGGGTTACATGCCGCCGACGCCGTAGCGGCGCTACCGGCGCTACTTGTGTTAGTGCTACCCTTCTTTTTGCTATACTACTGTCCATAACCATGTATCATGAATTTCTACGCCATTAGACTTTTTCCTGTTTTATCGGGAAACGAATCGAGCGTCGGTAACGGCGCCGGCAGCGTCGATTTTTCAGGCGTCGTCGACGCTGACGAAGCCCGGTCGCATCCTCATGGAACGAACAATGGCCGGGCCATTGCCCAACTTCCGATTCGCTCCAGAACCGTAATGGAAATTTTCAAATGCCGGATACAATGCTATTGTTCGTTTATAACATTTATTTAGGAATTTCTGTGAATTAGTCTATTGTTAGGATACTGCAGTAGCAACCACAAAATGGAGGGATGATTGACGATGACAATTATATGTAGTGTCATTGTTATTGTGGGAACAGGATTGTCATAGAAATTAATTGAAAATGTATTATATAGATTATATATCTTTATTTTCTTACTTAATATTACACAATATTGGACAAGTACAGTTTGGCATGCCATTTTCAATTAGTTTCCTTAAATTTAGTTATTTATTACAGATAAATATGTGTACCATTATTACAACAATATAGAGTGTATAAAAGTGCATTTATTTATGTGTCTTAGTTACTAATGTTTCAACCAATTTAATTACTGGAAAAGTGCTACAAACTGATTTTCCAATCTTCTTGTAATTATTTTCTTGTTTAATATAGCTGATCTTTTTCTATTTCGTCCGAGTTTTTGTGAGATAAAAAACAATTGTAAAACTTTTCCACAGTGAAATTCTATATGAAGAGCTTTTACATATGGAGAATAAATTTAAAAATCGCGTGTGTGTTTCTTTAAATATTGCAATAACGACTTTCTCTCAAATGCTTGTTCGGTTATAACGAGCTATTTTGAAATTGTTTTTGTTAAATTACCTGTCAACACAATGAAGGTTTGTCAGGATTTAATTTGTTGTAATAAAGGAAACTGAAAAGAAAAGGCAACAACCATTTATACAGATTGTTAAAGACATCTATACATTTCTCTTATTGATCACAGGCGTTTAAATTACAGATATACACTATCACTCTCTTTTAACTTGCACTATGCATGTACACAATGTTGGCTCGTGAAAAAGTAATGGCAAAGAACATTGCAAATGTTGAGTCACCTATTTTTAGTGTTAAGTTAATTCAATTCTACGATACGAGATGTAACACTCTGTCACTCCTACCTACGTGCAAGTTTTATCGCATTCAAAAAGTAATAAGGAAAAAAATATTAATTTCCTTTGTTGCACCCAAAATTCCTCGATAAATTTCTTTATTAAACTGATGCAAACATATATGCCTTTCCGCGGCTAAAATCTCCCATATCAATAGTAATTTTATAGAAATAGAAAATTTTCTTCACATACAGCAAACTAATTATAAACTGAATTCATTGTCACATTGCCACTATTGTTTCAAACCGAGCAGGAACTCAATCAGAACGTCACACAACTGCGTACTAGTTGTAATAAGAATAAACTTATATTATTCCTAGTGTACACATTACCCTATTCGTATATTCGTACACAACCCCAATTAGGTACTTTTAGGCGACACCAAATATTAATACGAGCAACCCTTACAGACCACAGGTGTTGAAATAAAAACATTCGCTTTCCTTTCACCATATCTGTATCGAGAGTTCGTAATCTCCATTCGAGATGAATAAAATCAATAATACAATAGGCGTGCACTTATTGCATCATGAGTCACTAACACACACGTAAATAATTACGTTTCACAATCATTATCAATGTAAGCCAACTGCGTATTGCCACCATAAGATGCGGAGCAATATTATGCTTGTCTGCATCGATTACAGCTCAAATTACCTGCCTAAATTCGCTGCGTTATGCTAGCAAATGTTATTGCTAAGGGGAGCGGCTACCGTTTCAGTGGTTCACAAAACTAGTCTCTTGGCCCAGTTAAGTATACCACGACGTTGATCGACCAATGACTCAGAGAATTTATTTGGTTTAGTACTACGTATAGGACGGCCGGCAACAGGCAATTTTCAACAAGCACATCAGCGTCGGATGTGATAAAGATACACGAAATTATTATATTAATAAATTTTAGTAATTGGGGTTCAAAAATACATAAATATCTAAAGAAAACAGAAAAAGAAAAGAAATATTTCAACAAAACTGTTTATTTCTCGACAATTGTTTCGACCTCTAAAAGGTCATTTTCAAGAGTACAATAGTAACTAAGGCTAAGACGATAAACATGGGCTTTTATACATAAATAATTTATAAAGGGCGGTAAACAAAAACAATTAGAGTTGTGTAATTAATGGTGTATTGTATATATTTACTTCTTATTGATTATTAACTAAATTTTTACAATTCAGGATGGCATTTTGTATTTCCAGATTTTCTAGCAACGTGAGTTTTTTACCTTTTGATTGAGTATGTAGTAGTTTTACGTTACTAGTATCTATGTTATGGTTATTTGTGGTACAATGTTCTGCTAGGCCTGTTGTGTATTTTTTGTTTTTTACGCAAATGTTCTTTTAAGCGTGTTTTAATAGAACGACCACTCTGACCTATGTAAATAGCATCACAGTGTTCGCAATTTATTTGGTAGTCCGCACTTATTTTTTGTTTGTATATTTCTAGTTTATTGTTAATCAATATTGATTTAAGATTATTTTTATTTATTTCGATGGCATGTATATTAAAATGTTTCAATTTATTTTTAATTTTATTACTAGTAATTTTGATGAATACCATTAATAATCACACAACTCTAATTGTTTTGTTTACCCCCACTTTATAATTTATTTATGTATAAAAGCCCATGTTTAACATCTTAGCCTTAGTTACTATTGTACTATTGAAAATGACCTTTAGAGGTCGAAACAATTGTCGAGAATTAAACAGTTTTGTTAATACATTTCTGTTTCCTTTATTAAAAATGTTTCATCGAGAATACACCAGTGAAAGTTTAAATAAAACATAAATATCTGACTAGTCGCTTTGCTTGTATCCTATAAATGCCTGGTTCATAAACTAAAATACATATTTACACATTTTTAGAATACAATTAAACAAGTTTTCATTGTCGGCTATGTGAAACGTTGAATAAGTAAAGTAAATAAGTAAGACAATCGATTAAACATTTTATATATTGCCAAATGAGGAGTTTAACTGTAACCTTCCGGATAATGATCATTGAAAAATAAGAAAATAAATAAAAAGAAGTATCTAAGCAGTCGTGACGTATACTCTGTTGCTTTTGCCTTTGACATTCAGGAAACCTCCTTGCAATAAACAACGAGATAGCCTCTGGTACTGGGTGTAGAGAACTGCTACGAACCGAAGATATGGCGGTCGTATGTCACGCGGTTGTGTCTTTGGCAAGTCGAACAATAAATTTGAATTTTCCAAGTGGGCTGCTTTTAATCAGTTTGCTTGTCCATTCGAACCGATTCAATACACTCTCGAAGTCGTGAGTTGCTCTTTACGCTCAATATACAGGGTGATTTGTAAATATCATATTAACACTTGTATTCTGATACACGCATTTCACATTTCGTTCAAAGTACAATACTCGTTTTTCTATTAATCAGTAGAAAAAACAATAGTGTTAAAGGAAACAGCAATAAATGTAAATATAGAAACGTCAGAAAGGAGGTTGTACTTAAATGACTGTAAGATGAAAGTTTTTCAAATAGAGTAATAATATTGAAATAAACACGCAGTTTATAACTTCCACAATTTATTAAATTAGTGTTTCGCTAACACTGTGGCTTCTTCAGATAGACAGTTACACATTTTGACCAAATTAATAATATACATAAAAATATCATTTTCACAATGAAAACTGAAAGTATAATAACAATAAAATGAACTTTCTAGACTTAACTATTTTTAAACAAGATAATAAACATAATTTTTCCGTCTTCCATAATCCTTCATACACAGACATTATTATACACAACTCATCTTTTGAATCCTTATCAACACAAGCACTCAGCATTTTATAACATGTTACACAGACCAATCAAAGTTCCCTTGTCAGAAACAGACTATAATAAAGAATTGGATCTAATTAAAGAAATTGCCAGAAACAATAATTACAACCCGCTCATAATTGACACCCTTTTACAAAAAATTTCATGCACTCGAAATATTTCAAACATCTTCCCACTCACTAAAGGTAACACAAATAAAACATTCAAACTTTTAACATGTATAGGGAACCATCACTAGCAATTAATATATTTCTCAGACAACAATATAAATGTATGATACAAAACGAAAAACCTTAGCATACACATAAAGAATAAAAACAAAGTAGAGAAATTATCAAAACCAGGCATATATCAACTCAATTGCGGTTCTTGTTGAAAACTTTATACAGGTCAGACGGGAAGAAATTTTAGAATTCGTTTGAACGAATATTTTAGATCATATAAAAACAAAAAAACCATATATTTAATTTAGATCTAAAAATTTTATACATTGAAAATAAAAGTTTGAAACTTACACTAATAGAATCTAAAGAAATTAACAAAAATAAAAATACAGATATAATACTTAATTACCAAGTAGATATAAACCTCTCACCACAATTAAATCTTTTCCCTCATTCTAATCCTATTTATAGACATCTATTCTTAGGTAGTTTTAAGTAGATTTTGTACTTCTGAAGAAGCCACAGTGTTATCGAAACACGTGTCAAGTTTATTTAATAAATTGTGGAAGTTATCAACTATGTGTTTATTTCAATATGTTGGACTAACATTAAGTATCCGGTAATTCAATACAATAGAGTATAAATAATTTAAATATTTTATAGGACTGTTGTATCACATGATTGTATTGTATCAACATCATCACAAATTCTAACACACCGCAAGCGTTATTTTTTATTTTTTAAAGTATCCACGCGTTATTATGTATTATCTCCAGAGTTTCAGAATTACGAAAATGGTTTCCACTTTCTTAAAAAATAGAAATAAAAGCGTTTCTTCTAAATGATAGTATCAATTATTTTTAAGCTAATGACAATGTTTTCGACTGTTGTTATACTTCAGAAATAGTAGATTACAATGGAGTGTGAAAGTGATGATATACGTATTCACAGAAAGTAGGGTTAAAACCAACTCAATAAAACAAAGCTATTGGTAGTTCGAAGGGTACGAAACGCAGTGTTTATTCAGCTTATGCGGGAGCAATTAGGACAGTCCAACTGGCGGGTCCCGAGCGGGAATAAATTCGGTCTCCAATTAAGTTAAGCCCTGGAGGCAGTGCACAAAATACGGGAGACGTAGTAGGATAGTAACTATGATGCTGGTGGATAAAGGGTGAGGAGGACTACGAAAATACTAAGGGTGAGAAGTGAACGCTACCAGCAGCCATTCTTGCATAATCCGTAAATATTACGATGATCTCGTTTGCATTATCAGATTCGGGACCGTTCATTATCACTGCGGACTAACGACCTATGTGTTAATGCGACGTTCTTGTCCTTTTAGCCCTCCCACTTCACCGATAATCGCGATATATGTTACATGTGACCGTACGAAGGGTTGTTTAGAATTCGTGATACAAATTAACAAACCTAAAATTTAAACAAGGGAAATAAATAAGTATGTACAATTAGCACAAAATTTAAGTATTTATTCAAATTTTTACAAAAGCAGTGATTATATGCATCTTTCTGGATATATATAAATGGAAAGGTAGAAGGCGCAGTAAAATATGAACCACAATTTAACGGCAAAAATAGATATTTATGCTTTTAGTGATGAGTCTGTACAATAATTTATTTACCTTCATGAGTTTTATGGTGATGTAACTTTTTTGGTATCTCTATACAGTCATTGTTCTCTGATGTAAAAACTTTTTCCAGTTGGTACGCAACTTGGTCATTTATTGGAGCACTGCTAATAACTAACATTTGAATTCAAATTTGCGTTTCATTTAATAAGATGATTATAGTTAATATGAATTCGAATGATTACAACTGTTTCTAAGCTTGTACAAGTTTTATATTAAATGACATTCCATGAATCCAGGCAAAATTCCTTTCAACTTTAAAAAAATTGAATAATAATTTATATATAATATATCACAATTAATAGAACTTTAATCAACTACCATGTTTCATTCAAGTCTGAGAAAAAGATATTTCATCTGAGGACCAGTACCTACTGTGTAATTTCAAACAAGTTTATCAGAATGAAATTGTGATTTTGAATCGGTAGGCTTTCCACTGATGGAATATAATTATAAGGAGTATATAATTGGAATAATAAATTTTAATAAAAATCGCTTTGGAAAATTGTTTTTCATGGAGATTTATTAATTGTCTCAAAAAGGTAGCACGAGGATGTGTTAAACATTTTCATCGAAAAGCAATTAGCTTAACGAGGTATTAAAAACGTTGGTCGTTTATTCTAGAAAATTAGAAGAACATTCTATATTTTTCAAATTCAATTTCTTACCTTTTACGGTTAAATTATGTATATGCTTTATCCTACAATCAATTCTATAAATAAATATAAAAATGTAATATGATATGTCTTTCGATTCGTTGTGCCTACTTGGTAGGACTCGTTCAAAATTTCAGATCTTTGATCTTAATATTTAGACGAATAAGGATTTTAATTCCTTCTTTTTTTGGATAATTCTATAAATAATTTTTTTGATTTATTATCAAAAATAGTTAAAAAATAATTTTTAGGCTCTCGTGTCAGGTAATTAGTAAACCGATAAATAAAACTAAATAACAATAACGATCGCAACAACGACAATATATTTAATAACAAAAAGATGGAAGGAAATGATTGTAATAGACGGAAGATTCAGATCGATCTGATTAGTCAGAAGGAAAAAAAGGATGAAATCGAAATTGTGAAGTAAGAGAAAGGGTGGTAGATCAGAGTAGGGTACGAAAGCTTGGTAATTTTTAAGATCAGAAATATGACGAAATAGAGTAACGACCCAAATTACTGAAGAAACCCATCACAAAATAGCAATTAGGGAGTACAGCTAAGTAGAGACGTCATGCGGTTAGTACGTTAGCAGGGATTATAAGAAAGTATAGTAATAAAAATTATTGGCACAGATATATAAAATACAAAAGGTTTAGAAGATAATGTTAAGAAATATTTACATAGACACACAAAAAAATATAATTCAAAAGATTTAAAATAGAATATTACATTATCAAACTGAAATAAATAGGTTGTATTGACCGCCACAAGTTGATAGTTACAATATAAGACAAAAGTCAGTAAGGTATATTGTTTCGACAAAATAGTAAAAAAGCATTTTTGCAATTATTTCGGCTGTGCATTTTCAAAGAGAATGAAATTGAAACTATTTTTAGACGAATATAAGAACATAGACTTTCACGGCCGGAATCCATAGTACAATTAATATTCGGGCTGAGTCTTACACTGAGATATAAGTTTCGCCCATGTTGTTAATACAATACCACTGATAATACCTGCAGCTGCTGATGAAACGTCCACTATGGTTTCAGACCAATTATGATTGCTTGATTTATAATAATAAATTTTCTTATAATGTTTTTGGAAAATATCTTCAGAATTTCCAAATGCTTCTATTGTTTACAAGTTTGCCATTTGTTTTTTGTAATTTATATGTAAGTAGGTACAGTGTGGCCACTATGTACATATCTGCAAATTCGTAATAGTATGTACAGTATGGACAAGTCGCATTTTCATAAATTTCTTTTGCCACTAATTCTGTTTCCCTTTTTTTTTCGTTTAATTTGTTCAAAAAAGAAAAATATTTGAAAGTGTACGTACTTTCACATTAAGGAAGTAATGATGATTGAAAGCTTTTACATCCTTTAAATTGCATTAATTTGTCAATTGTACTCGTGTAAGTTATGTATATTGCGTTGGGTCGTTGCAGAGAAATTGATTTATAACCGTAAAATGAGCATAAAGAATCGTTATGTACACACTACAATACAATAAAATATTGTATGAATATATTGGATATTGAACTTTAAAAGGTGTGTTAATCATGTAACTATAAATTAATTGAAATAATGAAGGTGAGCCATAAGCCACTTGAATATCTTTTATTTCCGATAACATCTTGACAATTCTTCTGAGTCTAAATCAGTTATTGCTGTATTTTCTTATCCTTCAACGTTCATGAAATAAATTATTCAGTTTATTGTTTATCGGTGGTTAGATATTGTAGATTTTGTATCTGTGTATAATTGTGCACGTCACTGTTAGAAATTTATGTGGGTCAAAATGGTTGATTTATTTATCTATTTGTGTCTATATCGAATGAAGAAATTAGGTCTGGTATTAGATACCATAGAAATAGTAAAATAGAGTCGGAAAGCCCATCTGAAATGCGTTATCTTAAAAGAAAGAAATAGAAAATATAGATACATTTACCATATCCTATTATTTTGAGCTATAAACAAATATAGAGAGTACTATTGCAGGTGAAGTTAGCTTAGGTTAGATTAAATTTAGTAAACATTTTCGTAAAATCAAGTTTTAATTATAATTAGTCGTGAATTGCTCTAAAGAGATTTTAATATTTTTAAATAAAAAAAAAGTTATAGAAACAGTTCTATTTAAATTTTTTAGCAATATGTTATTATTATTTTAGATTTTCACTTCGCACATAAATTAAAATAAATTATAAATTATTCTAAGAAAACGATTTTCCCATAAATGGTATTATTAAATACTTTCCTGTTTCTAAATTTATCAGTAACGTACCATTACCATATGAATGAGACTTGTAGAATGTTTATTCCATTTTTGTTGCTTATTTTATTTAAGTGGCTTATGTTGGCAACGATGTACCGTAGCTTTCAGATAGCTTGCCACTTTGAATGCTGGTCTTTCCTACTTTTATACGACCATGCCGATTTAAGGACATTACCATTGCAAATGTTCCATTCAAATGGCAAACAAGAATGCAGATGCCGACTTCCTGATCCAGTAGATTTAAAAAAAGAATCGACAACAATCTACAGTACCTACAGACTGCACTGGCATGGTCGTTTTTATGGTATATATTTTTATGGTATATATATATATATATATATATATATATATATATATATATATATATATTCTTAAAAATTGCTTCACTAACTATTCATACAGGTACTTAGTATGTGTGGTTGGTTAAATTATGAAACAAAAAATATGAAACTGTATTGTGAAGACAAAGGTCATATGATAGATAGGAATGGTAAATCGGTCCCGGGCGGAAATCTGGATCATTTTTCTACGGTATATTGCTACTAATAAGATACGTTGATCTTGCAAGTTTAAGTCTCTACCTTTTTTGGTTTTTGAATAAATCAAAATAAAGGAAAAATCAGAAAATATTTTTTCTGAAAAACGGCTTCACCAAATTGAATGGAATTATGACAGATGCATGAAGGTTGCAGTAGGAAAAAGAGTGATTTTAAATGATCAATGAAAAGGCAATAGTTCGCCACAACTTAATATTAATTACCCCTCACCCACTTCAATAATATAAATAGTCATAATGCAATCAAATGTGCTGGCAGACACATCACCTAATGATGCCACTATGTGGTGAAACAATGTTGTTGTTAGTGTTGTTAGTTTTCTTGAAACTATTTGTGTTCTATTTCGTAAAATATTATGGATAAGTTTCAACAAATAATAGCTAGTACCCTAAAAAATAATAACAGCCAACATAAATGTCAAATTGCAAGCGTAGTAGCAACCTTACAGTTTTGTTCGTATTGCCAACCGATTAGAATCAAAAGTAAATACCCCTAAAAACCACTTTTTTGCGTTTCATTCCCACCAGCTACTCGTGCTGGTGGGCGGGCAGTCCCTCCGACCTGCACTGTAGTGCAAAGCCGGAGGGTAGGGCGTAAGGTCCTCTTCAGCCTCCTTTCAGGAATCGTGAGAATGGGTCGGTGGTGTGGTTAGGAAGAGAAAGATGAGACGGACGAAATTAAGACAGAAGAGAAGTGAAAGATTATCTGTGGAATATTACTGCCCCAGCATTTGCCTAAATAATCCAAGGGAACCACAGAAAACTTGGACCAGAGCAGCCCGACCCGTGTTTGAACCGGTAACCTCCCGAATGCTAAGAAATGATCTAGAGCACTAGACCACGCCGCTTGGTTTGGTTTGAGTGGGCTAAATTTAATGGCGCTTCAGATCCAAGGAAACCAAATAACCCTAAATATTCAATTTTAATATCCATCTGGGCATTTGATGGAGGAATAGATATTGTAACGGTGTGACAGATAGGGATGGGCGAACGAACATAGTGGAATTGTATGTAATGGATTCCCTTTTGAAATTTGAATTCAAAGAATTACGAAACTTTTGGAAATACAAGTTAGATTTTCTGAACCTCTTAATTACGCTTCATTAATATTACGTCGACGTCGTCGCGACGAGACGCGTGCGTGTATATAATCTGCAGTTTTTTAATTAGAGGTTTGAATTATTTATTGTCTCTCATTTTTTAGAGTAACTAAACAGGCTGCGTCCAGAATAGCTCGCTAAAAAGCGGACCTCTTCAAAAGTTAGCAAAGTACGTAACGATGAACAACTGATGTTTTAATATCAGACTCGGGCGACGGTATTAATATTTACGTTAACCTCGATAAAACCCTTTGATCACTTTTACCAGGTGTGAAGCACGCTGAAAATCTTTCAGGTATATAATCATTCGATTATGGTGGTTTTTGTGAATTGGCGCAATATAGATTTATTGTCGTCGTTAATTTGGTGGAATTATTTTTCTTGGTAATAAAATATTCAATGCTCAAAATAGAAATAGGATACATCATCTTCAAGGTTTTATAGCTTAGTTGGATGCAGTTTATAAATCTTTAGTGAATGAGAAGAATGTTTCTTCATCAAACAGAAGAAATCTATTTTAATTTTAAAATTTAGGTCATTGGCAAATTACAGCCGTGAATGTATATTGTAACATGCCTTTATAAATTAAGGAGGTTGACGTTAGGGCTAGGCGATTATTAAATGTAATAATCGATTAATGATTTTTTCTTGTTATGGTAATAATCACTTGAAAACGATGCATTTTTGGATTAAGCTGACCTCAAACCTATTATTTGATAGCAAAAAAAACAATTATAGAATTTCAGGAACATTCATGTTTTTATCCTTTATTTGGATGAAGCATAATATCAGAAAAAGTAACATTGGACAGACCGGACGCAGTCTTGTTAAACGTCTAGATGAACATAAAAAGTCTATTCTACATAATAAAAATACAACAGGTTTTGCAACATACTGATGTTTACAAAATAGTCATTCTGTAGATTTTTAATTTTTTCACTACGAGCCGAAATGTACTCGTTTAGATTGGTTGGAAATTTTAGAAATACAGGAAGTCGGTAACCAAAATAAATTCAATAATGCCATCCTGTTTACAATACAATTTCGAATTTTCAGCACTTACAGCCTTTGATAATGACGTAAAAGTTGAAACAGCTGTCAAATAAATTTAAATAATAATTTTGTGAAACTTACCAAGTGCATTTTTATCATTTATATACAAAAATAAACATTTTGATAATACAAAAAAATGACAGTTATTGCCTCAAGAATAAAATATGTAAGGAATATAAGAAATAACAAAGAAGCATACCTATACTTATTGTTTACTGATTGTCAGAAATTTGGTTGTCCGGCATGGTCGCCGTTCAGATAGGAGTGAAAATCAGCACAGTATGCTACCCTTTTATTGGACTAAGAATCGATTTCTGACTGTTTGGTTTAATCTATGAGAGTTATTTGCGATTAATCGATTATTTGATTAATCGAATGCGTTTAAATACTGAATGTAGTCAATTTTCATCAAATTCTCTCTCACATCGCTTTGAAAAGTTCTTCATTTCAAGAAATTATGCAGTTATCATAAGAATGCGTGTTAATTTGTTTATTTAGATCCTTTTAAACTGTTCTATCAATGACTTATATAATTAACTATTTTCGAAGTTTCATTGAAATCTCATTGGTATTTTTCTATCGTGTCAACCTCATTAACAGTTCCAGCAATTCTTGTGCGTTAATGGATTCTCTGAAATGGCTGTAATACTTTTTTCAATTAAGATCGACTTTCTTTAAACTAAGAATTCTTTTAACAAAACCCATGTTTTAATTTTTGTTTTGTCCTTTCGCTTGTATTGTTTCGGTGTAGGATAATTAATTTGCAACAACATGGTATTTATATACTGTCTCAAAAAATTAATTATAAATTACATTATTGATTAAGTTGCATGGTTTTATTTACGTATTATAATTTCCTTTTTAGTTGTAGATTAGTTCTTTACCCATTTTTTTTTATTTTCTGGAATGGTACATTTCAGATGAAATCAGTGAACCAATTTCAAATTTATTTGTTACCTAAAAGTGTATTTTGCGTTTAGTATATTCTGAATGTCCAGTTGGCTGTGGACTAACATGAATATCTTTGATATTTTGTCATAAATAAAACAAACACAGTTCCACTTTCATTTGTGTCACAATTAATACTTCTTCTTAAGATGCTTATGTTTAAGTGAAACAATTGTAAAGAATAAAAGTGATTTAAAGTGGAACTGTATTTGTTTTATTTGCGACAAAATATCCATGATAATAAAGTTCCATAAAGTAAATGCCCATACATACAATTCAATATATGAATATTATTCTTACTGGTAGACATATTTGTTAATAATAGGGATAGGGAGTCGACTAAATAGTGAAAATACTGCATAATTTTGAGATTAACGTGTTTAATGAGTACCACATTTTGTATTACTTTATCTATTTAACTGATTCTATCACTACTATTAGATACCGAACGGAGTGGTCTAGTGTTCTAGATCATTCACTCATTAGCATTCGGGAGGTCACCGGTTCGAACCCGGGTCCGGCTGCTCTGGTTCAAGTTTTCTGTGGTTTCCTTGGATTAATTAGGCAAATGCTGAGGCAGTAATATTCCACAGATAATCTTTCACTTCTCTTCTGTCTCCATTTCGTCCGTCTCATCTTTCTTTCCATAACGACACCACCCACCCATTCCCACAATTCCTGAAAGGAGGCTGAAGAGGGCCTTACGCCCTATCCTCCGACTTTGCACTACAGTGTAGGTCGCAGGGACTGCCCGCCCACCAGCACGGGTAGCTGGTGAGAATGAAACAAAAAAGTTTTTTACTACGTTAACAAATGATAGCCTACATCTGGTGGGACACCGGGTACTATTAACCTCGCGTGTTGTCACGCAAGTATAATAGTACATACTCCTTTTTGATTATATAGAAATCAAATTAGAACTTTGTAACTCAATTTTTGTTTTCGTACTGGTTGTAGACGAAAAGCAACCTTATCTCGACTTCTCCTTTATCCTCTATCTAGTCTCAGCGCTAATTTGCATAATTCTCAGTTGTTTATTATTCATAACTTAATATAAACATTGTATTACTTTCGTAAACATGCTTTATAAACATTTAACAGTATTTTATATTCCATTTAAAATATCTGGGAATGTTAAGTTGGGTACCGTTGTACGTAGATATTAGTTAAAAGAAATAAATTCACATATAAACTTCAGTGAGTCGATGTCTGACCGTTACTTTTCCTTTAGTTTGATAAAAAATTGGACCAGGTATTAGAACGATTTCAGTGAAAGGCCATTAAAATTCCACTGCCTTCACGTCACAAATTTTTGTTGGTTTTTTTTAATAATGGTACTTATACCGACGTACACATATGAGTTATAATGGAAAATTGAAATGTTATGTATTACACAGGGTGTCCTTTTTTGTTTGCTAGAGCTTCCTTGTTTAAAATACGAATTTGAGAAATTGGATGAAAAGTTAGTCGCAGTCAATCTAAAAATTCAACATTTTCTAAGTTACGTTAGCAGCTATGATAATAACTGAACTATTAGACAAAATGTAATGTAGTTATCATTTGTATTTGATAGCCGAATATATTAAGGGTGTTTTAATGTTTTTTATGAACAAATTAATAGTTTCATTTTAATTTTTATTTGCTAATCGGTTAGCAAATACGGTGTGCTGGTCAACGAAAGTCTTTTAAATTGCCTTGTCGTATTTTAAAATATCGAATGTTATGGATAAACTTTGACTCGAGATCAACAGTGAAGGGATTACCCTTGTATTAGCTACACCAAATTGTATTTAAAATTTAAAATTAATTAACTACAGAAATAATGGTTTTAATAATTTATTAGAATAAAAATCATCAAAAATCAATTAGTAAATATAAGGGTGTATCAAATATAAACGGGATTGGTTTTATAGAAAATTGGAACTATACCTAATTAGACTTCGATAAATATACTATTTTTCTATGTGCTCTCCCGCTATAGAAATAATTTTTTTCCATCGGATTGAGAGTTTTCTATACCATCATCGTATAAACAAATGGTTCTACTGCGTTGTTCTTCAGGAGCCCAAAAAGTCACAAGGGGACAAGTCGGGGCTATATGGCGGATGTTGCAGCATTTCCCAGCCTAATGCATCTAATTTTTGCCTTGTGGCATTGGCCGTATGAAGCCTGACGTTGTTATGCAAAAGAATGACACTTCTGACCGATTGCATCTTCCGTTACCTTCGAAATGACAATTTCGCGGCATCCAGTAGATATCAATAATATTTATTACGCATTAAGCGTGCGTTGATTATGGAGAATGTCAACGTGAAAAGTACCTTGCCGATCAATAAACCCTATTGCCACAAGCGCATTGTTGCCTTTATTGGTCCCCTCTCGTCGCTTTTTCAACACTCCATACTCACCTGTTTCGACTCGGGTGTGTAGTGGTGTACTCATGTTTCGTCACAGGTAACGATACGATTCAAAAATGCTTCACTTTCTTGCTGAAATCGATTGAAGTGTAGCTGCGAAATCTGCAATCGATGTTGCTTGTGATCTTCCTATAATAGTCGGGGAACCCGAACCCATCTAGCGGACACTTTGTGCCCTTACAGGTCACCTGTCACGACCCCGTGGTCACTCTCGTAACTGATGGTCAATTCATCAACGATTTCCCAGAGAGTAATGCGTCGATTTCCATCAAGGAGATTTCAAACAGCCTCAATGTTGACTTCGGTCACACTTGTCGTTGGGCGAAGAGCATGGCTCTCTTTCTCAACCTTTACACGACCTTCAAAAAATTCCTAGTACCATGCAAATACTCGAGCTTGGACAGAATGTTGTCCCCGAACTGTGCCTGTAATCGCCGAAAAATTTCGATTGGATTCACCCCCTCCTTGACTAAAAACTTATTAATAATCCGTTGCTCCACGGAGACATGTACTTCTGCCTCGCTCATGGTTTCTATTGGTACTGAAGCGACTCGAGCGAATTGCGGTTGGTTTTCCGTTCTCCCTAGCGGTACAGCCCATCTTCGCATCTACTACTACCAGGTCACTGATTGTATATATTTGATATGCTAAACATTCAAGTTCAATTTAATTAATTTATTCATTCGCATTATTATAACACCCTTAACCTATCTGTTTGAAGTTAAAAATCACAATCTACGATTCTCATTCATTGCATTACAATCTGCTTTTGAATCCGGCCCAGGCGGAATTGAAAATATCGATTTATTCGAATTGGCAATTGCAACATATAGTATGCACCAGGTGTGTAAATAAATGAACTAATGTGGTCTACGTATATCAACAGCCTACGTTTTCATGTAATGTGTGGTTTCTTATTGCGTCAACATCCTTTATTCCGATAGCTATCCTACAATACCAAATGAAAGATAATTATGACTGTGTCTGCTAATAGCGCCGCGTCTCCTTTATTGTTCGTCGTCACCATACTGACGCAGTATACTAGCATAATAATAACTCCACATAATATTTAACGCAAGGGGTGCTCGACTACCACGCACACCTGTCGGTACATCGGTCGGGGAATTGAAAAAAAAAAAGATCAGGAGCTGATCTCGTTCGTTATATTATTATTATAGGCGGTAATGGCATTTTAAAGTGTTCACTAAAATTAGAAGATCATCGTCGAACGTCCTACGATAATAAGATGAAGGATTAATGCACCCATTAAGTTTGCTATATTCATTTGTTAAGAAAATCGTTTATAGATTTTGATTCACATGTGATTGATCCATTGTACGTTAAATATTTTACCGTTTTATTTAGAACATTAAGTTTGTGATAAGTGATAAGGTGGATCACGATTTCGAACTCTTTGGTCTTCTTTAACAGAGGATTGAATTGATAAAGTGTAAGCTTGAACAAAGTTAGAATCAAAATATCGTACGTTAAGATTCTAGAATATATATATTGTCTCAAAAAATTTATACCTTTATGGTTACTTGCTACCCCATCGTGGGCCAGTTCTAAAAGCAGAATCAGAAGGGAAACGCCCATGAATGTTATGAACAGACTTATAATTAAATTATTGGAAAGTCGTAAAGAAGGTAACGGTGGTGGTGGATTTCTCGGAACCAGAACATTTACAAAGATAACAATAATGTCATAATAATAAATTAATGAATTGCAACTATAAAAACAAACAGGAAAATATTTATAGATGTTAGGTAGCATGGAAGGACAAAGAAAGAACACGAGAGTGCTTCACAATAAGGGATAATAAATACCACTAACGGATTAATTTAATTTTGGCAGATGCAAAAGGTTTTATTGCCTAATTCAGGCTAGATATTTCTTAAATAAGACTATTATGAGTTTATGTGTAAATACATGTATACAGTGTGGCACAAATCGGAAAGTAACTCGGTGAAAACAATTTTCGAATTATAAAGTCCTTGTGTATTCCAAAAAAATAAAAATGGTTGTGCGTCCCTGTAACTTGTGTTCTAGCTGCTTTTGGCTTTAGTCACAAAACGTGTACCTAAACTGAATACTAGAAATTAAAACTGTTCCAAACCACATTATTTTTTTTAAGAGTCTTACAAAATCTGACAAGATAAATAATACTCTCGAATAAAAATTTCTTCTCACAAAGTAGCTTTACAGTAGCAGATGATTTGCTGACGTCATATTCAAATTTCAGAGTCGACTCGTATTTTAAGGTTGAGAATGGAGTTTCCTTTAATAATAGCGGCGTTATAAACTGTTAGGACTTCATGGAACATGTCAAGTCACGCAATCTCGTTCAGAAATTTACTGAATTCTAAATATATATTTTTTATTAAAATGCATACAATTTTAGGTAACTGACTATAACTATCTGAATGACATTTGCTAGATATATATTCTATTGCAACAACAGTTACTACAACTCGTTCAGGGCAACTGTTTATGTTGTAAGTATCTATTATAATCCCTTTGCTAAGTGCTATCATCAGGTGTGCACCATTTGACAATTAAATTTCCTGACATTAAAAATATGCCTACTAAATTTTCTTACCGAAATCCCCTTTGTTTTCCTCCCCAACACGCTCTTTGAATTATGTGTTTCAAGTTTCCTACCCGCGCTTTCTAGAAAACATATTGTGCACGTAAAAATAACATTAACGTAACAGCTTTATAACACTTCTATTGATAATTTAAAGTCCCCCCAAGTACGATTAATGAAAGTAGATGAAATACTTCTGCTGTTTGTTTCAGTCTTTTACTCAGATAGTATTTGTACTACATAGGAAATAAGACGAGCATATAGGATGGAGCGACTCAATCATTTTCAACTCGATCAAGACTCAATCGTTTATCGTTTATCAATAGTTTATGTCATCTAAATATTCCAGGCACTTGTTTCATCCGATATATTAAACAAATTTATATACAAATTATAAGACAGAACAGATGCAACCTATGAGCTGAATTTTGATAGTGGGAGAAGGGCTGGGAGTGCAATCTAATACATCAACAAAAATACAAAGTTTGAATATATAAAAATAATAACTGAATGAATTGTATTCCGCGAAATGAATTTGGCCAAGTTCAATTCTTATTCAACCTTGCTTGGCTCACCGTTGATCGAATGTAACTTTTAAATGTTTTAGTGTTGAATGATTAATTAATTGATTTGTGTATAAAGAATGGAGAATCGTCATGGGAAGCTGAACGAGTTTAGAAACTTGGAGTACAATACTGATTATCCAGTTGTCTTCTGGGTTAAAAAAAATATCCTTAAAATATTTCTGCCCCTATAACAAAATACCCTAAAAGATGAATAAATCTCGCATTGTCCATACTTAATCCTTCCCACAGTGACTCGACTACTTGGCAAAACAATTTTGACGGTACATTTCCTCACGAGTTACGAAATCATAATTTTACTCATTTTGCCCGGAATCAAACCAAACCAAACGTTTTGGAGGTTTCTTGAATAGTGGAAGAGTAGACTGATCCAAATCAAGTTTTTCCATATACCCCAATATTTTTTACAAAGAGTTTTGAATCGCTTAAAACAGGCAAATGATAATGCACACATCTACGATTTATATGAATTAATAACTTCAAAATCTACATACTAAAAAACGGTACTAAGATTCTCAGTTCAAAGAAAAACTGCGATTGTCACAATAAAAAAATAAGAGAACACATGATGTATGATGTTGACTACTGCAAACTATGATAACGAAGATAGACATTTTTAATATACTAGAATTTTGAAAATCTGTTAAAGATAAGTTTTGCTGCTTGTATATAAGTACACACATCTTCATCTTTACATAGTTAGTGTCAAACAATTTACAAATAGTAACTCTTTCATGTTGATTCTCTCGCCGTGCCGTGGCACAAGGAATTTTGTCATTCCGACTGAGAATGAGTTATGCTCCGCAGCAATGGATGAAGGGATTCCAAAGCTCGTGATAAATGTTGCGGTACCGAGGGAAGGCGCAAGAAAATGAGAATGGGGGATAAGGAATGGAACGAGCAAGTCTGTTGCTTGTGTATATTTCACCCGCCATCGCCATAGCGTTTCCGCAGTAATAAATTTGGCGACGTGTTCTTGCTTATAAGTCCAGCTTCTAGATTGTACGTAGACCTATGTAATAGATAGTATTACTATTGCAAAACGGTAATGTTGCAAGGTATCATGAAATTGCACCCTTTTTCACGGTAAACGTATTCGTTGATACAAATAATATATTTGAATAGTACGGTATACATAAATGAAAGTCACCAGGAGGCGTTTGCCTAACTAGGCATTTACTTGTAAAGATTTATCATTACTTGTTATGGGCAATTTATTGAAGCAATCTTGACATACTTTTATTTTTATAAAACTGTATGTGATAGAAATTGAAGAAACAAGAGTTTTATCCAGAGTTAGTAATCAGTATCGAAGTAACAATGCAATCAATATTATAGAGCGGCAGTGAACGATAGATTTGATAAGCTACTTCAATACTAACAACCTAGGTGATTCCCGAAGAACAAGACTGAATTCAAGATCAGATCTTTGTCTGAGGAATTTATATACAAACCTTTATGAAAATTATTGCGTTTCTAAATGATAGGACAAATCGTAGACTTACAGACGAACATGATAAAGCTACAAGAAATCCCTTTTTGCTACTCGGTTACATGACTCAAAGGAAATAATAGTAAAGTAGATAGTTGGTTGATGTGTCATACTTTATTTTCAATAATTCAATTTGACTTATAGCTATGTACGTATGTTATTTATGCAAGACAACTTAAAATTGTGAGTTTTTAATATCGAAACTCAAAAGGATAGAAATTTTATTTCGCTAAAATTCACGTCTAAAAATTCGTTTCAAATGAAGCCATTTGGTGTACTGCTAAAGTTATTACGAATGCCACATATACCTACTACGATTCCATGGACGAAGCAGCTCTGGCTGTCAACCCATTTGAACAGACCAGCGACGCATTTGTAACGGAGAACTCGAGGGGGAAACGAATTTAAAGATGGTTGTAGACTAGAGTTTTAATAACAACCAGACAATAATAATTACCAGACAACAAACTTGAAGTAAACCAACTAATAAAAATTTATTCAACTTACATTTTTTTATTTACACACTATTGCTTTTTTAACTACAAAATATTTTTCTATAAATCTGACAAATGGAACTGTGTTCGCCAATTTCTATTATTAGGAGTATATGTTACCAAGAGAGATAGTAGATGATTGTTTTAGAACGAATTTTACGTTGTATTGTGCAGTAATTATTCTAGGGGCGGATCCAGACGCTTATGGAGGAGGTATAAGAAAGTCTAAATAGCGTTTTAAATCCCTTACTCTAAACCATAAATACCCTTATAAACCCATAACCTAGACATTTTAAAGCCATTGACTCTATAACGTTAACTTTTTAAATCTCATAACCCGGAAGTAAGTAGATAAGTGACCGCTTTTAATATATAATTGATAGGTAAATAAATATATTGCTCATGGGGTTTAAAAAGTGTAGCTTATGGATTTATAGAGCTAATTATGGTTCAGGTTGAGGAGTTAAAACACTTAGGTTATAAGGTTACAGGTTTTAAATCGGTAGATGGAGCTATATTCAAGAGTACTGCTGCCGAGTTACGTCTTGCGGGTAGGGGGGAGGGACTTATTCTTAAATAAAATAAAATAAAACACACGTTGTTAAATCTCAATATAATTTTAAAAATACTTTACAATTGTTTCGTCACTTTGTGACTTCTTCAGAAGTATACGAATTACTTAAGTGCTATTACAGATTTTGTCCTTAAATACTATTTGTAGAAGCGGGGGTGGGGACATTAAAAATATTTAGTAAGGGCGAAATACTTACATCTACTTGTTCGTTAACTAACAAATTGCTATTTTTAAATTTGTTTATTGTTAAGCTTTCGAGAAGTGACAGTTTAAATGGTTTATTTTCTAAATCTACAACTTCAAATTCTTCATTAAATTCATGATTATTATAATGTAAATGATTTGCATAATTCGAGTCAGTCTTATTGTTAATATATGAATGTCTATGTTCATTTATTCTAATTTTAAAATTTCGAAAAGTTTTTCCAATGTAAAACATATGACAGGATTTACAATTAAGTTTATAAACACCTGATTTGTTGATTTTTTCAGTTACATTTTTGTTATTTTTAATATGCTTATTTAAACTATTGTTAGCCTTAAATGCTATTTTACAATTATGTTTGTTTAGTAAAGATGAAACCTGTTTAGTTGGATATCCTAAATATGTTAATGTTTTGTAAGTGTGATTTTCATTGATGTTAGGGTATATTAAATTAATCATTTTTTTGTGAAGCATCTTTTTTAATAACCTATCAATAATATGCGTGTTATAATTATTGTTGACTGCTATTTGTTTAATTATAGAGAGTTCAGTTTCGTAATTTGATTTTGTCATAAAATTACTTATTTTTTTCTACTGTATAATAAATTATTTTTAGTATTTGCTATGAGTAATATTATACATAGTTTGCAGCTTCTTACATAAAGCTGTTTTTGTGATGAATTTGATGGCCTCGAAACAAATAATAAAAAATATATATTGAAAACCAGGAGATGATTCCGAAACCGTTGTAGCTATATTCTGGATATCTCAAAGGTGCGAGTTTGTTTGTTTTTAGACGAATCAAATCTTAATTGCTATTTAGCTTCTCTTAGCTCATAATCTCTAAATTATGTTAACGTTTAATAATAGGTCCTGCAGTGTTACCCCCGAACCTTGTTCAGCTATTGAATTTATGCAAGAAACGAAATTGGAAAAGGATTAGAGAAAGGTTAAATAGTTTCACAAGATTTCATTTATGATTAACCAAAAGATAATGAGCTTTTATTGAAAAATTACTTAAATTTAATGAACTATACTTAAACTTGAGGATGAATAAGTAAAAAAATAAGTTTGGCAATATAACGAAGACTTTCCTGAAACATCGAACTTTGTGAAGTTGCGTCGCTTAATGTGGACAAGTCTTTACATGGACCGCCTTCTTCTTTGGCTTTTCTTATCCTTCTTCTTTTCCGTGACAAACAGGACGTTATATGGGCACGGGGAGTTGTCGTGGTCGTCGTTGGTGCTGCGACTGGTTTGTTTGTAGTTGATACGCTGTGCCGAGGGAGCAGAGCAACACGAAAAAGAGCGCGATTTACGGCGGGGAATGTTATTTATGAGGCTTCTTTACATAAAACATAAACACAACCTGGCACCAAGTGCATCGCGTGCAACGACGCGGACACTGCGACTCGGCCGCCACGCCACGCCGCGCCGCGCCGCGCCGCATACTTGCTCGTTTGTTGTTTCTCCTTTTACTCATTTTCTTAAAAATAATAACTTAAAACGGTTCTTTACTTATACTTTTTAAAATTTCACCAAATTCCACCAGTTTACATATTTCAAAATCAGTTTATTTATTTATTGAAACTAGGAATAGTACAAGTACACATTTTTTTAATGTACTAAAAGCACATCAAAAACCTGCATGGAGACCCAGCTTCAACTTTAATCTAATACTTATTACAAATTTAATAAATTTAAATATAAATATAAATATGGAATCAACCGAAACAACTACTCCGAGGGCTAACACCCCTACCGGCATTGAATTACACTGTTAATTCCGATGGATTCTTAGACGAAGATATAACATAATCAAAAAAGAAGGAATTAAAATCCTTATTCGTCTAAATGTTAAGATCAAAGATCTCACATTTTGAACGCGTCCTACCAAGTAGGCACAACGAACCGAAAGCCACATCCCACGATCGGTTTCGACTTATTCTGTCTTATCAGGTGGGCGCTGTCAGAAAGGCCTTTACAGGCTATATTATAAATATAAATATAACTATAAATGTGGAATCACCAGAAATAACTACTCCGAGGGCTAATACTTACTTGGTAGGACGCGTTCCAAAAGTGAGATCTTTGATCTTAATATTTTCATGAATAAGGATTTTAATTCCTTCTTTTTTGAATATGTCACATCTTCGTTTAAGAATCCATCGGAATCAACAGTGTAATTAAATTCCGGTAGGGATATTAGGCCTCTTAGTAGTTGTTCCTGTTGATTCCATATTTATATTTTTATTTATATTTATCTGCTAGCGCCCACCTGATGAGACCCGATAGGTCGAAACCGGTCGTGGGATATGGCTTATGGGATATTGTACCTACTTGGTAGGACGCGTTCCAAATGTGAGATCTTTGATCTTAATATTTAGACGAATAAGGATTTTAATTCCTTCTTTTTTGAACAAATTTGATTATATAAATACAATATAAAGTTTCACAGATATTGCCGCATAAATTTGCTCTTTTTTTGTATTCAATGGCTCGAGTTGCTCTTCGAACTCAGTGTTATCGTTTCCAACTTTTTCTATTTCATCACCATGCATTTTGTCGTTACCATCTTTATCAAAGAAGAAGAAAGCTTCTTGTATTACCGCTATTTGTCCTTTTCTTTCTTTTTTGTTACTTTTTCATGTAATCTATGTTTCAAATTAAATATGAATAATTTTGAAACATTCAATTGTAGAAGCCGTTACATATTGAAGCTTATACATGATGAAGAAAATAATAAAAATATTTAAGTTTCAAGAAATATATTGATAACATACACTACAATTTGTTTAGCTGAACCTTAGCTTCTTTAGATGAAAATTGAATAATTTTGAGAATGTTTCATTAAATTTTAATAAAATTAAAATTCAATGCGTATATTGTATAATAGTAAATCATTTACATTCTACTCGGAATTTCATTCAAATTGCTTTACTGGTGGGACCGAAGTTGCCACTAAAAATAAAGATCTACCTGCTACAAAACTGGGATTTTAAAAGTAAACATCCGATCTTGCTACCAGAGAAAAGGGGTGCTTACCTACCTGATAAGGTAGTGGTAAGAACTGTAGTCCTTGTGTTACGAAAACGACAAACGCGTGTGAATCATTTCACTCAAAATTTAACGAATCTTTTCACACAGCTCATCCATCAATAAATATATATATTTGTCGAGAAGTTAAAAGAATTTCAAATTGACACTTATGTCAAGATTCAAAGTTTAAAAACACCTTTCAAAATTAAGGATGCCTCCGTAAGTAATAAAGTAAAAACTATCATGGAATTTTGTGAAAAATGTAAAAACAAAACAATATCGAACATCGACTATATAAAATGTGTATCATATTTACTTTGAAAAAATTGTTGTATGTATGTATTTATAATGCATTATTAATTATTGTTAAATGAATGCCATAAAATATCAGTATTTTCCTTTCTCATTAGAATAATTTCTACCTATTAGGTGTTAGTGGCACAATCGGTTGACCTTTTCAAAGACCCTTTTTGGTCAGTGGCACGATCGGTTGTACCTTTTTTGGTTAGGTATAATTTGGTGGCTCCTTCGGCTACGCCCTGCTTTACTATACTTTTTTGTTGAATAAGATTGGCATACACTATTGAACGTCAACTAAAGTTTTAGTGGTTCCTTAATGGCACAATTTAAGGAAAGGCTTCTTAACTTGACATTTACCATTTAAGCCTATTGGAAGTATGTATGCATCATGCATTCAATGTTCGAGTATCAAATTTGTAACGCGCTGTTCCTTTGAACTTCATGGAGGTAGCTGCGAATTTTAATAAGATCATAGAATAAGTGCTGTATCTAAGTTTAGCTACTTCAATAAAAAAGACAACTAATTGAAAAATACATACACTCTTTAACCATGAAAGCAAGTTTATCATTATTTGTCGATAAGTATTATCTTTTGTTTTTTTCGTAAAGGAAAACTTGATATAAGTGATGAGGATAATGCAAAGACCAGGCGTGGATACAGGGCGGTGGATATAAGTGGTGTAATTACCCCTTCTCATGACTAATGAAAGGATATCAGTACCTGAGGCAAAAATCATTAGTCGACAGGTTTTGATTGGCGGCGTCATAAATTTATTATATGACAAATACTACTAAGATTTAGAATAAATAAAATGCGAGAATAGCAGGGAATTGAGTGGTTGCTTCTAGATAAACATTAGAACGTTTCACGATAATATAAATAGGTTCAGTTATGTGAAATTTAGTCAGCCATCTTATTGATAATTACCACACTGTACATAAAAGTAATAATAGATTATTACATAATTTGAAAAGGGGACCAATATTAGATAGATACGAGATCCTTGAAATTAATGAAAGCCATAAATGAAAATAAACAATATACCAACTACTAAATAGATGTTGGTAACAACCCCTTCCTGGAATCTAACATTGATTATCCCCACTATTAAATATTATAAATTATGTGGATTGCTGTTTGTTATTTAGGTAAAATTGTTACTCCTGATGATGTCCATATAAGGCGAAATAGTAATAACGTTGTTAATAAACAACCGAAGACAGTTCAATATAGACAGTTGTTAGTAAACATTTCAAATACAAAGCGAACCGGGTGCTATAAATAATTATAGTAGTTATATAAATAAGTGTATATAATGTAATATAAATCAGATATTATTCAAGATTGTTTAAGTAAATACAAACGACTAGAAAATTCATTATAAAGCTACTCTCCTTTACGTCACGCTCATTTATAAACTAGCTGGATATAAATTAACTAAAAGTGTTAGATTTTATAGTGGATTTTTATAGATGTTAACATAAAAAATTTACCAAAATAACAGAAGGAAAACGATAAGATATATTAGAATCACTGGAAATTATAAAACAAAAAATAATATAAGAATATTAAATTAAATTGAAAATGAATATAGTAGGTACCATTATTACAGATAAATTAGTTAAAATGTCTCTACCCTTAGTTTAAACTTAAACTAATGGCTAGCCAATATAGATTTTGTTACACGAAAGATAATTCAATTTATATACGCCTGATCGATTTTCATTATAAAGATAAGACCGATAAAGAAAATCAGGCGTATATAAACTTTCGTGTAACAAAATATATATTGGACAGACCGGACGTACATTTACAAAAAAGAATTATTGAACAGAAAAATTCTTTTGAGAATAAAAAACCCTATTCAAATTACGCAAAACACCTAAATGACGAAGGACATAATTTTAACGAAGATTTCGAAATATTACATGTTGAGAATAAAAGCTACAAACTGTCTTTTCTAGAAACCATGCAAATAAATAAATATAAGAAAACTAATACTCTGTTAAACGACCAAATAGACTTTAGGAATTCTATTGTTTTGGTTTCTACTTTGTGACCAATCATAATGATTATAATAAATAAAACACAATTACTTTGCACTGGCACTAAATTTATTTTTAACTGAACATGATAATGACTTTGTAAATTGAAACATGTTCAGTTAAAAATAAATTTAGTGCCAGTGCAAAGTAATTGTGTTCTATTTATTATGTCCAAATGGACATTAATAATTCACCGTTATTAAATCTATTTGTTAAACAACCCCCTCCCTAATTTTAAGCTATATATGTTCCGTAGTCTTAATGTTAGTTTACTGATAGTCGCACTTCTGATATAGCGTTAGTAACGCGAAACCATTGTAAAGTTTACTTAATAAACAGTGAATGTTATTTTATTATTAACATTTGTATTAGTTGAAATTTTGTGTGTTTGTTTTTATCGACAGTTTCCACAATCGACATTTTGAGGAAGTAAATATATCTTTATATAGAAACACTTCAATTACGAACATGCAGAAGTATGCCTACACCCCGCTCAAATGTTGTGTACGTTTCGTAGGGCGAATTCGTGATCATCTATAGTGGTCAAAGGTCTTAGGTGCGAGTACGTCTTCATAGGTATAATTTAGTCAACGTGCGGGTGCATTACTTTATAGTCACTTTATCGTTATCAAAACATCGCATTAGTAATCGAGCGTCTTTTTTTGCAGCGAACGGTGCAAGATGACGGCGGTGTTAATCTAACATGAGCGACGCTTATTACCCGCTAATGTACAATGTATGGCTGCAAATCAGACTCGAATCCCTTGCGGCCGTCATAAGTGTTGAATTTATCGTTCCGTAATGGATGTTTACGGACATGGCCACTTTCGCTTAAACGTACAGATAATTCGTTCACTTGTGGCTAATGACGCCAATATGTTTTGCGCTCTGTCTGATAAATAACAAACATAAATTTCAAGTAGTTAGCGCGTAAAATAAATGCGACGTGAATTTCTTGAATTTTAAGACCTACTTTCGCATAATTATCCAATTAATTCGAAAGTTACAGGATGGTCCACTTTATTATCACTCATTGTACAAGGCTTGTCTCAGTAAAGTTGTCTCAATCATCGAAAATGGGTTTTTCACTGCAAATCTCCCATTTTTATAAAAATTGATACAATTTTATGAAAACATGGAGGTAAATGAATAACTATAGACGATGGGACGCTCAGTGACGCTTAGTGCACAATTAGGGGGAAAAAGTTATTCTTAGGCTTATCTCAAAGGACGATGTTAACGGTAGATAGCGATGGACTTGATACCGGACTAAGACACTATTGCTTCATAATTGAAGGAATTAAAATCACTTTTAAATGTTTCAAATTATTTTATTGTAAACTCTCCAATATTGTTTCGACATAACAATGTGTTTCTCAACAGTAACAGATTTACTAAATTTCAGGTCATACTTATCGTCAATGTATATTTTTAACAGCCGGTATTCTGTGGGTATAATTTCAAAATTTCAGCTACATACTCGTTGCTAAGAAATACCAGATGACCCTGCTTCTAATGTTACATCTAATAAAGGCGTATTGAAAAAATTTTGTTGGTCATTTGTTATATTCTTGTTCATCTTTATTGCTTTTTTAATTTCGAAAAATTCTAAAAAATCCAATCTTTTCCCTTTTCTTTCTTTATGTAAAATTTTTATGGTGTCCGAATTGATAAAATGGTTATTGTTTATGCAATGTGTCGCTAACCTCGTGTTGTGTTTTTGACTTAAAATGTATTTTTATGCTCATTTAGTCGAATTCCAAGTTTCCTGCTAGTCTGGTCAATGTATGACTCATTACAACTGTTACATGATAATTTGTAAATGGCTGCTTTTTGTAGCATTTCTATTTTTTCTTTATTATTAACAAGCGAACTACCTAAATTACATTTATTCACTGCTATAGTGTTTATTCCTAATTTGTCTAAATTATTACAATTTTTATTAGTGCTGTTTCTACAATAATTTATTAGATTAAAATTCTTTTTTACATTGCTACTTCCTGGTTTATAAAAAGTATTTATTAAAATCTTCTTTTGTTTATTTCTAATCATTTTATCAATTAGACTTTCCCTGTATCCATTGTTTTATGCAACATTTAAAAGTGATTTTAATTCCTTCAATTATTAAAACAATTGATTATGTAACGTGGAAGTTCTGAACTTAATGAACTCTGCCCTTCAGTGTTATGTGCAGATAAAGTTTTTGTTGGGTTTAAATTTTTAAGAAGTATTTCACTATGATTGCATGTGGACCATTTGTAGTGAATACAGTCTGCAAGCTCTTTTTAGTCTATGAAAGTTACGCACATCTAGTTGCGATTGTGGCATGACCTACGTGCATTATTTTAGGTGGTATTACTTTGCCAAACAAAACCCTAATATACGAATTCTCTGAGAAGGATGACTTTTCCAAATGTAATTAACTTCGTCCGGTGCACTTGTATGTTATGGATTTAAATCTACTAGTTATCAATAAAAGTGCAACTTTCTCGAAAAAGTAAAAAAAATATTACTTTAACTCGTCATTACAGCATCTGTACCACCTCTAAGTGTTGCCGCTAACAGTATTTCGGCGGAAAGTGGTAGTTTTTTCTAAATGTGTGACTCCAAATGTCGTTTTTTGCAATTTAACTGTATCATCTAGAACTAAACACTCCTAGTTGTTTATTATTAGGTTATAATTTTGTATGAAGTACCTATATATGTTATTTTCTTTTTAATACAGCATTCAAAAAGTGAATCATTGGTTCTACAATTGTCAAATAAAGGATTAAGGATGGTTTAGTTATCAGTAAAAGTGCAACGACAGAAGCTTTTCACATTTTTATCCTTCTAATTTTATATCTGTAGAAATTTGCCAATTTGTTAATGTCTAACAAGGTCCTGTTCGATTAAGGATATCAACTTGTCAAACTGAACCGACGGCGTTGCAGTCCACGTCGCGATTTCGAATTCTTTAGTTCTCATCTGCACTTGTAAACAGTTCCGACAGAACATCAACTGATTCAGTTACTGCCTTGAGAGTTTTGTTAATTATGACAGAAATCCACAAATTCTGTATTTTGAGCAGTTGCTTCATTAAAACTTCTCGTACACAGAATCCCTTACAGGATTTTATGAACGGTCAAAAATTGGACCAGACAAACTATCCTGGCACTTTTAATTTATTGTATAAAAGGCGTCTCCTTAAATTTCTTTGAAAATGGCCGACTAGTGCACTTTACTGCTGCAACCAATATAATGTCCTATAATTGACTTTTAACTTCCATAAGTAATAATAATTTTTAAGGATATACGTGGGCCACTGTTATTGTTATTATTTATTATTTGCTTGTAACTTGTGTTCCTCATAAGAGTGTTACATACATTCACACTAGAGGAGTTACAGTGTTGCTATCCTATTTCAAAATTTTCATTTTATGTCTTCGTTATAGCTTCACCACCCACCTTATTTCAAACATTTTTTATTCGTATTCAAAAACCCGAGTTGCATTTTCACCTTTTTCCATTTTATCAGCATACATTTTAATTTCTCCTTCACCAGGATAGTGGATAGTGGATGGCCCAATGAACGGATCACAATTTCCATTGCTTTGAAGTTATTTTGCCGTCACAATATTTATTTGTTATATTAAATCCGAATAATTTTAAGATTTTTTTGATTAAATTTTCACTGAAATTTTGAGTATATTGTTTTTTTTTTTTCAAAATTTAAATCATGAGAAAATCATCGCTCCCATTCCAATGTAGTTCTTGGATAAAATTTAAGAAGAAGATCTGTTTACGCAATATGTAACAGTACGTATCTTTTTTTATTTCGGTGAATTAGTGTCATACGATGTCTTAATTCATTCATAACCAAATGGCTGAATATTGTTAATCCTAAGTTGAAAACTGAAAATTATTTACGTGCAGCTGGTTCAGATTCACGCCTGTAGAAATAAAATATCATCAAATGGATAATTGGCTTTTCATTTTTAACATATTCACATCAATAAATATTTCTACCAATGTTTAACCTTTAAATGGTGCTAAACACGTTTAGAATTTATGAGTGTACGGATATGTAGAGAAACTTGAGTAAATGAGTAAAAGGAAAAGGCGCGTAATTGATGTTATTTGTAGGTCGTTTGTTAAGACTTGTTAAGTTAAACGTCTGTCGAAAAAGATAAAGAGGCGCCGTTCCCCTATGAATATGCAATGGACTTTAAGCCATTTGTTATTAAAGGAGAGGATTGGCCATCATGCATATGGGATTGCTATTACCATAGTTAGTAGAAAATTACTTAATTACTTACTTAGTGGTTAGCGTGAAAATATCGCACATTTATTTACACATTAACATTTAATGATACATTTAGCAGTCATATTTATATCTCTTGTATTATATAGGCAGTCCTCGAAATACGTTGATTCGAGATACGACAGAACTTAGGTATTTGACGCTATTCATTGATATTTCGTCATTTGTCTTAAGTAATATCTGTAGCGGAGCAGATAGATATTTTTGAACAAAACGATCCACATTTATAAAAAATCTGTAAACGTTTTGTCGTTACGAATTACGTCGGAGAGTTAACAGTATTTCGACTTGGCGAAATTAATTCATATCATAACTTTACCTATAGACCAGCAAAATTAGGAAGCTCTGACCGTAATGAAAAACCTACGCTGAAACAAAGAAAGAACGCATTCGGAGGGAAAAGGATGACATGTATGTGCCCACATTCTATACGGCGGTAGTGATTGAAAATGAATTATTTGCGGGGGTAAGAGATAAGAGATGGGCGTTGTCCACTGCGCATCTGTGGGCGTGACAGGAATAAAGCCTTTCTTATACTGGTTGTAATGTACGTAAAAATTGATATAATCGCAGTGTTTTCTTTAGTGTTAAAGATAAAATGAATCGTTGGAAATTGGTGGCGTTTATGATGAAACAGTGTCAATTATAAATGGATAACTGAATTAAGATCCATTTTTAAGCTAAACAATTTAAAGCTATTGCATAATTTAAAAGATGGTCCCATTTTAGATAGATTTGAAATTTTTGAAATTAAAAAGGCAATAAAATTTAATAAAAAAATCACAAATGACCAAATAGATTTCGGAAATAACTCCTTGTTAGACTCTGATATTGTAACCCCTCTTCAAAAAATATCCACTATAAATAGAAATGTTTAACAGACTGTTAGTTTGTATAATTATTTATTCCTGTTTGTGCCCATACAAGTAGAAATATATATAGAGTTAATAAATTTTTTAGTGTAAGTATTTCGAAGCCGTCTTTTATTTCAAATTTATTTAATTGTTAAATAGTGAGTAAATATCGTCTTTGGTATGTTAGAAATTAATTGTTTCTAGTCGTTTTGTGTATCATACTTGAAAAACTAGTTTAGATCTTTCAAGTAGGTATAGTCTTTAAATAAGGCCTATCCACAAATCCTCAATTGTTCACATTATTCTCAACAATAATAGGAATTCTTCATTTTCAAAAAATTTTATCAGTTGAATCTATTTCGTTTGCTATTGTGTTTATTCAGATAAACTGTTATATATGGGGTAAATAAGGGCGAGTATGTATTATATAATATATATATATATATATATATATATATATATATATATATATATGTATACTTGTATGTGTAATAGTTATAGCCTGTGCATGTTGAATGCTTTTCGAACCTATAATGCTAGTACCTTTACATGTCCGCTAGAGTGAATTGTTGTTGGAGATAAAGCATTCCGGAGATGTAGTGCAAAGAGGTACAATACCTAACCCACGTGTTTTATTTGCATCAAGTCATTCGGTATTTCGCCTACGGTACCACGCATCTCTTTTCCTCTCCGTGTTGCTCATGCATCCATAAACGTACTGGTATTTACGTGTATGGTTCATTAAGTGGACCTTGTGGTTAAGATACAACGTATCTTTAGGTCTGTTGCGGTTTACATCTCATACTAGAACCACTCGAAGTGAATCTCATCAGTACATATAGGGTGTCCGCCTAATTTTATAATACGAGGGTGGATCAAATATGAACGAGCCTTTTTAAATTGCGCGCCGGATAGTTGTTCAAGGCGCATCCGGGCGTTAGGAACTTGAAGTGGGGATATTAGGTGGCACCAAAACAACGCGTAGTATTGCTGCGTTCGCTTGTTTAATAGCTATTACAATGAGTGAGAAAGAGGTACATAACAGTGTTGCGCAACGAATTATTATTAAATTTCTTACAGTGAAACCAACTGAAATTTTGCGCAGATTGCAAGCACAATTCACAATTCCGAAATGAAACGCTTTCGTGGCCACGTATAAAAGTTTGATGGAAAGAATTTAACGATGGGCGTAACCGTAATCGTGTCGAAAATGTAAATCATCCTCGTCGTCCGCGCACCAGCAGAAAGAAAACTTATTGAAGGGGACCGCCACGCCACGCCACTGTGCTTCAGATATCTATGAACTCATAATCATAACGAAAAATTTGGGATTCCGAAGAATTTCGAGTTCGCATCTCTCACTCGATTAGAGAGGAAGGTGAATTTTTTCTGCACAAAATTGTAACCTACGATGAGACGTGAGTACACCATGGCGCAAAGATGAATCAAACCCAGTGAAGCCGAAAACACGTCAGTCTGCACGGTTGGGATTGAAAAGGAATGCTATTGGTCGATTTTTTGCACGAGTGAAGAACCATTATTGCAGCCCACTACTGTCTGTACTACCTACTTCTCAGTCAGGTAAAACTTGCTTATCGCCGAAAAAGGAGGACACACCACATTCGTGGCATGTTACTCTTGCACGATAACGCTAGCTAGGCCTCATACCGCAGCTTCAACGCAGGCCCAAATCGGTGAAATGCACTGGACTCAGCTGGGACACCCTCCATATAGCCCAGACCTATTCCCTTGTGATTTCCACATGTTTGGGCCCCTCAAAGAATCACTAGGAGGCGAGCGATTTCAGACCGATGAAGAGGTGGAGACGTTTGTGCGCAACTGGATAGACACCCGCCCTGCTTCTCTTTATGAAAACGAGACGAAAAAACTACCAATGCGTTGGGAGAAATGTATAGACAAACAAGGGGGATATGTCGAAAAATAGAGAAATTTGTGTTTTTGTGAAACTTTTCAAAAGGCTCGTTTATATTTGATCTATCCTCGTAGCTTTCCTTATAAATTAATTTTGAAAAACTTGGTATGTGAAGGAAATAGTTCTCGTATCAGGGAGACATCTGGTTTAGAACAATATATTTATTTTTGATTTTAATAAGGTACTCATTATAACAAATTAGGAAAAATTACAATTTCGAAAACCATTGGATTTTTAAGGTATTTTTTTATGTTTTTAGTAATAGGTATGTAACAGCCTTAATCTACTGATTAAGGATTATCGAAGTCATCCAGGACACTCTATAGATGTATTTAAGGACTATTCTAAACACATTTTTGTAGTTCTGGATTTGTGATGTTCTTATTAGGCATGTATTTTATTAAGCGTTTTGTGGATAATCTACTATATAAAATGTTTACTCTCATCAACTGCGATGCTTTCGCAGTGTATAGCAAATTTTTATAGGATATTGTAACCACATACGTGTATAATACGTAAGAATATTAATGGTACGGTTGATAGAAAAGAAAATCCGATACACGTGATCTCATCATTAGGTAGGGGGAACGGTAATCCCTCAAATGAAAATTCAGTTGAGATCGTATAGCATAAATACATGGAAGTAGCATGCAATACTTTAGCAGTGCACTTGAGATACGAATTGCATGTGGTCATCGTTTCTCACTCTAACGTGGCCCGATTGGATCCCTATCCCTGCCGTATTTCTTACTGCCAATTACGCCTCGTTAGAGCGGTAAAGAAAGTCTTGATACAGTTCTTATATCAAGCACGTTGGTATATAGTCTAAGATTGGAGTTTTTGATTGCTACCTCCATCAATTTCTTAATCAAAATCTATTTTTGGATATATTTATTAACAGAAGAATAAGTTTTTGAGGGATTGCCTATGAAAATATGACTGCAAGTACTTTTAATTAAAATTTATTTAGTGCATTTTGACTGGTTCAGATAGTTCATTTGGAGGAGAGATATGTAAATAACTCAAAAAGTTTGGTTTGTCGTTTCTCTCTGGGCCGCAAACTCTTAGTAAACAGGTGTACGTGGTTGAGTTTTTACACTCATAATGTATCTTAATGAACTATATTAAATTAAAGGTACCTATATTTTCTTTTGACTATGGGATACGGTTGTCTAGGTGAAAGTGGCCTCAAATAGGGGTTGCCAAAGAGCAGAGTAGAATTAGTGAATTACACCATTCATCAAACAAGGACTCAGTGTCTCGAGTATTTTGAGAGGATTTCTCAACATTGACTTGTACGCCTGTAATAGTTTGAATCGTATCATGGTTTATTAATTTTATCCCAGATTCCAGAAAATATTTGTTGATATAGAGGTAACCATTGGAGTCCAGTTAATGCTTATCGTACTAACATTTGCGTTGATATTTATGCCTATATAGGTACTTATGTACGATTATATAATAAAAGTACATGTACTGTGATGCAGTGACCTGTTCGAGGTCCCTGGCCTGCGACTGTTTTAAATCTAACTCATTTATAACATTATAAAAGTGTGTTCAGAGTTTTGACATTAGTCGTGTTAACTAAATGCAGAACAAATTTTGTTACGGCACTACGGTTGACCTTTTATGTATTAGATAGGTACCTAGTCTAGTTTTGCGGCATTTTGAATATATATTACATATACTATACATATATATAAGTAGCGTTTCTAATAAAATAAGAGAAATAAGTTTTGAATGTGTAAGGTAAACACAATCTTTATTAACTTTGTTTTTGAGACACTGAGAAAATTGTTGCATTTTATAGGAATGAATTGTAATTTATGAATTCATTGATTGTAGGAAAACAGCTCAGAAACTGAAAGAACTGTTAGCAGTTAATTAAATTAATGAGCAGTGCTAAATCCTTCCTTTATATAGCGATTATCTTCGAGTAATTGTATGCGAAAAAACATTACGCAAACACGTGATGATCTCCGATTAATTGGTGTTGAAGCCAATATCATTTGAGGTCCAAATACTTTCCAACATCATATCTGTTGGTGTTCTAGCATTAAACATTCCGAATATACAAAAAGTCATAAAAATATAATGTCCAACTCATTTGAAAACGCCTGCTACTCTCAAAAGTTGTGTCAATTGCTGTAAGAACCTCACAATCTGAAATCTTGAACGTAATTTCGTTACTCATGCAATCTAAAAATAAATTTCCCTGGCTGACTAGAGGGATTGGACATGTAAGTGAGGGGGATTAACTAATTTGGCCTAAAGTAAAGTGTAACATAGAATTAATTAGTTTAATTTAATTTATTTTGTTATTAACGACTATGGTTGTATTTAGGATAATTTCTTGGTGAAATATTTTGTAAAATAAATAGTAAGTCAACAAGAAAACATTGGTATTGTTCACTTGTTTATTTGAGAGAAGACTATGAGATGTTTCGGCTAATTATATTTACTAATAAAGACAAATTTTTTTTAAATAGGTATACAGTTGACTACTTTTAATAAGAGGAAAACCCCAAAATGTATTTGGTCGTTCAATAACATTTTAATGTTATTGTGTGTTCCGGTTATTTTAAGTATTTCTATCAGATCTAGTCATGTACCTCTCTTTTGAATTTGCAATAATTTGAAGTTATTAGTATCTAAAGTGTGTCGATTTTGTAGAAGATTGTTTACGAGATTGGTATCTATTTTTTAATTCCTCTACCAGTTTTTCTCAAATATATAGAGTTACAATCCTTACACTTAATCCCACCCACCCCGATTTTTTCTGTTTTCTTGTCTTCCTTGTTTGTTTGTTTTATTGTCTTTATAGAAAACCTAAATTATTTTTATTTACTACTATTAGAGTGATCCTATATTTTTGTAATCTATTTGTAGTTTTTAAGCTTATTTATGGTAAGTAATTAATGAAACAAAAATTCTGGTCATTCTTTATAATTATGTTCGGATAGAAATTATTCATTACTAGTGTTTTCGCTTTTTATTTACCTATAAATCTATTGATCATGCCATTTTATGTATTTAATGATAAGTATTGATGAAATTTGCGGGTGGGCCGGTGCTCTTCACCAAACAGTAATGAGGAAATATATTTTCATCTCAAAAAAGTCGGAAAAGATAAACAAGGTAAAAGTGCGATTAGAAATATCGTAGCGCAATTTTCCTAGATGATTACTATAAATTACAAATTTTTTAAAAATAATTAATAAATGTATGTAATATGTACTGGTACAATTTTATATTTGTGAATATTTGCACAGTAGTTACATATGCAAAAGTAAAATTCTTTATATATATATATATAGATACCTATACATTGGAAATAGATATTTCATAACCTTCCTAGAAGCTATACATAAATTTCTTCCGTGGAGTTTTGGTTGATTCATTGCGCCTTAGTTGGACCTCTCCTAATAGCAGCTTCCTAGAGTAGAACCCTGCCAAGCTTGCTACCTCTTATGGGGAGTTTTGATAAAGTAAATTGCAAGTCGCACTTTAGTACATTTACTTACAAGTAGAAGTAAAAATCCGCAGTATTTTTGTCTGTTAAGCCCAACGTTCATTTTACAAAATAATAATATCAGTGATCGCTAAAACTGTCAAAGTAATCTTTTTGCTTGAATTTGACATTTGCTATTTTAACATAATTAACATTTAATGCAATGATGGGTTACCATAAACCAAAAAATATTGGCATTGGCCCTTTTATTTGCATATCACAAAAATAAAAAGGTACCTATTTGTTTATTGTCTTAAAACCATTTATCTGTAGTGGTGCACCTTTTATATGAAATGTGCATGTAGGTTACTTATTTACGGAGAAAAAATTCCTTTATCACAACTGTACCACTTTACATAGCAAGTCAGTGCCATGCCATAAATTTTTCTTCGCGTTATTTATCTTCGCGGTCTGGCAATCTATCAGTCGACCGGATTGAGCAAAAACACCGGGACTACTTTTCAAAGTCGATATTTTTTTTAATTCTTTTTCAACTTTCGAAGCGGAGCCAGCAAGACTGGTTCGCAGGCGGTCCACGACGTTTTCTTTTCTCTCTTCTCCTTTTGCGCCACTGCTTCCTCAGTACCAGTTATGATCCAACTGCAATGGTCAATGCTTGGAAAAATACAATATTTATAACGTCTAATTGATAAAATTAACGATTACCGGAGATGTTTATGTTTAAAATTGTGTATTTATGCATAAAAATGAAGCAAAAATGGAAAAAACACAAAAGTTGTTTCATAAATTTTTCTTTGATTACCCGACAATATTGTTTCAATCGACAGCGAGCATTCTCAGGAGTACTTAACTAAATATTAGATACTAATACTAATTTATTTATAATAATTACAAATTACATAGGGGTTGTGGGGATTCGGTGAAACCCAGCTCAGTTTGGTTGTCACTAGGTTGGGAAGACTCCTAAATATACCACATTCAAAAGACAATTATTTAACAGAAATAAACACAATTAATTAATAGCAAAAAACAACGGTTGCAAGCCATCCATTATTGATAAATTAATTAACAAAAATTCAATAAGACAATATCTAAATATATTTACAATGGTACCGCAGAATCGTTAATATCCAAACAAATTTTTTCCATCAAATCTATTAACAACCTTTTAGCTACATTTTTAGAAATAAATTTAAAAAAAAATGATCTTAGAGCCATAGAAACTAAAAACATTAATTTAAGAACCGTATTAGTTAAAAATAAACCTTCATGACTACCACAATCAAAAAGCGGTGTATATCAAATTTTCTGTAATGATTGTAATTTTACATACATCGGAAAAAGTGGGAGATCAGTGGAAACTAAACTAAAAGATTACGAATATAGTATTAATAAAAAACTTAAAAGACAGGATTTGATGAACATTGCATAGACTCTAACTATTCCTTCAAACTGCACAATTCAAAAATACTTCATACAAATATTAACAATGGAAAAAAACTAACAATGTTAGAGAACATAGAAATCGAATAAGCTCTTTGTAACAAATTAAACCTAATTGAGCTAGGTTTTACCAACTTTCCACTCCTGCCATGTAATTTGTAATTAGTATAAATAAATTGGCATTAGTTTTTAATATTTAGTTTAAATACTGTTAAGAATGATCGCTGTCGATCGAAACAATATTGTCGGGTAATCAAATAAAAATTTGTGAAACAACTTTTGTGTTTTTTTTCCACTTTGCAAGTTATTGTTAATATGTTTTACAAACGTTGCACTATGGAAACTTAATAGTATTCTTAAATAATTTATTTGTACAGGATTATATTCCTTCCAAAGTAAAGCAAAATTATATAAATGACATTTGTTTTTTCATTAAGTACTGTTAGATATGTATCTATGGAATACCTATAGGTACTATATTCATCTAATGAAACGGGGCATGTAAACAATGATCATGACGTGATATCTGCGTGCCGCACACGTGATTCGCTAAAGTCGCCTTACAATTGGCCCTCCAGTTTAGATAGGGGTGATGCGCCAAAGACTTATCTAAGTGTAGACTTGTCATTACCTCGTACATCCAGTAACTGTTAATTTAAAAAAGTAGGAAATTTTCCAAAATATCTTAATGCGTCCCCATCAAGTTCAGCTCCTCGCCTCGATTTCAATCACTCGTCAAAGGGGTGCAGTTGTTTCGACGCTACTAGTGTTAAAGATGATTATAATATAGGTAGATGTAGGTACCATTTCGTGTGTGCTTGAGTGCAGTTGTATTGTACCCATATGTACTTTCCTCTTCTTGCATTAGGACGATTCATCGATGGAAGAAGGAGAAGAAACGAAGAGGATCGGAAGAAGAAAAAGAATAAAAGAGATTCCTGCTCAAGTTCAGTGGCCGTAATAAATATTTAGATATCCCGCAGTCTCCGTACCGAACAGCACATATGCATTACTGATAACGTTACAAGTATATCACCATGCCGTTTCATCTTCTTGTACGTATTCTACGACAACCACACGTTTATTTCTCTTATCCTCCGCACTCATTTTTCCTTACGCGATAGGATACCAAGCATACCGCTTCCTTTCAACTACTAATTGACCGCAATTACTTATTGGAGACGTTCAGTTTGGAATGTTTGTGCTCCGAACATGATACAACTTTTAAAATGTTGGTTGAGGAATAAAAAAGTCTTGACCTGTTATAAATTATTAATTTGACTCGATTTTCCAGGAGAAGTCGGCACATGTTTGAGTGAGTAGTTATCGAAAATAGGTTGAAAAGCTGAATATATTACAAAATTCAATTTATAGTCTTTTACTGAAAATCTGATTGCACCAAATTACCGCATAATACTAAAAGTATGTTTACCACCATGCGTATGTAAATAACATATTTTTTATTATCAAACTTATTAATATCTTAAGCTGCTAACACTTGAAAGGAGGTAACCTCAAATTTCGCTGTAATGGATAGCTTTTATTGATGTTTTTTTAATTAAGTATACTATACAACATTCACCTCTTGTTAAAGACATTGGTTTTTCTTCATTTTGTAACCATTTGAGTAATATATCATTAAGATTGCTAGTTGAATTATGTGAGGGTTAATGAACTATTTCTGACTACTTTTACTGTAAGAGGAGTAAAACTAGAACATCAGTGTGTGATGTGCATGAGTGGTTTGCTCTCTTGTAATCAACTTGCATTTTACGTTCACTTGAGTCATTTATATTGGCATAATTTTTCAAGATATGGCTAACAATAGATGAAATTTTTCATTAAGGAATTACTGAAGGGGTATTTTATACATATTGTATGTTACTAAATAATAGTTTAACATGACGTCCATACATACACGTAAACCCCAAGAGGAGTAGTAAAAGTCGTCAAGCAATTCAAAGAACATTTATTGTAATGCATTTTAACACAATTAAACTAACAAAGCATCATAATGGTATCGTTAGTCAGAAGAATAGTTAGACACGCATCCCCACTCCTTTCTATCCTGAGCCAATATTCGTATTTCTCTAAAACTAGAACATTTTACATACCTAACTATTTGAAAACAGTAATCTAATCGATGTCATTCTCAGTTCTTTTTTACTCCTCTGTCTCTAATATGTTTCTAACTAGTTCTTCATGTTTCAAAAGGGTCCTACCACCCTATCTCTCCTTTTCCTTAATTGACATATACAGCGTTCTTTATTCTACTACTCTTTTTAATACCTCCTCATTTCTGACCTTTTCTAGTCACGGTATTTTCATTATCCGCCTATAACACCACAAGTCAATCGCTTCTAACTTTTTCTTTAAACCGCGCTCGCCATTCACGTTTCGTATCTGGTCAAGTGTTCAAGAACCGTCCTCCAAACATAAACATTTAATAATCTTCTTCGAGTTATATACAATGCGTTTTCATTTCCGTGATCTATATTCAAGTGTTACCTGTTCATGTTCTTTGAGTCTTACCATCAGAGCCCGATTACTTTATCCATTGTATACATGTGATGTACAGATGTATAGACTCAACGTACTTATTTTAAATGCTTTTGTGAAATGTACACATTTTATTGTTACTGTTATTAAATAGGAATTTAGACCGTTTCACTTTAATGAAACTGGATTGAACATTAAAAGACAAAGGAACAAACAATTCTCGTTCTTTATCTGGAACATACACAACTCTTATTTGGTATACGTAACCTAAAATAATATACCTACCTGCGAATCTACAGTTCATCTTTTATAATGTACTTTTGTTTATTTTTTTGCATATTCTTCTTCGCACTCGTGCTCGTTCGAATCGCGCCAGATATTATATTGCTTTTGAGTGTACACATGTTTCGTGGAAGTGTAGTTACATTAGCCGGCGAACACCAGGGCCGGATTTATGTCGGCCATTTTGCTGACGTACGAGCCATTGTTCGAGTCGGCCCACGGGGTACCAAACAAACACACAAACACACACACACACACACATGTACATATGCATATATCTATAAACCTACAAATGTTAGCTTCGTTCTTGAACGAACGAACGAACGAACGAACGAACAGAACAGCCAAATTTGGTCGCTTCATAAATAGCATTCGTTCAGTGAATGGCTTCATTTACGAAACGCTTGTTGTTGTGCGGCCGATGCCGTGTACATGGCCGCGGAGACCAATTTAGATAGGCATCGACGATATTGCCTACCAATAGTGCGCAAATGAAGTACTATATCTACAGACCGTTGCTGTGAACATGGACGACACACACACACACCCATATCAGCGACGGAAGGGCGAGTAAACACACACTGGTCGATGTTGCATGTCGCCTCTGATGAAGGAAATGGGGTGGAAGACCTTTGACTCCTTTTGTATAATCACTTTGTGGCCTTTGTTTAATGTAAATCTATTTCTTAATTTAGAGAAGTATAAATCAATTCCTAGATGCCAGCAGTGACGGTGCTTGGATCATACATGTTCTGTCAACTGCTAAAAAATGAATTTATTTTATTCGAAAAATAAAGCGCCAGTAAATTTAGCCCACTCAAACTTTCATCCATGTGTTTGATACAATTACAACAGAAACCCATGTGCAATTCGTCGTTGGATCAAGCGGCGTGGTCTAGTGCTCTAGATCATTGCTGAACATTCGAGAGGTCACCGGTTCAAACCCGGGTCAGGCTGCTCTGATCTAAGTTTTCTGTGGTTCGCTTGGATCATTTAGGGAAATGCTGGGTCTAACCACACCACCCACCCATTCCCACGATTCTTGAAAGGAGGCTGAAGAGGTCCGTACGCCCTATCTTCCGGCTTTGCAGTACAGTATAGGTCGGATGAACTGCTCACCTATCAGTATGAACAGTTAGTGGGAATGAAACACAAAAGTTTTCCTCGCTGGTGGCAGTTTCCGCTGTTTAGGGTCTGAGGTCTGAACGCATGGAATGAAGAATAAATTATGTAGGTTAAATAATTTGAAGTTTTTTTTTTAATAAATTAGAAACAAAAAACCACAGACACGTTTACACCAACTCTTTACTGTGTCGACAATGCGGCTATTTTCAAGAGTATATAGGTTAGGGTTACCAAAAATATTGGTTCTAGAAATTTACAGCTGAAAATGTAAGAGGAAGAGAGGGTGTACAAAGAGATTACATTTGAAATAGGTTGAGTAGGAATTTTAGGTTTAGATTTATTTACTAAATCAATATTTTTATTGATCATTATTTTTATTGATTTAAACTAAAGACTATTGTTAGTGGAAAGTGATCTGTACGATTATTTGCTAACATTCTTTTTTAGTTTATTCAAAGAAGTTTCTGTTGTATGTACCTTATAAGCTTTTCATGAAGTTATGTGTTTAATGATGTTTATTTAATATTAAAGTTTTCGGAATCAAGCGGTATAGTAATTAACTATGAATCAGCCAATGAAAAGCTGCCAACTTTATTTGCTGTGGTGGTGTTTTCAAAATATCACCTTTAACAAGTGTTGCATCTAAAGAGTTAATCTTGATATTTATTTATTTCTTCTACTGTAATTTGAATGAAGTTTTTTTAGCACTTCTTGTTGAAAATTAGCCACTGAGAACACTCCACTTATTGAATTTCATATCTTTGATTAATGGTAAAGTAATGTATAGGGGAAGAGTTTATAATATGAAATTGATTTTTGCTTTTTTTCTTGATGAAATACTTTTAAATTACTTGCAAGAGTATAAATATACTCCTGAAGGTGTTCTAAGAACGTATCATTTATTAACAAAAGAGGGTATGTGTCGCGGAATACGTAGCTTAAGTAAAACTTCTCATGAATAAATTTTAGTTTATTTTGTGGAATTGGTTAAATTGATCATTTTGAATGTGACAACTAATATAAGTTTTCCATGTACTAATAGATACTCAAAATTTACAAAAATTCGTATTGTGGGTAATAAGAAGAACGAATTTTTACCAAAAAGTTCTTTAATTTGGAATGCCTTATTTTCATATAAGATGAATTATCCAACTCTCTCAATACTTTCAAATGCTATTGGGAATAAGTAAGCCTTGAGCAAGAATGCCACCGAGTTCCGACATCGAAATGTTAGTCCTTATTACTGCATTACTGCTGCTAATCGATAATATCAAAAGATAGTTGTAAACGCTAGCAACACTAGCTTTTTGAATCAACGATTATTCGACAGAGATGACGTCGAAAACTTTATAAGTCAATAAAGACAGTAGAGACACATTCCAAACTCTAACTTTCCTTATTATTCATCACATTACACCTCAGATGGTACATTCTATTCTAACAAAAATAAATGGAATGATATAATAATTTATAATGTAATAAAACGTAAATGAATATTAATTAAATTTATTCAATAAACGTAAGAAACAATTTTCTAAACCCTTTACTATTTTGATATGTTGTAAATCAGTCGGTTTAAATAAACTGATTTACTTAGTTGTTAGAAAAAAATAAGTACACATTTTTTGTTATTATAATAAGTACAATATAAATAATCGTATAGTGAACCATTGTAAAATGGTTGAGGGCGCCATTATTTGTAGGATTTATCGAAGGAACGTTTTTCACTCGAGATTATTATTCTTCATGCGAGACTTCTTTTATTTAATCCCCGGACTTCGTGCAAGAAATCCGATTGGAAACGGAACGATATTAATCCGCTTATCGAAGATTTACGCTGCCTCCCCGCAGCCTTATACATCTTTCGTGCCTGCCACGAACCAGAATTAACTGCTATGGTTGTTTATGGTAGAATCCAAGGATTTTCCTTACGCGAATTCCGCTCGGATATACTTTTACTTAACAGTATTCCCGGAGGCTCCTGGTGACCACTACGATTACGTCGACAACGACGACAACGACGTTGGGAAGTGGCAGCAGCATCTTGCCATGGTCAACCAAGCAAACACCTCTCTGGCTAGTTATGGGTTATTCCCAAAGACATATATTCCAGACTAGACGAACAACCGGTCGTGATCATTCCCGCTGTTCTCGTTTAATCTTAGTAAACATCGGACTCTCGTTGACCTCTCTTATTTTGTATTTTACCTTTGGTTATATACTATATATGAGGAACATAACAAAATTTGTTTTCCATTTACCTAGAACAAAATATATTTTTTGTTTTCATTTTAGTTTTCTCAAATGATTAAATTCAGACACTAAACGGTTTTATAAATTAATAATAATAATTTTGTGACAATGTGCTTTTGTTTTAAGAGATGTATCATAAAGAAAAATGCGATGTTATTTAGGAATTATATCAGTCGATTGATTATTATGAATTTTCACTTTTATTTTGTTTTTTTTTTCTGTCTGTATGAGTAAGACACCATGCTGAAAATTTTATCAAATTCACGTTTCATTGGTTAAATATCCCTTTTGGTTTGCAATTATGTACCTAGTTCGTCAAAGGTTAATCTAAGTAATATAGCAAACAATTGAGACTATGATAATTAAGTACTTTTCATTCTTAAATGTCAATCAGTGGCGTGGTCAACTATTAGATCATAGCGTATCATTCGGGAAGTCACCGATTCGAGTTTGGATACACTTGCCTGGTCAGTGCTTTGTTTATGGTTTTCTGTCTCGTCTACCGAGGGGCGTGGTCTAGTGCTCTAGATCATTGTTTAGCATTCGGGAGGTTACCGGTTCAAACACGGGTCGGGCTGCTCTGGTCCAAGTTTTCTGTGGTTCCCTTGAATCATTTAGGCAAATGCTGGGGCAGTAATATTCCACAGATAATCTTTCACTTCTCTTCTGTCTTAATTTCGTCCATCTCATCTTTCTCTCCCTAACCACACCCCCCGCCCATTGCCGCGATTCCTGCAAGGAGGCTGAAGAGGACCTTACGCCCTACCCTCCGGCTTTGCACTACAGTGCAGGTCGGAGGGACTGCCCGCCCACCAGCACAAGTAGCTGGTGGGAATGAAACACAAAAAAGTTTTTGTCTCGTCTGTTTCTCCCCAACCACCAGCTACCTGTTTCAACGATTCCTAGAAGGTGGTTGAAGAGTACCATCCTCACTTCCCTTATAGCACTAATAGCTGGTGGGAAAGAAACACCCACAAATATTTTAATTGTTTTCTAACAACAATGTCTCTATTAACTGTATTTTACTTCTTATGTATTGGTATATATCTGGAATATCTAATGTTTTTGTAATTTTATGTTTTTCTTTGCAGATCAAACCAAACGTAACCAAAATTGGCGTTCTGAAGAGGTGAGTTTTGAAATTTACTGGTTTTCTATTCTTTCAATTAATGCCTAGTTTAATTTGCTTTGTTTATGTATTATATTCAGCATATTTCTCCTGGTTGGAGACCTATTCGGGAAGTTACCAAAAAGGTTCAGGTCTCAATTGTTTGTGAGATAAAGGCCAATGTTCAAAAATTTAAAGTTTGTTTGTAATTTTTAAATAAGGGAGATATACAGCACAATTTACGGAAATGGGTGAAGAAGCTATTCTTTTATAAATTAAACTGTTAAACTCTTTGATGGTAAAGATAGAACTCGGGGTGGATATCCGTCCCCAAACGTAGCCACTGTCACAGGATAGTTGTTTGCGTGTATGCATAATTACTAACAAAGGTGCCTTCGAAGGTTACCACGCAACGAACAATATAGAGAACAATAACAAGATGTGAAATTTAAGTAGAAAGAATTTTTTAGTCTTTATAATTATATATTTGGGTTTTGTAAAGGCGTGAGTGAATCCTTATGATTGTAGATTCGTTCACCGTTTTCCATCTTCTACATATATTCTTTTAAAGTAAATTAAGGACCTAGTACCGGCCATTGCTGTTGATTCTGGCTCATTTCCGACATATAAATAATAGTAGAAATTGTACTTTGGCTTATACCACTTAAACAAAAGAGTATCGATTTCGATAGAATTACTTGATAAGTCTCAAAATATTAGATTGTGACTCTGTGGTCAATTTTATCCAAATTTCTGCATTCAACGCAGTTGTAGATCAACACAGAGTATGTTCAAATTGGTCCACTCCGTATTGTTCGGGTAACAATCGCTGTTAAATTCCCTTCATCATAACGAATTTGAGAATCGGATATAACATATGGACATCAATTGTAATAAGTCCCTTGTATGAATCGCATTCCTGACGTAACTTCTATTCGATGTTGTGTATAACTACGAAGCAGCTAAAAAAATATCGTCAGCAATTCATTCTCTCGATTGTATATGTACAATCTTTCCATCTGCCGTTCAGCCCCAAAGACAAAAGTGACTTAGGTTGACTCGTATCTGTGGTCAGCCAACTGTTAATTTCTCTGCTATTTATTGTCGTCGAGATCTTGACTTTAACTAAATAACTCGACTGATTGAAGAATGTAAGATCAACCGACCGTAAACTGTATCCTATAAACTCGGAACAAAAGCGGTTTCCATCAACTCTAATGTAGTGCGAACCAAAAACGATAAACGGAATACTTATTTTCATCTTAAAAATTATAGATATGACCAGCGTTATACAGTAAAGGGTTTGTGTTGTTTTCGGTATCACCTAATCTCCAATAAAAATTACCACCATATTTCTGTTTAATATCACATTATTAATTACTAGTTGAACCCGCTCAAGTTTGGACGAATGGATATCGCTTCCAATGGTGCATAGCATAAGCATTTACATTTTAGTTATGACTTTCCTCCATACCGCAATCTAAAGATTTCGTCGGGAAAGTCTAGTTACAGCATTATTACAATAAATCTTTGAACCTGCTACTATCATCTTATATTGACATATAAATAAGCTCAACACGTGAAATCGTTAGTGATTTTAAATTAAAAATTTTCATAAAACGACAACATCCTAATTATCGACATTTAGTTAATTCCATCCCTTATTAGACGTTTTAATGGTGAAACAATACCATAATGTTGTATCATAAGAGGAGATAATTCCCCAAAGTTACTTAACGAAGCCGCCTAGGTATATGCTAGCAGTATCATGATGACGGTAAGCAACGCAGAGCGCATGCGCAACTGAGGGAGCTGGTTTTTCTGGCGCTTGCTGCAGAAGTGAATCACACGGATGTCAGCTAACTAAATTAAATAATATTTCAAGAATCAGCGTTAGCTCGTTGTGAGACATTATTTAAATATATAAATTAAACAACCATCGTAAAGAATAAAATAAGGATGTATATTAAAAAACAATTGTACATAAATACGGAAGATAAAACAAATAATTACAAATAAAACTATATCGGTCAACAAAAACAATTTAGGCAGAATTTTTGTTAACAATAAAGAGACAAAAAAAACTGAGAAGTCAGGTGTTTATTGTAGGGATTGTGAAGCTAGCTATATAGGCCAGTCAGGCAGAAGTATATCGATTAGACTCAAAGAACATCTAAAGTCAATAAAAAACAACACTAAAAGTACGGGTATAGCTTCACATTGTCTAGAATTTAATCATAATCTAGATGAAAATGTTACCCTTATACACAACGAATATAAAGGACAGAGATTAGATTTATTAGGAATATTTGAAATTAAAAAAAATCCCTAAAAACTAATGTAAATACCACAAATGAACAACAGGATTTTCTAAACGCCCCGTGTATAGATAAACTCTTGATAATTATGTGACTCCTGTTTATAACTTTACCTATTAAGACAATGTAAATAGACACACTGCTAGTAGGCGTGGTCTAGTACTCTAGATCATTACTTATCATTCGGGAGGTCACCGATTCGAACTCTGGTCAGCCTGCTCTGGTCCAAGTTTTCTGAAGTTTCCTTGAATCACTTAGGCAAATGCTGAGGTAGTAATATTCCACAGATAATATTTCGCTTCTCTTCTGTCTTCATTTTGTCCGTCTCATTTTTCTCTCCCTAACCACATCACCCACCCATTCCCACGATTCCTGCAAAGAGGCTGAAGAGGGCCTTACGCCCTACTCTCCGGCTTTGCACTACAGTGTAGGTCTGAGGGACTGCCCGTCCACCAGCACGAGAAGCTGGTGGGAATGAAACAAAAAAGTTTTAGTTTTTTTGGTAGTACGAATTAGTCTTGGAAAAGTCTAAGGAGGCCGAAACAATTGTAGAGGAGAATCTACATTAAAGGGAACATTTAAAAGTAAGATTGGTTGTTTTATTTATACACTAATTTAAATACTTGAGATTTGCACATATGACACTTGTATCTAAAGATATTTTGAACTGTATTATCGATAGAAGGAAAAAGTAATCACCACAATATGAGGTTATAATTTTAATAAATCTTCGTATGATTTTTAAGATTAGCATCTTTATTTTCTTGTCAATCATTTAATTTTTAAACAAAGTAAAATGAAACATTTATCTAAAATTCTACAAAAAGCTTTAGTCTAATCGAGCCTCTAATTTAGTTTCTAACTGACCTTAACCTTGAGTGTCAAAACATGTTTTAGGTTAGGTTAGGTTAGGTTAGGTTAGGTTAGGTTAGGTTTGTGGATCTTTGGACCAACAATATTTCGCAGGTTCACATAACTCAATTTGATCTTCTTCTTATCAATAGTTTAATTATACATTATTTCTTCAACAGCTAATTTGCCACTTTGTTGCCCTTATGAAGTGGCCCACAATTGAAATTTTATTTTGATCTTAAAAAGTAACTGAAAATAATGGAAACGACTATTTATAGCAAATTGTGGTATGTCGAATCTCGGGTCTCCCCCTAATTCCTCCAGCTAAGTGCTGACACCCCGTAACAATATTTGTTTGGTACATCGCAATAACGTCACGATACGACCCCGTAACGACCCCGTCGTTCGGTTTTCGCGATTTGTGATACACTTGGTCGTTGTTGTAGCTTTCACACTACATGTTCGTTCACTTTACGGCCTTGCAGCCCAATCGATTTACATCGCTATCATTTTATCTAAAATTTGCATTAAATGGACAAGAGACCCAGCTCGCTGTTTGCTGTTGTTGTTGTTGTTATATTCTTCCCCCTCGTCCCGTTTACCCCTTTAATTTTCTAGATCGTATAATAGAGAATGGAACTCGTGAACATTCAGAAACTAATTGAATAAAGGGCATTTGCTGTTTAAAGAAAGTCTTTCCGAAAGTGTAAATTATATCGTTGGTCGTTCATTAATTTTAAACAAGAAGTGTATACTTAAGTGTACTAAAGTATAAGGCTTATTTACAACTACAAAAAATAATGAAAATTGTTAGAATCTAAATCGCGTTCAGTCTGTCTCTTAGAACTATGCTTTACGCTTACAGTTTTCCTTTTACTTTTATCTATCGACTAATTTCATCTCTTTTGGCTTTTTTTCATACTATCACCTCACCTACTCATTTGTGCCTGTCTTGACACTCATCTTTGAATCTATTTTTTTGTTATTAATTCTATCAAGTCATCCTCGTGCCTGTCTCCCCTGCATTTATTCATGAATATGCTTATCTCTTCCTTTTGTGCCCTTATTGCTTCTTTGCAACAGAATAAGTGAGCCAATGTCTCCTCTTTTGCACCACAGAGCCTACAGCTCCACTCGATATATCCTTTTTTAAATGCCCTTCCAATGTTCCCACACCTCAATCTGACCCATATCTCTTTGTTATCTTTTTGTTTCCACACTGCATTCAAATACCCTGCCTCATCTGTCTCCGGAATTGTACGTCGAAATTTCTATCGCTCTCCATTCCTCCTCTAACTCTTTTCTCCACCATCTACTTAATCCTTCCCCCAATTATACTCATAATTTTTTCCCTTCCCCTTCCTTCCCAAATCATTCTGTATATTTCTGTCGCCCCTAATTCTTGTAGGTATATTTTATATTATTGCATATTTTATATTATTGCAATATTGTTTCAACTCTCTCGGACCATTCTCAATTTAAAATATGTTTACAAACCTATATAATTACTAGACAATTAAATACAAACAAGGAACATATGAAGATAAACAAGTAGTAATTAAGTAAAAGGAAAATCCCCTATAAGAGATGCGAGTTCACAGTAAGCAATTCACTTTGATTATCAACAATATTTTGATTATTTTTGAACACTTTATTGATTTCTAGAGATTCGAATAAATTTAATGTGTAACTGTTTTGAACATTTTGTAATTATTTGATGAATTGAGTATCTAAATTATGATATTAATCTATAAAATGTTAAGCTATTCCTGTATTGTTCTTGTTATTTTTTATTGAAGGTAAGTGTTCTTTTAATCTAATTGTAACAGCCCTCCCTGATTGCTCTAAATAAAAGACTGAACAATTTTTACAAGAGATATATTAATTTTAGATAGAATAGAGACTGTGGTATGCAGGGGTGAATCTCTTTGATTTTATTCCAGATTAATTTTGTTTTATTGTTAACTAAAATGGGTCTAATATTAAATTTATAATGATGATTAATTATCAATTCTGTAACCGATTTCTTTAATATAGTTGATAATACTAAAGTTGTCTTTAATAATATTATTGAAATAGGCTGAATCGTTCTCAAGTTAACTGGAAAATTCGTTACAATATAACTCCTTTAATAACGGAGTATTTCAAATTCTATTTATAGTGTTGCCAGTTCGTGAACTGTTGCCCAAAGCCCCGATGAACTTCTATACATTTTCTAGTCCGGGTCGTTTCAATCTTTTATCTGCCCGGCCTCGTCGCGGGTTATTTCTTTTTCTTTTTTTTTTTTTGGCACAAATTCTGCCGACCTCTGCCAAGAAGAACCAGTAGCGGTGGCGATGGTTGCGTCCTTTGGTAGATTAATGGCGACGTAGAGCCCTCCGGCATTTAGATAGCGTTTGCTTTTGTCTCGCAGTGTTTAACATTTCTTGCCCATCCGTCTTTGTAATGGCTTATTCCCAAGCGCTCTGCGATCTCGCTCTTCTCCGTCGTCTTTTTTCCTCCATCTCCCGCCCCTCAACCTCCGTTTTCTTGCCGGCTTTAAATTGCTGCGATAAATTTGGAAAGAGACTCTATAGTGTCTCTTCTACACACCTATGGCAACTCATTCCAAAACGACATTACTTTAATCCCAAAAATAACTAAAGTTTTTAATTAACTGTTTTGATGTAAAACCAAACTTAGCTGGAGTCATTTATGGACTTTTCAGATTTTGTTAATTCAAGAAAATCATATTTTCTTAATAAATCATACCATTTTTGTTACTATGTACTAAATAAAACATTTGGTCCTTCATGGTGAATATATTATCTTTCGTATTTTCAACACAATGGGCCAACCATGGTTCAACTACAGTATTTACTGACTTTGTCACTTTTTAATTGTCGTTTAAAATGTATCATTTTTATTAATCAATTCTAAGATCGAGTAATTAAAACAGTCGGTAGCCAAATTAATTTTTACGTACTAAATTACATAAATTTCATTAATCATTATAGTTGTACCCGTTTCGTTTCCTTTTCCATATAATTAGCCATAAACGTATGCATTATATGTAGTTTCTTAAAATTTATAGGAAAACCAATACAGTGGTGATATTTATATAATTAAATGTGGTGATCTTTACTAAATATAATGTTTTGCTAATAATATATACTTATTTAACTTATTTTGTCAAACCAAGTATGATGATAATATGAAAACTTTAAATATTTTGGGTTTGTTACTGAAACTATTTTGTCATGCTTCGATATTATTTAATAATTTTTATTAAAAGAAAACTTTATATAACGTTGACGTTACTTAAAAAATTAAAAAATTTGTTTGTCTAGTTCTATTGATTTTTAGTCTATTTGACGAAAACTCTCAATAAGGAAAAAAGAACTACTTGATTCATTAAGTCTCGAGAGTTTAGATGTATTTAAAATTCAGTTTAAGTAACGTTTATTTTCGAAAGTGTATCCATCTACCAGTTTCTTTACTGATAAAAGAAATAAAATAAATCGTCTAAAACTTCACACAAATTTATTCAACAAATACAGATGTACATTTCGATTACTATGTAGTCATCATCAGTGTATCATCGAAATTAAAAGAAAAGCAAAATATAATTATGTTATTATAAATGTTTGAACGCCAGAGATATCAGGGGGTTGTTTAGGTGGTGTACATCGAAGTTCATAAGATTTTCCCTGTGTTTATGAATGTATACAGCCTCGCTGGTAACGAGTTCCGAGAAGTTGTAGCAGGGTTTAAGTAATTCTAAGTTTTTTATGTCAAAGCTATTGTTGGTATTTAAAAATGTGACTGCATGACTGTTTTATAGATGTAGGAAATACTCTTTGAGTCTTGAATGTATATTTCTTTTTGTTAATCCTATATATACTTTTTAACAGTTGTTGCAACTTATTTTATAAATGCCTGCTTTGTCTTTATTGTCATCTTTATCTTTCGGCTTACCTAAGAGTGTGCTTAATTGACTTTTTTTACTTTTGATAACTGGCTGTATATTAATATCTTTTGTAATATTTTTTATGGTTTTTTAAGAACATGTGGTGGTATTTATTATGGTGATTATTTTCATAACATCATTTTTGTAAAAGTCATGGTCTACTGCAACCTTTAAAATGTGATTAAGTTCTTTTTCATATTTCTTTTATTAATAGTACTTCACAGTCACTCTTTAGAGAAAACACACAGTGTGTTTTTTCTTACAATTGTTCTTTACTGATGATGTTTATTCCTAGATAACGATGCAGTAATAGTAATCCTTTGTAGTTAATTAGAGTGTATATCCTGAGTCTGTGGTAGTTTCGGGTCGAATTTAGTGGTCGATGAACAGAATAAATTTACCAACCGACCAAAATTAAACCCGTAAATTATATGCAGGATGTTCCGAAATTATTGCCGCGGGAAGAACTAAACTGCCTTAAGTGCCTAATATTGCGTTGCAATTTAGGCGAATTCGAGAGGCCAATGGCTCGAATGTAACCTTCAAAATTATTATTCTAAAATTACATAATAAGATCTGGTTCATCGTTCAGATTCAACTCAATCTTACTATGTCATTTCAATTCAAACAACAGAACAGCGTTAATCATGGCATGTGCCTGACCATTTTATACAAAGAATTAGAGAAAGGGGAAAAAACTTTTGGGTATTTCATTTCTACCAGCTGCTAAGAATAGTAGGATTGACAGATGAAACGAACAAAGTGACGACACAGAAGTGAAAGATTATCTGTGGAATATTATCGCATTTTAGCATTTAATTAAATTATCAAAAGAAACCATAGAAAACTTGCAAAACAAAAATAGGCGGACTCTGATTCGAACCACTGTCCTCCCGAGTGCTAGTAAGCTATGACTTAGACCTCTAAAAAGGGGAAACATTGCTCTAACTTACCTACTATCAAAGATATAATCAGAAAGGTCTTCTACAAGTTTGTATATAGGAATAACTGCACAGATTACGCTCACAACGAAATATACAGGGTGAGTCACTAAGCCGAAATCGGCCATTTATACGCGCATAGTTCAAAATAGAGAAAAATATTTCAAATAAAAGTTGTATAGGGTTAAGTGTAGAATAACATAAAAATATTTTCAAATATAGTGGACTTTAATTCTTTCAAGCTCAAACCTTGAAGTATGTATTGTATTTGCCTTTAAATTGCCCAAACTCGAAGTATAATCCATTTCTATTAATAATAAATTGTTTCGAATACTTTTTACGTTTTATTTAGGTATGGGTACATATTATTACTATTTTAACAATTAGGTTAGGTTATCTGGCATTAAAACTTCTGCATCTACTTCTACGCCCTAACTCAACAATTAATAAACTGACATTTCTTCGAAAAAACAAAACAAAATCGCCAAACTTTGAAACGGCCAACGTGATAACGCGATTTCATTGAAAATTTAAAAAAAAATGCAAATTTCTCAAAAACTACTGCTCACAGATATCAACACCCCTATATCAGTCGAAAGGAAATTTAATTTTGCATTATACTATGTGAGAAAAAATATAGCATTCCATTAAAAAAAAAAAATAGTTATCCCTGTTTGAATTTGTGAATATTGGCATGGATAAATTTTATACTATTGGTAATGAATGTGTCTATCTAATACCAGTAGATGATAGGCAATTTCTTCCAGAAACGGAATGTGAAAACCGCAACGCTCTAAGTCCTTTCGTTTCTGAAATATTTAAAATGGCGCCAAACATTGTAAACGTCAAATTTTCCAAGAAACATGAAATAACTCCGGAAGGGTGCGTCCAAGGTGCAATTTAATGTTAATGAACTGACATTATTTTTTTATGGGGAATTCAAAAGTCTAATAAAAAGTAGGGTATTCCATTTAAAATAACGAAGTTAGGGTGCATTTCCGGTATAACCGGAAGTCCGCCATATTTGAAAATATTTTTACGTTATTCTGCACTTAACCCCATACAACTTCTGTTTGAAATATTTTTCTCCATTTTGAACTATGCGCGTATAAATGGCCGATTTCGGTTTAGTGACTCACCCTGTATATATCTTCCGATTCGTCAACCGCTCGTTTTATTATTCCTATTTGATTAACTACCACTTTGGGTAGTTATATAAAAGGAGAATTTAAGAATGACTATGTTATGTCTTTTACCTAAACAATATGTGTTAAATATTGGTCTGTATTAGCCCACAGCCTACAAGAAAACACGCTAAATAGGTAGTCAAATTTAAATAAATTTTTAAAGCTCTAAAATGATATTAAAAGTGTTAAATAAATAGTTTCCTTTTAAATTTTGTACCAAAGGGTATCCTAGGTACAACGTAGTAATAGATAAACTAATTCAAACTATTATCATAAGGTCATTAGTCCAATAGCTGGTTGGACACGCACCTCTACTTCTTGCTATCTTGAGCTAATATTCGCATTTCTCTGAAACTAGAACATCTTATATTCATAACTATTTGCGTCTAAGCTTTCTTCTATCTATTATTATTATTATTATTATTATTATTATTACTCCTATTAGTGCCTCTAAAATGTCTCTGACTAGTTAAAACCATAACGTAACCTAAATAAATATTTTAATTAGCCATCTATTTCGTATTTTTGTTTAATAATACCTTCAAACCTTTCTTGTTGTTTTAATCTTTTCATATGTTAAGTAAATAAGAAAGTAGAAATTTGCAACAGAAGAAACGTAGCGCAATAATTCTTTCCTTGTCAGAATTAGGATCGAAATATGAACGACATTAAGAAATAAAACACAGTGATTTGGATAAGTTTCACCTGTTTATTGTTGTCTACTCAACAATTGTTTCGATCTTACAAGATCATTTTCAAGAGTTCTTAAATTACTGAGGTGAAACTTAACCAAATTACTGTGTTTTATTATTTAATATTTTTGCTATGTTTCACAACAAACGTACTGTCGAAAATTGGATTGATTCAGCCGTTACTCTGTGATAATTCATCTTTACTATAAATTATTTACAAATCCTTTTGACTATAGTTTCGACAAAAAAGCTTGTCATTGTCAATTTGAATTATTCGTTTGACAATGACAAGCTTTTTTGTCGAAACTATAGTCAAAAGGATTTGTAAATAAAAAGTGATAATAAACAAAGTAGTGTTTATTCATTTATAGTACTGTCGAAAATTTACACTTAAACGACTTTAGATTTTTTTTTATTTCATCCCTCAGATTTCTTGAAGATAAGAATACCAACTGTGTAGAATGCGAAGGCGACTGAATCATATTAACCCGTACAATAAATCAATAACAATTAATACTTAATTAGTATAAACGTAATTAAATTAGGTTTCATTTTTTTAAGTAACTGTTTTTTATGAAAAGGAGAAGATAAATAAATAATAAATTTTAGTGTTCCATGAAACATTTTAACGTTTCTAATATTTCCTTTTATGATTTCCATTTATCAGTAGTATCAGTTTCTTTAGAATTTTAGACATAGTGTGTAATAAGAAAACGCCCACACAAACTATCTTTCATTGTTGTATCATGATCGTACCGTCGTTACCACTGCAACCAACGGTATAAAAGTCTTCGACCAGTTCGAATGACAATAGTGGCACATCAACTTACTGTAATAAATTTATCGACGATAAAGGAACATACTACAAACGTACATCCACATGGACACAATATCGGTCTGATTGGGTTTACGGGAGAACCGCGTATTGTGTTACTTGCTTGCATTTCCTTTTTCGAATTGTCGACGACATCAAAGTCTATAAAATCACTTTCCGGTTTTGGAGAAAGGAAAGCTTTTTTCTTGCCTTCGTTGGTCTCTCAGTTCACTTTACAAGTTTTTTGATAAAAGAGGAGGGAGTCAGTGAACCCTGCGTTAAGGGAGAGTTCGTTAACCCTCGACATTTCTCGACAACACCTACTTCCCAAACGGAGGGATTCGAAAATTGTTATATCACAGAAAGAAAGATATTGTTGGAATAAAAAAAAAACATTCTTTTATATAAATTAAACGTTATTAGTGGTCAGTGGCGGATCTAGTATTTAGAATTGGGAGGGGCTGCACTAATCTAAATGAATATTTCCTTTTATCTCATCAACATAAATGAGATACAGTCAATATCGTCTAAAACTATAATCATAAATGAGATGACATTATACACATTGATTTTCAATAATTGACTGTTGTTAAATATATTGTAGGCCGAAATTACTCATTTTTAATGCTTTTTCGACATACAATATTTCATTATTAATCTCTCATGCATCATCATTGACCACGACGACTGACGAGTCCTCAGAATAATCGTCAGAATCGCATCCAAAATTTTGTGACGTCGAGTTTTAAATTTACAAAACACGTTTACTATGTCTTCTACTGAAACTTCGCTTCTATTGTGGATATTGCATAATGCTAAACCATTTATTCTATTATTTTTACATAGTCACTTTTAGAAAAATGTTAAGACAATTTAGCAATGAATAAATCCTCTCCGCTGTGGCTGAAGTCATAGAAATCTTAATAAATAACTGCAACAGTATCATAACGATAAGGAAAAACTGAGAAATGAAGTTTGGATTACCTACCGTTCTGTTTTGCTGCAAATTAGTTCATTAGTTACAAAATTTATTGATTTCAAATAGAATAAAAACATGCAATAGCGCGTTAGTCCTAAGACACTGAGAGCTGATTTTCCATTCTTTCAAGGTTACTTATAATTATAGTACTACCGAATGAAAGCAGTTACGATGTATAATGTTCGTGTATATACTTGAAATAATAATAGGAAATCTAAAGATAGAAACATTTGTATACGGCTTTGGCTATATTTAGGTTTAGAAGTTAACCTCTTCAGTAAAAGGTATACCAAAACCTCTGCTAACGGTTAGAAAAATCGTAAGCGTAAAGAGAGTTTGTATGGGGGTATTATTATTGATTTTACTGCAATTATTACCATGAAAGATGAAAATTAAATCAATGTTTTATTTAAACATAGGAATATGGCGTAAAATTTGAAAAATCAGTAAAAAATATTAAATTACATTCATGTGATATTATTTTAGTGTATTATTTGTGAAACATATTAAGTATCAATAAATCAAATCTTTGTGATTATTTTTGACAGTATCGATTTTACCAAAAGGGTCGTTATCAATGAGTACCTGGAATTATAAGCGTTATCAACAGAAGTAAATAACACTTTATTTATTTACGTTCATACTAGTGTATTTATTCATTAAATATTTTTTCTAAATTTATTTATTATAGAAAGTCGTATGGAAAAACAAGTTAGTATTATGCTTTAAAAAACCTTTAATTAATAATATCCGTGACCTACCATATATATGTTTAGTTTTTATGCATGCAAGAAAATTTCTTTGACACCATTAAAATTATGTTATTATTTATAGCGTTTTTATAAGCCCAATTAGACATTCTACATCACTCGTACTTATGTAGTTTAACATTAAATGATTTATAACAATTAAACATTAACTAAATGATCTACTGAGTATCATCGAAATTTGAAATGGCAACGCCATTCGTTGTCATTATTACTACAAAACATTTGAGAAAATGTATAACGGTGATGCTATTAATTTTGGAAACCAAAAACTTTATATAATTATAAATATAAATATAAATATAAATATAAATATAAATATAAATATAAATATAAATATAAATATAAATATAAATATAAATATAAATATAAATATAAATATAAATATAAATATAAATATAAATATAAATATAAATATAAATATAAATATAAATATAAATATAAATATAAATATAAATATAAATATAAATATAAATATAAATTTGGAATCAACAGAAACAACTACTCCGAGGGCTAATACCCCTACCGGCATTGAATTACAGTATAATTTTATTTGTAAACACTTCTCCTGAAGATGCCCTAGTAGGATGAAACAATTGTAGAGAAAAATAAAATTATAGAGGAAATTGTGTTTTATTAATTTAAAATTTCAAAAGCTTTATACTGTGGCGGATTTACGGAGTCGGGGGAGGGGGTCTGATGGGAACTCCTCCCCTTTAGGTTCAGAAAAACCAAAATTGGACATTTATTTACGAACATTGTTTGATAAGCATGTATCTTTGGAATTTGACATATAAAACTTAAGTGAGTATTTGATATAATGCAAGTGATTGAGATGAAGATAAATGCTTTATTTAACATAATTAATAGAAAATATCAGAGTTATATTATATATACATTAATTTACAACATAAAAACTTGAAGGACAAGTACTAACTGATTTTAGAGTTGATCATATTTGAATTTTCGAGACTTTTTGACAAATTCTTGAAGGATTTCTTGTATTTCAAAATTAATACGAAAAATAGACAGAATTAATGACTAATGACGATCACAGATTTTCGGAGGATTATGTTGAATAATGTCCAAATCTTGATATTATATGGTTTATTTAATAATTAATTTTTCATTGATAATAACTACGTGTTGAAAATAATCAGTCGAATTAATCGCGTAGAGGTAGAAAAAGGATAAATATTAGATATTTGCGCATAAACGATTATCCGGGGTAGAAATTTTTATGAACCTCCTTCCTATAAAAATCCTGGATCCGCCCTTATATTTATACATAAACAGTGATAGAGATCGTTATATTAGTGAATTATGTATATAAATGCATTATAATGTAGTCTTGGGATAATTCGTCGCAATTAAAACGATAAATTGTTATAATTAAAACATCATTAAATGTATTAATTGATGAAATGAAATCTTCGGTCGTAATTATTAATAATAATAATAATAAATGTTAAAAGTAAAAGCTTTAAATGTACACTTTACAAAGGGCAAACAACCCGAAACAAATGAATAGTTTAAACATTTAAAAGCTTTTAATTTGGATTGATTATTGATAACCTATTATAAAATTGAAACACAAAAAATACAAAATTGTAAACTGTTTCAACTATTTATTAAAAAACTCTAACAATTGTTTCGACCAATTGGTCATTATCAAAGAGACATTTAAGAAGATGTGTTAAGTTAAAATTAAATTACAACGTATATATATATATATATATATATATATATATATATATATATATGTATATGCCTGGCTATGGTTATAGATAACAACCTAATTAGGAAATACCTCCCATTAGAGTGAGGGTAATAACAGGGGTGTGTTATAAGAATAAATTTCAGTTTGATTGTTTACTAAATATTCTCTTTTGTTTCTTTATGGTTTTTTAATTTCTAAATTTTCTAATAAATTTAATAATTTACCTTTACTTTGAAAATGAAGAACCCTGGTATTGTTCTCATCCAATGTATGAATCTCATTTACACAATGTTCCGAGAAACCTGTATTACATACTTTGTTTTTTATAGAATGGCTGTGTTCACAAATACAGCTTTTTATAGCCCGACTGACCAATATATTTAGCATTACAGTTTTTACAACTTAATTTATAAATTCCACTTTTTGAAAATGTATCTAACACTCCTTTATTGTTAACTATTAAACTACCTAAATTAACTTTATTTACTTCAATAGCATTACAATTCGTGTTAAATTTAGTAAGTATATTTTTAATTTTGGAACTGCCGTTTTTAATATAGTTCAAAGTACAAAACAAAAGATGGGTTCTTCTTTTTTGTTTTTGGAATTTTTAAAAAGTAAATTTCTAGTTTTGATTTTGATTTTCTTATTCAATATAGTATTAATGAGGGTCGGGTCATAACCGTTATTTTGTGCGATTTCTTTTATAATAGCTAATTCTGTATTAAAGTCCTCCTCTGACATGGGGATGCTGAGTAGTCTATGAACAAAACAGTGAAAAGATGAAAGTTTAATTTTAAGGGACTGATTTGAATTTGCATGTATAACTGTATCGGTCGTGGTTTCTTTTCTGAAAATTTTGAAACTAAAATTGTTGGCTAATTTTAAAACTAAAATATCTATCTATATATATTTATAACCATAGCCAGGCATATACATATATATATATATACGTTGTAATTTAATTTTAACTTAACACATCTTCTTAAATGTCTCTTTGATAATGACCAATTGGTCGAAACAATTGTTAGAGTTTTTTAATAAATAGTTGAAACAGTTTACAATTTTGTATTTTTTGTGTTTCTATTAAACATGTTTCATCAAGATTGCACCATAAACAGTTTATCTTATATTATTATAAAATTATTGATTCGATTAGACATTATATGTTAGTTACATAGTAAATATGTACCTTCAGATATCCATTGATACCAATTACATACCTACCTATACAATGTACCTATACGTGTATTTGTATGCCCATTTAGGCTATCCATAGGTATAAGATCGTCCACTAAATACCAATTTATGGATTATGGTCGAAATACGTTACCCATTACACCATTACCGTACACACACTTACACATATAGAGTACGTACTAATTAATGCAATGCAGCTTGTTAATGTCGGTATATTCGTAATAATACGCTTGTGTGCATATTTAGACACGTAGGTACATGTATGTCCGTATTGTCCAGTAGCCGTGTTAATATTTAATGAAAATTGACGACAATGCGGGAATTAATTGTAATTTAAGGGACGCTGCAATGTAGACAGGTTTAGTCCCTTCGCACGAATTAACATCCAACGAAAATTGTATTTTGCGATGGGCACAACGTTTAATGTACTAAAATTTTACCAGTTAAGGGAGATATACGTAGTATGGTAGTATGTTAAATGTATATCCGTAGGGGTGCATGTTGATTAAAATATAATGAAGTGTTTTATATAGGAGTCAATGTTTAACTTGAATTTCTACGTCTAGATTATGAAAATATTGAACTGAGATTGGTTTATTCCTTTCTTTTATAGAATAGTCGATATTGAAATTGACATTAACTGGTAATCATAATAGGGTGTGTGTGTTGCAAAATCTACCCCTATCATTTATAATAAATAAAACACAATTAAAAATTGGATTGATTCAGCCGTTACTCTGTGATAATTCATCTTTACAATAAATAAATAAACACTAATTTGTTTATTATCACTTTTTTATTTACAAATCCTTTTGACTATAGTTTCGGCAAAAAATCTTGTCATTGTCAAACGAATAATTCAAATTGAATGAATATAAACAGATTTGTCAAAACAAATGATTACAAATTGAATGAATGTAAACAGATGTACAGTAGTGTTGATATATATTTTTTAGAAATACCATTAATTAGTAAATGTATTGAATAGTACTGAGTGGTACAAATCTACCTGGTCATTTAGGAAAAGATAATTCCAATTTTGCAAACCATATTTTAGAAACAGGCCATCAGTTTCCTACTATAGAAAATCTTAAAATTATTCATAATCTAAATAAAGGCTTTAAACTTAATATTTTAGAATCATTAGAAATATATAAAGCATCAAAAATTTCGGAAAATAACTTGTTAAATGACCAGGTAGATTTGTACCACTCAGTACTATTCAATACATTTACTAATTAATGGTATTTCTAAAAAATATATATCAACACTACTGTACATCTGTTTACATTCATTCAATTAGTAATCATTTGTTTTGACAAATCTGTTTATATTCATTCCATTTGAATTGTTCGTTTGACAATTACAAGCTTTTTTGTCGAAACTGCAATCAAAAGGATTTGTAAATAAAAAAGTGATAATAAACAAAGTAGTGTTTATTTATTTATCGTGAAAACACAATTACTTTGCACTGGAACTAAATTTATTTTTAACTGGACATGTTTCAACTTACAAAGTCATTATCAACACTGTTGACACTGACACTGTAATGACTTTGTAAGTTGAAACATGTCCAGTTAAAAATAAATTTAGTGCCAGTGCAAAGTAATTGTGTTTTATTTATTATAATCATTATGATTGGTCACAAAGTAGAAACCAAAACAATAGAATTCCTAAAGAATCTACCCCTATCAGTTTATTTAGACCCATAGTATGCATCTTAATTCTATTATGGATTCCGGTCGTGCAAGCCTTTTGTTTCTATAACAAGGTGACATCACGCCTTAATAAATTACACTATCCCCTACTAGCTTGCCTATGAAAAAAGCCCCCTCGAAAGAAAATCCTCGGAAATTATTTTAAACGAAACATTATAATTTCTACTGCCATTTAATGTTGAAATACCGCAGTTCTCCCAATGATTAACATCCAGAGAAAATCCCTCTGCAAATAAATTCGTGGGTATAAAAGTCTGATGCAACAATCCAATGTTGGTATCACACAATTAAGCGGCTATGGTGAGTTTTATAGTAAAAAACATAAAATTAACACCAAAAATGAACAAATACAACTTTAAATACATTAATGCGTTAAATTATTGTTGTAATTTGTATCCAGTACAGATTACCTTATACAATAAGGGGAAAATTTGTTACTGTTGTCACGCTCCCGCCGGGACTCGAACCCGGGATCTTGGATCTTTTCCCTCATTGTATGAGGTAATCTATAGTGGGTATAAATTGATTCAATAATTAATATCACATTAATGTATTTAAAATTTACCCCTACTAAAAATTCTTCAACTATTTTAAATACAACTTTAATTTGCTGACCTCACAAAACAATAAAGATTTTATTAAAAAAGAATGCAAATCAGGTATATACAAATTTAATAATTCTCATATAGAGCAGACCGAAAGGTCAAAAAAATTATAAAGTTGTTGTTCAATGATAGTATTAGGGTTTTTTGTGGTCTTCATTTTGTGAATACCGTTAGCTATAAATTTAAAAATTTTGAAAAGTTATTTGTCCTATAAAATGATTTTCAGAAGATTATCTGTGGAGTGGCCAGGAGGTTTTTTGTCATAAACCGTTAAAAGTACTTGCTGAATACTTCTCTTGAAATTGAAAATGATTATTTCACCCATTTTAGCAACAAATACCGGTTATACTTCTGGAATCATGCGCATATAATTCATAATTAAAAATACACTTATTAATATGAAATAAAGGAAATTTTGGATTAACTTAAAAAAAAAGTTTTTTACATATATTATGTAATTGGGCACTTAATTTGTAATTTAAATTTCTATAATTTAGTATACATACTAAGCTAAGACAATAATAAATAAGGAAGAAGAACGAAGATTATTAAGTATTTTATGTAATGAATACTTTTAGTATTGATATCAAATTTATGGTTACGATGATACCACACTATCCGTAACAATAAATTTGCTGCTTTTTGTAGATAACTTCAGATTTATGACCTTTTGAGACTTTTCTGCGAAGTTAATAATTTTATGTACCTAATAAACTATAGATTTAAGAAAACATATGACGAAAAGTAACAAACAGGTTATATATAGCTATTTCAAATAAAAAATCCGGAATTTCATTGTAATTTTCAGGAATAGATAAAAACAGTAATAGATAAATAATGATATAGCAGCGAAAAAATAATTCTCACGCTAATAACTTCACAAAAAAATATTTTTCTAATCAGATGTATACTACATTTCAACCACCAAGTGGTGATGGTCAGCGCATCTTACAGAATACACTTGAAACATAAACGTACAATTCACAGAATATTTATTTAAAATTTGTCCGACAGCTGTTTAGACTTTTACGTCATTATCAAAGACAAATCGTATTTGCAAAGAGTGGTTAATTTGATAATTTAACAGACAAATTGATTTCTCTAGAACGTAATAAATTATTGTTATATAAATTGTTAGTACAAGTAGAACAAAAATTCGATAACAAACGCTGTTTTAATAATTATAGCATAAATACTAATTTTACAATAATAAATGAATTAAGTAGCTTAGGATTGACCTCCATATGTAGCAATAAAACTCATTTAGGCTTATTAATTGTGAACAATAAAGAAAAAATTAATATTTTACAAAAAAATGGAGTCTATGAGATTCAATGTACAGATTGTGGTCCAATTTACATTGGACAGACGGACAGCAGCCTTATTAAACACCTAGATGAACATAAAAAATCTATTTTACATAAAAATATAAAACAGTCATTATAGCTAATTTTGTTGTAGGTACCTGACTTTTTTCTTTTTCATCGTCCTTATATACCATTACCTAGTTTCATTTCACAGTCACATTCAAACAGTTAAACAGTTGGTTAAATTAAAAATACGCATTATAAATTAAGCATTAAGAAACGTTTCAACAACAATAAATAGATATCTTATAGACTTAAATTATAATTTGACTACAAAAACCCTTTGGGTATGTTTCACAATTTTTATTAGAACTTTCCTAGCAATTATTTCGGTTGTTAAGCCATTATCAAAAGTTGAGATATTTGGGTACTAAATTTTACATTGTAGCTTACATTTATTTATTCACTACGTATAAAGTCTGTAGGCTGACTGACCCTAATAACAATAGAGTAGTGCTCTATTTGATGGTTCACAAATTTCACAGTATTCATTTGAGGTTTTTTAATTTCTGCGGTTTCATAAAGGTTTGACATTTTCCTTTCCGATATTTATGCAGTAATTCAATAATTTTTTCCGAAATGCAGTGTTTAAAAGATAAACAAAAATCTGAGATGTCTGTACTTTTTGTGTTCTCCCAATCTGATTGCTCTACCTGAATGGACTATGTACAAAGTATCACATTCGTTACATGTTATTTCTTAAACACCACATTTTCTGAAACATTTAGTTTAAGTTTAACTTGTCAACTTAAATGCAATTTAAATCTTATTAAGGTAGTGTATTAATTTTTTTATTACTTATATGTTTTGTAGAGCATTTCAACCGCTATAAAATAATGTCCATTTCTTAAGTTGAAAATTAATTCAATTAGATGATTTTAGAAAGACTTTTGAAAAAGTTGAATTATCAAAAAATTACAAGAGACCTTTTTACCTTTTTATAGAGCATTAAAATATGTTTCGGACATTTATGTACATAGCCTTGTAACTGAGCTACAAAATTTAGAAATAACTTTCATGTTAATTGAATCGAAAATGGAAAATTACGTTTAAAGACCACTAATTATTTAAATTATAACAGGTGTCTTATTTCCTCTTCCTTCAAGTATTAAAATGTACAATTAAAAAAAAAAATAGATGTATGAGATATATTGAATTAAATAAAAGTTGTATATTTAAATATGTCGGTTTATCCAATCAGAGAATATTTTTTCCACAAATTTTGTAACCAATTTTGATTTTGCGAAGAACCTTCCTACAACCACTTCAAAGAAGCGGTAAAGAATGAGTTACCGCACATGCAATAAATCTTGTTGTTTTTCTAGAAAAAAAAATCGGTGTAGGCACCTCTTCCTATTAAGGGTGATTTATAGGTTGTTCGCTTTTTGCTAAAATCCTTTTGTTATTGTAGTGAAACCCTTTTATTTGTGCTCGCTCTGTAGTATACCTAATAGAAAAAAATTTCGAACACGAAATCTATTGTAAAAAAGGACCTTGCAATCGATTGGTAATAAAATTTATGGTGTTTTGCATGGTCAAGTAAAATTGGCCACCATAAAACGCATACAATAAAACCGAGTACCATAAGACCGTTTTTTCTATTGTATTTCTCGTTTTTACGGTCCTGTCCTTGTCTACTTTTTAAAGGGGTGTTACTAGAAGGTAATGGTTAGTTTTATAACTAACTGTAAAAGGCCCCCGCAAGGCAGTTAGTTAAACCGAGATTCGTACCCGAAATGATTGCAATTTATCTACCTGTGTCTGCAAATAGGGTTTTAGAGATTCTTGATAAAACTTAAACGAAATTGAGTTTTCTTCTTATTTATCTTGTTCAAAAAGTAACTAATCATAATTAACTTACTATAATTTAACAAAATTTTTATTAAAAATTGAATCGATGAAGCCTTCAAATATTGTAACTCCATAATCACATTTAATAAAACACAGATGAGTTACAGAAACTTTTTGTTGATACCACAATAATATTATTTCGACATAGAATGTCTTCTTCAGGTGGTGAAGTAATCTAAACTTAAACTAATTTCAAGTCGACTTAAATACTAAATGATAAGGGTGGGATGAAAAGTTTAAATGTTTAGTAGAGGAGAATTGTTAAAATATGTTTAGTCATTTAAAGTCCTAATTAATTTAATTTATTTCTTTCCATAGTTTCTACTGAGTTCAATTTAATACCTGTTGCTTCAGTATGTAGTATCTTAAAGTTATCATTAAATTTGTGTGAGTTAGAAATTAAGTGGTTAACATAAGTGGACTGATCATTTTTGTTTTCAAAACATTTCTTGTATTACAAATTGATTAAGGCTTTCGCGGCCAGTTGACGAACTGATGTTGTCTTTCTTCGGGTGTACAGGCCGTCGTCGGTTAGAATTGCTTCCTAACGTTTCGCTAGCACGAGTAGCGAGCTTCTTCAGAGGTCTATCCATTTTCGCTGTTGGTTGTAGTCTACAAGCTCGCCACTCGTGCTAGCGAAACGTTAGGAAGCAATTCCAACCGACGACGGCCTGTACACCCGAAGAAAGACAACATCATTTCTTGTGTTCTTTTATACGATCTTTAAAGGCTCTTCCAGTCTGTCCAATGTAAGATTTGTTGCAATTCAGTGAATTAAATAGAATATGTATTATTGCAATCAACAACTGCATCACAACTACAATGGTCACGAACTTAACAGAATAAAAAACTTAATAAAAAAACCCTTAACTTAGTTTACCCCCGACAGTAAAAAGTAAATCACTTCTTAACTCGGGTAATATTTCCCTCACTCTAGGCAAACATATTGCAACTCCTTCGTATCATTCAAAACGGATAATTCTTTAGACAAATTTATTAAAAACAGCAAAGACCCCACTAAAAAAGAAAATAAATCTGGAATGTATAAGTTAGATTGCGGTAGTTGCAACAAATCCTACATTGGATAGACTGGAAGAGCCTTTAAAGATCGTATAAAAGAACACAAGAAATGTTTTGAAAACAAAAATGAACAGTCTACTTATGCTAACCACTTAATTTCTGACTCACACAACTTTAATGATAACTTTAAAATACTACATACTGAAGCTAAAGGTATTAATTTGAACTTACTAGACACTATGGAAATAAATAAATTAAATAAATTAGAATTAATTTTAAACGACCAAACAGATTTAAAAAATTCTCCTCTACTAAACATTTACACTTTTCACCCCCACCCTTATAATTTAGTATTTAAGTCGACTTGAAATTAGTTTAAGTTTAGATTACTTCAGCACCTGAAGAATACATTGTATGTCGAAATAATACTATTGTGGTATCAAGAAAAACTTTCTGTAACTCATCTGTGTTTTATTAAATGAAAAAAAATATATTCTATGACACTGATTAACAATATTATTTTAGCTTAATACCTTAATAAAAACGTATTTCATAAAAAAATTCTGCGGAATTCCTTGTAACCAAGATATCGTGGTATCGACTCGAAAGAAATTTAAAAAGATCAAGGTCTTTTTTACCAATACCATCCAAAATATCTGGTAAAGATGCGATAACATAAAAAGGAATGGCGACAAACCGAAAATAACGCTAGGAATAGCTTTTGACCAGGATTACCCTGTACTTTGTAGTAGTAGATGCATTTACAATAAACCGTACGGATTATCTGAGGCGATGTTTAAGTTCCAATCTTACAAATTTGGACTAAGTAAATATTTAATTCGGTACAGTAGTTAATATATCATCTAACATGTCAATGAAATGATAAAAAGAATTTGATACTCCACTTTTGATCTATGAGGTTGCTTATATATCCTTATATTTTGCTTGAAATTTCTTTTAGGCTTATCTACCCTTGCACCGTTGAAAATCGAATTCTTAAAACATTTATGAAGTTACTCGCTGTTAATTGTTTATATTTTGAAAATGTTTATTTTTGTGTTCTTATGCTAAATCCAAATAAACAATAAAAACATCCTGTAATTCGAGAATAGCTTCATGTTTGCGTACAAATAAAACTTTTGCGGTCAATCTCATCCATAAAATGTATTATTTTCCTAATGTAAAATATAGTTAATCGATTATTACGATAAATAGCAACAAGCAATAAATGACTCTTAAATTTAATAATCGCCCAATCTTGAATAACAACTATGAATGAATTAACATATGAATTTAAAAGGAAAACCAATTACGATTACAGTTTACCTAATAAGAAGTTTCCACTGCACGCTTACATTCACAGGTTCGTTTACGATACCGTAAATCTCGACTGTTAACACACATTCTCGCCTTTATTGTGTTCACGGAAATTTCAAAGAAACAGTTGGATAGAATGTCGACCTTCGAAACGGTTAAGACCTTGCTTTTTGTACCCCGTCCATATAGATACCCTTCCTTTGTAAGCAACAGTTTGCTTGCCTAAACCCAGAAAAAAAAAAACGTGACCTTCTACTCGAATTTTTTCAAGACTTCTTCTATGAATCAACCGGAGAAGAAATTTATGAATACATGTTTAGGCGATGTCGAAGGATATTGGGGTTAACTGTTTAGAATGCATTTTGGTGGGACTATGGATGAGGTCTGTAATTTTATACCTAATATCCATCAGTTCAAAATCGGTTTTCGTGAAATCCGTTCGAAATTTCTTGTGCGTCGTGTTGTGAGTTTTGTAAAGGAATTGATCAGTGTCTTTGTGACTAGTTTTCCAATTGTTGATATCGACAATAATGCATTTAAAAGGTAATTGAAATTCCCTGTGTTAATTAATAGATTCCAGGTAGAAATTGCTTACATCAATTATTTACTGAATACTGACATAAGGATTCATGTTTATGAAATTATTGTTTTATCAAGTTTCAATGCTTAAATTCGTAATTAATTTTCATAAAACTTGGTTATATGAAAACGTTCCTTTATTTTGTATATCTGTAATGTTTCTATATAATTCTTTATTTTATTTATTTCTATGTGTGATGCTCTCCCATAAGTATCAAATTTAGCGTTTCATCTTCTGTTAAAACTTATTCTTTTGTCATGACCCACTTAAATTGCTATACACAGTTTGAAAACGTAAACCGTCGGTAAAAATATGAATAATCATAATCCTAATATACTTAACGTAAGGTTTCACCAGGGTTTTGTCGGTTGATTACTTTTTTTCTCTTCTTCACTTTTACTTTATTAATGCAACTTGTACAATTAAATATTAACTCCTACGTATATTAATTAATCAACTCGACTATCGAACGAATGCTGTATGAAGAAATGACTAACAATGATGACTGAGTAACAATAATGACTGACTGACAATTACTGACTAACAATTATTCGTACTTCTAACTTAACACTACCCTATATAATAATGATAAAACTACGTAATAGACCAAAATTCGGAACGTGATCGACCCCAAGAATATTTCCATTTGTGAACAAATATTACTTAAAATAGTTCAAACAGAGAACGTCCGAAACAATATTTTTGATAACAAATGGGCAATGAATATTCCAAACAAAATTTTGATAAATACAATTATTATTTACATCCAAAACAATGAATATTCGAAATCTTGAAAAGATAAACCGAAATTTGAATGACAATTGTTTTAAATTATAAAAATTGAATAATTATTTTATATAACATAACAAATATTAATACCGGTTTTATGACATTATTAATAAAATTCCTTACTGCAAAGTATTTTACGAAGTTTTGTTTTTATAAAATATTTATTAATGAAATGTTGTTCGTTACTATGATAGTTTTGACAAATAAATGTTCCCATAAGAAAAAGAGGATAAAAGTTTTTCATGTAGTACATAAGGAAAGACCTATTGTATTCATTGTTTTAATGATTTATTGTTGATAGTTACAAATGTACCTAATTGGTTTATATTTTATGAGTACTTAGGTACATAAAACTTAGTCTAATTCAAGCAGATACATTGTAATGTATCGTAATAAGTTACCTTTCGATAAAAGACCATTTTCAGAGACAACGATTTCTTTTTTACGATATGGATTATACGAGCAGTACACGGTGATAATAAATTAACCGTTTAATTAATTTTATCTGATTCGGTCAGTATTGTATAGGCAACGGATTCGATCTAAACTCGTCTTTTGAATGTTCAATCGAGATAATTGTCATTAATTAGTACCGTAAGCTACTTTTAAATGACCGATAAGAGAAAGTTATTACCGAAAGATGTAATTCGATAGATAAAAAATTTAAACGGTCTTGGATATGCGATTCAGTTTTATGAGTTTCGTTAATGGGTTTCGTAATAGTGCTTTACTTTTATTTCTTTTACAGTTGTATGTTAAATTACTCTTATTTTTACTTTTTCGAGTATTTTTATATTAGCTGCCTAATACAGTTCTAAAGTTTTGAATTTTAAGGTAGATTTAAAATGATTTTTATTTATAGTGCAGGTGCCCTTAATGAGGTCATTTTGCATTTCTATCATTTAAGTTGATCATTTAACTGATTAAAATAAAAAAAGGAGCAAAGTTATGAAGAAGTATAGCTGCAGATAGAAAGTTTGAGAAAATTTGAATGAATTTAAAGCCTGCCCGTCAGGATGTATCTTAAAATACCGTATGAAATCTATGTAGTTGTCTGATAATTTGTGTTCTTTCTTAATAGAAAAATACCTATATAGATATTAACCTTGCGTGATCTTTGTACTAGGTATTTGTTTTTCGGCTTTCACAAACCAAAACTTTAGTGTGGCCCTGTGGATAGATACCTATAAATTTATACTAAATTCTAAAAGCAACTACTATTGATTAAATGTAGATAATAAATAGGATATTAGTAAATTTATATAATTAAAATAAATTGCTTTTCAATAATTTTTTTTAACTTTTTGAATGAATTGAGAAAAAATATATTAATCTCCCGCTTACATATATACCTATTATAATAAAATATATAATGTTTCTTATGCTGCCAATATATTTTAATGTTATTTTTTATTGATACTTATAATTATTACTGGGTTGAATAACAAAATGTTACCCTTTTTCTAATACATGATTGAAGTTTAAATTAAATTCATTATCATGAAGAAAATTGATGCAGTGTATTATTCCGGGCTGTTTTGCCGTGGTCCAGGGAATTATTCTTTTTCAGACGTTTCGCCGTGCTTTGCTGACGGCATCTTCAGTGGTGACTTGGTGACTAATGATCAGTTACGACCAAGCACTTGCCAAGTCACCACTGAAGATGCCGTCAGCAAAGCACGGCGAAACGTCTGAAAAAGAATAATTCCCTGGACCACGGCAAAACAGCCCGGAATAATACACTGCATCAACATACGACGGCCGTGAAAGCCTGAGAACTGCATGAAGAAAATTGTTTTGTTTTAATATGAAAATAGTTCATTCAATTTGAATTGTATGGTGCAAAATGTGTGTCAAAGATTATATTAATTCGGAATTAAAGAGATGATTAACTTTATAATTTATATTGTATGTATCAAGTATGCATTAAACTATTTTTTTTGTGCATCGTTTAAATTGATTGGTTTTTGATAACAATGTTACTTACCTGCTCAATTTTTCTGATAAGTATTTAATAACTTTTTTGCTTAATTTGTGTCAAACTAATTTATTTTTTGTTTTAAAAACACAAAAGTCCCTATTTTAAACTAGTTTATAAAACTAGTATTCCTTTTACAAATTGTGGAGGTATTTATTAATTTCTCCGTTTATACCGCAGTCCATAAATTACCCGGTCGTAATTTCTCTGATAATAAAGTACTGGAAATACAGTGAACGGTTGAATCATAAGTTTGCTTTGGCACATGTTCATTATCTACCCCTATCGCCTATTATTTAGCTAGTTGTTATTTAGGTATTTATCAGCTGATTCATAATTAATAATTAAGTACATTCTCAATTGGTTTAATAATGTTAAATTGCCCTTCTTGTTTTCCTAACTAAGATTTGTTGTTAAGTTTTGATTTTTTTCTTTGCTTTTTAAGAATCCTGTAAATAATTTATTTAATTAAATTTAATATTAATCAATGCATTGTAATTAATGTTTATTGTACGTCAGTATTTGCTTATGCTATTTAGAAATAAACTTTAAATAACTGTTTAGATACTATCTGCTATGAATTTTATATTACATAAATCTTAATCGCTTTTTTAAAAAATATTTTCCTTCGTTATAGGTATCTACTAACCAGAATTTAATTGTACCATTAACAACAATATTTCAAAAATAGATCAAATTTTTAACTTTTGCGCCAAAATTATTACAAGCTTTAAGTTATATCATAATATTATGGTTGCGCTTGCGTAACTTTTGGCGGCCATTAAAGCCACATGATTCGAGCCAATGAAGTCAAAGCGGAACTAGAATGTCACATACCAGCCATTATGCTTGACGATTCTTAGCGCCATATAAAGAACGGTAGATCTAATGTTTGTATAACTCGTGCCATTTTTGCAGGTCAGTTTTGGTATTTTTTTTATATAAAAACATTACTTGATTTACTAAAATAATTTCTCTGTCTATGAATATCTTCTTATATAATATTGTATTTGTTGAAATTGAAAAATAAACAACAAATTTCAGAGGAAACTGCATGTTTACAAATACAAAATTGCAAAAACAAAACAAACCCGCTATAAACGTTATTGTTTGTATTCGTGCAAATTATTCTTTGATATAGGTACCTAAGTAATAATGTGGATTTTTCGACTTTCACTCTTAAGTAAATACTTAAGCATTCTGGATTGGATGTTTATAAAAACATGTAAATTGTTGTGTTTGGGTTTAAAAATTAATTATAAATATAGGCATCAATAGATAATGTTCTGTAGTAACCATGATCTAGCGTCCTTTGGTTCCAATTTAAATGACGTAATACTTGAGACCTAATTACTACAAAATAATTTTTTAAAAGGGACCTATTTTGTAGCTTAGGTACGAATCAACGCGACACGAAGACGCACACTTACTTATTAAAGGCAATTTATCCGATTAATCGATTATAAATTGATTAAATATAAATATGGAATCAACAGAAACAACTACTCCGAGGGCTAATACCCCTACCGGCATTGAATTACACTGTTGATATCCGACGGATTCTTAGACAAAGATATAATATGTTATATATTTATTATATAGCTTGTAAAGGCCTTTCTGCCAGCGCCCACCTGATGAAACCCGATAGATCGAAACCGGTCGTGGGATATGGCTTTCCGTACGCTGTTCCTACTGTGTAGGACACGTTCGAAATGTGGTATCGTAATCCTCTGTAATTAGACGAATAAGGATTTTAATTCCTTCTTTATTTTTGAATATAAATTGATTATTTTCAGTTCCTAGAAATAATCGATTAATCGCAACTAATTAGTACATTTACAAATCGATTCTTAGGATAATAAAAGGGTGGGCAAAATTGCGACCGAGTTTTACTGGTCTCTGACAGGTTATTGTGTTATTCTTCATCCAAATAGACAATAAAACCATCAATGTTCCTGTAATGCTAGAATAATTTTCAATTTAGTTTCATATAAAAGGCCAGCTTCATCTACAAAATGCATTATCTTCAAGTGATCATTCGCTTAAAGAACAATTTAATAAATCCATTATTTGGATTATTCCGATTTATCCAAACAATCGATTGTTAAATTTATAATTTTCATATTTTTAAAGCTACATTTTAAACATCCTCATTTTGACATCCGACTCGACATTGTTTTTTCTAGAATACATCTTTAATGTATGATTTCATAATACACAAAATTGGTATTCCGATTCTGTCCTGTTTTACTAAATTAGTAGGCCTTGAGCGTTCAGCAATAAGAGAAGCAATAAAAATCTGCCTTCGTTCATGAACCATCCATTCTCGCACTGTTTCCAAAGATAAGTAGGTACAAGAAAACAAAACGAACGTAGGAGCTCATAATTAAACACTAAACGTGTTTTAAAGTGTCTTAATCTGAGCATAACGTTTTAACGGGCCAATAAAAGAATCTCAACCGCCTACTCCGTACAGCATGAAAATAATAATAACAATAATAATAATACTAATAATCCCACAACGACAATGATGATGATGTGACGGCGATGATGACTATTACGATGTCGTTGTGATGGCGGCGACGACGTCGTTTACAAGGTGAAATAATAAACGGGCTATCAAACACGTCAATAAAACTGACATTGATGGGTACTAGGCAGCAACATTGAACGTAAAATTATATGCAGAGTATATGTTGCTTTTGCTTGTATATTTGTTCGTAAATTGCATGTACAGTTACTCACAACGTTGCATTTAAAATTGTAGCTAAATGTTGCTGAACCTAACCCGACCGAACCTTTAGATTATAAACCACTTATAAAAGTGTGTATACGGTCGTTATGGGCAAATTTTACAACCTTACATACTGCTGAATGACCACTTTCAACTCTCAGCAATTGACATTTTGACCATATTTTTATTTGCCCGTACGTTAGCTATATAGATATATAAAAATCAAATTTGAATGTTTTAAAAAAGTCACTGAAAAATGAGTTCACTGCTCTATATTGCCGTGAGTTTTTGATAGAATATTTTTCATTTAACTGATAATTTAAATAATAATTAAATATAGTGTCAAATACTCAATATGTTGACCTATCCAAATTCGGATGGCAACAATCTCAGTGGTGCACTTCACGCATGCCAATCCCTACCATACCCTTAAATCAATAACTTAAAGTAAACAATCAGAAAATATATTCAGTTGAAGTATTTAATATTACTTGTTTTATAAAATATGTATTGCAGGTTATTCGGAAGGTAGTTTGATTGTAACAAACCTGTTAGGTGAAACGTCCCACCCCTATTCAATGTAATGCATTATTGTATCAATTGACGTTTAAACCCGCGCAACACGTAAAACTGTTGGTGTCTTTCAAGTAGAAATTAGATACATTTAAACGACAATCTCCTGGATATCGCTACTGTACCTCAGGCACAGTTTCGTCCTATACTTATCATTATTAAACATTTTAATCGTCAGATTAGCGTATAATTAATTTTGCAATAATGCAGTAATCACGAGATAAACGACTATCATAGAAAATGATACGTAAAACATTATTATACCTATAGTGAGATCACTTCATTTTAAATATACGTTAACTAGAAACCACAGATACATATTATTAGAACGTTATTAATAAACCGATGGTTAATATAATATAGTAGTAGCGCTTCTGATGCCAATGATTGCCCATTAAATTTCTGACAAAAACCAATAAATACCTGCATGTATTTATTTAACATTTAAACCATCTTTAGTACGCTTGTTGAACACTTTTACAAAAATTCTAAATTAAACCAAAGTGAATATGTTTTGTCAATTTATTAGTCTAGCTCAACAAAGTTTCGGTAGTATAGCTGCCATTATCAACAGTGCATCATGAAGTACTAAGTTTACAAATGATTTTTAAATATCAGTTATCAACTGTATTGGAGGAATGAAGATTTCTCTGAATCTAGTTCCATTTAGTTATTGACTAAATGAAGGTTCAGGAATATTACTATTAGAATGTAGGACTTTAGTATTCACGATATCGATGCTGTGATTGGGATTTAAACAGTGCTCGGAAAACCCTATCAATCCCTGAAAAGTTCCTAAAATTTAATATAGTAAAATAAATAAATACTAAACTTTCATTTAGTCAATAATCAATAAGAATTAGATTCGGAGAATTCTCTACTTCTACACAGATGGCATATTGATAATTTCCTGTTGTAAAGAAACTTGGTCCGTATATTTGTTCTTATATCTTATTATAAATAAATCATAATGTACATAATCCAGAATTATGATAGTGATTGGACTTGTAACTTGGTAAAACATTCTACATACGAGATATGTCTATCTTAGGGTGATACCTTCATGCGTTTTAGGCCCGGCGCAAAATGAGACGCAGCTTAATGACGTGTGCAGGGTGAATCACGTCGAGACTTTGTATACCATAAAGAGAATAGTAACAGACTTATATGACGCAGTTTTTGCTCACCGTGACCTGCATTGCGCAGTTTTCATGCCGCAATTTTTAAGAAAATCACGGCGACTTTCTATATAGTCTAGTCCAATTAGAATATATTTTTGAAAATTTGACAGTAGCCTCTTAGTTACTACAGCTGAAGTAATTTAAGCGAATAGAATTGATATTCGTTGACGTCACGTTACAAAGCTGCGTCTCATTTTGCGCCAAGCCATAGGGTGTTGTTATGTGAAATATTGAGTTTAGTCTTTTCCTATATTAACAAAAGATGTTTTATTGTACTCGTGTGTCCCACGACACATACGCATCGTCTTTTGTTTTAATTTTAACGAGTCGGTTGTGTAGGACACCTTTTGTGAACAGCTGTAGGTATGTATATGTTTATTCCTACTGCCAATATCGAGACTGTTGCCTTAGGTCGGTTCGTCTTACGTCGTTTTATGTGTGTTTGTGTGTCTGTTGCTACCTACTTTCGTCGTATATAATGTAACGAAATCTCACGTTTATTACCGCTAAACAGAAGTAAACATAAACGGGTCGTTAACTGGATTTTTACGATCACTAAAAGCGATCGTAAAATCGATGGGAGTTTGCTTGCATTATTATTACGCGAGGAGCTTTTGAGCTTTTAGTGTTTGCTTGTTTTGCTTAGCTCGCTCGATCCGACGGCAAAAGCAAAAAGGAACTGACGACTATTCAATGAACGTCTCATGGTACAATAAAATTAAAATTAGTAACCAATTGAGTCACTCTTTAATATCACACGTTAATCATGATGTTTATTTACCAACTGTGTCCGTTAAAAACAATGAGTTTCTATAAAGGAAGATACGTAGGTGTGTATGCCATAATACACATGACGGATGTAAAACTTCTCAAGAATATATAATATGGATAGTGATAGAGATATTGAATATGCTAAATACGAATACTGTCATAAATCAGATCAACGTGAATCAGGAAACTAATATCAACGCTGAGTACGATTCTGACCAAATTTTAATCGCTGAACAAGAATCTGGCCTTAGAGTTGCGCCAGTACATCTACATTTTGAAATATCTTAACCTCAAAATCCGAATGATGGTAATTTAGTTTTTCTTGGTTTTGATATGTTGATATTTATAAATGTCAATGGGATAGGGTGCTCTGGGGCTAGATTCGAGTTCGTCGTCCAAGAAATCATCAAGAACGATTACTTGTTCTGATTTTTTTTCAACTCTCCATAGCAGTGGTCTGGAAATCAAAAAATCCTTCGAGTACTACAAGGGATTGTAAGGGAGGGTAATTATATCTGATGTATTTTTCAAAGGCGAATTCGAGTCTGTCCACCACATTCAAATTTCGAGATATAATTAGTATGCCAAATCAAAAATAAATCATATTAATATCACTTGGATTTTGAGATTAAGATACTTCAAAATCTGAATATGCTTAGGTAATTTTGATGTCAGGTTCTAATTCAGCATCAAAAACTAAGTAATAGCTCTGTGAGTTGAATTGTCCTTTTACTTCATGTAATATGGCTCTCAAAAAGGACAAAACTTAGTAGTTTCTCAATTTTGGGTTTAGGATAACTTGGACTCGCCTTTTTGCTGTTTTCATTTTCAATCCTTGATTTCGTTGAGCTGTGTTATATTTTTATATATGTTAAATAATACCAGAAAATTAAGACTAAATTCAAATCATTTAGCACTTCAAAATCAGTGAAAATAGGACAGTTGAAGAATTCGATTTTAAAGATACTTATTCTCTCAAAAGAGATCTAACCGAAAATACCGAAGTAGACATACAATTTCAATACTTCATATTTTTAAGATTATTTGGAAATGACTTAAAGATAGTAAAATTGTCATTTATTGTTATTTAAAAACAATTTAATTTCGTAATGCTTTTTCTCTTCTTCTCATGAGGGTTCATCCTCCAACTCTATAAATGAGACAACTGGTTTGTGGTAATTAAAGTATGATACAAACGTCTTTGGCTCCATTTTGCTTAAAAATGTTGAAGGCGTAGATTAAAGCAACACAGGTTCTTTCGAGTTAGTGGGTATAGCGCTGTAGTCAAGATGCCACAACTCCGCGCCATACTTTATGTCTGTATACACGTACGTCAGAGATGACATCACAAGAGTGGTATGTTTATAAAGAAAGAGAGAATTCATTCCTATCCGCAACTATTTTCTTTACTTCTCAAATAATCGAGGGTCAGGCGCCTTATGAGAAGTTTTACTTCAAAGGCTTACATACATACTTATATAAATAAAGAGAAATGTTATTTTTGTGTGTAGGTAACATTTTGTTGTAAACCAATAATTAATAATTATAAATCTTTTTAATCTTATAATTTAAAGACAATATTATTTCGATATACTTATTCAAAATTTTCCTTTTAGTATATTATTTGTTCGGGTTTCGTATATTGTTATTGTTATCAACATTATTACTTCAGCTAAGTCAATTGAAACCGAAAACTGTTGCATTATTAGGATTTGTTGTCCAGTTTTCATGTGAAAGGTAAACAAAGTGTGGGATGAGCAACAGGGCGGATCACGCGTCAATTGTCTTGTTTTGGTTTGGTCTCTTATTACATAATAAAAGAAATATTAAAAATTAATATAATCAATCGGTCAATTATTTATAGTATCAGTAGTTTCAAGTCGGTTGTGCTTCTATATAACAAATAAATACAAGTGTAACATCTTACTCTCTTGAGAAAGGCTTAGATCAGCCGAAACAATTGTCGAGATCTAATAAAATTTCAAGTGTGAAACAAAAAAGCAGTATTATTTATTTCCTTTATAAATAAATACCATTTTATGAAATGAAGTTAAAATTTACATTAAAAGTGGTTAACAATTATCGCAAGAAACACACCAATTAATAAAGAAGCAGAAACACTCTTAGCTTTAAGGAGGCGTCTCAGCTTGGACGACAACAATTTTTACAGTTAGTATTTAGAAATATAACAGTGTAAATGTGAAGCAGAGAATAGGACAAGTTATACAAAAACAAGAAAAACTTCTAGGTAGTTTGTCAGCATTTATTTTGTGCGGTCAATTACCAGATTCTGGTTGAAGACTGAAGGTACGGTACCTTCCTTAGTTTTTTAATCTTCTCTCCATTAAAGAATAGTATTTAGAAACTTATTCAAGTAAGATTTGATTCTCGTAGGGTTTTTGGTTCTTAATTGTATTTAAAATTCTTTAGTGAAATTCTCTTGTACCATAAAAGACTTTGGTAGCGCGTACGTTAGGTATGTAAAGTTACTAAATGTACCCAAATGTATACACGATTCGTTGCAAACATTGAATTTTTATGATACTGTGGCATCTTTACTGACGACCGCTTTTCAAAAAATTACAATTATTAGGTGTAATTACTTACAGCACTTTGAATTTTTAATACAAAATTCTTTCGTGGTCTTCCATTACCAATTTCCAATTGCAGGAATTACATGTAGCTAGAGATTTTTCGATAGCGTCAATTTTCTGTTTTGTTATCCTAAAGCAGAATACGTAATAACAACTATTATTCGTTGACGATGGTAACCTAGGGCCTTTCACAAAGTTCGAGAAGGTCAAAACGAGGCATGTAGTTTCAACTTCGTCCGCGTGAATAATATCCAATTAGTACTGCGAACTTATGAGTTTGCGTGCAGCCAGACGAAATGCAAAACTTGTCAATTTTCTCTCCGTAAATAACGCAGATTTATTGCAACAGATCCGAATAATTTATTACAGCTCATTAAAAATAATCTTTTAGAGATAGCGATATGTGCAGAAGCTGTTGAGGTTAAATTGCAGGTGAATTAATTGTGCCATCGTGTTATGTCTGGTGTACAGAGTCTGACAGTTAATAAACCAGTTTATGTGTATTTTAATGGTAATCTTGTATTCTACTTATGATAAGTGGCAAGCAGTTCTGATTGGCTTGAACTGAACTAGGAAACAAAATTACGAAGTTATTATCTACTTAGAGCAAAAAAAAGATGCAGTGGAATTTAATACCACTACAGTGATCCTGAAATAGCAAATAATTGTGGTTCGCATTTCTCCCTTTAACGTGGCCTGATTGGTTGTCTCTTCCCTAGTCGTGTCTTTAATCATAGATTAATATAAACAGTAAAAAATACTTTAAAAAGGGTAAGACAAATTAAATATTGAATAGATGTGATAATCAATTAAAAGGCTGCACTCGAATTCGTCCCCACAACGGGGAAAAATTATGAAAAGTAAATACACGAATTCGTACCCTCGGCAGTTTTATTGGAAATTCCCAGAAAAGCACAAAATAAAGCAGAATAACGTACATGGTTGCCATGTATCATGGAAATATATTTCTTTTTATTAATATTGAATTTAAAATGATTTACAACTATTGACACTTTATTTCTCTCACAATGTTTAATGTATTTATATTTATTTGTTGCATCCCCAAACTCTACCGTAAACCCCTTCCTGAAACAGGTTCCTCTTACCGATAGGGCATATCAATAATCGACTATTATAATTATCCAATAAAATGTTGTTATTTATTTTACTCCTTCATAAGTAGGGCAACAACAACAAATGTGTAAATAACCTTTGTTATTAATTTTTGTCAAACCTCAAACAACATTTTTAAATAAATGCAATTTATTTCATAAAAGTATCTTTCTAAAACTCTTTCAGAATTGGAAAATATGAGGTAAAATTAAATTCAGATATGGCAACGCTGCCATCGTTTTCTGGGTAATAGCGCGTAAACCATGGGAACCAATTCGTGTATAATTAAGAAAGGATTGCTTTTCGAACGGGGACGAATTCGTGTTGCTGATAAGCGCTAATTACCTCTTGGGGACGAATCCGAGGCAATTTCTTAAAAAATTATTACTGTGTATTTTTTGTCTTATTCCGCATGTTATTATTAAATTTCTATTGATTAAACCGAAAATATGACTCCATATCTATATAATAGAATCATTAATTAAATTTACATAAATTCTTCTGGATTATTACCTTTTGTATGTGTTTAGAAGCTGCTACATAGTTTAAGATTGTTGTGTTGTTCAACAGTCTCGAAAAATAGTTTCTTCACCGGACCCATCAGACAATTTATCCAGAAAATCTTTTGACCTATCCTTTTGCTCATGTTTTGATTATAGGAATTGGTCGCATCATAGAAAGCAAAAGAGATTTTATTAAAGCAGCCTTGCCTTGTTCGTAAGCAATTTAATTTATATGAAATTCCTCCAGCTTTTGTTAATACGTATACTTGAAAATTTACGGACCTCTAATATTTACCTTGTAAAAGCTGTTAATAATTATAAACAGATATTTGGTACTAAACTTTCTTGTAACGTTGGCACAAAATAAAACCTACACAACTGAAACCAGAAAGATCGATCCACTTTGATGGATATACAGGATTAATTTGTGAAATATTTTCAACTCCAAATAGAAATTCTGTGGAACGTTGTAAAAACATCACTACTGTCCTGTTTGCTACAGTTAATAAAACTTAAATTTTTGTCGACCGCATATGTTACAACATGTTGACTGACAAATGAAACCGAGATACAAACACATGTATCCATGTACCCAATAGGGTTAAAGAGCAATGCTGCTACTGGTCCTGTAAGTTAGTGATATTTATGTTTATGTGTAGGTGTATATACGTTAAATGTACCTATTTTACATGGATATTTATTTATATTTATTCCCGTATACAAAATATTTATTTGTGTTTGTTCCTGTACAAGCGATGTACAAAATTATAATTCACCATAAATTATTCATGTGTTGCTTTTCTAAACGTTTATAAAACATTTTAATCGCGTGGTACGTAGCCGGTATTCAATATACCTACCAATATACGCCTATGCCCGTCACATACAAACATGGGTAGTATTACATGGTACGCTATTAGAAAAGTTTGATTATTTACGACTGCGAAGTACCTGTTCACGGTTGCTGTGGGCTTATTATGGGAAATGATTAATTTTATACGGAAATTGAAGCACTAACCAACTACGGAATAATAATATTAGATAGCTTTAAATCCAAGGACTTCCACTGATTCCTATTTTCAACATCATCATCATCTTTGGGTCGTCCGTCAGTTCGAGGACTGTTTGGACACGCACCTCACTCCTTCCTATTCTTAGCATTTCCTTAAAATTAAAGTCCTACATCCCTAACTATTTATTCGTATTTCTGATTATAATTTGTCCCTAATTAACCCTTTATATCTTATGTTAGAAGCAGGGGTGGTAGAGAGGGTGGCGATGTGAGAATGTCCCACCACCCACACCCAACCAGGGTGGTGAATTCACCACACAAACCCAAAACTAGTCCTCTAACAACCTAAACAAACACATTGCATGAAAATTTAAATACTTAAAAAAATGAAATAACTAAATTTCTTTTTGATTTTATTTTATTTGAAATGTCCTTTTTATATAAAATATATTTTATATATATCATACATGAAATATTTTATAAATTTATATCCTAAAATATTATTCTTTTTACACATAAGCACACAAGCGCATGAAAAAAATGCCCTTAGGGTGGTGAATTCACCACCCACTGTTCTCCTTGTTTCACCACCTAAGCAAATCTCGCTCCGCCAGAGGTGGCCTACCATCCTAGCCCTCCCTTCTCGTATTGAATCCATAGCGCCCTTTGTTCTCATACTCTTTCTAATACCTCCCCATTCCTAACATTTTATATCCACGGAATTTTCATCAGACGCCTATAACACCACATTTCAAACGCTTCTAACTTAAAATACTTGATACGAACGAAATAAACAGTTACTGTAACTGACCTGTACAGATCGTAAAACGGATATCGATTGGTTACTGTGATTAAAAGCAAATGGTCTAGGTGTCTTTTCGTAGTTTTTGTGAAGCATGTATTTTTAATCAAATAATTTGCTATCTCAATGGCAAACTATGAGTATCTATACATACACAGATAGCAACGTTCGTTTAGTTTAAAGCTTTGTATTACCAAATAAAATTACCGTCATGGTAAACGAAGTTGAAAAAGTCTAACGGAGGTTTTGTCATTATTTAGTTGCGGAAACGTCTGGTTCTTGGGCTTGATTTGTTGATGATATCGTGGCTCCAGAACAGATGAACTAATCTAAGTGTTTTTTTAGGTGTGAATGCCAAAGGGTACCTAGATGTAAGATGATTCTCTTTGTCAGCCATATTTAATGAATAGAAAATAGGTTCAGCTATTTGAAGAATTTGTAATTCTATATAGACACATGTACAATTATACGAAGTAAAGTCATTGTTATGAAAAAACTATTTGTACTCATAGCTAAGTACAGTGGGTGCGAGGAAAGAATGTTTAGAGTTCACAACGACCATTGGGATTAATGCTATAAATGCGTCTGTTTACTAGCGGCGAGGGATACGGTTTTTAATAGACTATGACCTACATTAACAGCTTATAGGAATTATAAAGAATGTTATTGTTCAGATATTATTATAATTTTCGATACCGCTGAATTTATACTTTCATAATTATTGCTTTACCTGCTTGGACGGGTGGGAGGATCTAGGAGCACTCAAAGGCTACTAGCAGTATAAATATGTTTTAAGGTTTGTTGCGTTTGTGCCATGTTAAAGCATGACAATAGTACCTATTTCAGATTCAGAAAATTTTATTGGGTTCCTTAAAACTTGTCATGGATACAAAATGGATATGTCATGCTTCTGTAACTAGCTACAATTAGGTTAAACTGCCCCATCTGTAACTATTCGTGTACTTGATTGTGTCCAGAAATGAATGAATTTAATAGCGCTTTTCATATTTATACATTTACCAGTTCACTTCATCAATAGATTATGGTTATGATTTGAAAGAGATTACAATCTTATTATGGATGCTTCAAGAACTGTTATGAGAGTTCAACTAACTGTCGAAACAACAAACTTATTGTTTATTATAATTTAGTGGATTATCAGATGCAATAATGGTTAGATACTTAATTACTAATAAAAATATAAATTCAATTTCTTTTGTAGCCGATAAAAGTTCATTAATACAGGCCTTTGGGTAATGATTTATTTAGAATGAATTTAAAATTACTAATAATTATCAATTCACCCTTATAGAATTGACATGATTTTGCGTCTTCTTATAGCTTTTGTATTAAGCAATTGCTAAAGAGGAAAACCATTTGGTTTGTTTAGTGTTAGATTATCTTTTCCAGTAAGTACCTACCTGGCAATAGTGAGCTCCACGAAAAGGAATGCAGATAGGTACGTATAGAGGTGGTAAAATTGCTTCTTGATAAAGTGTTTCTTTCTATAGTAGTAATAAAGAAGTCACAATAATGCCGTGCATAATTCGTTCAAGTTGTTCGTAAATACAGATAGTGAATACGTGTCTCGGAAATTGATCATCTTCAATTTATCGCTTAATGTGCAGATTGTGCGGCAAAGATTCATTACGTACGATTGGATGAATTTATGTGCTTCCACTGAAGTCGGTTTTCGTCTTATCATCACCCACAACCATTGTATTTCCGCGTATGTCGTGACTGTAACCGTCGGATCTTCGGATCGGGTTCCGATTCAATTATCACGTTTTGTGACTCGGAAAGATCGTTATTCACTTTGCTCGTGACTTTCGATTGTAATCGTGCGATCACGAAGTTCGTCATCCACGTGTACGAAACGTTGAGTTGGCGTCGTCAGTACCGTTATAGGTGCACCTTCGTGCCCTTCTTGTATAAGGAAACTCCTTGCCGAAATATAAATAACGAAATGGAGAGCTTTATAGAGTCGCCTGGCGCACTTTGTCAAATGACCCCTGACTTTTCCCCTATCGCTAATGGGGACCGAGGTTAATTATTGATCTGAGTTATTAAGAGCACAAGTCGTCATTACTACGAAGGTGACGTTTCGATGAAGTTCGTAAATGAATAGCTGGAATTTCTGGTGATATTCGTTGTTGAGTAGAAACTAGGTAGAACGACAAGGTACGTAATATTACCTTGCTTCCATCTTTGTGGACTTCTGATGTCACAACCTTTTAAAAATGAAACATTTGGGATCTACAAAACTGTATTTTTGCATATCTTAGGAGATTGTTGATCTAAAACTGTTTGAGAATTAATTAAATTATTGAAAACTTTTTTAACCAATATAGATTACTTATTTTAGCCTTTCTGCTATCGAAAGGATTCAACCAGAAATTTTGGGAACCAACATTACAAACATTTAAAAGTTCTTTTTATATTATGGGCTAGCTGTGCCCGCGACTTTGTCCGCGTGGAATTTAATTAAAAAAATTATTTTTAAAATTTTAAACGAAGACACAAACGTTAGCAATAGCCCGCTCGCGCGCCTTGGGCCCACGCGACAGGCAGTCTTTGTGGTATTAAGTGGCGGGAAGCGATTTTACAATTTTTGTTTGCCTGTCTGTCTGTTTGTTCCGGCTAATCTCTGAAACGGCTGAACCGATTTTGACGGAACTTTCACTGCCTGATAACTAATGTAATAAGGAGTAGTTTAGGCTACTTTTATTTTAGAAATTAATAACTATTTATTAATTATAATAATAAATTTCCAAAATAAAAGCAGCCTAAGTTACTCCTTATTACATTAGATATCAGGCAGTGAAAGTCCCGTCAAAATCAGTCCAGCTGTTTCAGAGATTAGCCGGAACAAACAGACAGACAGACAAAAATTTTAAAAATGTTATTTTAATATTACAAACAGACACTCCAATTTTATTTATATGTATAGATGTATAAATTATTAAATCTTAAGAGATGTCCAACTAATATGCTATGTAAATTTTATTATCTGCAAATCTCTTTCCTTTAGCATACATCATCTAAACCCTCTCGTCTCTATTGTACCTAAGAACTTACAAACCTAAATTTACTATTGTTTTTCTGTAATTGTACTGATTACACTTGTTGGATAAAAAGCACATCTGTACTTTTTAAGCATTTTGTCTCTGAAGTTTATGACGAATTAGTTTTTCGAAATTTAGCATATCTTCACAAGTCGCTCTAAAATATATCAAACTAAATCTTAACCGATAATATGAAGAAAACGTTGGAAAGTTTTCCCCTCTAATATAAATAAATAAGAATAGTATAATGTCTTGATCAGTAATTTATTGAAACTATCGGATACGAATTGCGATTTCAATCTTATTAGGTTTCATCAGCCCACCATGAGAAGTCTTACTTTCCTTATATCTTCAGAAACAACTGTACCATCAGGCATTTTCCATTATCACCTTCTACTTTTGCAACCAGAGATCTTTTCACAACATATTGGCTATCTCAGATGGACAAAAACACATTCCGTATTATATAAATAGAATCAATTATATAATAAATGTAGGTTTATACCAAAAAATAACGTGTTATCCACTGTATCTTATGCATTTGTAACAGAGATAGAGCATTCCAATAACCCAGAAATGGATGATTATTTAACGGACGTTTACCGGGCGGTTCTGTTTCAGTTTTAACCCGTTTGTAATTGTCCTGGAAACATTTCAGTGCACACTCAAAAGTACAGATATAAACTGAGTGACACTAACTATAGGTTACTTTCTTTTTTCTTGTTCGAGTTGGTACTTATCTAGCACTTTAACATAACATAAAAAGATAAGATAACCATAACGTATAATTTAACCTTTAAGAGGCGCATAACATTAAGAATCAAAATGAAACTAGTAACATTTAATTGATATAATTATTAGCCCCTAATGTTTGATTTTGGTACCAAATTAGCCCCTAAAATCCCCTAATTTCGGCATTACCTCACTCATTGCCACTTTGTTAGACCAGATTCACAACCATTATATTAAGAACGCTTGCAGTGTCTTAAAATCTTGTTGTTGTTGTTATTTTCGGTAAATGTTTAGATCAAACCATAGCTCAGGTCGGGGGTGAGGGGAAGGGGCGAAATAAGTGGGGAAGGTAGTGACCTTCTAAAATACGAAACAAGTGCTTTTAGTTGGAGGCAGATTCGTGAGGCCCAGGGGTGAAGCTGCAAATTGGAAATAAGGTAAATGAAATTGTGTAAAAGTATGAAACTACCGTCGTTCGGAGACGTGGGAGGTTACAAGGGGTGGTGTAGAATACTAAAAAATTGTTTTAAAAGGGATTTGGGTAGTGGCGAAGAAGAGGGAGCAGAAAAATCGAAAATTTGAAGCAGAAATTAACATAGGTTTTTTTATTTTTTACATCCACCTCCTACTCCATGTGTTTTTTGGTGTTCTATAAAATTACCCTCATGCCCCCATCCGAGCGAGGGTTCTTACATATGGACGTTTACCTTTTTTTTTTTAAGTTGGGCACACCTACAGTGCTGTAACAGTTGCTGCGAGCAATATTTGTGTACAAGTGCACGTGTGTGTATCGTTACGTCCGTGTTGTGTTTTTGAGTTATTTGCTGTTTGCCAAGTTGATCTGCGGACCGCGATCGTAAAACAGCCACTTTATGGCCATGTAATCTGTGACAAGTGAGAGATATGGGTCTTAACTCGACGTGTCGAGAACGTAGGTAAGGTAAGCACGGGAAAGATCCCGTGCCCCACGTACCTATACATATATGTATATGTACAACATCGCCTTTATATCTGCCTAACACGAAAACTCGTACTTCTTCACGAAATTATTATTATTCATAACTGTTCTTTCATTTGGATTTGCATAACCCAATACAAACCCAACATAATCAAACTTCCTTCTGCCAATGTATATGTTATGTAGTATTGCTAGAGAATGATCTCCGAAGAATATGGTGGTTGACCAAATGGTTAATCCTGTAGTTGTTCCTTCTTTGTTGAGTATTATGAATTGAACAGTGAAAATGAATTAGCCAAGAAAATAATATTTATTGAAATTAAAATGTATTCTCATACGGAACGTCGATACAGAACTGAATAAAGAAATAATCTACTTAAAACTACCAACCACGATAGTCATCTATCGCCGCCAGCGTACCCGATACCCAGACTAATCAACCCTAAACGAAACTACGAAATATAAAATAAGAAATATAAAGAACGATTGTACAAAATAAGTTTTCTAACAAATACCTTAACATTCTTACACTATATATTACTTATTGTAAATATTGTGAATTAAAATTTAATTTACTTCTCTTTTTTTCAGAAAAGATGCTTTCTCAAATCTTATGAACAAATAAAGTGTAATAAGCTAAAAGTTTTCACGGAAATGTAGATAGATTCGGTAAGTGTTTTATTGACTTTTGTTTTTACTTTTGTCGTGCAAACATTGTTCTTTATAAAAGAGAAATACTACCTGCTTGAAATGGATAATTATTTATTGGATTAATTTTACAATTTATTGATAAAAAATAACAGTTTAGTTTCGCCGATTTTTAAATCGGAATTTTGCCTATTAGCACTGTTATCATTTCAGGCTATGTGCTACGGGCTCTAACGTGGCAACAAACCTAGGATCGTCGAAGATTGCTAAGAACGAAATTGTTAGAGCCCATAGGCAATGAGAATAATAGTATTAATGCGATTGCTTGCCAGCTGAGTGCAGTTTTTAATTTAGGATGACTTACATTAACCTTCTACACGAATTACAATTACAATTTATCATAATTATCAGTGAACTTACTCGAAAGGGTGACAGAATCTAGGGGCATTCAAGGGTCAATAGTGTAAAGACACCCTCTACTTGTATTAGGTTTATGTTTTTTTGTGCTACGCTAAAACATAAGAATAAAATTTAGCAAGGATATTTGAAAGGATATAACAAATAATGAGAAATATATACACAAATGAAAACTCAGTTAGTTCAATTCTGAATTTACAATATTAAACTGTTTTGGCTACGATTTTTTGATTCGTAAGGATACAAGGACGAAATCCTAAAATCAGGATAGTCCTCGAAAAAAGGAGGGAGGGGGCAATTCTAGTATAATCATTTGTTACCTTAGGACGCGTTTCCAAATGTGAGATCTTTGATCTTAATATTTAGATGAGTAAGGATTTTAATTCCTTCTTTTTTGAATATGTTATATCTTCGTCTAAGAATCCATCGGAATCAACAGTGTAATTCAATGCCGGTAGGAGTATTAGCCCTCGGAGTAGTTGTTTCTGTTGATTCCATATTTGTATTTATATTTATATTTATAATATAGCCTGTAAAGGCCTTTCTGCCAGCGCCCACCTGATGAGACCCGCGATAGGTCGAAACCGATCGTGGGATATGGCTTTCGGTTCGTTGTTGCTACTTGGTAGGACGCGTTTCCAAATGTGAGATCTTTGATCTTAATATTTAGACCAATAAGGATTTTAATTCCTTCTTTTTTGAATATAAAATTAAAGCTTTTTTGCTTCGGCCAATTTCAACTGGGATTTTTACTTTCATTGCCACAACTTATCTAAAATATTAAAAATATAATTATGTATAAAGCACAGATAAATTGTTCTTTTTTTGTTTTCAATAAAATTCTTTTTGTACGTAATAACGTATTATTATCAAAATATTTGTGCGAAAGTGCAAAAAAGTCTTGAAAGCAAAGACATCGTCACCAGGTAATTGAGTAAAAGGTCGTTCGCAAGGCGCCTTCATCGTAATTTCAGCTTGGTATCTCATTAAAATTCAAACGATGCCTTCCTTTAAGGCCATAACTAACTGAATACTAAACGTTTTAAATGAATTTAAATAGTAATTGCCTTTGGAGCGCGTCTTATAAAAATTCGACTTAATTCCAAGCCGATTGCCGGATACTCGCTTATCGTCGTTGCCTTTATTATTTTTACCGTCGTTATTATTATTATTATGCGACAACAAATCGTCATATAATCGAACCGGTAACGATTATTAATATTTAAAGTAAAATTTCAACATTTACACACCATTACATTGCATTAACGGTGTCCTTTTTGATTTACTTCTTTCGTAGACCCACATTTTATGGGTATGCTGGGAAACTCTATTAACATAGTATTCGGTAGATTATGGTTAGGGTGGTTGTCCTCTCATGGTGATGTTGCTGTTTAGACAATATCACCCTAAAGTACGATATCGGTTTTGAATTGTTGTTTGGGATATAATTTAAGGCCTCTCATTTTTAGAAACACTCAAAGTATTAGGGAAACATTGTTATAAACAATTTAGAGCTGAGATATATATATACATATCCGATTTGAAGAAACCTACAAAATTATTAAATGCAATTTTAGACCTTAAGAACTTATTAAATTTTAGGGGTCTTTTATCAGTTGATACATCTAAGAAACCTATTTGCATTAAAATTCACTGACATCGCAGCATTGCAAATATAATAATAACAACTTCTTAATCAATGGACCGATTTTTACGTTTGATACCTCATTTAATAGGTTTTTTTATTCTCTACAACTTTCCTATGCATAACTATTCATAAAAAATAATACTGTTATTGTCGCTATAATTTGTTTATAATAAAGCTTCAGCTCCACATTTCTTGTTTCTAAAGATGAGAGACCTTAAGCAACAATTTCACTCCGTCAGAACCGACATCGGACTTTTTTTAGGGTAAAAAGTTTCATTTGCCTATTCAATAAGGAAGATAGTTATGGGAGTCGACTAATACCAATTTTAAATTGGTTAGCGACGGGGGTGCCCCCTTTAGGTACATATATACACATATCTGAAATATAACAAGAACAATTAGTGTAACATTATTTATTTAATCAGATGATTTATTATTTATAATTAACGTAACCAGTTGACTATATTTAGATATATTTTGTAGTCTTTCGTTTCTCCCTTTTTATTACACAATTATAAATGGTGTATTGCTAGTGGTTGTTAGATGCCGCTTTCTACCCGAAATGGTTCAACTAATGCATTGAAATATTGCACAGCTGCGTCTTCATAATTCTAAAATGTATATATATAATATTGATTTTACGTATGCATACCTGACCAATCTCATTTCTCATCAGTTTGCAGGTGAAGTTGTTAAAGAATGGGCGCACATAGGAGATAGCTTAACACTTTTCTAGAATATTCCTGTAATTTTTATTTTAATCCATATTTCCTTTGAGTTTTTTATTGTGTATTATTAAGTATTAATCAGAAATATATTTTTTTAATCCTGTATCAAGTAAGTATACATTTTTTTTAATGTATTTTATTATGTTGGTTTTAATTAAGTGGTTTAGTGTAAGTACTTTATAGAATAAGTTTAAATTTGGACTCAGTTTCGGGTTATTGCAACTTGCATCTGAGTTTATTTGTGCAATAGCCATCTTTTTAAATATTACAGTAAGGGTGATATTTTCTTATTCCAATATTTGATCATTCTTGCAGAATATTCAAATTGGACTAAGTATTAGGTGCAGTTTCTGTAAAACTATATTTTGGTTTCAATTATACTTGTTGAGATAAATATGACGTCATATCATCATTTCAGTTGGTAATATTTAATTAACAGTTCTATACAAGAAAAAAAAATGGAAGAGAACTAAAATAAAACACCAAAACCCAAAAATTCCACATAGAAACGGTTAGAAACTTAAAACATATGAAAAATGTAGAAGGCGTTCTAGGTTTCGAAACGTTTTCATATGGAATTTTTTGGTTTTAGTATTTTGTTTAAATAGTGCAGTTACACAGAACATTATTTGATTTTCTTATATTATTATTATTATATAAACTGAAATAATGAAAACATATCTACTTAGGTATATTAATTTCAACCTTTGATAGCCGAATCCGAGAAGTAATTTTACTTATTTAGAGACTGAGGATGACACCATCGATTTCATTCTTATGTACAATTTTTTCGTTTTAGTGTTTTATATAACTATTCGATATGTACTAAATACATATTGCTTTCTTTGATGTTAATGATTTTTTCCGTTCGTGTAGGTAAATCTCACGAAATCTGTTCACGGCGTGAAAGTCACGATATCAGTTTTACGAAAGGCTTTAATTAAGTGTCGATCCTTCTTTTAAACTTCCAGCTTCTGACGGTTAACGTGTTGCCCGATGTATATCGCGTTTCTTATTATTATTATTTTTTTTTTATTGGAAATCAGGTTGCTCCTCATCTCGCTAATAAATTAATAACATTTAATGCGTGTTTCGCGTAAGTTTACGGCTGGCGTAGCGGCATGGGGGTTCTGGATTTTCTTATTAATCGCTCGTCTTTTTTTTTATTGTAACGATCGATTTTACGAATACACACACGCAAGTGTAAGTACTTATACGTATGTGTGTTCATGTAGGTATAGACGCGAGTATGTATAGGTATGAACATGAATTCCTATGTGCATGTTGCTCCCGATAATTCGTGAATAAATCTTGTCCCAGTCGAGTCGTCGACTTAACATTATTTGCATATAAAATGCATCCAACAACTTACCCAATCCAGACAACCAATTACGCTTTTTTTTCGATGCGACTGCAACGCTATCATGGTCAGCATAGCTATACCGAGTGTTTCGACTACATCGTACGTCAATAACAGTCGATAGCTTCTTTTTGTAGCAAATATTTTATTTTTGTAATAAGATGAGCGTATTTAGAATAATTCTAAATTATAAATAATAATAAATTGACAATTGTCCAGTCGTTAATGAATATTTGGTAAAACATAATTTATTATTTGTTATTTTATAAAATTTACCATATTTCACAAAAAATGCACTGTTGTCGGTTTATCATTAATTTTGTTATAGTCCGCATTTTTTATTTTCGAATTTTGGGAATAGACATACATGCATAGATAAATTATAATATCTAAATATTAAAAAATGTAGAAAATTAAGATTATTCGCAGAACACTATTTATATCTGACTGCGACGGTTACTGATTGGCTCGGAATATTTAAATTTCAAAATAATTTAATATTTTTAGTTGGGAAGCAGAATGTGTAGACAAAATAATATTTAAATCTTTCTTCCTACATATATTTCATGGTGATTGTCGCCTTTAGTTGTTTTACTGTATACGTGGGTGCTAAAATAAACATTTCCTTTATAATTAAATGATAAGAATTAATTTGACCAATACCCTACAGTCAGAGCAATACATGTATTCAATTTCTTTATGTACCTGCATAATGGTAATTTATTTTACTTGTTTTTAAAATAATTTTTATTTACGACCATTAATTTGCAATTTAAGAAATCTACAAATTTCTTAGTATTCATACCAGTTAGTAAGTAACCATTCATGATTTGTCCAGACATTATTTAATGATTGCTTTAACGGAGAACTCTTTTTGTTAATGGTTTCATATCATTTTGTTTTCTAGAATAATTTATCAACTTATGAGATAGTACCTTCAGGTATGTACTTAACAATGTTTAATAATTTTTTATTACCCGATTTACTTAATGCTAATAATCAATTGAATCTTTTATTCAAAGTAAATCGATTGATTTCCAATTAACACTATTGGCGTTTTCTCGTTTTTTTTCTTTCATATGAATCATTGACTACTTAAAAAGGTTATCACAGTTAGCAGTCTTTAAAAACTGCTGGGATATCATTTTGTTCAACGACTACATAGTGGAATTTCGAGTCTGCGCCATTTTGATCATGCTCCTTCGGTCAACTACAACACTCACTACATCACAATACACAACAATAACTACCAAATAAACTACCTCGCATCAAACGCTATTCAGAAACACGACTTACCACTAAAACATTGAAAACTAAAAAACTTTGAAAATATTTCCGGAACAAGCCTAAAAATCTCGCTCATTTTGTACGCGTCGGTACGCTTCATTATTCTATCACTTTCATTCCGGTAGAAGGGAGAAAATAACTCGACCATCATGGCCGAATATGTTGCTGGTTCTCTTTCTCTTAATAAACAGTTAGACAATCACTTATCAGCCTAAATTAATCGCTATCGTAACTAAGATCGAGTTCAAGGTGACATTTTTCTGCGGTTACTAACTCACGTTGGAAAAATCGATGAAAAGTTGTTCTGCTGAAAGAAGACGCGCCCGGAACGAGGCTAGGAAACACGCCCCGCCCAAGCTCGTGTTTGGATCAGCGGCCATTAAAGCTCCCGCTGTTGCCTTATGGGTAGAAGAGGACAAAAGATTATTACATCGGCAGCTTTAAAGCTTTAAGCGAATAGAAGAAGATGGAGCATACAAGATCTATTGTATCATTCAGTAGATTGTTCTCTCTTTCTCAAAGTCGCTTCATTTAAAGCAAAAGAAATCTTGCAGATTCTTAGCATTCCTTTACTAATTTATTTATGATAATAGCCAGGGTGTTCATTACGAATGTATCATCATTTTCTGTTAAAGCTAGGAGTATACATAAATGCTCGGGTTTTTAAATCGATTTTATTTTTGTAATAAACGCACCCGCTGATTGCTAGACTTTTTAACTTGTTGCCACGTGCCACACCAAACTTCTTTTTATTTTCGTGGATTTTTGGATCTAGTTCTCGTCTGTCAAATCTGTCTAATTCTTAATTTTATAAATGTTAGGGCTATTACAGGTACCTGTTGTATTACATCGCAAATCTGATAACCCTGATTAACATGCACAATTATGAAGTAGCTACATTAAGCCAAAACACTACAATATAGAATTAAACTTATTATTTAATATTTTTTTATATATTTTTACTGATTTATAGAGTAAATTTCATATTTTATTAATTTTACTCCAGTGATTGTGATAAAAATGCTGTTTTTCAAGTAAAAAATGGCTTAAAAAATTGTTATTGGAGTTGATACATATCCACATTCAAATTAATTTTTTGAAGAAACTGTCAAAGATGGAATTGTTTGCGCATTAAAATTTAAAGCTTAAGTAAAACGTCAAAGAAGTTAAGTCAATTTAAAATTATATATTAGTACAAATTTGATTGATTCCCTTGTTAAGTAAAAAATGAAAATGAAGAAAAGTATTATAATTTTAATATCATCAGTGCTCCACCAGTTTTTGAGTAAACCATGCAATATTTATAAGAGCACTTCTGACATTTTTTTATACGTGGATATGTGATTAATGAATACAAATGGGCGCACGCACATTCGTCGTTAAGGAACCTAAATATAATCTGTATACAAGTACCTACAACACAGAGTTGAAGGTCAGTCAAATGGGCATGAAAAAGAAAACCGGAGACAAAAAAGAATCTTCGCTCCGGCCGCGTCCATGCAGCGCTGCTTGCGTGGCGTGGCTTTAAATTTCTTGAAATTATTTACGATTGTCTGTGTGTATGTATGCGACTTATTTATTATATTTACTGCGTGGAACTGGCCGAATGATTTACGAATAAGTTTGAGGCCAAGGCGTGAATATTAAGTCGACTTCGAGGCGATCCGACAATTAATGTAAGACATCACTGCACTTGCTTACTAGTGTCGAAAAAAATGAAGTATTTAATTTATAGTAATATAAACACAAAGAAGAAAATATTAGGTAAATATTACCCCAAATCATGAAAAATAGCAGTTGCATTGACTGAGCTGTTGTACACCTAGTTCCTATAATAGATATACCGTCAGTAGTATCTAAGTAGATTTACTGTGGGGTCTCAAGATAGCATATGGATATTAGTTACTTACAGATACATAGCTGGTCTTGGAAAGACAGGTACATTTAATTGATCAGTTCTGTGATGGGACTTATCGAGTGACATATAGATATAAGAGAACGTTGGCAAGAAACAATGCTATGGAAAGCAATAATTGATTTAAAGTGTACTTATATTTTATGTTACTGAAATAATTATCTACCTGTTTACTTATAGATAATGGATATAGGTTACAAAAATCCCTTGCAATGTGAAGGGAAATGGAAGAATGTTGGGAAAGGTTGGAGTATGCTTCACATGAAAGTTACGACCAATAAATGGACAGTAAAAGCTGTCGAGAAAATAATAATAATCATAGTGGCGTTGAGTAGGCATAAAAACGCGACATTGGCTTAATCAAAGCGGGCTCGGTGTGTCTCGGACCGCTAAAGTACGTTGTTTAAAGTTATGTTGTCAGCTTATCGCCGTCAGGAGCATTCGAGGCTCATTCGACAAGCCGTTCCGCGCGCAAAACGACTCCTTATTGACCATAAAACTCCCATTGTATTGATTGTAAACGTCCTGGCTGTATGGTAACTGAGGCAATTGCCAACAGTGTGGCTACTAACCGAGCGAGAGCGCCACCTGTACTGTATCTGATTTTATTTCATGGTCGTTGCCTCAACGCTGGAATTTCCGAAACTTGAAGAGTTGTGAAGAGTTATGTTGTTGCGCTAGAAAAGATGAGTTTCTTATACGTTCTTTATAATTACTGCATTATAAGGAAAGTAGGAAAGATATTTTTGATATTTGTTAGTGTAACAAACTATCTATCTGTTTGTGCTTGAAATCTGTTAAATCTATAACACCTGTGTATATATTAATATCAACTATATGCATATGAGACTATGTACTTTAAAAAAGTTGAACCAAATACAGACTGGAACGTCATAAGGATTCCTCGAGTAGAATGAAGAGAAGTTCAAAGTGTGCATCTGCTAACAACAACAATAATAAGAAAAGCAACAGAATTGTGCCTATCACCAATATCTGTGTACCAACTTAAACGTGGGGATAAACTCTGATATGTTTATGCTACTAGGGGCGTGATTACGTATATGGTAGCTATGAAAAATCCAGGGCTCAGCACGACCTAGCTATGGATTTTTATGCTACGGAACTTATAGTCATATTTTCACGTGTCGTTAGATAGAAGGAGATACAATTTCATAAGGCTAAGCTCTCAATCCTAAAACCTATACTTTCATGCTATAATATTAATTTTAAATTGATATGCAGATGATAGCGTACACTTCTCATTTTTCGCCAACTTCTTACTCTAAAATCTATTTTAACTGAAGTATTTTATTGAAAAGAGAATGCATGCGTGTATGCCTGCCTGTTATCAAAATTCTTAGGCACATCATGTTTGAGATCTTGTCCTTAGAGTGTGCTGATGGGTTATTGATGAGTTAGCTCACTTGCGGGGGATGGAATTCCATTTTATCTTTGATATCTATAGTGTAATAAGATACTGCCGTACATGATGCTTTGTTATAACAATTTCAACAAGTGTATTTTTTAATTGTTTTTGCATTGTTTTTGTTATAGAGCTGTAGGTGTTGGTCTTTTTCTAGTTCATGTTTATTAAAAAAAAACATGGTTCTCCTGGATAGCAAGATCTGGATAGTCCAAATTCTACTAATCTTGATTAATCTGCCTTGTTCACATTTATCCTCACCACCTCACCAGATTTCATTCGAAAAGGACCAAGTAGATGCATGTTTTGAAACTTCCCATAGTGTTCGCCTTCTTCCTTAAAAATGTGGGAAGTACTTATAGTGATGTGAACACGGAAATCAATGATGAATATAGTATAGGCATGCGAATATTCTTTTGTTGCTCTTATATCGGTACCTATATTGCGGGATAATTTGTTTAGCGTATAGTGGTCGAAAGGAACGGTTTTTATCAATAAATATTACATCGATATAAAATATGAAGGTGCCTAGATCCCTAGACCTACCCATACAAGGACTATATAAAATGGAGAATTATTACCAGAAAAAGGATACTTAGAAACATTAGATACATGTTTACGTTTATCCTAATACTTAGGTTGGGATGCTTACCACTTACAGCAACATTGTCAGTAAATATTGTTTACTTTTACTCCTAACTTAATTATTAAAGCAATACTTACTTTATGACGAATTTAAAGGAGGAAGCATTAGTAATGAAGTCAGCAAATTCCGAGTGAGCTTATCAATCTCAATATCTTTTTTTTTTTTGTAAAATTTACTTTAGTCTGCACTTAAATGCTAAACATGGTCTTCAACTTGACTACTTAAGACAACATTTTCGTGAGTCGTAACATAAAAAATAATGACTTTCATTATTAGTGAATGAAGTCGTCAATGGTTGATTACTAACCGTTAAAAATTCGTTATCGTTACCAGATTAGTACTCACTGAAAACGAAAACCATTATTCGGGATAAAGGCTTGTAAAAATTGGGAAAAATTAAATATAAGAGCCGATCAGCCATAATTATGTTGAAATAACAACTCTGAAAAAGTCGTTAAAACATAACGATATGGACTTGAAAATTTAACGGTCGTTGTAATGAGAACGTGCCACGGGTTGATCCCTGTGGGACACCGTCCACAGCAATATTGAAATACTGTACACCAGGCTGAGGTACTTGTATAAAATCGAAAGACGCAGATCTGCTTTTTTCATAATGAATATTACTTTAGATAAATAGGTAAAGAACATAGACACATATACGAAGCATGTTTTTTAAGTAAGTACCGTTTTGAAATTAATAAAAAAACGTTCAAAGATACCTTAATAATTTTATTTTTATATGAAAGCCTGTACCTTAATCTACTTTCTACGTAATTTCCTTCAATATTGAGGCACTTGTCATAACGTTTGACCAATGACCAGTTTTTGAATACTCTTCTCATAGAACTCTGCCGCCTGACTTGTTAACTGTTAATCACTGCATTACAACTGTTTTGACTTCGTCATCGTCTTGAAGAATCTGTCCGCTCAGTTATTTCTTCAAGTGCAGGAACAAATGGTACTCACTGGGCGCCAGATCAGGGCTTTACGGAGGATGATCTAGTCTCCTACTGGAAAGATGTGATGAGATCTTTGGTCAGATTAGCCACATGCGGACGGACATTGTCATGCACATTTGTGCGGCCATCTTTAAATGCTCTCACACACTTCCTTACCATTCCATCACTTATAATGTTTTGTCCGTAAACTGCACAGATCTCACGATGAATATCAATCGGTTTTAGTCCTTTAGCACTAAGGAATCGTACAACAGCCCGGACTTCACAATCGGCGGGACTCATGATTATCGGAGGCATCTTAAACACTCAGTAAACAACGTAAACAAGGACTACTCAGACTGTAATACGTGAGAGATGTAGGTACCCACAGCGCTGCTGAGGCAGAATTTCAAAACGGTACTTAAAAACTTATGCTATAGGTTGGTTATTTGCAACTTTTGACTTCTAACGTTCTCCAAAAGATTTATTAGAATTTTACCTAGTTGTCTGATATCTAGAGTATCCAAGTATCATTTATGCTTAAAAATTATATAACTTTTTATAATAATAATTATTTTATTAATTTATAATTTGCAGGTATGTCATTGTTTAGTTTCATCAGAAATCTGTAATATTAGGTAGTTATCCAGTATTAGAATTATACTAATTGTTTCATTTTTTTGAATCTGGGATACCTAAGTACTCCTATGTGAAGTAAAGATAAACGTTTTATTATGATCATCTTAGAAATGTAGAGGTAATTTAGAAATTAGATGTAATTGATAAATAAAATATAATTAACAACAAATTGACTGGAAATGATAAACTAAATAAATCAAATGTGTATCAGTTACAATGGTTGAATTATGATGCTTTGTACACATGTTATATAGGGCAGACAGGTAGAAATCGAAAATTCCATATAGATATTAAATAAAAACATTGTTAATAAAAAGGTCATAAAATCATTAATTGATATATATTTATAATACCTACTTACAGACTGCTATGAAAATAGTTTTAAGTTTAGTTTCTATAAAAATAGCTTTTTGAGAGTGTTCAAGATACCGAAACAATTGTAAGAAACAATTACAGATTAGTGAAACAGTATTCACATTATATATTAATTAAGTAAAAGATCTGTTATAATATTTCAACATAAGGTTAGTAAACCTTAAGTGTTGCTTTATATCAAACCAGAAACGCAAAACTGCTCTTAAGATCAATTTACTTAGGTGTATAAGAGCATCCATCTGGTTACAATAAAGTTCCCAAAATAAACCCATCTCGCACGCTCCCGTAACGAGCCGTTAATTTTATTCATTGTGAACCTTCATGGCGTGTATCTATTACAGAAGACTTTTTGTCATACCTACCTATTTTTAACATTTCATTCATTTAATTAAAAATAACTACACAGTACAAAATGAAGAAAGAATCTTCTGCTTCCAGAGTGCTTCCTTTTTCTCTTCTTTTCTTATTGTTATATTATATTGTTAATTTACTTTAAGTTGCAAAATATTTTGCTTTTTAAATTCTTTTTGTGTTAAGCATAGGTACCCACATAATTTCGTAAAAACCACCTGATGCCGGCGCCTTTTGAATGCCAGTAAAATTTCAATGAAATTAAAAGAGCGATTTGTGCCACACCGAAGTAGCGTCATGAAAAGCAGCAACAGCTATTAAATCGTTAAGTTTTTACGAGCGGTCGTAAAATGTTTTATAGCCGTGGCACGTTCCTTGGACAGACGGTGATGTTTCAAATCCTACTACTGGCACTATAATCCCATTTACTACGGCTACTACCACTGCTGACTGTTCTTATTGAGGTTTACAAACTGAAGAACGCTTATAACTTAAACATCGGCGGGTCGCCGGTCGCTGACGTTTACGAGCTTTATAACTGCCAGTAAAATCGGTCTTTACAACCATATTTTATCCTAAGCTTTTGTAAACGTTTATTGACGACAGTCGATCCCATTCATATCCATGAAATTCAGTCGAAAATAGAATGAATTTAGGATTTTTTTCTTTACAAGAAAAGGTACTTTTTTAAACATAATTTTCATTAATATATATAAATATGATGGAAATTTTCTTTTTTAAAGGGACATGAATATATTTTTTTCTGTAATAGGTACTATTACAACTAGAACCACTATGATTTCTAATTCTCTTGAGGTAGTAATTCAATATTTACATTCAAATTATGTTTGAACCTGATTTATAAGAGATACCTATTAGGAATGTTTTGGTAATGAAAGACAAAAATTGCAGGTAGTAAATAAAAAGGTTTTTCATCTCTGTTTTATCATTATTGTCGCATTCTTTCGATATAAAGCGATTTGTTTAGTGCACCCTTAAAAAGTCATTAAGTGGTTGTTCCAAGATCCAAATTATCTATTACGAAGATGGTTAAGGGCCCATTCGATTTCATGTTGCTCGTTTCCCCGCTAGAACGTATCTGTTCACGAATTTTAGCACCCACTCGCTAGGGGACGCCAGCAATCCATCGAAGAATCCGCGCCTTTCGAACAAGGACAGATAATAACCTTCTCGGTGGGAGAAATTGATCCTACGGGTACGGATTACGTTTTGCCTGCGCAGTGATCTAAGTGGGCGCGCTCGGCCCGTGACAAATCGCGCTACCATTGGTTCACCACTTATCCCTACCGAGCCGCGTGGCGCTTCCTCTCATCTCTGTTTCACATAGAAGCCATTGGGTTTCCTGTCTCTTGCTAGTACTCTTGATCATGCCGCCGCACTAAAGATAAACTGCCTGTTTATGAACTGCTTTATTGACTTACCAAATGATGCAGGTTTATGTTTTAGAAATCCTGGAATGGGACTTATGAGAGATTAGTAATCACGATTTTAAGAAATCGAGTTAAGCTTTCTCAAAAAAAATAATAATTTTTGGTAATACAAGGGCATATTTGGGAAATGTTTTTGGATTTTAAAGAAACACTCGTGCGTGCGTATAGAAACGGATTGCGCCTCGTGGTTGATGTTGAAAGGGTGGGGGTATCGCGGAATGTATGTGAGTAAGAAAGAGAAGTAGGGGCTTGTGCGAGCGGGATCGCGAATGGGACGGGAATGTGTGGGCCCGAGCAGACTCACATCAGCTCCAGTGGGCCCCGATCCGCGTTTAGAATAGCAAGTGAATCGCGTGCATTCCCGAGAAAGTCTCGGTAACGTGTACACTCGTACGAGCTCGTATCCAGCCGTTTTATAGCACATTTTACGACCGTCACATCGTAACAATAATCATTTTATTAACTATTAAACGCTCACCGCTCCCTCCTGCAACGTCCTTTACGATTCCAAACAAATTATTTTATTACCGTCATCATGGTTCCTTCCGTAATTTTGCCAACGATCAAAAAACAGTAACGAGATTACATTTTTATCGTGGTTCCAGTGACAGTGACTTTTGAACATAGTGAGTGTGTTTTTTTAATTGACATGTTGGCTTTGCACAAGTAGAAATTGTGTTTAGTTTGTTGTCGTAGATTGGTTTACGAAAAAATCGTTCAAAATTCATTCGATAATAATGAACTCGTACTTCGAGCAGAGCGGGTTTTACGGAAGTCACCATCACCAAAGTGCGGGATCGGCTGCGGCTCATCATCACGATCAGAGTGCCGTAGCCGCGGCAGCATACAGATCGTTCCCTTTATCTCTGGGAATGTCCCCGTACGCTTCCAGTCAGCACCACCACCACCATTCATTGCACCAGACTCGTCCTCCACAGGACTCACCCTATGATGCTTCGGTAGCTGCGGCCTGTAAACTTTATTCCTCATCAGGAGACAGTCAACAAAATTCTGCTTATAACTCCTCTACAAAACCTGACTGTTCAAAAGGAAGTGCTGATCAAAATGGTTACGCTTCGGTGGTGGCTGCAGCTGCGGTCAAAGACGTATGGCAAAACGCCGCAGCAACCGGTGGTGGTGCCAATTTGGCTAGTAGTCTGGCAGGACCGGTACGACCCGCTGCATGCACTCCAGACTCCAGGGTTAGCTACGGGTCCGGACTCGTTGGCGGAGATCCCGCTTCTAGTCCGGGATCAGCCGCAAGTCGTACCGCAAACTCTCTGGCTTCATGGAACAATCCGTGCTCCCTGAACACCAACACTGCACAGGCAGTAGGAACACAGCTACATCAACAAGGAAGCCATACGTTCTACCCCTGGATGGCAATAGCAGGTACTTGAAATTTTATTATATCTATCTTAGATAGTCGACGTAAAATATGGTACAGTTCGTTATAAATGCACGATATTTCCTTCCAGAAAGGAACTAACTTTGAAATGACAACTACAAAACGTACAAAAAAGTGCGAGAAACTAATCTAAGAACCACAATCGTACTCATCATCTTTTGTCACTGTTTTAAGAGGCAAAAAATATTAATTATTAGATCTTATATATTTGCGTTTCATAATGGTACTTTTCATATGAATATGCTTCATCACTTTTTTGAATGATAAAAAATTGAAAATGAAGTTCTGCTAATTATGATACGAAGTGCCTACTTGACATGATTAATAAATTGGGTTTAACATAAGGGCACACAATGTAATTGTAAAACGATTCCGTACACTTCTAGGTGTTACGGTTGTATGTATGTATGTAAATGGCCAAGCTCTTTAACCCCGGATCGAGTCAAGTGTGTGTAAAATTGGGGCTGAATGCACTGATGCATCTCACTCGTACCCTGCATTCAGAACAGTTTCTCTCTTTGTTTCCCGAAAGAGGCTCGTCATTTGATTCGGCATGCTCAAAATGCACCAGCGCGAATTACATGCGAAAAGTGCGGGAACAATAATACTTTTAAATTTAACAACCCGGCGGAGAATAACACCCCGCCGGAATAGAGCAGATACCAATAATATAAGATATACTCCAATATATAAATCTTAAACGGTAACATATCATATTCAGATTTCATATGATTCCCGATTATTTCTAGAAGTCTCGTGGAGACGTAAATTGTAGGGAAATATATTCGCGAAATGCTTCATTGCTGTTATTTAGGACACACGCTGTTAAGGAACAATAATATGTCACGCTTTAGGATGTAGCTTACATAAATTGTTCCTTTACCTTTACCCGAGAAATTATTCATGATCGACAATAATTTGTGATATTCAACTCCTTTTTATTAACGGAATTAAAAAATCTGTTTTCTATCAGAACCACTAGCATACTCTCCTATGTATTTTTTTGTATCAGTATTTTATCATTTTCCTGAATTCTTTTAAACGATGTTGTGTAGTCACCTCCGTCATTGCCGTGAATCACCACAACACCTGAAATGTAGTACTTAACTATCTAAATATTTTGCTGTGGAAATGTGTTTACTCAGGAAATGTTGGTGAACTAAGGAATATTCTACAATCAAAAGTAATATATTTTATGAACTTTATATATAGCAGTCTTCTTAGCTTTAGATATAAAAATTGGAAAGTTAGTTAATAGAAAACTTATTTGATGCAAACGTCGATAGAAAATTCATGAAACTGTTTCATAAGTTTAGTGATAATACAAATATGTGAGCAAAAAAGCAAGACAACTGATGATGAAGATAAAGGAACAATGATCCTCAAAAGATCACATAATCTTAGGAAATTCAGTGTAATGATGAACGAATTAGCAATAATATACAAATAGAAGAAGATGAGAAATCCTTAAAGAAGGTCCCTAATAATTTTGTTGGTGCATTTCAGTTGATCTCTATGCATTTTTGTCTAGAAATTGCTGGTGCATTTGGGTCGTGTTGTGATAATTTCCGAATGTTTGCGCTTCGAGCTAGGGGGGCGGCGATCCGATCAGCTGTTCGTACAGCCCACCGTTTGCGGCCTAGACGCCAAAACGAAATTAGAATATTATTCTTGCCGTTCGCGATTTATTACCATGCTCGTATAAAAGTGGCTGTTAAAAGCACGTAACTCTTCTCCTAATAAAACGTTTTCTTCTCGAGTCGCTGAACTTCTGATTGACGACAACAACGATACCACCGATATACTACTATATCACATGAGGAAGATTTTGAATTACGACTGGTGACGCCAATGATTACAATTTTAAACAGATGAAATCATATTTTCGAAGAAAACATCGTTTTGATTGTTTTAATAGATAAATCATAGAAGAAGTTTACCTTCTCTGATGTTCCCCCAATATGCCGAATATAGATTTAGTGGCAAAATATCAATCAGAAATAGGAAATAGTAACATCGTATATCTAATCTTTTTAAATTAAAAATTGCTTATGTTTCGTAGATTTGTCATGTACTTTGTCTTCCGCCGGATCAGGTGATTGTTGTTTTGGAACGAATGTCAAAAATTTTTGGCTCAGTTCCAGATAAAACTTTTAACATGAATTTTTCATTTTTTTGATGCGAAAATAGTAAAATCATATATCGATAATTAATATAAATTGCAGTTACACAATTATATTGCAAATTTAAAGTATCTTGCCGTTATCACTTGGTGAAATATAATTACAATACAATAAATTAAACTACTTGGGAAATTTCACTAGTTGTTTAATGTATTTTTTGTAACTGAAATTTCCCAAGTTTAATTTTTTTATATTGCATTATATGGTGAGGTACTCAAACAATAAACAGTTTATTGTAGTTTGCACAATTTGTGTTTATTATTTTTTTTAAATATTTTATCGTAAAGATGCTTATGGTTAACTTCAGTCAAAACATAGCTGTTCTACATTTCACCTTTTTGCCGCTAGATGGGTCTATCTTTCACGACTTCAAAATTTTGTTTCGACTGAATATAGTACCTACGGTGATTTCCGGTAAACAGTTTCAAAATTAAAAAAGGCAAGATGGAAAAGTTTTAAATTAATAGTTAATACGTAATTTTTATTAATTCTTAAATTTATTTTATTAACAATAATATGCCCAAGTTCTGACGTTTTTTAATTTGTGATATTTGCTGATCAGTATGTATTCTTTGTATTCAACACTAATCAGTAGCAAATATTATTTATATAATTAAAACAAAATTTAAATATTTCTACATACTTATTTCCCAATAATTACCAACATTCATGCACTTACCCATTTATTTTGTGTCTTCAAATTTCCTAACGTCTTTATTTCGTGATTCAATGTTGTTATACTTACCTACCATTCAGACAAATTTTCCTGGGTTATTATAGCAAACGTAAAATAGTTGAGATTTTATTTTGAGACTATGTTTACGAATACATGTATGTTTATAAATATACTCCCATTAATTTTGTTTACAACGATGATAGCACTTATCCGGGTTTGTAAGTTGCAATTGGAAACCTTGAAAACCTGTGTTATTATTTTTTTGCCAGCTTTACTAACAACAAAGTAATTTATTGCATACATAACGTCGGTGTTCGCCTAACGTATATTTATTTAAGCAAGGGACATTCAAAATAATTTACAAAAGTTGTTCAACCACTTTTTATTATTTGCATCATTAGGTATGTACTAACTTCTTAGTGAGTTGACCTGCGAAGATTTATTGAGTATAACGGATTTTAATGACCTTAAATATAAACCAAACCGGAACGAAAGTACCAAAATATCAGAATTAAATTTCAATGTTTATTCATTTCAAAAAGTAGACTTGTATTAATACATATGGCAATTGGTAATTGTATGATTTAGTCGTTTCATTCCCACCAGCTACTCGTGCTGGTGGACGTGCAGTCCCTTAGACCTACACTGTACACTGTAGTGCAAAGCCGAAGGGTAGGGCGTAAGGCCCTCTTCAGCCTCCTTGCAGTAATCGTGGGAATGGGTGGGTGGTGTGGTTAGGGAGAGAAAGATGAGACAGACGAAATGATGACAGAAGAGAAGTGAAAGGTTATCTGTGGAATATTACTTCCCCAGCATTTGTGTAAGTGATCCAAAGAAACCATAGAAACCTTGGAACAGACAGCTGGACCCGGATTTGAACCGTTGACCTCCCGAATGCTAAGCAATGATCTAGATCACTAGACCACGCCGCTCGGTATGATTTAGTCCACTCGATAGATAAATACGTAATGGGTTTGTTAAATTGGGTTGATATTTGAACACTCTGTATTGATTGTGAACTCTATGACAGTTTTTGTTGTACGAATAATTCCACTGGACGAAAGTGTTATTTGTACCAAACAAACATAAATTAAAAATCACCTGGTGTGTGAATTTATTTTATGCTGGTGTAACGGGGCTGTAGCCGGAGTTCCGTGAATTTTCTGTGCCGGATTTTAATCGCCACGGATCTGCGGATGATCGATGAGAATCAACGCTACCAAAATTATGGAACTTATTAACCGACCTAGAAAGCGTTATTACGGTTGAAACAAGGTCAACGCAAATATGTACATAATATCCATCCATATATGAACTGTATGGCGCCGTTGTAGAGTTGTTTCGCTGAAATCATATCTACAGCAAAAAATATACAGTCTGTATATCTACAGGGTAAGGAATTAGTTTTGTTTACAATAGTTATGGAATAAATACTTGTTTTGCTGTTATACTAGAATGGTATAAGTACTTACTTATGACTTACCTGCGTCACAGATTAATAATTACCTGAGGAATGATATATTCATTAGTGCATGCTGTCCAAACAAGCCTGCGATTTTATACTTATAAATTAATACATTATTTTTAATGCAAGCTTAATTTGTTGTTCATACAAAAAACATTATTTATGAATACAAATTCCAATTCTCCCTGTTGCTATTTCGATTTTCAGCAAACCAACAATGTGTTTTGCGACTAAGAATCGTTTTTTTGTTTGTTTCAGTTGAATGATCGTAAAAGACTGTTCAGGATAGCATAATATGTTGGTACCGAAGTTATACCCGTATTACTTATATATACATTGCTTTATTTATATTGTTTGTGAAATATATCTAAAGACTTGTGCTCTAAGTTAATGTTTTTTTTGTTTATGTTATACTAAGGCAGTATTTGGTCTTTTCCAAAGACAAAGGTTAGAAATCCCGAAACTGATTCCTTATTATAATAAAAACGCCGAACGTGAAAGGTTACATTTACTTATTTTTATATCATCATCATAAAGTCCGAAGAGTTGTTGGACACGCACCTCCACTCCTTCCTATCCTGAACTAATCTTCGCATTTCGCTGAATCCAGAACATCTTACATCCGTAATTATTAATATAGGCCTTAATCTGCCTCTTTTGCTCCTATTTCTGCTTCTTATGTATCTCTAATTTGCCTTTCTCTCGTTTTTCTTATTCACGGAATTTCCGTCAACCGCTTATAACACCACAAAATGCTTTTAATTTTTCCTTTTCTGTTGCACCTACCGTTTACATTTCGCACTCAGACAGAACCGTGCTCCAAAAATACATTTTAAATAATCTTTTCGAATTTCTAAATTATTAGATCGCAACCATAAAAGGGATTAGGTACTTTTTGTTAAAAGCTACTCGACCCTGCACTATCCTTTGTTCTACATCTCTACCGCTTTTTCTTGACTTATCTTACTTCCTAGATATCCAAAATTGATTTCTTGTAGCTATCATCTCCAATTTTTACATCCGCTCTAACCTCCTTACCTTCAATTCTTACTTACCTTTCCAAATTTAATTTATTGCCTTTCCATACCATTTCAGATGCCAACAATATAAAACTTCTTCTATACCTTCTATATGTATAGCAGTTGGTACAAAACTCCAGCAAGATGGTTTTTACTATAAAATTAGATGGATGTAAACTTTTATTAATGTTGTGGCAACATCTACTAAGAAACTACAGTAAAATAAGTTCAGTACAGTTCGGCATCAATTTTATTAGTACAGCTGATAATGACAAATGAATTTTGCATCGACATTTTGATAAGGTTATAGGTTTAATAAAGATATTATGAAGTTCCTAGTTGTTTTCTTGTGTTGACAATAACCACCAATGGTCAGTATTATCCTTTGAATTAGTAGATAGGAAAAAATGCAAAAAAAGTATTTATTAAAACGATTATTACATACATATAATGAATTAATTTTTTTTGTTGATAAGCATTTTGTTAAATTGAAATCGAAATAATTTTTGTGATATCTTATATCTGTTTTTATCCTTATTTCGAGTAGTTGTCCAACACCAGATGACAAGGGGAGCGATGTCAGCTTTCATAGTATCTCTTTAGGTGTCGCTAGGATGTATCGTCAAAGCTTCTTCAAAACCTGTAACTAAATAACAACTTAAATAGAACATTTTCTCTGTTGTAATACGTCTCGTTTATAATATGAGGTAAAATTAGATAGAACTTAATCTCTGTATAATGCTTTATATTACGAGGTAAAATTAGTTCGTTGAAAGTCGCCCTAGCGTAAAACAGCTTTCGGAACAAACTCATTCCTGTGACTCATTCGAACATATTAAAGTGAATGTTGCCGGAAAGGTTTGGGTTTCTGTCTCAACCCGTTCGTATTGTATTATCGATTCAAAGACCAAGCCGTGGACAGCTTGTATGGCCATTAAAACGTTTTCTTAAGAAATGAATATATCTATAAATAAATCACGACTCCGATCCTAACAGAAACTCCTTTTTGTGATTTATGACTCAATTATCTATAAGCACATATGGAACTACTAATATAACACATGAAATAAAATGGTTATTCTTTGATTATTTTAAGTAAATATACATACATAATAGAATAGGATTCATGCCATTTTCGCAATAACTATATAAGTAGCTACAATTTCTATACCGAATGACAATTTTATATTCCGATTGATACTGAAACTGTGGGAATATATTTCACGTTAGAATTCATATCTCGTAACAAGAATGTGTAAATAATTATTAAGTAACTTAAACAGTTATCATTTTCAGTCGCTGTTAAGGTTATAACTTAAAACAGGATATTCAACCATCCGGAAAGACTAGGAAATCATTGTCAGGGAATTATTTCTATACATAAAGAATCAGAGAATTCTTATGAAGTTTGGAATCTTTCCTCAGACATCTTTGAAATTCAAAATGTAGTTGTAATTTCTCATTTGTTCCATCTAATAATAATAATAGTATTAAATGATATAGATATGATAGATCGGTTTGATCATTTCATTTTTCATTATGGCATGGATCAGTACTTGGAGTAGTTTAATTTTGTGGTGAGTTTATTACTCAAAATTGGATTGGCTTTTCTGTTAAGAGCATTGCAAATGTTGCGAAAATTAAATCAAATTAGATTACAATAATTGTTTTATTTTCATAGATGTAGTGATAGACATAATTTTGTTATACCAGAATAACCCAATCAAACAGCTGAATTCGCTCGTATTGATATATGAAAAAAAAGCATAATCATATGCTCGTAAATAATAATAATATATAAAAACGTTTTTAAGATTTTTAAAGAAAATGTGTTTCATAAATTAATATAGTATAAATTTAATGAGAAAAAAAAAAATTTTGAAGTTATTTCCGATGCCTACATTTGAGAACATAATTAAGTCATTCAAGATCACGGTTTACCTTTCCATCGTTTACCGTTATACCAACATAGGTCTGCATGAGTTTCTAGCTCCTTGTGGGGACTCCCATAAATTTCGCAGGTCGAGGAACTGTTTCGTTACATTGTACTGTTTTACGGATACCTTCCACTTACTATACATGCTAACAACACCAACGTATCTTTCTCTTTTCTACACAAAGTTACAAAATACCACAGTTTTATTTTGAATTTTGTGTCTTAACGCGTAAAGATATTTATCTTATCACATAATAAAATTTGATTTATAGACAATAAAAAGAAAGATTATAATATATGCAGCAGGGGATCATTTTATACAATCCGACGTTTCATCACGAAGTAAACATTTTCAAATGTTATAATATCACTAATAGTAAGCCCTAAAAATGTCAACCGTTAGTTGTGATTAGAACAAAATATCAAAGTATATGTGTTTCGTTACAAAATAAATGTACTGTTTTTATTCATAGCCATTTTAGGCAAGCACCTCCCCAAATAAATAATTGTTAATAAATGTCTGCAATTTTCGTGTTTCAAATCACCGTTATTACTTAATTGTATTCACGAATTTCTGTCGCATGACTCAAAGAGGTTGATTTATTTTCAGTAAAAGGTTTGGGGTTGTGACCTACCTTTGTCAAATAAACTATCTTACGCCATTGTTTTATTAATATTTAATGCTAATATTACGAAACAAACTCATTAAGCTAACTTACCCGGTTATCTAGTTATTCATGCTATCTAAATGATTTATATCTATTTGCGAGGTAGATACATACATTATCTACAAATATGTTTAGGTAAATACATATACAGTAATTACAATTTATTTTAAATTATTTCCCAATCAATGTGAACAATTGATCTGTTACATTGCAAAATTTCAAATTGTATTGCGCTTTTTTGTCAATTTTTTATGTCTATTTTTAATAGAACTAACTTTGCTTAAACTTTTACACGTTTTTGAAACTATCTTAACATCACTTTTTTCTAACGAACGTTAGGTAAGTTATTCTTTGAAAAAAGTCCTTCAACACGTATCTCCGTCCTCGTCTATATTTACTGACGAAAAGAGATATAGACGTTCCCCTTGAAACCCATAGACAGGTCGTAATAATAGAGCAGAATTGCCAGTGGACCCCAATATTACAAAAGCCAGTTTTTAATGGCGTCTTTGAATTATACCATGTATACAAAACGCTTCATGGACACAGAAAATAGGGGAGCCCCTTTGCAAAACTGTTCAGTTGTGTTGAAGTTCCACTGTAGAAAACATCATCCTAGCAGACAGTTAGTTTAAAAAATATATATAATAAGTTCATTAGTGAGTTCAAGAACTAAGTAATTAAAATATGAAGCTCTTAACAACTCCAGTATTATCAGGTTCTATTTTGGTGATCAGTTTTTAAACTGTTCTTGGAACTACAAAAACTCGTGATTGTATTAGAAAATCCAAACAACATTTTTTTCTGTCTTAGACCATTTTTGGACTTTACCATTGTTAGTATATCTCTTTACTTAATTAAATCGAAGATAGGAAGATGGTAAATGTTTGGTCAGTTTTTCCTTGATGCGTGTGCTGCAGTTCAACTAGAGAACGAACCAGGAGGTCCTTCGGAGTGCATAAATATTTCAACGTTTAGAGTACCTATATGTTGGTGTACGCTTGTGTAGTGCATGAGGAATTGCAACGTGCGCGATGGTGGTAGCAGTGGAAGCTGATGTTGAAGATGCATCAGTGCGTACGACGACGTAATTAAATTCAATTAATTCGCTAAATTATGCCAAACAAAAGTGCGCATGTCGCATAGTAATGGCATCGATAATTATAAATTCAGTGACGGTTTTACGTAACCCGTATATATATGTGACCGTGTGTTTGTGTTTACGACGGTGACACGTTATACGTAATAATTATTGCGTGGGTTTCGATGGTAATGGTGTACCAAGTGCTAGTTGGTTGCCCATTTATTGCGGCTTACTTCAAATTTTACCATGAATCGATACAAACATAAAATGTAGATAATTAGGAGGTCTTGATCAGGTCGTGACTAGATGATTTTTATTTCTACATTGCTGGATCTGTAAGCGAATGATTTTAAACGTTTTTATTTACTTACTATGTGCTGAAATTTTCGACATAGACAATGTCTTTGTTTATGTTATAGGGACTGCAATATTGTTTAAGTCTAACGTGAATATATTTGATAAAAAGTTAAAATCTAAAAACAGGATATTGTTTTCATTTTTGTTCATCAGTCGATGATAACTAAGACGCTGGTTCTACCTTAAATTCCTTTAACCATTATGACTCCCTCTAATTCTATCGACTGATTGCTTAGTTTAAATGAATCGACACCAAAAGTACTTAGTATTGAAAATAATTTTTCGAGTAAGTACTTATATATTTATTTGTATCGTTTCATTCCTATTTGTGAATTTTCATAACTTTCAATTTAATTTCAGACAATTGTTTCGGTTGTTATACCATTCTCGAACAGTACCTACAGAATGAATACCCCAATATTATCTCTGACATTAGTATAACAACTAAAATAATTGTCAGAAGCGTTTTTGTTTCAAACTATATATATTTATATTTATACATATAGCAGTACGGACAAAATTTCTGCATCAGATCAAATTATATCTCAGCCTCTACCGCACATATTTTGAAAATATAAAGTGCAGAGCACTTCTTGAAAACAGATCAAACTGTAGATTTCAAGGGTGAATCGTTTCCTTAATCAGCCTTAATATCAATACGGAAAAAGATGATTGAATAAGCATAAATTAATTTTTTTTTATAAGGTATAGAAGTTAGATTAAAAGTTTTTTGCGGTTACTTATAATAGTCTTTTTGGTTCATTTGAAAACAATGAACAGGCTCAGTTCACTATTAGTGTATAATAGTATTTACATAAGTAGTCAAAGCGTGGAAGATCATCGCTGACGAAGTATGGCGAGGCGTGGGCATAGCGATGTCAATGGCGGCAGCAATACATCTTGTCGGCGACGTTGCCAGCGGATTGAATTATTTATAGTTGTCTGTTTGTCAGTGCTAGGATAAAATGATAACTTTATTGCTTTTCGTTTCGCGATCCTTCCTGAACACTATACGCAAATATACGTGCAACAACTTACGTATGTAAACGATTCGGTTATTTGAATGCCATTGTAACGGTTGAGATCGGGGATTATTTTTATATCTACTCAGCTTATTCAGGAAGCGAACCGGAGATATCGTAGATACGTCTAATTGGAAAGAGAGTAGGGTAACGATTGGCACATATTAAACTAGGATACTCAGTATTCAATTTGACATTTACTTATATAAATTGTATTTTAAAAATATGAGTATAAACATCTCATACGTATTTGCTGATTGAAAAATAGAGTTAGATGTTTTTCAATAAACGTTTGTTTATTTTTGTTCATTGACACAGAAAAAGGAAAAGGCTGTTAGACGGGAAATAAAGTTGTTTTGTATATGGTTAACATTTCTATTACAAAATTCCGTAATGTGTCATATGCTGTTGTTTTTCGAAGTTGAGGTTATCAATTATATTTTCTAACGATTTAGGCTATCACACGAAATATATTGTTATCGAAATATAACAAAAAACAAAAGTTATCTCATTGAAGTCCAACTGTCTTTTAACTTAACGTAAGGCATTTCCTGATTCCAAAAATAAAATATGATTAACTACTTAAAGAAATATATAAAAACTTCATTAAACTGACAGATAAAAGAATTTTTATGTCTAATTTTATTACAATTTTATTTATTAATGGTAGGTACATAATAAATAGTTAATCCTTTTACATGTGAAAGTAATATCTATAAAAATAATTATTATGATCAAGTAATAACGACCCACAACAATAATTAACCAACGCAATTATATTTTGATGATTGATTATTATAATTAAGATTAATTATATATTACTTAAATTGTATTTGTCAGTTTTTTATTTCATTACAGTCAAATTGTAATGTTCTTTGGTACAATCTTTTTTATTGGATTATAAATTCCATAAGTGTATTCAAACTAGTATAGCGTGGTACGACAAAATCGATATTAACATTTGGTTTAATATTGATGACCTAAATAGAAATAAAAAGTACAAAAATAGGGGTCGGCTGTTTTATAATAAAAAGACCGCGTCAATAGTGAAGTGTACCTACATCAGATAAAATTCTATAAATATGGAAGCAAAGACCTCAAAATCTTTCGATTATCCTGACTACAACTTAAATTCTTCACTTCATTCAATTTTATATTCATTTTTGCACCTAGTCTACATTTAAAATTTATTAGTCAATTACATATTTATTTTTGGTTCAGTGCTATTTTATTTTCTTTGTCGCCTATAACATATAAACTCAAAGAGTCTAAAGTGGTAACCCCGACGTGATCGCGATTATTTTAGTTTTTTTATTTTATTAATGTTCGTGTATTAGTTGTTAGTTATTAGGGATAGGTGACAAATAATTGTAAGTACATTTCTTTATTGACATTTTTTTGTGTAGAGTGCGGTATGTTAGACTAGTATTAAGTAGAGTATAATTAAGTGAACGTAGTTAATAATTGAGATGGCTAATTCCGAAACGCAGTTATCGAACGTCTTAGACAATATCCTCGCAGTGAATCGCGTTGCAGTTCGCATCATAACTTCCTGGCATAAACATCGTACAAAATTAACTTCTTCATTTAATATTTATTTATCAAATATATATTTTTGTTTAGTATTAGTTTCTTTATTTCTACACAACGAGTTTAAATATAAATTTGGGTAACGTTTTGGAAAATTATTCAGTTTACTTTATATTATTGGTCGCATCTGGAAAGCGAAAGTTCCAAATTTATGTCGCTTAATTACCATCCAAATGGGCCGATAGTTAAACAGGATCGGTGAAGGAACCTTTGTAGTGGCATCGATTGCCTACGACGACGATGCCTTCACGCGCGCTTCTTCTTGCGCCCATTAACTTCGTAGGTATGCGATGCCGGCGTCGGTGGTTGCTGTTCCCGTTAATGATAAGCGTCGCCGTTGAATTAGCTTCATAAATGCATAACTGCAAATTATTAAGAAGAATCAACAGGAGAGATCTCTCGACGTCCCGGATCCCGACAACGACGCCCGCAGATATCTGGTCGGAGCCGCTGTTTGTATAAATGAAACGACGCCATGCTTCATCTGTAATAACCTCCGTCGCGACGTCCCGATACCGCGACTTAGGCACGAACTTGTTAAGCGATACTGATAAATCTTGACGGTAGATTGGTCACATAGGAAAACACGTGCAGGTACAACCAAGTACCTTCAAACATATATTTCGGTGTACCACAGGGGCCCACGAGTGGCCCTTTCCTTTGTTATTTAGCTAAGAAGCCTTAAAATGGAATGGAATGATATGATTACCGTCTGTTGGTTATTTTTAGATTTTCTGTTAATCCGTATTTTATATTGCTCAATTTAGTCTGCATTATTTTTAAATTTTAATTCAGTTACACAAAAAAAAAACGGCACAAGTAGTCTTGCTCTAGATTGTATTTGGGCCAAAATTTTGAAAAAAATATTTTAACAAACCATTGTGGTCTAAGCAGTTTTTGTTTCTATAATAAAATACGAAACGTCCTTTAGTTTTGATTGTGTTCTCAGGTTATCATAAATAAGAGATAACTTTTGTATGGCTGTTGATATTTCATCTATTCTCATATGATTTTTTTTTATTTTCGTAATTAATTAAAGTAGGTGATTAAACATTTATCGATCAAATATTTAATTCTACAAACCTCAAATATGTGTAACAACGATATCAACGAAATTCAACAGATGTTTTTAGAGGTTTAAACTACATACATCTTTTTTTTTTCGGACAGTTACAGTAGAAGTTTCTTTTGTTTTTGTCTATTTTTGATTTGTATTCGTGGTGCTGTAGCAACAACAATGTATGGTATATATATGTAAGGTCTGGGTAATAGAAGGTGTAGATTCCGCGAGTTATGGCTTGCATTTTTATCGTTGTTTAAATCAATTAATTGAGGCAACATGATTATTAATGACTCTCTATCGCCGGAGAATATGTGATTCGCATAAATGGATGGGCGATTTTTCTATTGAAATTCTCCCGTTTAAGGTCGAATAGGCTTCATGCAGACTGAAATATGTCTAGTACAATTTAACTTTCCCAACATATGCGGAAACGTTTTGAAATGTGCATAGTTGTGAATTTGTATAGTTACTAATTTTACAGACTAAATACTCTGACCAAAATATTTATCATTAACAATATATTTATATATTGAACAATAAACCGGTTACATTGTCAAAAATCATATCTCCCGCCAGAATGCTATATGACTGACTTATATAAAAATTTTACGACATTGCTTATTACGACATACCCCATTAGGCCACTACATTTAACTAATATCTTCCTATAATTAGATCTGTTACAACGACCAGGTGTATTGTAAACAATTTAAATAAGCAACAGCATCTTCATCAGGCAAAGTATAATGGTTAATGGCTATTAAGATCGGAAAAGTAAAGAAAAACGTGTCGAGTGTAGGGTCTTCTGTAATTCTCACAAACCAAACTCACATGCATGTAGTATAATTAAAATCCGCATTCTTATATCTATTTAGCCAGTTTGTTATTTATCTGAACACAAGACGCATCAAAACATATTGTTGAGTTATTCGTAAAACCTTAAACATGTTGAAATGAAAATGAGAACATATTAACATCGAAGAAAAATTGTGTATTGCGTCAAAACTAAAGAGCAATATTCCAAACAAAGACTTGGAAAAGGAATATGGTGTATCACACTCAACCATTTGGAAAGTAATTTAAACGCTTTTTGACAGCAATTTTTTGAAAATAAAACGAGCAAGAACAACGAAGCATGCGAAGATTGAGGAAGTTTTATGAAAGTATCACCGGTTTATGCGACCAAACATGACTACTACTTTCGATGTTGTTATAACAGATTTTGACTGTATACGGTATTAAGGTTATTAATAATACTAAAGTCCAAGCTTCAACATCATTAGAAAGCAAATGTATATAATAATAGATAAGTTTGACATAATATCAGTCCAGTAAAAGCACGAGTGGTTGCGTGAAAAAAAGGATCAGCTGAGTGCGCAGAGGGTTCTTTGGGGGTTGTTCCATTACGGAATCCCGACAGGCAATGAATCAGGGAATGTAACCCGACTCAGTTGCTCGGAGGTGTAAGTACAGTTATATACACACGTACATATACAGACACGGACGTACACAAGCAAGCAAATTCTACAGTGGTCAAAGTGCTTACTGCAGGACGACGCCTCGAGTCCTGTTCAAGAACTGCTGCGGTTACTGCCGCCGCAGTTGCTACTTCATGGAAACCCCAGCAACATCACTGGCCTACATTTTCTCCCTTTTGATCCGAAATGGAAAAATAAAAAAGGTCAATTCCTCTGCGGTTGACGGGAAATAGGGTGAAAATGGGGTGCGATGTTTTACTTAGGACTGCGATTTTGTGTATATAAAACTCGCATTAGATTATATATATGTGGATACACAAACCACTTTTTTACTACTATTTTAATGATTATTATCTTTTAATACAAGGGTTATCTTTTGTAAGGGTCATTTGAGCTAAAAGAATTCATTATTTACTTATCGTGAAAATTCGACATATTTGGGTCCAGGCACTATGAAACAGTGGAATCTAATGTTGTACTGTTTCATGAACTGTCTGGGCGCATAATGATAAAATGATATGCCGGATTCTACAATTTGTCTTTGGCATATATTTATTCTTAAAATTTTGGTTTTAAAATTATATTTAACAATTTTGTATCTACTTTACCGTGATTCAATTTACGTATCTTCACAAAAATATACTGAATTGTGAATTTTAAGTGGATATTGGGATTCATCTCCTCCCCGCGAAAAGAAGTTCCTAGCTACGAACTTGATCGTTCTGATTTAATTTGAATGATTAGACTATCATCAAAAACTATAATCGTAAAAATTATGAATATTTCCCCGGAAAGATAATTGTAAAACATTTTAATTAATGTAAAGGCAAACACAAGATGGGTTTTGATTATAAGCGCTAATAATTGTTTCAAAAGCCCTTAACATTAACTTAAATATCAGCAACGACTTAACATCTTCATCCATCTCATCATTTAGGCAAATGCTGGAGCAGTAATATTCCACAGACAATATTTCACTTCCCTTCTGTCTTCATTTCGTCCGTCTCATCTTTCTCTCCCTAATCACACCACCCACTCATTCTCACGATTCCTGCAAGGAGGCTGAAGAGGGCCTTCCGCCCTACCTTCCGGCTTTGCACTACAATGTAGGTCGGAGGGACTGCCCGCCCACCAGCACGAGCAGCTGATGGGAATGAAACAAAAAAGTTTTTTTTTTTTTTAGTAAAAATCTGAACGGGTATCAAGTTCTATAGGAACATACAATAGGAATGTACAATGTTCTTCAACTAATTTAAAAGGAAATTGAATTTTGGGTGATAGTATTATGAAACATTGTTAAATATAGACTAACTGCTTTTAAATGTTTCAATGTATTTTATTAAAACTACAATTGTTTCGGGTGTTTAGTCCATTATCAAGAGGAATTGAAACATTTAAAAGCAGTTTTTCTTCACGTCTAGACAAATTGTTATGTACACTGATATTAAATTTATAATTTGGTAAGTTTTATATCCAACAAAGTTATTTGACGTATAAAATAGAACAAGTAGCAAAGTTAAATGTAAAGTTTGAGTTAAGTATCATCACGTTAAACGTTATTTATTGAATTTTAAAACATGCCTAAGTATAAACTCAATATCAAAGAACGTAACAATTGTGTTTCGATTATTTTTTGTTAAATCGATACTATTGATTATATGAACTGACTAACAGTTTCATTAAATACAAATGCCCATCTACCGCAATAGTGACTTGCTACTTACTATTCTAGATAATAATTTATTTTGCACCTTTTTTTCTGCAGTTTTCTTTACTAGTTCATGAATTTTAAAACATTTAATAATTTGTAACGGCAAAGTAATAAATTATGGCTCTAAAAGATGGGATAAAACTGACTTAAATTAATTAATTTTTTTTCCATAATTATTTAAAATACAACATTAAATTAGTTGTGGTTAAAGCTGCAGTCTTTATAAACTTATAAACGTATGCAATGCAATTTTATTATGCAACAAGTTTAGTATCCGTGCATGAAATATTGAAATAACAATGTTGGTTACCTTGCACTTGGCTACTTATTGATAATTTACGCGCGCGGTCTGCGTTACGTAATTGCAACCAGTGTCAGGAATAACAGGTACAAAACAGAAAGAAAAATTGAAATTAACACTGTAATGGCCGCTTTTTCTTGCTCGTTCTTTAGCGGCATGCGTTCATTTGCATCTCAAGAGACGTCGACACACTGCTTTTCGTGACAACGCATTCATAATAATGTTTACAGCGTGTCCCTGTGCCTTGCGGCAATCTTTTACAATTTATGTTCACTCACTAATTATAAATATATAATAATACATTGTATGACACACACGGTAAAATTGGCCATAACCTATTAGGTTGCCTTAAATAGAAGATGTATACGCCAGGGTTCCACTATCATCACGGTTGTTAATATATTTTTTATAGATAATAATTGTAACTAATGTCATCAATTCAATTCACTAGAATTATTCACCATAATTTATGTCAGAGTTAATAAAGTAACGAGTTTAGAAATAAACCTGTTTCGGACAAACTTAATTAATTTAATCAATATAATAGTCCTGGCGCATTTCATCTTCATACAGGAACAATTAATGAATTAAATAATAATAATAATACCTTTATTGTAGCTTTTGCTAGTGTTTTACAATAAAATAACAATTAATCTTACTACTACTATTTGGCTTAGATACTTGACTAATGCTGATTTTCGTAAACTATTCATTTTCACATAACAATATCTTTATTTCTTTTTTAAATCGCTTTAAATCCCTAGATTTTATATATTCTGGAAGATTGTTTTAATCCTTCACCCCCTTGTAAAAGATGGAATTTTGTGTGAAAGGTTTTTTGTGCTTTTCTAAATGTATATTATTCTTAATCCTAGTGTCATACGAGTGAACGTCTGCATTTATTTTTATAAGTTCATTAAAGCATTGCGGCATTATTCCTATCATTATTTTATGTATAAAAACAAGAACATTATATTTAATTAACTTGCTTATCCTAATCCAGCCTAACCTATTTAACATTACATTAATTGGTGTGTATTTATTATAATTTAATATTGCCCTCATTGCCCTATTTTTTATAAACTGCATTCTGTTGATATCTTTGGAATCGCAAATGTATAATATTGTTGATAATTTTTAATTCCTTTATCTGATTTTCTCGATGTTTAGGAAAAGTTTAGTGAACGGTAGATATATTTTCAGACAGCGGTTAGTAGGATTCGCGGTCAGAAAAAAAATAGGTATGATCGAATCTTATGGGTTAATTGTGCGCTGATCACTCTTGGTATGATGGTCAATTATGCTTTCAGTATAATTTATCACCTTACACTTAAGAAGCAAAGAAATCTTTGTTCTACGAGGTGACGGTAAAAATATTACATATGGATTTTTCTCAAATCACTTAGTGAAACTTAATAAATACACTCCTGCAGTTTGTAATGTAAGAGTTTAACATAATTTTAATCAATTTGGTGGTTGTTATCTAAGTAATGTGCGGAGAAATAGGTGACGTTTTTATTATTTTGGATCGATTTTTTGTATTCGATTATGCGATTTCTTAGACTCAGTTCAAAAATTTGTGATTTATTTAATTTAACGGTAATAATATTCAGCTAAATTATACGCGGATAATCTGAAATTAAACTGTTCAAAAGAAATCCAACTAAGATGGTAATTGCCTGTTTGCGCTCATTCGATTGGTCACTTTTATTATCAGCAGGGAGTAAACTGACCGCGGCGCACTATGAACATATACCTGGATTTTCTAAGAAAAATGTATTAATAGTGAAATCGATTAAATAAAAGTCGAGAAATAATTTTATCTTGCGAAAAAGAAAATAAAACACGACAACGAAATATACTCAAGGACGAAGGTTGAAATTATATCCCTAAAGATGGTTTCTATTGAAAAAAATGCTATCTTTAAGTATACAGAAGCTGGAAGGAAGCATTTTTTTTAATTTTCTATTATAATGTATAATATGATTGAAACAAACACACAAATAAATAACCTACGGATTTTACCTGTAAAGATCCGTTTTTTGCTTTTAAATTACGATATCCAGAAGGCTTAAAATTGTAATTCCTCTATAGAGGAAACGTTTAAGACAATAGCTTTTTTTCTTTTTAATTGAAATGTATATTATTGCTGTCATTCATTTCATTTTCTAAGGGTGTGCCTAATTTTTTTAAAATAAATTATTCAAACGTTGAGAACGTTATCGATTAATGATTAATATTCATGAAAATGTCATCAAGTTTTATTTATTGAGAATGTAGCGAAAAATGCTGCCCATTTTAATGGTTTATTCAATCCTGTATCATGGATTCCATAGTAGTTAATTATGAACTTTAAATTTAACAGTAATTTGCTATGATTTTATGTGAAACTTTATCTATTCAATGTTAATTAAAAAACAATAAATTTATATGGTTTTTTAATAAGCTTCGATGGTTTTTTATGGCTGTGAGTAGAAATAAAATCATGATGCTGCAATTTTGAATGCAAATCCATAAATAATGTTGAGTAAATATAGATTGGAATGTATTAAATGCAAATATTAAATGTTGCATTAGCCTCACATAGTACCATGTATTCCCGAGATATCTACAATTATATTTCCGTAATAAAACTATTGACAAACAGGGGAAGTGCAAATGATTGTTCGAAAGTAAAAAATGAGAACCATACCAGTAATTAGAAATACAATTATCGGCTTTTCTTGTTGAGCAAAATATACATTGAAAGAGAATCATACTTTACTTAACTTAGGATTGAACATATAATATAAACTTAGTAGCAATTCGGAAGTAATGCTTGTGTAGGTAGCCGCTACATGTATCATATATATTAAATAAATAAATAATAAATAAAAATATGGCATCAACAGAAACAACTACTCCGAGGGCTAATACCCCTACCGGCATTGAATTACACTGTTCATTCCGATTGATTCTTAGACGAAGATATAACATATTCAAAAAAAGGAAGACATTAAAATTCTTTTTCGTCTAAATTTTAAGGATCACAGATCACACATTTCGAACGCGTCCTACTCAGTAGGCACAGCGTACCGAAAGCCATATCCCACGACCGGTTTCGACTTATAGGGTCTCATCAGGTGGGCGCTGGCAGAAAGGCTTTTACAAGCTATATATTAAATTTAATATCTCGGAATTCTGCATACTGCGGGACGATTGGTCACACGGCTCAAGCGTGCGTTTTTGAAATGCGCTCAATAATAATACATGTGTTTTTGTAAACTTTTTGCGTTAAAAGGTTTCATGTATTGGAAGTGAACATTCCGCGATTATCGTGTATATTTGGTCATAAGTGATATACAATGAAAGATACATGTGTCTAGATGTCGACATAACTCAATAATTACGAAAAAAAAAGTCGTGGTATTGTCTACATGACTAAAAGTACATGGCTTAGATTCCTGGTTATACTGTTTTTTATTTATGATTAGGTAAAATAAAGTGACACAATTTGTCGAATTTCAACCACGGATGGTTTCTAGTCAGATAGATGCGTGTGTAGCATTCGTAATGAAACATCTTAAATTGCCAAATAAAATTCAATCACATATATTTATTGATTCACAGTATCTACGTTTGCTCTATGGAAATTCATGACCACTTGTTTTTATAAAACAATTGTTAATTTCCACAAGTATTTAATTTAAAAACTTTTTATTAGATAGATAGAATTATGACATACTCCTGAAGAAGCTTCAAGAAGGCGAAACAATTGTCAAGTATTCAAAAAAGAAGGAATTAAAATCCTTATTCGTCTAAATATTAAGATCAAAGATCTCACATTTGGAACGCGTCCTACCAAGTAGGCACAACGAACCGAAAGCCATATACCACGACCGGTTTCGACCTATCGGGTCTCATCAGATGGGTTTTGGCAGAAAGGCCTTTACAGGCTATATTATAAATATAAATATAAATATGGAATCAACAGAAACAACTACCTGTCGTGGGATGTGGCTTTCGGTTCGTTGTGCCTACTTGGTAGGACGCGTTCCAAATGTGAGATCTTCGTCTAAGAATCCATCGGAATCAACAGTATAATTCAATGCCGGTAGAGGTATTAGCCCTCGGAGTAGTTATTTCTGGTGATTCCATATTTATATTTGTCAAGTTTTTAAATTAAATATTTGTAGAAATTTGAAGTGTTTTATTTATAAAGCACATCTGGTCAAATGTCTTTTTATTTTAATGCCATATGCCATGAGAAAATGAAGATCCATATTATTTTAGTGGTTTTTTGTTTCCATTGTTTTTAATTTTCCACTTACGTAAGAATGTTCTCATCCTTGTAATAGTTTGAACTATCCGGTCATGTATTCAACTTAACGGTATTTTAACAATTATGCGTCTTTTTTTCGTAATGTACGCAGTTAATTAAGTGGTTAGGTCATCTTTCCGTACACTACAAATTGTTAGAATGTATTCGGTTGTTTATTCACGAGGTGCGAATTTCAATCCACGTAATTTGTGCGTGTAGGTAGTCTTAATAAGTTTCTCATTTAACGAAGGAAGAAAAACAGAAAAAGAATGCAAACGTGGCTGTTATTAATATAATCGGTCGACCACCAACGATGCATCGCGGTGTCAGGATATTCTATTAGCTTTAGTACGAAATCGCGATATGATCAAGAACGTCAGAACGGAAAACAAAAGCTGATTCATTCGTTTCGTCTTTGTCTGTCTTAGTAAAATTCACAATGCTTTGTCTCAGAATCGTCTACGATACTTGGCCACGAGCTAAGTCATACTTTTAGTAAAGTAGCAATTTAATAAAGTTACCGATAGCGGGGAATGTTAAGGATCTTTACCGCTGTTGGTAAAATGGCGTAATTTCAACCGTTTCTCGACGCGTATTCGCATCATGATGACGGTAATGATGACGATAAACGTTATTGACCATTACCTACTCATGTTGTACCTATAGAACGGCGAACGTGTTGCTTGCCGGTTCAGGCTTGCCATATCTAAGGAATTTAGAGTTAGCTTAAGGATTTTTATTCAATTCTATACGAAAATTAGAAAATTTTTGATATCTGTAAGACAATTTTAAGCAACAAAAGCAAAACAATTAAAAATAAACAAGAGATGGATTTGATTGATTAATAACAAATACGTTACTTTTGTAAATATCTCCGGACTATACACTTTGGGGAATATTCATCAGGATTTTGTTAATGCAAGATAACATATACGTAATATGATTCAAATGTAAAAATAACAGTAAAGATTTTAAAAAAGGAAATAAAAAGCAAAAACTCTTTAGTTGTTTGTTAGAAACGTAAACTCTTTGTGAGCGACAAATATTCTGCTCATTGTGTATTTCATAAATTTTACAATTAGTTGTATATACAATCCACTTGAAAAGCAGGGAATCACTGAACACATTATATGATTCCCCGCCGGTTCCTACAGTGACGGGAATAACTCGAGAGAAATACCTGGACTAAAGCATGTTATGCTAAAATATTGCAATAATATAATCGTAAATATTGAAAATGTGTAGAAATATGATTGTCAGCTTGTTAGGAAATATCGGCACATGGAAATCATCTGGCAACAGTGTAGCTGGCTTATAAAGTTGCTTGCATTAACCTGTAGGGAGATCGTGAATGTACAATCGGCCGAATTAATTTCGAAATTGTCGATTATATTAAAGTAAGCAGTATTTACGGTAAAATTATTGAGAGATGGGGAATACGTCATCGACACAGTCCGGAAGAAATGATCTAATAAGTATAATGCCATCAAGCACTCTCGTAATATAGAAAATACGATGTAAACTATGATTGAGAATAGTGTAGGTTACATTGTTTTAAATGTAGACAAGAAGTATGACCATAAGTCATGACTAACTTTATATGCTGCATAACATACGCTTAAGATCATTTTTCCATCATAATGTGAGCAGTACGAAACTTAAAAACGAACGAATATGTTGTTTATTAATTAATGAAATTAATGGTTGTTTATGGTGTATTTACTGTAAAATATTTTTAAAATATTTGGGTTAATGAATACAAAACTCACTGGATAGGTTTCATAATATTTATTGAAGACTTCTGACGACCGGTTAGCTGTTGGACCATTATCAAAGATACAGAATTTTGTATTAAATAAAACTAAGGGGTTTAAAAGTATTTATAGTGTTCTTAATGTTCAGATATGCTTGTAGACTTTTTTATTTTTTCTATTGTAGATTTACTAATGGTGATAATAATAATTTTCTGTAAATTTAGCTTGTTAATCTTAATCTGTATGCACTTCAAACCTAATTTGGATAATTTGTTGTTTACTTTATTGCTTATGTTAGGAATATAATTTATTAAACAGTAACTACTTGCATTATTTTAATTTTTATTATTTATATTAAATAACATTAAAAAGGAAAAAACCCCACGGGCATGTCTGAACATTGCATAAATTCAAATTATAGTATTTCAGAACAATCGATCAAATTATTGCACAATTTCATCAAATGTAAAATATTAAACTTATTTGAAATTGAATTAAAAAATGTTAAAAAGATCATCTAAATATAGTTAACAATCAAATAGAACTCAATACAAACAACTCACCTCTATTACTAGTTCACTACCCCAACCTTTAGACTAAAAACACTATAAATACTTATAAACCTTCCAGTTTTATTTCATACAAAAATTCTACACCTTTTATAATAGCTTAATGGTCGTCACAAGACAATAAACAGTGAGTTTTTGTATTCATTAACCCGAATATATATTAAATAGACCATTCCGTTTCCCCCAATGAGGGTTAGAGGTCTTACAATCTAACGTAATATAACATAATAAAAGTTGACTTAATTGGTTCTTTCGTGGAGAATTTTATTTTATTTTTGGAAATTTTATTTTTTGTTTAATAATTTAGATAAGTAGTGTAGTCATTATCAAGGGTCGTCCTCCCAAAGACTGGTTGACCACCCACCTCCACTCCACTCCTTATTTTGAACCAGTTTTCGTATTTCCTTAAAACTACACAGATATCCAACTTCCTTTTGATATCGTAATATCGTTGTAATTCTTTTGACTTCTTCAATTTGATCCTAAAACATTCTCGAATTGTGTAATTAACAAATCTTATTTTTTCGATTTAATTTTGTAGTAAGGTCAGAAGACCACAATGTTGGTTTAATTCTTACACTAATAGAATTTTTTATCGTTTTAGATCATATTATGCTTTCATTTTTGAGAATGTGGCGGGAACTATATACAGTCTTATTTCGTTCAGTCGTTTTATTGTTTATTATATGAGTTAAATTGAAATTTAAAACATGACTTGTATGTAACACGTACTTCACATTTTCTTATTTAAACCAGAGACTATGCTACTTTTTTTATTTGATACCTATTTTATAAATGACATAATGAATATAGAACTTTCCTTTATTTTTGATGAATTTCGATATGATTTTGTTTTTCTCTGTCATTTGAAAAAATCATTAAAATAAGGCTGGAATAGTAAGTAGGTAGTTCTTTTAGAATCCCATTAAAAACACCCACTGTAATATCCTGTAAAAGATCTTGGATTATTAAGAATGTCATTTTTTATTATTCTATATTTTTTCGAGACATGTGTCTGTTATTTGAAACTATCGCCAATAAAATGTTACTCAAAATGCAGAACGTTAGATATCTTTTTTTAGATGTAACCAAAAACCGTATTCTCATAGTATCCTACAGCATAAATTATATTCTTTAAGATGCACATAAGATTGTTCAAAGACAAAGTCTCGTCAAAATCGTTTCCTATGCCTGGCCAAGTCATAATAATGCTTTTCACACCGTGTCTCATAACGGTTCCTGTTTATCGTAAAACAAACGACGTTAATCGTTCCAAGAGACGCGATAAATATGTTCGAGTCGCGATTGCCGTTTTTCTAAACGAACTATTTTAAAAACTACAGGTGTCCGGTTAAATCGTAAAAAAGTATGTTTATTACCTTTTTGACCAGGTTCATAGCCTTATTAAACTTCGTCTGTCTACCGGTCTTCAATCACGTTTCGTTATTCCTTTAAGTAGTCGCTTTTCACTCAACCGTTACCATTTAGAAAACCATAAGGTCACAAAACTAAAACAGTAAAATATTGAGATGTTGCTCTGTTCCCCTCAGACGCTGCCACCTCGTTTAATTATATACGAAACCGTAGTAGTAAATTCAAACTAAGTTGAGCACCAAGTGTTAACTGATTGTGTATTTACAAATCTGATGTCTGCGACCTCATTTACAATTGTTAAGGTATATTACATTATTAATTTGAGTGTTTCTAGAATAAGGCATTGCTGAAACGTCATCATATAGGTGAAATTTGGTCAACCCCCATATCTACTGTATTACACGGTGTGAGGTGTAGTTTCATTTGAACTTTTTATAATATTGGTAAATAATACCTTAACCTAATAATTGATTAACACTATTAGGTTGTCTTTATTATTTTGAAAGTTCCAACTATGATTTGCCATCTGTCTAGTGTCTACCATTCAGAATCAGTTCTGATTGATCTGTAATAAAATTGCACCTGATTATCCACTTATCTGGGACCCGGAACAGAAGTTGACAAAAGACGGAGGTCGTTATTTTAAATTTTCAACGGTTTCAAGGATGATGATTATGCCATCGGTCGCTGATACGGACCGACCCAAAGCGACGGACCGACGCGACGGATGGACGAAAGGAACGGTCCGTTTGGAATTTTTACGACTCGATCTTAACACGCCAATATATCACCTGAACGTTAAAAAGATGTTACCAGGAAAAAAAGAAAGAACACACTGGTTTTGAGCGTGAAATTTTTTTATTAACCAAACTTTTCAATGAACGCGTTTGTAAGGAAAGCATCAAGGACATGTCCTGCCAGCAGTTGGTTTACCTTTAGATAAAAGACGTTCCTGTACAAAACTGTTTTAGTGTAGATACGTATTAGCAAATGACCGGTAAAAAAAGTCCTTCAGCAGCTAACCAAGGCCAGGTATCTTTATAAAACTCTGTGAAAGATTGCGACTTGCTGCTACTTCCTTCTTAAACGTGATGAAATTGTTCAGGCTTAAAAGACGTTGACACTGCTATACACGTCCAAATAAATTGAGACCGGATGTTTTTATAAGTATCATTATGTAGGTACCTAACATAATGTAATAGAATAAAAATACTCATACAATTCTACATATTGTACTTATACATAATAAATTAAAGTATACTTCAATAACTCAAACTGGTTGGAAACTCACAATTTTTTTTAATCGAAATATCTATTACTTAAGTCGAATAATTCATAGGAATTCTTGATCCTGTTTGGACCTACAAACGAAAACTTGTCTGTAAACTTTACTTTATTTCAATAATTATGAACGTTTCCAACAGTAAAACTGCTGCTTATTGTAAAATTATATTACTCCTTACTAATTTTAAGGGAATTATAAGAATGACCGTTCAATTGGGCGCTGACAGGAAATAGAAGATTAAATTACTATCCAATTAGTTGGATTTCCAATAAACACAGCTAAACACTCATTTAAATATAGCAAAAAGTGAGTCTACTAATAGCCTTGCAAGCGAGTGGGCCGTGGGTCCGCTTTTTTTTTTGCTATATTGTAATCATTAAATACTGTTTTGGTGGATTAAGTCAGGTTATGGTTTCTATACTTTTTTTCACATTTTTACTCTTTTGATTATACTACACTTGTCTTCTTTTTAATATAGTTTTCAATGATAATCAAACTGTCCATGTGTGGTTTAGCTGAATATTCATATCGTTGCTGCTTCCCAGTATTTTGGGATAGACTGATCCTCGATGACGAAAATCTGTTCGTTACAGTAATGAATTATACCGAGCTCGTAAAGAACCTTACGTATTTAGGCTAATCAGTGCCCATTGCCCTGCTATCAAACGTGCCCTTGTACTAGTGGGTCGAAAAGTGCCCTTGCCGTCTTCAATTGTTAGTATTATTTGTCTTAGAATTCCTTAAGTTCAGAGACATATACGAAAACGCAATTTTACTATGAAATTTAATAACTCAAAATCTTGATAAATCGAGGTTTCCTTCTTTGTAGTTTAATTGTCTATCGGGAAATTATTTCATAAAATTAAGATTAATTGTTGTTAATATTCTGTTTAATTTATGTTGAATAATAATTGTAGGTTCTTAATCATTTTTCTTTTTGCTTAAACTACCCTTAGTTAATTTATAATCTTAGCCATCGATTCTGTTAAAGCAAAAGCTATTTCTATTATAAATATAAATATAAATATGGAATCAACAGAAACAACTACTGCGAGGGCTAAAACCCTTCCGGCATTGATTCCGATGGATTCTTAGACGAATAAGCATTTAAATTCCTTCTTTTTTGAATATATTTCTATTATGATGAATTTGTGCTGAGGCGATTGCTATTTTGCGTTTTGTTCGTAATTTCTTAGGGAATAACTAGAATGTTGCGTGTTTTTCAACGTGTTTGTAGAAGGAAAGAATGTAAGGAACACGAAAAGTGCACCCATTATTTAGGCGTTATTCATTCACTCCCCTGAACTTGACAACAGGGTTGAAATATGCCGCCCAGCCGGCCATTACGCCGCCGCCCGACCCCCCCTGCGGCCCCCCGTGCTCCGCCGCTCATCTCTGCCACCGTTTCGCCCGCATGTTATACAAGATCCCATCTCGGTGATGAAGACATAAAGATATGTGCCTTAATAAAGATAAATGTCCTATTACTATTATAAACGACCGAATTAAAAAAATAATGGTTGCGACTTATCAAATTGTTTAACCGATTCTCTCGTGTTACCCAGATGATGATCTTAATGGTGACGTAAGAAAATTTTGTTGTCAACCGTTCTGGTAAGCAACAGTGTGTATTGTTTTGAGATTTCTTTATTTATTGTGTCCAATTAGACTTAATTACCATGAATTTTGCCGAGAAACAAATTGTGCTTCAGTACATTAATTTAACATACTAGTTCAAGATTCGGACAGAAGTTTTTTTTGTTTTGAATCTTTTGAATAACGATCGTTTTATTTTACTGTCTGAAGATTAGCTTTCTGTAGGTCCCAATCTTGAAGTAATAATTATCAACAAATAATTTATTATAACTCAATAATTAAAGTAAATAAAAACTCACATTTACTTAATGTGGTAAAACATAAATTGCTTCCTCTTTGTTATTTAAATACTAACTGAGATTTTTGATTATTTATTGACGTGTAAAATAATAGCAACAATAAATCTACCAAAATTTAAATAATTGCTATAAATGAGAATCAGGTTATTTTGCCGCATATTCGATTAATCGATTACCTGTTTTTAAAAATAGTTGAATAAACAAATAATCAATTCATAATGAAATATTTTGGATAATGTTATAGTAGAGGGTGTGACAGCAGTAGCAAATGTTTTCGAATTAATTTGAGTTAACCTGTAGTGGGTATAAATTAATTCAAAAATTAATATCAAATTAATATATTTAAATAATTACTTAATCAGATAATCCATTAATCCTAAATAAGTGATACAGATTAAGCAGAACAGTTAGAAATCGGTTCTTAGTACAATAAAATGTAATAATATATAATACTATTATTATGACCAATTTATATTCGTCTCCAATAGGCTAACACGCCAGGTAATTAATATTTCTGGCAAACAATAAAGAATACTTATATGTTTCCTTGGAATATCTTCTATTCCTTATATATTTTGTTTTTGAGGCAACAACAGCTATTTTTGATAATGTGAAAATGTTTATTTTTCTGTTATACTTCATCCAAATCAAAAACCAAAACCCGAGTGTTCTTGCAACTCTACCAGAATATCTTTATGTTTGCTTTAATTAAAAGTTCGCGGTCAAAATATTATTTACCTAATGAATTAATTTGTTTAATTGATTATTCCAATTAATTGCAATAATCGATTATTTTCTACGTAGATATGTTAGTGTGAAAGATGTGTCGATATTTGCCTTTACTAAACCTCTTGATCTATAAAATTTAAAGACTCGGTAGTCGGAAAATTATGAATCATAATGAAAATAATACTGAGATCACATAGTAGCTGTTATATGTTTCAAAAAATTTTATTATTAACTCTATAATTGTTTTGGCATATGATGCCTTTATTAATATATAATAGTATTATAGTAGTACTCTATTGTAGAGTTAATAATAAACTTTTTTGAAACATATAAAAGCTACTTTTTGTTCTCAGCATTACTCTTTCTTGATCTGTTTGAAAAATTTCCTAAATATAATAATTTCTCACTTATATCGACGAATGTCGACGCTCTGCATGGAAAAAAGGTGAATGTTTTTATTAAAGAATTAATTGTATACTTTTTTTTTAAGATTACCAGTTTATAGACATTCGAACTTGAGAACCCCCGGAAGGATGTTATTATATATTTGGTATACTTACCAAATTTTGTTTAACGCTACTAAAATCTCCCCCTCGAGGCACCTACCAGATCACTAACGGCAATTCTACTTATGGATTATCCGAATATAACCTATATATTAAACATAATTTCCTGATAGTGAACTGTTCGATATTACTGAAAGGCAATTGACAAAATTGTAGTAATAAACGCGTTAGTACTGAAGCTTCGAAAACATTTAATGGTACGCTTTGGGTACCTCTTAGAATACGTCACAACCATTTCGTCCTCGTTCAGAATGCCTTCTTTAACCTTGCCCGACGTCTCGTACTTGGTCGTTATGTTTTCGTCACGTCCACAGCACGCTGCCTATAATATGATGGTAATAAAAACAGGTATCTATCTTTTCTACCAAATGAATCAGTGGCGTACGCTGTTAAAAAAGAAAGAGTGTACGAGATATTTGAAGATGCTATTGTCTATTACAGATTCGTACAGAGAATGAACCATTTAATGAATTTCTTCATAAATGCATTTAAACTACTTTCTAAATTGATGTCCATCATATGCTCAGTTACTCTTAAAAATAAGAAAATAATTGTAATTCATATTAAATATAGTATATTCAGCAAATATAGAGCTACAATTTATAAAGATTATTTAAGGTGGGACGTGATTATCGTCTGATGTAGATCTAAATGTCTGATGAAACTTCTGTTTCACTATGGTGCGTGAGAATACATAAATATTGACTTAATTTATTGCGAAACGTAAATTATTCCATATGTGTAATGGCGTAAGCTTTCACGGCCGGAATCGAATGAAAAAATACGTTGATCTGGACTGATGGATCTCGGTCGAAAGGAACTTGTAGATCCAAAAGTTTCGACTGCAATTTCGGCAGTCATTTTCAGTGGGCAGCTTGATTCCTAGGTCGAAGATTGCGCAACTGAATGTTCATTCTGAGACTGAGACTCCGAGGTACAATCTTCGACCTAGGAATGAAGATGATTGCCGAAGTTGCAGTCGAAACGTTTGGATCTACAAGTTCCTTTCGACCTCAGATCATTAATCCGGATCAACGTCTTTGTTTATTCCTTATTTGTTACATTGAAGGTAAAATAGTGCATCATAAGCAGACGATTTAAGTATTGTCATGAATGTTTCCGTATCCATTCCTGCATTCACGCAATGTTTGGAAGAAAGTTTAGCATTTCTCAACAAAATGTGGAGGTCTAGGACAGGCAAATTTCAGTTCATAATCTTCAAATTTGCTTAGTAAATTCAAATAGGTATATATCAGGTTAATAGGGTGGTATTAACCAAAGATTGGTATAAATGGTTTACATTGTGATTATGCAAAAACTACTAATGCCACAAATTTCATCTCCCACCTGCTTCAGTACTCACAATAAAGCATCATTTTCCGATAAATATTCCTTTAATTTTGTCAAACAACGCATATATAAATTTAAAGAAAAATATTTTTAAGCGTTCTTCCAACTTCTATTAAAATAAATTTGTAGCGTTTTAAATTTTCTCATAATAGTTCATTGAAAGTAACACGATTCATTGAATACTTTTCGTAATATAAGCAAAAAGCCTAAAAAGTCACCCCTTTTCCCATTTTTTTTGTTGAACAAACAATCTAATAAATAAAAACAAACAACGTAGTGAATGCTATCTGTAGATATTTGCTATTTATGTTATTGTTTATTTTTATCCTATTTGGTTGCGTGCCTACCATGTAGTTAGATACGTCATAAGTTCATTTTAAAAAGTCTTTTTAGAAAAGTACCTTGTTTAACATTACTGAATCCCACAAATTAGTAGCAAATATCTACAGATGGCGTTCACTACGCTGTCTGTATTTATTCATTAAACGCTGTTTATAGGCAGCAGAAATCGCGATACATATCTGGAAGTTTCGATAGAACGTTAACTAAGAACATATCTTTATTTTTGAAACAACCCCATGTTCAGTTGAAGTTGTAATTTGTGTTTTGTCTATGCACTACCCTTTAAGTCTTGGCACAGGCAGTGTTCCGTTAATTGTTTTGCATGAAACTATTCTTATTGAATGGCTTAAAGTACTTAAAGTACAATTTGGTAAGTGAGACAGATGATAAAGGAAGCGAGAATGTAAAAGTGAAAGTGAAATGACGTCAAAAGCGTGAATCGTTTTCGGTCGGTTCTTTATCAATCGAGCTCGTCGTGTCGTATACAATCACAATGCATCAGGTTTTATTGTCTTACATCCATTTGCCGCGCGGAAAACCTAAGGAAGTGCCAATTGAAGGCGCAATAAAACTCCTAGCCGATTGTTTTACGGCCGTATATTAACAGCGACGTTCGGGAGGTGGTACGTTACTACTTCTTCAATTCAATTCGACTCGACTCGATTCGATTCGATTCAGCGGGTTAGGATATCCACCATCCACCAGGAACAACGATTGCTTGCCGATCGGCTCATCGCGTAATTCATTTTGCAATTAATACTAGGCAAAAGTGAAGACACTCCTAATGACTAAATTGTAAAATTGACAAAATATAGATAAAAACTAAGGTAAATATAAATATGGAATCAACAGAAACAACTACTCCGAGGGCTAATACCCGATAGGTCGAAACCGGTCGTGAGATTTGGCTTTCGGTTCGTTGTGCCTACTTGGTAGGACGCATTCCAAATGTGAGATCTTTGACTTAATATTTAGACGATTAAGGATTTTAATTGCTTCTTTTTTGAAAAACTAAGGTGTTTTTGAGTAATGAAACACTGATCTACCTTTCACTAAAAATTGCCGGTCATTTTCAAAAGAAAATATTGTTACTAAAGTACAAAATGTGTAGCAGATTATATATACGGTTGAAGTGCAATGACGACAAGATAATAACAGGTAACAGTTTATGGTAGATGATAGGTACTACGAATTTGTTGATTGTTGATAATGTCACTTGTTGAAACGGAAACATAATGAAGTTAAAAATACACACAGTACAAGTTTCAAATAAATTTCATTTGTATTGCTACAATGTTGTTTCGCTATGCAATATCTTTTTCAGACGAAGATAATACAAACTTAATCTACTACATAAGTATTTATGCCTAAGATGACTATTAACAGGGGTGGTAGGGGTAGGTAACAAATTTAAATTTAGCAGTGGAGAATTTGTGATTTCAAATACCTCGTTTAAAATAATATTTTGTTTACTGGTTTATTTCTAGTTGTTCTAATAAATTGAGTTTATTAAAATTATGGTTAAAATTAATTAGATGTTCTGCGTATGTTAGTTATTGTAGGTATAAATACTTGTGTAGTAGATTAGGTTTGTATTATCTTCGCCTGAAGAAGCTATTGTATATCGAAACAATATTGTAGCAATACAAATAAAATTTATTGAAACTTGTACTGTGTGTATTTTGCACTTCACTACGAATTTGGAAAATTCACTATTAATAATAAGGAATCTAAAATGAATATTTATTTCTTTTTGATTATTTATTTTATTATTAACAATGTTTTGTTTATATCTAGTGGTCTTATTAATTTTTGAGGGTTCGAGCAAATTCCATTTCGGTCCTTTCCACAAAGATTATGCTTAATTTTCATAAAATAACCTTGCATTTTGTTTTCCATTTAAGAGGTTGTTCTCCTTTTGATATCCTTGCCAGTTTGAAAAATTGCTTTATCGTGTAAGTAAATCATGGAACTTGAAAAATTTGTATTTGTAAGTTTGTACTTTGGTACGGTGTGTATAGAACACGCGGGTAGTAATGACACCTTACACGGGCACCCGCCGTTATGATGCATGAGACCACCCGAATCAACAGCGCTGCGGTTATAGTAGCTGAGAGTTTTAAGGAAACGGCTTCTCAATTTTGCGATTTATTGACGTCGCTTTTGCAGAAACCCAACGATACTTACATGTAAGAATTATGTACTGTTTGGTTTTGACAGTGATGATCTATTTTCCTGATAAAAGGTCACAAGTTAGGAATTAGGTGTGTTGTTGTTTTATTAAAAGCATTTTTTAGATTAGAGGAAAGTGGCTTTGGTGATTAATTCGTTAGAACTACTTCTATGTCTACTATGTCTATCTAGAATTAACATTTATCTTCTAAAATAATAATCGTAGAATAATGAACCAAAGTGTATGCTCTATTCTACAACTGACTACTTAAATTTCGTTTTCATCCAATTGTAAGCCAATATCTCTTGGGATTAGACAAAAAATCGTTAGGTAAAAATCGAAACATAATTGGTTTGGTCTTTGACTAAATCGTCTTGTCTGATCTGAGAATTGATCAGCCAAACCTAGAAGCGACCGAGCTTCGATCTTTAACCATAGCGTATACCAATATCAAAAGAAAAGTTTCGGCATTCAGCATTCATTAAAAAAGAGTGCGGGATTACTGATCATACAACTCACGCGTACCTGGATAAAATGTGTGCTATCATAGCACATGCATTTTCGTGTATGAATGGTCGTGAATGGTATCCAATGAATGGTACATGTGTCTATATGTTGAGAAAACTCGTGTCGAGGTCAATTGTGGATCAGGAACCTTTATTACTGAAGTAACAAACAAAAAATCAGCACTTGTCTTATTTCACTCTTCTAGAAAAGTGCAGCTAGGTAGGAGAAAAATTGGTAGGACCATCGTTAAAGTAATGTGACGAAAGAAAAAGAATTTCATAAGTTCAAGTATTACTTACAATTATCCATGACGAACGTCACGCCACACCGTGACTTCATCAGGCGGATGAAATACAATAAATAAAATGCATCCTTCAAGCTGTATATACCTAATAAATTAGGAACAGAATTATATAATGGAGTGAAAACTACACTGTAAATTAGGTAACTGGAAGTTGTTTACACCAATTTGACTATTTAGTACGATTATTAATTTATTGCAGTTGTTAATTTTTTGTAGTTTTTATAAGGTTTAATTTGGCTTTTTTATATAATTGTTATATTGTAATTAGTTGTTGGATAGGTGTTTATTGTGTTTTGTTATAAATGTATCATTTGAAACAAAATTTTCATAAAGCTTGGGATATTCTGGCTAATCAGCCATTTCCGTAATGAAAGTCCGTAATGATTTCTGAGGTGGGCGTTTTGGTCAACAGCGTGGGGGATAAAGTTATAGACGAATTTGCTGCCAAAGTGGGTCAGAGCACACAATTAAGCCGATTTAGTTGCTGGGAAGGTTTGTTAGGATCGCTTGTAACGCCACCAAGATAATATTAATTACCAGAAAATAAATCGTATTAGGCAGTAATTAATTAAAAACTGGAGTTATTTCGTTCAAAATATCCACCCATTTGGGATATTTTCATCCGTTTCTTAAGTTGTTAGATTACAATGCAATATTTATTAACATAATTTTTCACTGCATCCTTTATTTACAATTTAACGAAATTTTTCATTAAAATTCACAATAAATTTTATTAAAAGAACATACTCCAATTTATTATATATTATTTTGTGATAAAATTAACTAACTACTTGCTTTTAAAGTAAGTTATAAGCATGTTAGAGTTTGCTTTAATACTGTTTGTTTGGAATTCGATTTCAAAAATGGCCAAATGTGTAGGTTAATACTAGGACCAGGAAAATTATCAGATTATTCAGATAATCCATTAATCAAACAATTAATTAATTAAATAATCGATTAATCATAAATAATTAATCCGAACAGTCAGAAATCGATTCTTAATTCTATAAAAGGGTGACAGTATTCTGTCCCATTTTTTCCGGACAATTGATATTCCTGGCTACCAAAAAAGTACATATGTTTCTTTGTAAATTCTTATTTTCCTTATGTATTTTGATTTTGAGATTATGCTTCATCCAAATCAATAATAAAAACATGAATGTTTATGGAATGTTTTTAGAATAGCTTCTTCATGTTTACTTTCAAATAAGAGTTTTCTGGATGAGGTTGACTGCTCTCATCCAGAAAATATATTATCCTCAAGTAATTATTTCCCTAATAAACAATTTGAATAATCGGTTATTTCGATTAATCGATTATTCCAATTAATCTCAGTTATTGATTATCGATAACTCATTGTTAAATTTAATAATCTTCCTCTCCTAATATGTTAAGTACCGCGGAAGGCTTGCAGAACGTATGAAAAAATAAAATCAATAATACTAAATAATAAAACCAAAAGTAAACAAATGATAAAAACTGTGATGTTTATTTTTTAAACTGCAAAGAGTGTGACGCAATATATACATAGGTCAAAGTGGATGATCATTAATATATAGATTAAATAAACGTGTCTACTATATAGACAACAAACTACATGTATACCTACTTGCACATTTAGAAAACAAAAAAATTATAAATTATTAGTTTTAGTAGTCATTGAATTGTCTACCTCAAGTATACCTGTTACTTACAAAATGGTAAATAATAGATACATACCTACAAAACTACATTTACATTCTTACTTTAGTTGCTGTAAACTCTTAAAAATTATCGTATAAGGCCGACACAGTTAATTTTGTAGAAACGTTTAAAGTTGTTTGTTTTTTTCAATTTACTATTAAAAATGTTTCATCAAATGTGAAATTTAGACAGTTTGAAAGGGTTTAACTATGCAGGCAATTAAACAATCTTTCTATTAGCTTATAATTCATTATCTTGTGACTATTTTTTCTATGGGTGTATACTTCTAAAGTGCGATCAATATTTATTGCATTCCTGCTATCGAATTTAACCTCTGCTAGAACTACTGCATTAAAACTGAACTTCTGCTATTTAATTTTCAGGCTTTGTATGTGTATCTAAACCACTTGAGAAAGAAATACATTCTAAGAGGATAACATTGGTAACAGATGTAGTATTTCGGTTTTGGTTTGTCATTGTTTTGCTACACGGAAATTAATTTTGAGTGGCTCGTGATCACATTAACGGCTAACTTGTAATCGAACAGGAGACAGTTGCAATCCATTAATTCGTCAATTATTTTGTAATGCTTACCTTGGCCGTCTTCCAAACTCCAATGTTGTATACATACATACGAATATGCATGTACATCAGGCCAACGCTTACGGAATAAGTGTTATATAGTATCTGCAAATTATCTTTCTAAATTCTATTAATCGCCGATGTTTCTAACAATACAGAAGTCGTTACGACGCTTTTTGAATTTTGATGGAATATGAAATACGAACCCCTAAATTAATGGCAGTTTTAAATTTTTGTTCTGGTTAGAAATATACATGAATCGGTACCTACTCATGTGACTAATCGTTTTTCTTCTAATTAGCCCATTGATTTACAGGATTGTGAGAAATTATTGATTGAATTTGCTAAACGTGTGACATAGAAAAGATAATCTAATTTATTGAAAATTGCGATCTACGTAAAACAAAATGTTTGTCGTTTCATCTTTGTGACGTTTTTATTTTTGTCCGTATCCTTAAGGATGTATGAGGAAATCAAAATTATTGGGAGAAGGGGTAGGCATGTTTATAGGTGTGTTTCAGTTCGAACATGGTCCACTGGGGTTGCTTAACCTGTGCTTTTTATGTGGTTTCCTTGGATCATTTAGGCAAATGCTGGAGAGCAATTTTCCACAGATAATCATCCACCTCTCTTTTGTTTTCATTTTGTGCGTCACATCTGTCTATCCCCAACCATCATCCATCCATTCCCGTGATTCTTGAAAGCAGGCCAAAGTGTCCCTTTCACCCATCCCTTCGGCTTTAATTGAAAATGATCAGCTTAAATATTAAGATCAAAGATCCCACATTTGAAAGGCGTCCTACCAAGTAGGCACGAACCTTTCTGCCAGCGACCACCTGATGAGACCCGATAGATCGAAACCTGTCGTGGAATATGGCTTTCGGTTCGCTGTGCCTACTTGGTAGGATGCCTTTTAAATGTGGGATATTTGATTTTAATATTTAGACGAATACGGATTTTAATTCCTTCTTTTTTTTAGATATCCTTTGTATCTTCGTCTAAGAATCTTCCCGAATCAACAGTGTAATTCAATGCCGGAAGGGGTATTAGCCCTCGGAGTAGTTGTTTCTGTTGATTCCATATTTATATTTATTATAACGTTGTCAAGCGTAAAGTTTGTATTAGAAAAACTGACTTGGGTTTCTGTAAAAAAAAAATTTGGACTGATTTTTATTTATATGTAGTTGGATAAGTAAGTATTACTTTTGTAGTCCAATATTTTCTTTTTATTATTTCGATTTATTGCCTATAGATTTTTTACGCTAAGTAGTACTTATTGTCCCATAAGATAAATGTATTTTTTCATTAAAATTTTCAAAGCAATTATTTTTAAAAATGACTTCTGTGACCATAAAAATAAAACAGTGAGTTCATATTGTTTTAGACATTTACAAAGTTCCAGGTTGAAACTCGACCATAGATTTTCGTTTTGTTTCTTAAAAAGAAACTTTCTTGGATGGCTGTGGATTATAGTTAGATATAATTAAAAAATATATAGGTAAACTACAATTTATTGTAAACATTTAGTCAGAAATACTGAAAAGTTGTGTTCTCTGGTTACTGATCGTTAATTGCCATTTCTTACTAGAAAACAAAATAAAAGTTTGTATGGTAGTAAACAACAATAAAGTCTTATTTATTTATGTAGACCGAAAAGTACAGAAAATTCATTCCTTATTTGTGTAGATCTTTGAAGCCTTTGAATTGCGTTGGGTATCATGTTTTGTTGAGTGTATTGCTCAATAAGTTCCAGACATATGCCCCAAGAAAACCATTTTATATACTGTTAAATGTGTTGGAAGAAATACTGATTTTTTTCGCGCTACATTTCGTTCACTAAAAAGATTTTTTTTCGAAGCAGTCGTTTTCGCAAACTAGTTGATAAAGTATTGGTATCCAGTTATCCTTAAATTTGGATGAAATAACAGTCCTGCGATAAGAAAAATAAGAACCAGTGAGTGGTTGTACGAATAAATTGTTCCCTTGTTCGTTCAAGGTTGTGCGAGTGAAACAGGGGGAACTAAAACAGGGTCAACTCGTAAACGGAAGTGCGGAGTACCACTTGTGATGCATTGCCGCGCGGGTATACAAACAGTTTCCATAGTATTCCTTTTGAAAGTAAACCACCATTGTATAATTTCGCATGAAAAATTACTAAAAGTATCAGAAAAATTCTATGACAGTATTAATTATTTTCTGCTTTTTCAGATTTAAAAAACAAAAGGAAGATTAATTTTCCTTTCTAGTTAAAGTAACATTACGATCGTTATTCTTATATCGTCCTTAGTTATGCTCAGTCGTTTTAGGCAATTGACTTCTTGAAATATTCTTCAGATAGAATTATAGTTGGTATAAATATTAAATAAAAAAAAAATTGCTTCGGCATTTTGTTAACACAATATATACCTACCTAGTTTTACCACACTCGTCAAATTGACGCATTTTTGATTATGGCTTTCATTTTAACTTTTGACTTAGTTTAAGGAAATAAAAGAATACAAGTTAGAAATAACAATATTTAATATAATAATTCATTAATTATTTATAAAATAACAAACAATTTGAATTTATATTATAGCAAAATTGACATGTATGAAATAATTATGAGGCACATATTTTACATCTACATGTTATCTTAGATGAACACTTGCCACAAACATATTTGTTGCATGCATTGAAGGTATAAATCGCTCTGTTTTTGTTGCACAATCGAATTTGGCAAGATTTGCGTTCATAAGGACTTTTTCTTGAGTTTTCTGGAGTACAATCCATTGCATGTTTTTGTTTTGGGGAGGAGGCTTCTTTTCTGCAACGACTATATTCACTGGAGAGTTCTTTGGATAATTGAAACAAAAATTGTTTTCTAGTTATATTTTCCTTACAAGTCTCTTATATAAAATTTATTTGTGCCAAGTTGAAAATATTATAAAATACCTGCAAAAGCCATCTACGTGAGCCTGCTTTTACGCTATATTTGCGGGCTATTTGGTCAACTACATCTACTCCAAACTTAGTTTCATTGTGATAAGATACAGTTTCAGGAATTTGCTTTCGATTAGAAGCAATTTTTATCGATTTATGTTTAGTGCTAAGAACTAGTACTTTTTTGCGAGACTTACTTTTGTAAATTGTTAGAAAAATATCATTTGATTTGTAAAGCTTTGTGGAGAAAAGAGGCATGTTATCCTTTCTAAGTTTAGCTATTTTCGGCAATTCTCTTTTATTTGCCCGCATAGTTCCAACAAGCCATTTATGTCCATCATTGCATAGATGATACACATAAATTATTATAAATTTTGAAACTGCTAAAGCCGTCATTTTGACGAATCTTGGTATAAATAGATATAGGTCATACTGACTATGGAAATTAAAGTCGGTGAGGGGAAACTGAATAGTAATAATTAACTGTTCTTATGTTTTAATAAAAGTCGTAATAAAATTCTAGAACAATTACATAAATTATATCAAATTTTTAAGCATGAAATTTGAAAATCGTCAAAATGACGGTCTTGGTAGTTCTAGTGTTAAACATAAGCTATAACTATTCCTACTACATTGGTTCTTACTTGTTAGTCGAACGTCTTTTTGACACACATATGTTGTCAAGATATATTTAGCTTTCAACATTAACAATATCAATTTGAGATAGTTAATGTGAAAGGCTCAAAAGAGACTAAAAACGACAACAGATACAAACGTCCCCTATTGATACGAATATTCCTTTCAGCAATCATTCCTGTATTGCCATCATTTTTTATCAGTTACGTGTATCGATTTTAGTCTTATATTAATTAAGTGGCTATAGTAATGTATTTGTGAGCGTTTTTTGTTTGATTTTCATTTTTAACATTAGCTAATAAGGGGACAAATATTTTTGTAAACCGTATCTATATAAGAGCGCCAATTCGCCAATAAAAATTAAAAAAATAATGAAACAAATGTAAAACAATAACGTAATTTGTAATTAAATAATTTACTTGAATAATAGTAATAGCAATACGCCTGTATGGATGGGCCAACCCTGATCCATTCAAACTCAAAAAAATAGAAAATTGTACTAAAGCCCATTTGTGGTAACTAACTGTCTATGTAGTTATTATAGTAAACCTACTAAAAAGTAGCAACAGACATCAATAGTTGGCGACGTACTGGCCATACCTTGTATAATATTGCCTTGCTTATGCAGAACGCTTCGGTTTGGTCGGTGATTTATTGAAACTGCCTAAATTGCGTGCTGATGAGAACTAATAAGTTCGAAATTGTGATTCACATCTGGCAGTTTCAATAAAATACTTAATGTTCTTTATTAAAGGTCAGTTGACTTTACCAACCTTCTCACAGTATATTTTTAATATTTTATATTCTTAAATATCATTCGAATGCGGATAGATTGAAATATCATTACAGGATTAACGTCAATATTCTAAATAAAGGGATGATTGCAAAATGTTCCACTTGAAAGAAATCATGGATTGAATACCTAATAAAATAGCAACATTTATTATCTTATCCAATTGATATATTTGTTTTATTATCTTTATGATGTTTATTTAATTACATATTCAGCAGGTTTCAAAAAATTGCTACCTTGCACCCTTCTCCAATTCATATTCAATCGCTTGTTAAAATTATTAGTTAGTCCGTCATTTGAAATTATATAATTTATACGTCCTGAATTTTTGAATAGTATCATTCAAATTATTCATTTGAGGTTATTTGTTATCAGTTCGGGGCTGACTTTTGTAATCGTAAGTATTAAAATATTAATATCAATTATGAATGGGTCCATAATTCATTTTTATTATATCAATAATATATAATTAGGATGTGGATTCTGGAAATTAGTTAAGTTATTGTCTCTTTCTTGTTAAGTTTTAAATACTTACATTTCACAAATGTGTGAAGTAGCAAAATTAATAAAAATAAATTGTCCTAACTGAATAATTTATTTCGAACAAACCATTCTCGAAAAATATAAATTCCAAACTTCGGTGGGTGCACTTTTTGTGAAACATGTTTATTAACTTGAAATAAAGAAACAAGACTTGGTAAAGTTTCACTAGAATAATTTATTGTCTCGACAATATTGTTTCGAGCTATGTGCTCATTTTCAAGAGTATTCTTATACTTAAATTATTCTAGTGAAACATTACCAAGTCTTGTTTCTTTATTTTAAGTTAAATATAAATTCATTTGATCGAGTGAACGATTCATAAGATTAAAATTAAAGTCCAAAATCTGCAACTTCGGAATAAAAAAAAATTATTATGGGAAATGTTCGTGTAAATATTGCAGAACAATAAATTTAAATAGGTCCCATGTTGACCTCTGCAGTTAATTTTTTCAAGCATTACGCGCGCACATACATATTTTCTACGTACGTATAAAGCAGTGTCCACTTTGCACCCTCGGTAACGGTTCTGCAAAGGCAATAATTCATCTCCGAAATGCAAACCGAGCTTAACACTCGCTCGCATGCTTTATAACGTTTGCCAAAAGCACCTACCTACCTAGAGAGGAGAATTCCACGTTATCGGCAAAGTACAACATTTTGGCTGTAAGGATTTTAATTCCGTTTACCATCTCTCCGACAATATTTGCATTAATCCATTCCCCTTCATTCCTCTAATATTTTAAACAGAGGGATTCTCTAATTTACTTAGAAAAGTTCTTCTACATTTCTTGGTTATATAGTTAATATGGTCATATACCCTGTTCTCCTTTTATTGTTACATAGCATTTAATTTATACGGTAGTTATTGCTGCATATTTCTAATTTGAAGGTTTTAAATAAAAAAAGAAACATTTTGGCCGTCATTTTGAGTGTATGTCGTTAAAAGTGAAATGATTAAAGATACTAAATAGTTTTCTATTTCCTTTTTGGTGATTAGCCAAATCGGTCTTTAATTTATTATTTGTGCCTACGTTTAAGGTGAAACTAACAAAAGAAAAGTATCACTGGTTATTTATTCTATTTTTTTAAGGTAAAAATAAGGTGGAACTTTCATTTATGTACCTCGGTGTCAAACGCTGAAATCTGCAGATCTCTGCAATGCCTGGTCAGTGCGTACAGTAAAACTGAAAAAAAAGCTGTCCTATCCACTTACATTGTAGTGAAATATGGTAGATGGAGATTTGGAATCGTAGAAATGGGTGGCGACGAGACAGAAAGAGCAGCAAAAAATTGATAAATTATGAATAAAGAAAGTATCTAAGAAAGAAGGCATTAAAGTCCTTGTTCGCGTCCCACTAAGGACGTACGCGTTCCAAATGCTGGATCTTTGATCCTTAATATTTAAATGAACATGGACTTTAATGTTTTCTTTTTTGGATATGTTATCTTCGTCTTTTGGAATCAACTGTGTAATTCAATGCTGATAGGGGTAATATTCCTCGGAGTAGTTGTTTCTATTGATTACATATTTATATTCAAAAAAAGTATAACAACGTAGTGAACGCATCTGTAGAAATTTCCTACTTGTGGGTTTCAATTATGTTCAACAAGGTCCTTTTCAAAATAGAATATTGACTTGTACAACTCAATCCAGGGTGTATGTATGTGATAGAGCAAACTGCAAAATAGAACAACAGTTTTATTTTTTGTTATTTTCATTGAAAAAGTATATGTGGAACATATTTTTTTTACACTAACCTGTCTTAACCATAACCTTACCTCCTCATCTTTCTAGTACACTTAGATACGTATTTGTAGAAGCCTAAATCCCTAAAGGTTTTTATATGAAAATGAACATCTTGTCATTTTCGGTGTTTGTCGGTAATCTTTTTACAAGAACAAGAAATACGTTTCAAACTGAAATGCAGGCTACAGCTTTTAGGTGGAAATTATGAATTTAGTGCAAAATTATCTGAATCTACTAACTGAATTTTTGTTAAATAAGTATCTTTAAATGAAAACTTGTGAAATAAATAAAGTGTAATTTACGCGTGAACATGGAATTTTTATAATAAAAGTGTTGCATTAAATTTAATTTACGTTTTGAAAAGTTAAAGGAGAAAAGGGGAATGTTCTTAAATAAATGTGTTCTTGGAACTTTGTTTTCTGTAATAGTATTTCAGTGGTGTATGAAATCGTTCAGTCGGTTGTAGACAACACTAATACGAGACCGAGTTGGTGTGAGAAACATCCATAAAATAACGAATGGCCATGATTTCAACTGCCTAAGTTAACGACTAATAAAAAGGACGTAAACGTCCGGGTAGAACATAAAGCATAGCAGTGCGTGTGCCACCAAGATAATACCACGAAACCAGCCGGAGGTGACCCATTATATTTCCGCAAAACAGAAAAAAAAGTGAAAATGGTTTCTTTTTTTTTGTTTGCTACGAAGTAACTGTTATCAGAAGATTTGGAATTCTGAAAGGTAACTAGGCGAAGAAGGTTTTTCACACAACATTTGAGCCAACTGTTGAAAATTAATGTGAAAGAGGGTTCGTCATAAATTGGTTCGGGTATTGAACAGTTATAAACCGATACACTCTCCAAGCTACCATAAATCTAGCGAAAAACGATTTCAATAACAAAAGTTATTTACAAATCATTCATATAAAACACGGTTCATGTATAATTAATTTTATTGTAATAGGCCATTTAATATACTGAACTGTTTACTTCTTAAACTGAAATATATATAAACTATTGAATAAACTGGAATCGACTGCGTTATCTTTGGTCCATTATAAACGGAATCATTCCATTCCTTTTACAAAGGAAAATGATAACTGTTTTACAGATTTGATTGCATTTCTATTAATTGTCGTTACATTCGTTTACAATCGTTTTGAAAATGTATAAATATCCTGTTTAATAAAAAGTTTATAATAATAAGTGAAACTAAGAATGGACCCTCTGGCGGACAACTAAAAATAAAGTTTAAAAAAGATAATTCCTTAAACAAGTAGCTGTTAACATGTATACTTAAAACATCCTAAGGAAATTACGAAACAATCATCAACTAAAACATTAGGACGGTACAAACGAGGTTTAGGAAATCCAACAAGTGGTAGTTCCATAACCAGGAGTCTGTCTTAAGACAACCCGTAATATTAAAGATTATTAATTAATAGCTCTAGATTATTGTTTAGCATTCGGTAGGTCACCGGTTCGAACCCGGGTCCGTCTGCTCTGGTCCAAGTTTTCTGTGGTTTTCTTGGATCATTTAGGCAAATGCTGGAGCAGTAATATTCCACAGATAATCTTTAACTTTTCTTCTGTTTTCATTTCGTCCATCTTATCTTTCTCTCCCTAACCACACCACCCACCCATTCCCACAATTCCTGCAAAGTGGCTGAAGAGAGCCTTACGCCCTACCCTCCGGCTTTGCACTACAGTGTAGGTAGGAGGAACTACCCGCCCACCAGCACGAGTAGCCGGTGGGAACGAAACACAAAAAAGTTATTTTTAGTTAACAGATAGCTGTTCCTGTTTCGATCACAAGTTAGGATTTTGTACTGACAATTTCTTTTCTCTCCAACTAACATAACATGCAGAATGTAGAAACAGGTTTTATTTCCAAAAAGTAATACTTACTTTTCATACTTCGTTCTTTTTTAATATACAGGGAATCTGAACTAGTGTACAACTATAAATCAATTCGTAAAAGCGAAGTGTCGGAATTTCACCATTGGCGAAGTTAAGTCTCGTAATATAGGACAAAACGTCAGAGAGGACGGCCGACGTATTTCGTTCGAAACGGGCACCGTCCTACTTTAATTAATTCATGCGGGAAAATCAATAGAAAAGACATTCATCGCACACACACAATGCGACGTACCTACACGCACAGAGATAAAACGGGGACAGAAACTGTGACGTGTCGGATGAACTGCCATCTAGCATGCCATGATGATGCGGGCTACTGGCTACTGATGGTGATCGTGTCGGTTGTCGCGCTGCCGCTCTTGCTCCTCGCACAAACCCTCCTCCCATCATCATAGAACACTAGACCAGAGCTGGAGCGAACAATAAAAATACATCACTTGCCAAAAACACGTGACAAATGAAACAGTGCATCTTTGATTTATAATGTAATAAATCGACGTGTTATTTATCAAGAGAGATGAGCTTTTTCGACGCCTGATGCAATTTAATCCTTTTTTGGCGTGCGATAACGCAATAAACGGATGTCCTTGTAAAAATTCATACTCCACAACAACGTCGTTTCGTTTTAATGATTATTGACAAGATATTTATTTGCTACTGTTGGTGAATGGTTATTTTTGTGTAGAGGCATAAGGCCTCAATAATAATGGAGCATGGTTCTGCGTAGGTGTGAAATCTGGATGGTGGTCGTGGCGGGAAAGGAAAATTTAGAAGCGCCTGAGATGTAGTGTTATAGGAGGATGGTCAAAAAACCGTGGATATATAAAGTGTAAAAGAAATAAGGGGGCTGTGGAAGTCAATAAGAAAAAGGAGAAATAGGATGGTAGGACTCCTTTTGAGATATGAAGGACTAGAAGCAGAAATAGGATTAAAGACTAAAGGAAGGCTTCGATTATATTAATAAATGTTCCAGTTTTGGGCGTGTCCAACCAGTTTTCGGACTTATGATCTCATGATGATAACAGTAATGTCACAAAAAACGGAAATGTTTATTGTTTTTTTAATTTATTTAAATGACAAATCTGTTCAGAATACATGAAGTAATATAGACGGTTTTTTTCGCTGTCATCAACATTAATCCCTGTTAAGCTAAAAGGACATGAAGTTAATGTAATATGCTGATGTCTACAACTTCAAACTGATGCTGTCTGAATAACTTACTCATCCATCTTCCTAACCTACATCGAGCGGCGTGGTCTAGTGGCTGGCTGCTCTGTTCCAAGTTTTCTGTGGTTTCCTTGGATAATTTAGGCAAATGCTGGAGCAGTAATATTCCATAGATAATCTTTCACTTTTCTTCTGTTTTCATTTCGTCCATCTCATCTTTCTCTCCCTAACCACACCACCCACCCATTCCCTCGATTCCTGCAAAGTGGCTAAAGAGGGCCTTACGCCCTACCCTCCGGCTTTGCACTACAGTGTAGGTAGGCGGAACTACCCGCCCACCAGCACGAGTAGCCGGTGGGAACGAAACGCAAAAAAGTTTTTTTTTTTCTAACCTACTATAAGAAGGAACACTGCCACAGAATATTGAAATTTGCAATATGCAAATATGCAAATGAACTTATTTTTGATATGTAATAGGGCACCCACATTTTTAACAACGATGAGGACCTACTTTTCTACTTTCCTACAATTCAAAAATATTATGTTACTAAATCAGATTAAGGTTTAATTTCATAGGATGATTAAAAAAGCCAGGTTCTTGTGTTCATTCGTAAATTTGTGAAAGTATGAAATCGAATATTAAAGTCATAAATAATATGACAAATATACAGTAAGATTTATTTATTCACTGTCGGTATTACAGCATGTAACATTAATAAACCTTGTGATAACTTGGGTAAAGTTACACCGACGCCCATATATCAGAAAGGCGTTAAACTGTACTAATTAAAAGCTAATTTATTGGCAAACTATTGATAAATGTTACGCAATATCCAAGTGTAAGGCTCTGCTAAGTGTTTTCAACATTATTGAACGATCCAATATTGCTTGCCTTCTTATCTTCACTACAACCATCATATTAATAAAAATAAAAAACTACAAAGCTACCTACCTATACAAATATATCTGTAGAACACTTTAACTTGTTTATACCTAATGAGGTGATATAAGAATTTCATATGTAACTTCGGAAATAAGAAGTACCTATTTATACCCCTTCCCATTTCAATTGCTTCATTTTTCTGAAACTGGTATTGAGGGAGCAAAAACATATGTAATATATAAGTTTATCATCATCATAGAGTCATCAGTCCGAAGACTGGTTGAATAGTAAGAGTAGTAGTAGTAGTCCAGCCTATCCTAAGCCAATCATCGCATTTCTCTAAAACTAGTAGAACATCCTACATCCCTAACTATTTGTGAACAATAATCTAATCTATAGGCCTTTCTCTGCTTCTTTTTACTCCTATTTTTACTATAAATATGTCTGCAGCTAGCCCTTCATGTCGTAAAAGGTGTCCTACTCTACTGTCTCTTCCTTAACTTTATTTAGCATCTTAGTAACTCTTTATCACAATAAATACCGATAACTAATAAACTAATTTTATATTTCTTGAGGTTTTAGCTGAAGTCCAGCGATTTTTCAAACAGGATACTAAAAATAATTGTTTGAAGATTGTTGCCATTGTTTGTGCTTTGTAGAGTACATATTAGATTTGCCATGTTAATTAAATTGGGACCTACAACCTAAAGAAAAATGTACCATTAATTGTTTTCTGCTGATATCGAAAATATTAAGGTACCATTAAGTGTCCCAATTGAAACGGGAAAGGGCCTACCGCCCTTCTTAAGCTATGATTTATAACGTATTTGAATTGTATTTTTTTTATAATCTTACTTGGAATTATTTTAAGGATTCGATATTAAAATAAAAATAGGTACAAATCTATTTAATGTGTCCTTAACTAACTGGGTTTTATATATACCAGTATATAGATGAAAATGTGATATGTGATACATTTTGGTCTCGCTATAACTACAGAAAACTACCAAATAAAAAGCTACCTAACCATTTCTTTTATTCTCCTTATTCGACAAAGTAATGCACCCGGTTTGTGTTGAGTAGTAAGTTGAAAGAAGCATTTGGCTTAGGAATGCCGATCGTGTTTTGGAAATGATGAATGTTCATACCAGCGACTTTGGCCGCGTAGTTCTTTATTCTACGCCTACTAATTAAACGGCGACTGGTAATGTATTGGACCACCCAGTTTATGGGACGCCGCGCCGCTTAGCCTCTTTGATCACGTGATAATAACCAGATCTGATTATAATGGCCTGAGAATCGTAGTACCAATTGAGAGAAAGTTGCTTCTTTCTTTATAGTACATATATGTTTCAATATAACACAAATTAAAATTATTCAAAATCATTCACTTGTGGAAACTAAGTGGTTTCAAATTCAATTTATTATAAAGTGATATTGAAGTCCAGAGGCTTCAGTAAAAGACAAATTTAGTCCATTTTGTAAAAAGTAAGTGTGTATATCTATATACATGCATACATATTTTTCATGCCTATTCATTATATTAATGTTAGTTTATTTTATATATAGTTTCTGCATTTAGTTAAAGTAAACTGGCAATAAAAGGACAATAAATTTTTCTGTGAAATGTATTTAGTGTATTCAAAAATTATAGGTATATATGTGTTTAAATTATTCAGTGTTTTTGAAAAAAAAAATAGAATGGAATAAAATAATATTGTATACCTAATGTAGGAGTTTATTAGTCGAAATAAATTACTGGTGATGAAGGTTTAATGAAGTTTTAATGATTTTAACCCACAGTAATCTCAAAAACGTTATAAACGACTATATTTTGCTCTTATAATTTTTGTAAAAGCTTTGCTGAAATCTTCATTTTCTACTGGAAACGTACACGGTACTGCCAAGTTTACAACACAATACTATTATTTCAAAAACATTTGGTAAATACCTAATTTCATTCTTAGCTCTAATAAAAGTCTAACAAAATCATGCGATAATAATAAAAAGTATATTCACCAAACTGACTGTTTCTTAAAAGGACAACTCGCGAAGTAAAAAGTTTATAACTTGTTTCCGGTCTTTACCAATTCTTATCAAACCATACGATACGAAAGCTCGTAAGTTGTACGTATGTACGAATACGGAATAATGATTATGAACTCATAATTCTAACGGTAACGAAATATTATATAAACTCGTCAACGGCAAAATTTGTTATTTATAACAGCAATTTAAGTTTCACTGTTGTCGAACTGTCCGTTCAAGCCTACGTTCCTCCGTAGACGCTGAAGAAGAAATAACCAGCATCCTTATGAGAGCTTCTGCATCAGTCCCTCTAGCGTGAAAGCTCTCAATTAATCAGCTCTTTGGAACCTTCTTGATGGTAGCGCTCTCTTGTGAGCGGATGCCGCAATTGTTGGAGCCTTGAAAGTACTAAAGTCTGGTGGGAAACTTGGGAAATATACGTTAACGAAGCGGTTCAAAGGAGATAACATTTATTACGATTAATTATACCATACGAGGGGTTGAGAATTTTAAAAGTCTATTTGGCAATAATAACTTTTAAATATTTTCTTTTCTAATTCTTTCTATTTTTCTCGTTGTTATGTCTTTGTAAATAAACTTCCTATCTGAAAATGCAAGAAGTAGATGTAGATGTAAAAGGTAGTATTACGAAGGTTCCTAGGTACTTTAATAAGTTCGTATATATATATATATATATATATATATATATATTTGGATTCTTGTTCCATTCCAGTCCACTAGCTCTTTGGGCGAATCATCGGTCTTATTCCTTTAAAGAGGTATTGTTTAGTACTTAGATGTGTCTATTATCGCTTTGTTTCTTCGGCTTCTACAAAATAGATTGCCCTTCACGTGTTGTAATCAAAAGAAGATCGCATTGGGCGATATTCAGACCATAGGGAGGAGATATAATAGGCTAGCGTTAAAGTTTGTGTTCTCCAAAAAGATTGATATTAATTGATCGAATTGATAATGTTCAAAATCCTTCGCAATGATGAGAGTAAGGAAGACCTTGGTCATGGTTTTGGTTAAGGCCGAGGCCGTCAAGACTGTTAGATCAACACTGGTTGTCCTCATCACAAATTTTGACACTTAATCCACTTGAATACATGCATTATTACTTTGATTGTAATCGCAAAATTTTGCGTAAATATCAGTGTATCAAATATCTAGTTTTGTGGAAAATAGTAAAACGTTATGGCAAAACAAGGTATTTAGTATTTTAAATAAATGTAATATGTTTATTTATTTCATCTTGTAAATTCCAAATGTAACTTAATTTGAAGTTCTAAATATATTAAAGCTTTAATCAAGAATGGATTATAATAAAAATCACTCACGAGTATCAATTTTCAACATGGGTATCTATAGTATAATAATAATAATAATAGTCCTTTACGGTAACTCATATTTTATTTCTCTTAAAAAGGAGTGCAATACCTTCAGTTTCTATCTTTTTTGTCATGGTAACCGAAATTCCAAGATTAACAGGCGTATAAATCACGACGTAAAAGAAATGGGCTTGGTCAGTTTTGACGCATGCTGCGATCCAGGTAGGTGGTACGTTGGTCCTACCTAACGTTCCTCTAATTCGATATTAATTGGTGATTTCTATCGCGGTGATGCTTTTCCTCCATAGGGGTCCACTACGCCCCTCATGTTTTACAACGACACTGTTACCATGGAGTTTATTAGGTGTCTCGAGAAATCTGTCCAGTCTAATAAATAATTCTTTGAAACAGTTCTAAAGAACTTTGATGTCAGATAGTGTTTTGTGCCAGAAGAACAGATATTTACGATTCTAAATATATAGGTATTGTTGTTGTCGTTGTATAAACACTGCTCAGTAAACAAAAATATTTCTTATTAGTAGTAGTAGATAAGAACATTTTCCTCATTGGAAGATCTTTAGTGTAACATTTTTCGGATCACTCTGTATACAATTGCCGTGCATTCAGCTTGAATATTAATTGAGCAATAAAACAATTGCAAAATAAGAGACGCTAATTAACGAACGAATTCCATGGCTACTGCGATCGTTCGTCCGTCGAAGCAGCGAACAAGCACCAACCATCCGACGACCATACCAACCGGTCGGTGTAATCCATGGTTGATTCCCACGTGGTAACAACACAACCACCATCGAAGAGAGAGAAGAAAAAGACATGAAGGAACGGCATATGAATGAATTACTGCTGCCGGGTCTGGAATGAATATCGATTGTTTGTTCGTATTAAATATAGATATACACGGAGCCATTTATGGTGCTCGAAAGTTCTGTACAACATAATTTCATATTTAGATGCTTGTTGAAGCCTGTCTGGTACGGCCCACTAAGCTCTACAGTTCTTCGTGCACAGAGCCGTACTTACGTGCTTTTATCAGGTACCACGGCGAAATCGATTAAACTCATACTTTCGATAATTATTTTGTTGTATTATACACTTGATTGTGTATGTATCTATTTTGTCTAAAACCACAAAAATCTTGTGCATTTGAAACTATTTGCGAACAGTAATCATATTTAAGTTTTTTTCTGTCTCTTGTACTCCTATCTCTGCTAGTCCTTCATGCCTCAGAAGCTGGCCTACCAAAATATCTCTCCCTTTCTTTATTGACAGCTATAGCACCCTTTCTTCTCCTATTCATTCTAATACCTCTTCATTTCTATCCACAGTATTTTCATAAGTAGAAATAAGTAAACTACAAGCAGGCAGGCATTAAATACTTCGAAGATTGTTCATAGTTTTCAAATCATTGATAATACCAAAATTAGTTGGTTTTAACATCCAACCTTTCCAATCATGGACTAATCTATTAGGATCATGGAACATGGTAAATTTTTATCAAAATTATTGTTTGTGAGTCATAAGTGTATCTATATATAGTACTTATTCGTCTCTGCGTCTAACACGTCAACCAATAAATCCCTTTGTCTTTGAATATATTGCACCATTAGATCTGTTACTTACTACTTTTCATATGCATCTTTTCTCTTTTATTCACATAAGTGCTTTTCTATTATTAACCTTTTATATCCACCGTATCTCTAGCGTTCTTAAGTAGCAACTTTTTGCTATCTACTGTTTAACTCCTGTATCCACTTCAAGAGATTCATTCGAGTTTCCGTTTTCATTGATGGTTTCTTTTCTTACTGTAGAATAGTAAGATAACAATAATATTGACACAGTATTCATATTGGATGGTTTTAACTATAGCTTTGTTTATGCAATGCAGAAATCCAGTTTCGATGGAGCAGACTGTACTGATACGTGTTTACATGTACGTGTGTGCAATTTTGCAGGGCGGCAGTGCACAATCGAATTCTCGTCGCATGCGGGAAAACAAAAACAAGTCAGTCCGTTGGTTCGCGGTCGAAAATCGAAATAAAAGAGATGAATAATGGCGCCCAGTCGGTGCAACCTGTATTTCATGTTCTTTCTTCCCTGTCGACTTCATTAAAGACCATCAGACGCTTAATGTAATAATATCGAGCCAGTCAAGCAAAGAAAATTCTTAAGAATAATCACTCTGCTTTTGTTTCATTTCCCTTGAACTTTATTCTCTTGTTTTTATATATAGTACATCTGTATATATTTATATTTCGTATTAAATAATTGCATTTAAGGAAAGAGAGACAATATAAATACATCAGCATAACAATTTGTTGTTAGCAATATTCTACTAAAATGTTTGATTGTTTCAATTTCACTACGATTCTTTGCTTCACTGCAAATCCAAACAAATCTTATAATAAGAAAATGAATCAGTTTTATCATGTCCATCAGCAATTCAGTTTACATCAGATCTTTTAAGTTGATTGAGACTTGTGAATTTCCTGTCGAGTTAGTATATCATTAGTACCTAATTAGAAATACTTATATATTGATGCAGACAGTTTACTCCTGCTGCATAGCATTTCATTCTTGCTGCATAGCACTGGAAATATATTTTAATTGGAGAAATATTTTCTACTCAAAATTATTATGCCACAAATTAACCAAAATATTATCGTTAACATTCTTGAACAATATGTAAGTCTGTTTTTATGATTTTCGTTACAAAAATCGGCGAACATTAAAAGAAGAAGTTTAGCAATAGGGTATATCATCTATGACCGAATACTGACATTTGAATACGCCCAACATACCAAATTTTAGCGAGTTAATTAAAAATTGCAATTAAAGAACAACATCCTGGATACCAAAATTAGGCCTTAAGCGCAATTCTATCTTTTGATAATAGATGTTTTAATAGTCAGCTAATAAAAGGAGATAGATGCACCGATGTTCGTTACACACGTACATTACATGCTACAATTTCTCGTAAAGATATTAGCACATTATTATAGGTATATGAAATAATGTACCAGAATATATTTCAATTTGTTAAGCATGTGGTGTTCATTGTCACAATCGCCTCTGCGAGGGCTATAAATTTGTTTATTAATTTTGTACATTCCTAAATGTGTCTTTTGTTGTCTATTTATATCTATTAAAAAAATATATTTCTATAGATTCCAAATTTCATTCTATCCTTTTTAACTTCTTTACAAATCGTTTTCGAACCTTTCTTTTGTACCCCTAGTTGGTGTTATTCGAATCTTCACGCCCGCATCCATTTAGCCTCGGCAGTAGAAAGTGACCCTTTCCTGCATCTGGTCCATCGTCACTTTTTTTACGCCTGTTACCTTCGTCACGTCACTAAATTCCAGGTATCCTTACTTACCTTACCTTAATAACGCCAAACTAAAATGGCTCCCCTACTTCTTTCAGTCCGGCAGAACGTTAACCAAGAACTTATTATATTCAAAAAAGAAGATATTAGAATCCTTATTCGTCTAAATACTAAGTTTAAAGATGTTACATTTGGAACGCATCCTACCTGATGAAACCCGTTAGGTCGTAACCGGTCGTGGGATGTGGCTTTAGGTTCGTTGTGCCTACTTGGTAGGACGCGTTCCAAATGTGAGATCTTTGATCTTAATATTTAGATGAATAAGGATTTTAATTCCTCCTTTATTGAATATGTTATATCTTCGTCTAAGAATCCATCGGAATCAACAGTGTAATTCAATACCGGTAGGGGTATTAGCCCTCGGAGTAGCTGATTCTGTTGATTCCATATTTATATTTATATTTATATTTACAAGAACTTATTTTTATTTTTGTTCAATTTGGTTAAGAGCCTACCACGTAGCTGTAGCCACGCAGTGGATTCAGTTGAACAAGTTGATATCCTTGTTTAAAATTACTGAATCCCACAAATAAGTAGCGAATATTTACAGATGGTTTTCACTATACGCTGTCTGTATTTATTTCATAGAAAAATAGGTAAATACAATAATGTATCCGGTATTGAAAGTTGTAAATATATATATATATATATATATACGGCCTATTAATGTGACAGAAGGAAAAATATCTTTTGTTTTTTCAATTCCTCTTTTATTTTCGTCGGTGCGGCTTTGGGAGGAGGCCGCCGGCGTTGAAGTTGTTCTTTAGTAAACGAAGAACGCGAGCCATTATAGCTTCCTCCGGCGCTAAATAATGAGCTTTAAAGTGCATTTGCATTCGTTGCAAGTGCACAGCGGCACAAGTGCTAACAGGAATAAAAACGGCAATTACGGACCCTCGTACTGTATTCATAAGCAAACGAACGAGGTGCCCGAACGAAACTTAACTCTCAACATGAAATAGTTGATAGGTACCCACACCTTTATTTATATGCAAGTGCCTATTTACGACTGAATGGATGGATAAAACTGATAGGGTATTTACCTTTTCAGATAAGTATCTGGTCATTTGATTCGTGATATGAAATTATCTTTGTGGAATACCCAATATTTACGGAAAATGCAGTGTGATTTTGAGTACGTATATATAAAGATCCTTTTAAAATTCTAGACTCGCTTGGCACTTGGTGAAACATTTTTTTAAAAAAGTAAAAGAATTAAAAAAATGGAACCTGAATTCAATATGTGTAAATAAAAATAGTCTAAAGTCCTTTTCGGTAAACAATAAAGAAAAAACAAATTTGTTGAATAAGTCACGAGTTTATAAACTAAGTTGTAAAGATTGTAATTCGTTTTACATAGGTCAGACTGGACGATCTTTAAAAACACGCGTAGAAGAACATAAAAAATCAATTGAAAAATGTAATAAATGTAGGGGCATAGCCCAACATTGTCTAGATTTTAAGTATTCTTTAGATATAGATAATATAAAATTGCTACATCAATGTAATAAAGGTAAACGTTTGAATATAAACATTCATGTAGACAAAGATAGGATGCAATAGTATTTAAGGAACAAATTTATATTATAATATTTAGTAGACTTTTGTATACTCATTGAAAATGGTTTTAACACCGAAACGATCGTCAGAGAAATAACTTAACATTGTGTTTTAATTCTTTTACTTTATTTTTTTATAAAAAGATCCTTCAACAATTTTCCCCGTGGAAACTTTAGTTTTTTTTCTGACTGAACAAATGGCATTGGTGTTTCAAACTGTATCAGCTAATGTTTTATGGTTTTGTGTTTAGACATACCTTTGATGCTTTCTCAAATTTATTGATTATTAGGTAGTGTAATTTTCATTAATATGACGGTAAACATAAATTGAGAAGTATAGTAGGTGATTAACTGAATCTACATCTACTTGATGGAAATTAATTGTAGAATTATAAAAATAATAAAACACTTGTAATTTCCATAAAATTATTTATTGCACTTAACATATGCTTCACCACGACGTGGCTTCTTCAGAAGTCAGAAATATACTTAAATTGTGATTAAATTTACTTCAAAATCTGTAAAATTAACGTCATCATAGTAACCAAATAAGCAATATCTACAATATTATAAAAATAATTATTATGTGGCTAAACATTAAAAAGAAAAGTACACACTAAATTATAAAAAAAAGTTTAAATTATTGAGATTGCTTCAGGTAGTTGTTGTCTATAATTATCATTTGTATTGACACCATCGACCCAATTGCGCACCAAATCTCAGAGGGGGGTAAACTACAGAAAATAAAACACTAAATATATTTACATGCATTTATTTTATATATATATATATATAGTTACATTATCGAACTTATAACTTACACATTTTACAAAATCATGTATACTAATGTTATTGCTCTTGTACTGTAAAAAAGTTTGGCAGCTAGCTGCAAACGTTTATAATTGATGCATTTACGAAGCTAAGCTTCGGTCCGCAATTCGGTCACAGATAATCATCCTTCTTAATTGACCTTCTACCTGGTAAAATTTTATCCCTGACTTTTATTACGGAATGATTGTCTAAATCCTATCTGTCTTAAATAAGGCGTAACCGATTAGGATACGTTCAGATAAGTATTATCAGACCCATATAAGATTAAAAAAGTACTGTTATGCAACTTCAGGATTAGACAGGACAAAACAGGGAATACTGTAATAGGGTTTGAATCAGGCAATCCCTATGAAAATCTAATCATATACAGCCTAGTAGGTCTTTTCATATCAGCACGAGAGTGTGGTCACCTTCCAATGCCTTAATGGGGTTTGCCTCTGTCTCGAATGATGATAAGGTTTCCCTAAAAAATTTCTGCTTGGGCAGGTAGTATAGATTTATCTTCGAACGATGAAACTCTGTTTAATGTAGACCTTACGCGGATACTATTTAAATAATAAAAAAGTAGCGTAACAGAAATAAATTATTCGGAAAAATGTTGTAAGGTTTTAATGCAATTTCAATTTGAAGAACATTTTAAATGTACATAGAACTCCGGAATTGTGCTCTCCTTATACTAATATTTTCGAGGCACTCTGTAGATAATACTAATATAATAACTATATACAATGCACGTATGTGTTTTTAGTTCTATAAGACGTTACTATCTGATTAGTGCAATTTTTTTATTTACTCATTTATTTTGTTGGACTTTCTTATATTAGTATTCATATTGTTTCAAGTCCAATGCTGGTAGGGAGCACAAATATTTGTACGTGATTCGCTTCTTTAGCATCATTTACTTTGGTCATCCATTCGTGCGTAAGTATAATTACCACGTACGTTCATGTCCAATGGTGCGCTTTGTTGAAAAGGGAAAATAAAAGAAAAAACTACTTGCAATAACAAGGATCTTCACTCAACTACGAGAGTACCAGATCGATTTCCGGCAAATATGGTTTGAATTTGCACTTTTTTTCTTGCACAGATACAACAAAGCGCTCCTTCAACCAGGGTAGTAAAGGCAATTAGAAAAGTTGATCGCCATTTATTGCCCTTATTCGTTTTAATAGCTTCATTTGCCATGGTATTCCGATGGATTTGAAACGGAACGAGAATTCTTTTAAGATTCATCGTACCGCGAATGATGAGCATGGACATTTTTCTAAACAACTATCTGGTACAACGATAACAACTAAAAATAGCTGTGGATCATTAGCTGTTGCTAATGGGTAAAGTTGTACATACAGTAAGCATTTACAAACAAAACTCTCCGAGAGTATAGCTCTAGCCTCCTGGGTGGCCGCTAATTAAGATTCGATGAGATTACAATTGTCGCTGACGGTATGGCACGCGAATAACAGGGAGAGAGAGAGGATCGTTGGATCGGTAACAAAGGATCTATAGGTCCTTGTAACCAGAATTGCAAAAAAGGAACCGACTTTACCGGCGCATATCAACATTTTGTTATGGGTACAGCGATTCACGTTCTTTCCCTTTTGAAATCTGAACCACTCCAGATATTTTCGCCTTGTGAGGCCGTACTCGATGCATTTAAGTTTTAAATTCTCTTATTAATTGTTACTTTATTCTTTACCGACATACCGGACTTACTTGATTGGTTCATGGAACATAAACATGAGTTTGAGTTCCTTGTTAGAGCAATCTCTACAACCAGAACAAAGAAAACTACACATAGATGTTATATTTTAAAGAAGAACAAAGGTTTCAATAAACAACACTGTGGGGGATGCAAATATTGTATAACATGCAGACACTATGGGCAATTTACCAATGGAACCGCTTGTTTCTTTTATTTATATCATCATATAGGGTTATAACATTGTTTTAATCTACATTATGTGTAAATGGGGTGCAGTGTTTGGAGAAGCCAGTTTTTTGGGTTTTTGACGATACTGTACAAGTGCTCTTGAATTCTTACGTTAATAGCTCCTCAATTTAGGCCAATATAGAAGGCATTACAAATATTGCTCTGAATTTTATAAAAGCTACTTTTTTCAAAACGTTCACTCTGCATATTAAATATTTGAAATTACATTGGTTGTTTTCAACTGGAGTTACATTAAATTTTTTCAAAACATGTTTAGATTTCCTTTGACTTACCGAAACTTTATAATAAAATATGTGGTGAAGTGTCTGTGTTTTGTTTAAATTAATTAGAAGAACTAAGGAATTTTGCGATTAACCTATCTAAACACCGTAATTATATACAGGGCTACGAAATTTCTAACGACTTCTGTCTGTATGTTTATGTGTGATATCATGGTTCTATATCGAATAAACTTATTGTAATTTTACATTTCCGATATAGTTTTTAAGAATTCGTTTTGAAGGTTTCCAGGATTTTAACATTTCAACTTCATTTAACTGTTTATGATGAGATCTCTACCATATTCTTCACTTTTCAGAGATTTGCGGAGCTTCTTCAAATTTTGATGAGTATCTATGTGGGGTACTAGACATTTCAAATCGTCCTTTCTTAAAAAATAATAGAACGAAGTGGACGATTAGGTAGTACAACAAATAAAATTACAAATAGGGACTTTTAACCGTGTTGCAAATAGTCAGATGTTAATAAGATTCCTTATAAAGTTGAAAATGAGTAGGGACCTATATTGACTGAAAAAGATTATTTATATTTTATCATATTATTTTGGGTTTAGTGGTTTTCCTATTATTACAACAGCTTTTTAAAAACAATTTGTGGTCTCAATTCTCTTGAATTATTTCTCCATTGAACCATACAAATTTCATTTTTACAATTTACTTGAGTTGGAAGTTTTTTCCAGTTCCGCTATTCTGGAATCCTAATAAATAATGGAAACTCCCCAACTACAACCAAAGAATTTGGTAAAAACTAACTACTAAAGTTATAGCTCTGTGAAAAAAAAGCAACAAAATAGACGTTAACTTGTTCTCAGAAACTTATATGCATTTAAACTATTTTACAGAGTGCAAGAAAAATCGCCGTTTCCTTCAAATTTAGTTTAGTTGAGCTAAAACAATTTTCCTCGAAATGTATATGCGATATATGCTCTGTTCTGTTATTGAAGCGAATATATCTGCTATTTGATAAAATGAAGTTGGTCTTTTTTACGCTTCTTTGAAGTACAAAACTACCGTACAAAAATTAGACGATTGGAATGTCCTCTCTGATAATAGAAAATTGATAAAAACACAATGGGATGTTTCACCAGTTTATTGATTCAAATCGACAATTGTTTCGATCATAGACCATTATGAAGAGTACAATTAAAATTTACTAAAATTTAAGACTTACATAAACGTATTTATACCTACCATATCTTACATAGGAGGGGGGGATGGTTCAGATATTGATTATTTATTGAATTGTGTTTATGTGTTAAGGCTTTTTGATTTCTAAATTTTCCAGCAAATTTAATTTTTTACTTTTTGATACGTTGTAATGTAAAACTTTGATATTGGCCGGAGTCGATACGGTGTTCTGAAAATCCAGTATTTTTAACTTTTTTATTGATATTGTTAATGTGTTCTTTAATCCTAAACCTAAGAGCCTTCCGCTTTATCCTATCTAAGACGCATAGCAATTTTTACAAATTAATTAGTAAATAACGGTTTTTTGTCCTTTTTAGGTTTGTTATTCACCAATAAATTTTATTGGTCTCTATTGCTTGAATTCCTATAGTTTTTAATTTGTTTTTAAATTTAATGCTAATTTTATCAATGAAATTTATTGGAGTAAAAGTATTATCCAATGATTTTGAAATATTCATATACTACATTGTGTTTTTGTCAATATGTTTCAGAATAAGTGCACCACAATAAGTATTAATATTAATAGAAAGTTTGTTCACCTGTTCAATTGTCTTTATATGTCGGGGAATGTGTGGATGAATGCAACATTAATTCGATTCCTCATCCTCGTCGTCATTTAAATAAGTTTAAATGCGGTTAATTGCGATTAAACTGGAAAAGGTTATCCCGTGACATTAAAAGCAAAGGTGAACAAGTTGCTATTACCATTCCGTGAGTGTACTTTTCGCAGTTCCATTTTGTGTGCCTAAACCGTTACAAATTGTAAAGAAGAAGAGCAGCAATTTTTGTTCTGTCCTCATCAGCCAGTGTAGACGCTTTCGCGCTTCCTAACCGTTGTTTCGTGAATGTTTTTTGCCATTTCCGTTGTTTAAAATGTCAGTCTATTTTTAGCCTTTACGACTCCAATTAAACACGAAAATAATAATTGTAGCAGAAAGGTTGGAAACGTTTACGGAATGTTGGCGACCTTTTATCACATATACAAGCATGTTGGGGTACAGGGGCCTGCTTTATTAATAAGTGAACGAATGAATATAACAATAAAAGGGCATTATTATAAAAGATACTTGCTTATTAAAAATGAAAACATAAGTTTTTGGTTAGTGAACTGTGTAAATCATCAAACGTGGATCGCAATCTCGAAGTCTTTGGTTCTCATTAGCACGGCGTAGATGGTTCCGACCTTTGAGCATTTAAAAAAGTGTATTGACAGCATTTAATACTAAAGCAGTGATCATGAAAAAGGAAGTAGTTATGGTCTGTCTTTCTCGCTCTAACGCTGCCTGATTAACTTCCCCTTCCTTAGCCGTGTATCTCTCTACTGTAGTACTCTAGATCATTGCTTAGCTTTCGAGAGGTCATCGGTTCGTATCCGGGTCCGACTGCTCTGATCCAAGTTTTCTGTGGTTTCCTTGAATCACTTATGCAAATTCTGGAGCAATAATATTTTACAGATAATCTTTCACTTCTCTTCTGTCTTCATTTCGTTCGTCTCAACTTTCTCTCTTTAATCATACCACCCACCCATTCCCACGATTCCTTAAAGGTGGTTGAAGAGGACTTTACGCTTTACCCTTCGGCTTTGCACTAGAGTGTACGTCGGAGGGACTGCCCGTCCACCAGCACGATAGCTGGTAGAAATGAAACACAAAAAGGTTTCAGGATCACTGTTATAGTATTAAATGCTTGCTGTCTCCATGTTTTTATATTTTAAGGTTCCATCAGAATATTGACTAATGTGCTTGCTGCTGCCTTGGTATGTGTTCTTTCGGAACTGTCTACAGTTTATTGATGATGACCAATAATATGTTCTTTCAGATATACGTACCTACGTACCTATTACATGTACTGTTACTCTAAATGTACTATTGTACATTTGGTGGCAAATTACTACAGAGGGCATTCTGTAGTTGTTCGTTTACTTACTTAATAGATTATGAACTAGTAACGTATTTGATATTTTAATCGGATCAATTCTTAAAAGGATACGGAATAAAATCCTGAAAGAGTTATTAAATCAATCAACGAGCTAGTGTAGATTTGCGTAATATGGTTCCATGGGTGTTGTTTGATGTGAAATTCAGGATTCTGGGTTTGACGGGATGCAATGGATAAGTAATTTTACATTGCTGAAGAATATTATAATTTAATCTTTAGTCTGGACTAAAAGAGAACTGCTACAATTATAATATAAATCTTAAAGATAAACAATATCTAATAAGAGTATTATCTTTTTATTAATGAACTTATATCTGTGTATTTCGATTTATTCTAAAGAATAAATGTTGTGAATTGAAAGATTTAAGCGCTTTGTCAAAGATTTTCTGCGTTTTCGTATAAAAAGAGGATTTATAGTTGTAATAATAATAATAATAATAATTTGATTAAGGTTTTCGTAGCTATTGTTTGATAGTCAACTGTTCTTCTTACTGTTTTAGACCGTCGTCATTTTGAAGAATTACGTATTAACTTAAGAATGGACCGAAATATTAACTTGCTAGAGACAGACATTCAACAATATTATAAAGTAAAATGTTTATTTTAAATTAAAATTTCGGAAATTATTAGACTTAGATCAATTTCTTGCGTTTCAATTTGGTACAGAACTGAATCCTTTAAAAAGTTATCGGTCAAATTTATTTTGCAAACGCAATTGATTAGTCGATACACCGATCTTTAGTCATATTTTTCTTAATTTTTGACTGCTAAAGCTTTTTATCATAGAAACCATAGAGTTCATAAAGTTGATTACCGGAATAATTTCGTAGATAGTTGAATCCTTTACAAATTGACAAAAATTCTCCCATGTTATTCTTACGAAATCCTTTAATGAGTTTCAGTTTAATCATTGAATTCAAGGTTAATTTTGGAGGTAAATACTTTAATAAATGAGATTGATTTTGCTGTCGGCTGGAACATTTTTACAATAAAGGCAAAATTTGGTAATTTGTTCCATAAAATTTGAGTTTATTTCACTCGATACGTATTTCGGCTGTTATGTCATCAACAGAAGTAACAAATGTAGACTAAAGTAGGTAAAAGTACATAAACTATTGGTATTCATAATAATTTTGCAGGTATAAAATTATGAGTACGGGTTTAACAGCGGGGAATTACTTACATCTAATTGTTCTTTTAGAACATTATCTTTATCGGTGTAAAGAGTTTATTTAATTTCCAATTCGTTATCGGTTTTATTTACCTAAAACATCCATGTAAATATCAGCCAATAGTGGTGAAAGTGGAGAGTCCATTGGAAGGCCATCTTTTAGTTTGTAAAATTTGTTGTTGAAGGTAAAACAAAAAATCCTCCGTAAATTCATTCATTTTCCTTTGATGTATGTTTGGTTCCTCTTTTATTAGGTTAGAAGTGCATTCCTTTTTGATCTTATCAAGTATTTAGGGCGGGGCAGTTCTAACCAAATATGTAGCCTGTTAAGTGTAGGTACGCTGCACGGTATAAATGAAATCGGTTTTTCGTTTGTATTCGTCGTTGCGTCAGGTTGGCCAACACGAGTCCTATTTTTCGAAAAAATTATGACGAACCATGACGAGAATAGAAACGGCATTAAGAAATTCTAAAGCAGATAGATTTGTGACCAAGCGGCCGTCGTTTGTCTTGGGTATTTATTCGATTTTTTTAGCCGTTGAAAGTCGACGTTAATCATAAATACTCGGCTTCATTTGGCATCACATAAATCTCACTCGGTGCACGACAGGTAGATAGAGAAAGAGGAAAGGAGAACGAGAAAGAGATATATAGAGAGAGGATATGCCTTGCTGTAAATAAATAACATTTACTCAAGAATAACTTTGTCAGTAAAAAGTTAAACTTTATTTATAAATTACTATTTAAGTATCTGCTTGCGTCCCTGTTAGGTTTGATTCCATTTAGTTGCCCACAAAACAAAATGCGATCATTATAAAGAAACAAGTTACACAATTTTTTGTTTATTGTATTAACAAATTGAGTAAGGAAAATAACAGACCACGTAGAGAGCATCCTCAAAGGATTTTGGATATTCAAACGTCCTTTCAAACGAAGGAAGGAAATTTAGGAAATGTTTCAATAATACGTACCATTTCATTAAAAGTCAATCGCTCTTAGCAATGGAAATCATGAAATTTAAAAATAAAAGTTGTTTATTACTGCTTTAAATGTTTCTTTTTCTATATTCAAAAAAAGAAGGCATTAAAATCCTTTTTCAGTATCACAGATCCCACTGTGTAGGACGTATTCGTAATGTTTGAAATTAAGACGAAAAATATGTTTTATCTTCGTCTGTTGATTCCATATTTATGTTTCCTTTTCTAATATAATGACATTTGTAAAATTAACAATGAGGGTAATCCTTAGTATAAAATTAAAGTGAAATGTATGTCTTACGGGCCTATTTTGAGAAAATTTACGAAACATTTTGTGAACATTACAACAATAATATCTGTAAATGGTACCCATGTCAAATCACGATTATAAATTGCAGAATGTGTATGATTTGTTGGTTATTATATACCTTCTATTGGGGACTATAAATCATAAATAACCCCCTTTCGCCCTTCTTTGGTATACCTACTAACCTAGTAATTTTTCTGTGGGCACGAGACTGCTCATAATTTTATGACACTAATAAACCTGCAAGATAGATTTTTTTAACCAGACCGGTGAATTGATAGTTTAAGAAGTTCAGAGGAATAAGCAGTTCTGCCTATTTGTATAAATATAAATCAATTGTTAATTATGATAGCAATTTTAGTTTCTAATTGCATAGCACTTGAATGTCTTGCACATCAAATGGGTGTACTAATCATAGAAACTAATTCGTACCGTAAGTTAACCAAAGTGATGTTGATAAAGTCTTCACAGTCTCTCTAAATAAGAAGTAGCTTAAGTGACAAATTGATTAAGGCTTTCGCGGCCAGTTGATGAACTGATGTTGTCTACAACCAACAGCGAAAATGGATAGACCTCTGAAGAAGCTCGCCACTCGTGCTAGCGAAACGTTAGGAAGCAATTCCAACCGACGACGGCCTGTACACCCGAAGAATGACAACATCAGTTCAAGTAGCTTAAGTACCATAATACCAAATGCAGTGTTTTTATTATCTGGCTGAATGTTTGGTAAGCTGGCAGTAAAAGAGAGTTGTATTCAAAAATATCTGTTTGCAACATTTTCGTTTCTAGTTCATCGATCTTGAAGAAGTTCCTCTACTTACATAAAATATTTAAATCATAAAGGAGTTAACGCATTAATTAATTAATTTGATTGCTGATGTACTTCGTTTCGTTGTTCTTTAGGTTTTCTTGAAAAGATCTTAAATAGAAGCCCGTCCTATATCCGAATATATATTCCAAACCACGTACGAAAATCCATCGGATTTGATTATGTTTTCTCGCAATCCCTTTGATTAAATAACCTCATCGAGTTAGATCCGTTTCTACTCTCTAGCTTCCCGCACAATCAATCCAATTTTCCGCCAGTCTTTATCTTTTCCGGCCCCTAACGACAAAAGGCCGTCCAATCGGATCGGGACGGAGATACGTCACGCGGCGCGCTTCACCAGCGACGCCGCCGACGTCACCCCCTTCCCCGGTCTCCACCACCCCGTCACAAGAAACAAGAACCGCTCTTTATTTAAATTGACAATAAATATTACCGTTAGCGTAGAAGCGAAGCGAACGGTAATAAATCGTGGCTTGCATGACGTGCCTATTTTAATCAGGACTCTTTCTCTTTCCCTGCATGTTCGAAAAGGCTCCTCATCCTTTATCCTTTATTTTTTTCTTTTCTACTCAGCCTACCACGTACGTATGGTACGAAGCGCCCCGTTGTTTATGTTCGAAACCAATCCACTCGCAGTCTTTAATACCAATTTCCAAGTTAGAGTGGAAATTGACCGTGTTCGTAAATTTATTCTACTGAATTACCATTCGAACAAATTGAGCGAACTTGGGAAGATTATCAATTAAGTTTGCTAAATTTAACAACAACAACAAATTTCGAACAGGCTTTAGTATCCTTATTCCCTCTCCACCCAAAAGTTATTGAATAACAAATACTCAACAAATAATATTCAAATCAAAATAATAATTTGTATATTCAGGGTGCTGTAATACATTTCGTTTCTGCATTGGTAATTTCAAAATATTTTATTGAAAAAAAAAACTATAAATAACGTATCCTGATCTAACCATTGATCTAATTATTTCACTGATTATTCTTTAATAATAGCACATTAAAATGATCGAATCTTTCTACTATTAGTGAAAACATATACTTACGCATTAATTGAGTTTTACTAATTAAAAACAGTGTAATTAATAACCTTTGTCTTTAAGTTTTACTAACATTGTACAATATAGCAATAAATATGTAGCAAAACCATTTTATCGAACGAAGGAAATGTAAATGTCGGTTTGATTTTGGACTACCATAGAAAGCATGGTAGATGGCGCCAAAGCCATTAGTACTGCAGCCACCCACTATCCCATTCGCCCCTTTCGACTCCCCGGCCTTCGACGCCGCCACCTCCTATTTCACACCGCCGGCGTAACGTTTCGGATTGAATAAACACAGCCTTCATTACCCATAATTCAGCGCCGCGGCTGCGATGAAGTCGTCGGATGGCAGCGCGGAATTATGACCGTAGCCACCGGCGCAATTTCTCATTTGTACCTCTGCCAGTGTATTTCGTATATCTGTATGTACAAGTGAACACAACAACTGCGCCAACATATATCTAAACACACACACACCATCACCCTCTTCTGAGTAACTATGTATGTGAGTATATTACCGTGAGAGGATAGCGCAATATTACCTCTTGTGTGGTTCGGTTATTCCTTTACCCATTCCTCTTTTAGAAGCGGGCGCTTAAACACCCTGTTTCTAGAGTCTCCCTTTCCTCACACCCCTTGTTCGTCAGCTCTGTTGCTAAAACAAGACCAACTCCGGTCAGGTTTCTTAAGGCTTTAATCAGTGGGATAATTTCACCAGAAGTTTGCTACTTCGCAAACTAAGTTCCATAAAGCAGAAGAGAACCGGTACTTTGCCATCCTTGTACCAAATATACATATATATTGGTAATTTATAACTAACAACTATTAACATTACTAATTTTGTTGACATGTTCGTTCAGAAGTCACTGTACGTATATGTTATATTTTCCAACATATCTATTCGGCATACGTAGTTAGCTTAAAAGGCCAATCAATAAAACAAAAGAAAATGCTAATTTTGTAAAAAACAATTAACAGCAACTGCCTGTACCTTACTTGTTTACTGTTTCTATTGTGTAAATCCAATGCCATGTTCACTTGGAGTTGAATTTTACGTTTTAGTCATCTGTGAACTACCCTTGAAGTCAGGGTGGAAACAGTTTGCTGCTACTTTTTTCGCATGAAAATATCTGTGGTGATTGGTCTTTAAGGAAAATACCAAGCTCTTAAAGGATTCAACTTTATTATTTGTATACTTATAGCAATGACTATTTGTTGAATAATCAAGATTGAAGTTCTAACAAATACATAATTGAAAATTCTAAAGGTAAACTGTGTTTCTGGATCATTTTCATCATTTTGCCCAGTATCATAAGGAACTGCCTACAATGAAAACATGATTTATAATAATGTGTTTAATCTTAATATCGACAGTAGTTATGTAGTAGAGTGAAATAAATATGTATTTAGTTAATGTAAATTCGAAAGTTAATTAAAACATTTTGTTTCAGGTACGTCAACCTTAAGAGCAAGGATTATTAATTTCGATGTTCAACAGTAAGTACTTTAAAATTTCATCTAATATACAATACATTAAAATTAATAATATAACAGATCACGACTCAACGTACAATCGAAGGTAAAACCAATTACACGCATTGTTGTTTTCAAAGTGAATTTTATTTATTGTGCTACCGAATTTGAATATGTCATTGTCCAATATGCAAGCAGTGATCTATTGTTTTTTATAATAGTTTATTCGCTATTATTGTGTTTTTTGGACCAGTGAATAGAAGTTTCAAATGGTCATGCTTGTGTAACTTAACAAATTTGACCTCTGCTTACTATATGTCATCTTAAAAACATTCGTAGTCCGCTGGGGTGATAATAATTACAATACTGAAATACGTCAGTAGTACAGAGCGCCATGGTCTAGTGGTTTAGTCATTCGACAGGTCACCGCTTCTATTCCGGATCTACCTGCTCTGGTCCGAGGTCTTCTGTGGTTTACATGGATCACATAGGGAAATGCTGGGGCAGTAATATTCCACAGATAATCAATCATTTCTCTTCTCTTTTTATTTCGTCCGTTTAATCTGTCTCTCCCTAACCACCACCCACCCATACTCATGATTTCTGAAAGGGCGCTTAAAAGGGCCTTACGCCCTACCCTCCGGCTTGGCATTACAGTGTAGCTCGAAGGGACTGCCCGCCACCAGTATTTGTAGCTGCTGGCAATCAAACACCAAAAAGTTATTTTGCTTTAATAGGTCAGTAGCGGCTGGTACTTTAGTTGAAAGGGGTACGCGTCAATTCCAATTCAATAGAAAAGGTAAAATCTATTTTCGTAAATTGGTAACATCAAAAATTCTGATAAATACGATAATAAGACTAGTTTACAATTTTACAATAACTTTATGAAATGTTTAAAAGTTTGAGGGTAATGTTGTATGTGTTTGAGAAATATTTATTCATTTATTCTAAAAAGTACCTGGATTATAGTAAATTGTGGAATAATAACTTAACTACTGTTAGAAATAATTTATGTTGTTGCTATTTTTAGTGTTGTCCTTATTCTGTTATTATTAAAGCAATGTGCGTGTGGACATCATCGTGCACGACACATTTCTAATGCGTTTGGTTGTGTATGTGTGTATAAATAATGTCTTGGTGTGGCGTATTTGCATACGTTACGGCCTTCTTTAATATTCAGGACCATTTGTATCAGTTGGCAGCCATTACTCATGTCCGAAAGACCATCATCATTTGTATGGCTTCGCTATGTTCATGTTAAACCATTTTCGTAATAAAGATGCAAAGTAAATAGCGCATGACCTACGCTGCGAATGAAGAAACCACCACGTTTTCGTAACAAATGTTACGATAAATGCAAGATTTTATGGCAAATAAATTTCCCCCAATGGTGCTTTTAACGTATAAATGTATATAAATTATGTATAAGACCAGAACAATTTCTTTAATATAGAACTGTAGTAAATTTTGTTTTGAAGCAACAGCACTCATTCTACAGTCACATTGATAAGTAATAATGAAACATTTTGAAGATGTTTTTGTAGAGGTTAATTCTAATACATTAATATTATTATTAATTTCTCAATTAATTTTTCATACTACAGATTACTCCAAATTGATGACGAAAATTTTGTTGTTGCTGTCATGCCCTCGCCGGGAATCGAACCAGGGACCTTTGGCTTTGCGCGCCAATGCTCTTACCAATGAACTACGAGAGGTGACAGCAGTAACAACTCTAGTAAAACAAAATGAATTAAAAAATTGATATCAATATTAATATATTAAAATTAACCTCTACTACAAATTTCTTCAAAATGTTTCATTATTAATTATTAAAAGTAATATACATTAATTCATTAACACTATTTTGTAACTTTGTAAGGGCGTGACAGTAGTAAAAAAACTTCATTAATTTGAGGTAATCTGTGGTAGGAACAAATTAATTCAAAAATTAATATAAACATTAACGTATATTGATAAGTAAAGAAACAGTCGATAATGCTAAATGGATATATTTTATACGATTTTCCAGGATTCATTGATTTTAAGACGCCATCTTGTACCTATCTAGCATAATCGTTTCAGATTTTTTAATTACAAGTATATATAGTAGTTATAAACATATTGTCAAATGGACTGGAGGGTAATGCCTTGTAAATTTTTTTTTATTTGTACTTCATTTTCAATTTTGTATGTTCATAAGATGGTTAATTCTCGCTTAATTTCCTTAGAATATTCCAGAAGTTTGATAGAGATAAAACGTCGTCATATTATATAGGTATTATTGATTATTTATTTGCCAAAATGGATAACGATTAACTAATACTAACAAATATTCTAAAGTTTTAACAAATCTTCGAATGATAAAGCTAAAACGTGGCGGACATTTTGTCACATAAATGCTTTTGTGTAACATTTGTCTTCATTCTGCTAAACAAGCACAAGTGGTTTTGATATCAACTAGGAAATTTTTGGAGATACCTATACATATATCTAAAACAGACACAATAACTGAAAATTTATCAATATTTGTCATTTTAGTATGTAAGTGTTAAATTAACAATACACGCGAGCAGTCCTAGAAATTCCAAATTTCAAAATCTGAGCCACACTTTACAATAGTAGTTCTATGTTTAGGTGATGTTCAAGTATCACGTAAGCAGACTTAACAATTAGTTTGGACCCCTCCCAGCCTCAGAATAAGTAAAAATAAGAAAATCTTGAAACTCCCTTCCACAAAATGATAAAATGTAAGAAAACTGCTATTAATAAAACTAATTTTAAAAATTAAAGTGTTAGTTAGTGTTTAAATAAAAGTTCTTTACTACATTAAGCTTCATTTTTATGAATTTACGACAAGTCATTTGTTTTTTGTTTGTACATTTGCATGCGGTAGATCAGGATGAGATTTTTTTTAAATATTGAAGAGTTTGTAACACATAACTTAACGAATAATTATCTTGTGACATTATTGCCGCATTAATAATTAATAAAAACAATAATATATTTAACACCACGACACATTCTACTGCAAGCTTATTCACAATTTTGAAATTAATAAGATAACTTCTAAAATTGTTTTCATGAATCTGTTTCACCTAAAATTCAGTCTCTTTCAATGTCAGTTTTTCAAGTAATAGTTTCTTTTAAGCAACAAAATTTTTTGTTTTTATTTTTTAAGTAGGGTTTCATTGTAACTTAATATAAATATAAACATATACATATAAACATAAAACTTTATGGATGACACCTGTAACAAATCTAAAGACAGAAACAGCAGGATATACGTCAAAATCTCTTCTCTTGTCAATTTAAGTCCACCAAGGACTTAAAGTGTGTTAAGTTATTGCGTCTGTAAAATTTTCTAATCTAATTGTAAAAATTCGTTCTATTAAGCATACCAGAACCACCCCGATTCGTTAAGACCACTGATATTTTGTCATCCATATTTAATATAATGACTCCCACGAATACTGTTTTGAAAACATTTTTATTATTTTGTAATTGTTTTATCTTATGTACAACAATTACCCATCTCCACTTCCTCCGTCAGCAAAAGTAAAACAAAATCTGAATTCTCGCCCCCATAGCCTACTTCTGAACGTCCCCTTACTTATAGACACGTAGGATATATTTAGTTGCAACGTACTTCTCTATAATACTGCTGGCGTATTCCTGTGAAGCTTCTGGTTGTGTTTAAGTAGAAAAGATGAAACCGTATATGGTAGATGTACTAATTAAGATAAATTATGCTTTTTTTATAATTTCTTGGAACAACTCGTAATGCAATTTGGTCATAATTTTCTTGAACATCTCGGGGGATGTTAAAAAGTATATCTAACGTTTCGTCCAAACCACGTGCGCTCAGCATTGTCGCCTACCACTAGGCAAGGACGGGGTCCGTTAAATATGCGACCCGTATACCAGTCTTAATTCAAATTAGACTTAATAACTAGTCTAAAGTACTAAGTGTGAAATATCGCGTCGTTCCCCTGCCTAAACGTCGCCGTTCTTGTCGAAAAGCTTTAAGTTTAAGAGCATGCGGTCTCCTTCCCTTCCGTGGTGCGGCGGAGGAGATGGGATGGAAAACTCCCTACGGCGTAAAAGGATCAAGAAGCCGTTTTATTATCATTATTCAAAGACGCTGTAGCATCTCTATTTAGAACGGGCGCAAATGGCTTTTATATAAGTCTTCAAATCCGTACCAACCGCACTAGAGAGAAAATGTTGCGTATACGTAGAACATAGTCAAGTAGGGCTTGAAAACAGCAAGAAGTTAATGGGGTGAAATTCAGAAGAGTAATTGGTAATTGGTTGGCTTTGCTTTTGAATAATGAAATTTTAAAAGCGAATAGGACACGCTTCCTGATGATGATGCGAATGTGGAAATGTATAGAATCACTTCATTCATGTATTTAATATATAATATATAGATATACAAGGTTAGGAGTAAGACAAGACCTAACATAAATGAAGAAAGGAAAATGGATCTCTAGGGATCAATAAAATACTAATTTCCTTGAACAACTTACTAGGTTAGCTTAATAAATGTTAATTATTAAGGTCACCACTAAAAAGTTCCATTCCTCCTGTTTCAAGTTCCTCTCTATGACCTTTTTCTGTTTCTCGGAAACAAACAAATTTGTATTTGCTGTCAAAACTACACACAATTGTCGATAGTCCCTGTTCTGTCGTTTTCAATTATCTGGCAACAGTCATCCATAAAAATTACTGTTGACCGATCAGCGTTCCCTAACAAAAACACTTCTTTTTGTCCTTATTGCATTCAGGGTATCCCAGAATCGACACTTCTTCAATGTCAGTTATTATTCTATAATTTAATACTTTCTGCTTGGCAAGCCTAATGTTAGAATTTCGACTTTTTCTTCTTTTTCGTTTAAGTAAGTGGTTAATTGTTATCAAGTATTAGTTTGTTTGGTAACTGGTTTAGTAAATAATTACGGTAAACTTCCTTAACAGGGATTGATGTAATATTTAGAATATTTGATAAATTAATTGGATTTTTAAAATCACACGAATGAAAGACTTACTATAATTAAAGTACAAAAATGTTATTTATTTTCTAACATTAATGCTCCTAACACTTTGTCCAATGTAACACGCATCATACGTGTTACAACTTATTTTATAAATTTCACTGTTTTCTAAAACATCCAATTTTGTTTTAAATTTTGACAATAGTGAGCTTAAATTACAATTTATATTTTTATTGTTTTATTATTAAATTTGATAAATGGAAAATTTTTGTTGTTTTTATAGTTAAGGGTGAAATATCATTGTAAAGAAATTGAGAAGAGATCAATACGGTATTAGAATAGCAAAATTTTGAGTATACTGTGAAGGATAAATTTGACTTCCTTAACATCATTCTGATATTAGACTTTACCAATTTTATTTCCATGTGTTTGCATCTACGTACTCATATTACTTATTACACTTTGTGATATTCCATCATGAAGACAAATACAACACTTTACTTCGTTTTATATCTCAAGCTTGAGAATGACAACCTTTTGTCGAAACTAGTTTTTGTAAAGAAAACAAATAATACAGTATGATTATCTAATTTATTCACAAATAAATGAAAATGATAAAAAATTATTTTGTAAATTTTGTGTTTTTATGCACCTATGTTTATTTTATTAATTTAGATATTTATTACATATTAAACATAGTATTTGTTAATGTGATTTGCACCGAGTCATTGGGTCTGTTGCTGACACGACGCGATTTTAGGCAACACAACACATCCGTTATGTAAAACGAATAGCTGTATTTGATAATGTCGGAATTGACTGCGACTTATGATTTATTTTTTGGTCATTCAATTCAAACTGTGTTGCTTTCGCTTCGTCCATTTATTTGAAAGTACATTTAACTAGATACGTACATCTGTTTAAAAAAAGTAGTCAAATTTTAAGTACCCAATTACGCCATTAATAAATACAAGGCATGTTTGTTAAGTACCGTTTTGAAATTCTGTCGCCGCTGCGATCAGCGTTCTGCCCATGCGCATTGACTATCTACCTACATCTCTCACCTACGCACTGACGCCATTACAGTCTGATTCGCCCTTGTTTACGTTGTTTACTGAGTGTTTAAGATGCCTCCGATAACTCCGATAATCGTGAGTCCCGCCGACTGTGAAGTCCGAGCTGTTATACGATTCCTTAGTGCTAAAGACTAAAGCCGATTCATCGTGAGATCATGCTCCGTACAACTCTGATCTGGCACCCAGTGACTACCATTTGTTCCTGCACTTGAAGAAACATTTGGGCGGTCAGCGTCTTCAAGACGATGACGAAGTCAAAATAGTTGTCATGCAGTGGTTAACAGTTAACAAATCAGGCGGCAGAGTTCTTTGAGAAGAGTATTCAAGTACTAGCCAAACGTTATGACAAGTGCTTCAATATTGAAGGAAATTATGTAGAAAATTAGATTAAGGAGCAGGCTTTCATGTAAAAATAAGATTATTAAGATATCTTCGCACGTTTTTTATTAATTTCAGAACGGTACTTACTTAACAAACATGCCTCGTAGATAATAAGCCTGCGTTCTTTTTATTTTTCTATAATCATATTCAAGACAGCGTGTCTATAAGATAACGAGAACTCGCGAAAATAAAAAAAAGCTGTTCACTAGGACAGAGATAAGACTCGTACAAGGACACTCGTAAACCTTTCCATGTGTAAGATCACTATCACTTTCATTGGCATGGTATGGTTATATCTGTTTGTCCGTTTATTTCATTCTCAATTTTAGTACTGTGAAGACGTTTGGTTATGTTGTTGTTGTAGAATTATGTGAATTGAATTATTGAAACCGTTATTGTGACTTAAGTGCCAGAAAATCATTACCTGAATTAAAATTAAGATGTTATGTCAACCTTCCAGTTGTTTTAAGTGACATAACAAAAAAGTATGTTTGATATACATATACGTACTTAAAAGGTAAGGAAATTTATTATTTGTTTTGAATTACGTAGAAAAATCAGAATAGAAGTTATTTATGTTTGTATATATAGTGCTTCTTTTTTGGTCATACTAAAAATTTAAACAGTAAAAATGTAGTTTTATACTAATAGGCCCATAAATAGAGACGTTTTCATGCAATAAAAAGTCACAGTAATCTGGATTCACTATGACTTGAATGGCATACCCCCATGAATGACTACATAACAAAGTGCAACTCACATACAAAGTGAACATGGGGTTGTTTTGTAAATTAATAAAAACGGGAAGAAAAGGTGGATTTAGGTTTTCTTTATGGACATCGATTGGATGTGTAATTTGTTCTAAAAGAATCATATCCACTATTTAAAAAAAATATATAGTTTACCATGTGTACTTTAAACAGACGGGAGGTGAGATTTATTGCATTAGTAGTTTTTGCGGTTTGAATTTACCAAACAGATTCTGAAAGCAGAAATTAATCGAAGCAGTGGTTGTCTGGGCTAGAGGTCGATTGGTCGGCTTTGGTTATTTCAAAAAAATATATATATATACACAAATATGAGATAGCTTACAATCTCTACTTTCGGAATCCGCTTGGTAAATTTAAATCGGACGCAACAAATTAATACGGTGGAATTGAGAAAAGAATGCTCTTAATTGATTATCTTATAATTGTGCAAAAATTACTAATTCAACAATTTTTGTCGGTGACAAATCATATAATCGGACTCTACAAAAAACCATTTTGTATGTTTTCAGATTATCTACAAAATAAATTTATTCTATACTTTCCATGATTATATAAATTAAAAGCTCGCCTTTTTCCCGCTTTTATTGCTTAATGAACAACCCCATGTTCACCTGTTGTTGCATTTTGTGTTTTATTTACTTCCAGTGGTGGTGCAGACAATTTATTGTTACTGTTTTTTTACAATATTAACATTTTGCTCTATTGATTGGTGTATAAAAAACTATTAAAAAATGAAAGATAAAATGGCTTAGTTTGTTTCACAAAAATTGCAATCATTAACAATTGTTATGGCTTAATAGATTATTATTCTCAGTCAGTAATATCTCAACTATTAGATACCAGACCTCTTTGGTTTATAAGTTTATTACAAAAATTTGTGACCGCTTTGAAAAAGCTTGAAATGTTGAATGGTATTTGGTCGTTAAACAAGTATTTACTCATATTATTACAATTTTACTCAATAACAAAATATTGAACTAAACTTAGTAATGAGTATACAGTTTTATTCAGATCTGCAGATTGATTGGTATAATCGTTGTGAAACAGTATGACGAATCAGAAATAACAAAAAATGTTTTGGTTAAGTTTTTACAATTTTTTTTATTTGGAAAGAACTCAACAATTGTTTCGGCCAAAGGCCATTATCAAAAGTACAGAGCAGATTATACTGTCAATAGCCTTTGGCCGAAACAATTGTTGAGTTCTTTTCAAATAATAAATGTGTGGAAACTTAGCCAAATGATTTTTTCTTATTTCTGATACAGTTTTTGTTCAATAAGACAATTATTGCAATCACTCCACAAACCTGTTCTCTTTTATCATATTGCTTTTTGATTGATTTCTAAATAGATCTTCATTTTTTTAATGATTATTAGGAAGAAAACGTAAAATTAGTTCTGCAGTGTTCGTTTTATTTTTGAACTAGATAATTATATAATTACTAGCTAAATAAAGTGAAGTATTAGTCACTATTAATTTAATGATATTAATTGAAAAAAATTGTTAAATGACCTAATTGATTCAGATCCTTTGAAAGTCGTCACAAATCATAGATAATAGACAGTAAACTTAAAGTAAATTTTTAAATAAGATTGCTTTTCATTTTCATTCATTTTCAATGATTATTTTAAACAAATAAAATACAGGATATTTAACCTTTCTGGCCATTAAAACAATAATTAAACAAGTTTTTTCTATTTTTCATTGTAACAGGCTTGACATTCAATAAGATCGATTTCATTTAATGAATCTATTTTCGATTCTAGGTTGTCATTCATATTTTGCTACTTGATGTTTAAACGCTTTTTGGTAAGTCAAATTATTCGCTTTTATTTTACACTGATTTATACGTGGAATTATATCTTTCTCTTGAAAAGAAGTTATTTTCCCGGATTGAGACATTATTTTCGTTATTATCAGCATTCTGTATGTATTATTTTGCGCATATTTTAAGCGATTTCTTCCGGGTATAAATAAATACGAAGTTGTTCTGCAAATTGACCTGCACAGGTCCGATTTGCATGCCAGATATTATGACACAGTACACCTGAGGTACAGGAGCACATATCATATGTACACACGGACACGTTTAGGTAAATTTGCGCACTTATGTATACCTACTGGTAGTGAATGCATTATAAGTATCTAAATATAAGCGACGTCGCTCGATGTTGCTCCAAGCCGCGCGGTGCGCCGCGCTCGCTTCGAAATCGCTCGCCGTTCTCGGCCAATATTTACGGTCGTCGGACGTAGTTGTCGAGGAAAGCAATATTGGAGTGTATGGCTTTATTAGTCGCGATTTATGGCGCGCTATCATTCGTTAATCAAATAGGAAAACCTGAAATACGCACACGTCGCCATCATATTACCATATAAGCCGTTAAGGATTACGGCGCAGCGCGGTACAGCGCGGCTTGGAGCGGTGGTTATACGTGCAACCGTTTGCAGCGGGCGGACTGCACTTGACGCTCGATAATTACCCCATGAGAAAGATCAACCAGAACTAACTCTTTCTGTAAAATTGTACCCTAGGGAATCCTAGATGTTTATCCATATCTGGCGAAAACTATGTAGGTGTTCTTGAACCACCCTGACAACAAATAACGTTTTTCGAATGCAAAGATGAAATATTAGACAGGGCTAGAGAAATCGAATCCTTGTACAACACAGACTGACAAAATGGGGTGCTGAAGAAGAACAAACAATAGTAAAGACAACTAGGAATAATTTTTTTATTTATTTAATCAATTATAAAATGAAAGACGGAAATAACTACTCTTTTGGTTATTTTTTCGCTTTATTTCACATTTTAATTGTCCAGCCAGGTTGCATTTTTGGAGTTTTAGGTCAGGGTTTCCCGAAATTCTTACGTACTAAGGTAATACCGATATTCCGACTTCATCGCTCTGCTCCGAAAATGATATCTATGGTTTCCGTTTCCTTATATCCAATCTAATAAGTACTGAACGTAATAGACCTTTTAGGAAAGTTAACAATTTACTGTTTAAAAATTAATTATTTTCCAAGTGTGAAAATGTTATTATTATTTGTGTTCTGTACACTTCACAAATATATAAATAGTTGTTATATCCATAAACACATAAGCAAACCTAATATTAACTTTATAATTATATTTATTGACCATCATTAAGTTTATAAGATGTTCTATTAAAAACTGAATCTATCGTTACAGCGTATTTTGGAAAGTCCGTCTATAATAAAATTAAATAGTACTAGATATAATTCTACCCTCTAGGTTAATAACATTACCTAGACGAGATATCAACATTCATAAAATCAAGGGGGCGTTTCATCCCCGTATAATTTTAAACAACCAATAATCTTGTTTAGTAATTTTAAGTAACGCCTACTGATCTTCAGGGTCATCAGTATCTATACATTCAAAACACCATTAACAAGATCATTCATCACGCTCAAAAAAAAACATTAAATCATACAGAAATAATTTTAAGATACCTTCAGCAACATCAATCATATTCATTTCAATAAGCATTCGTAGATCTTAATCAACTTCTATTTTATTTCACCGGTAGCATCTCATTTATTGTAATTACCACTGAAATTTTTAGTTTGTTATTAAATAATTAAAAGTGAAAGGCATCAATTTGAATAATTCTAGTTTCCGAAATAACAGTAGAAGAGTAAACAATTAAGTTTGCACATTTTACAATTTGAGAATGTAATCTACTGTATAAAATAATATTTAGTAGTACATACTAATAATACTCTTTGAATTCACTGTGGAGTTCAATTATAAAAATATAAAACTTTTGAAAATTTCCTGTAATATTTGCGAATCCACGGCGAGAAGCAGGAAGGGGTAAAGGGTGGCGTCACAGTTTGCGTCTTACCAATTAAACGCCGTAGTTGTTTTTCCACTTGGAACAGATCCCCAAAAATTTTAACGGCCCGAAATAATCCTCGCTTGCTCGGCGGGAAATTAACGACCTCAATTAAACAAAAGTATTTCTAATTAGTTGGTTCCCTTCTTCTTCGCGCGCGCCTCTTAATTTTGCAGCGGGAGACGCGCCCATGTCTTCGCCATGGCATGCCAAGCCGCCGAGAACTTGTTCCGACTCAAAATCGAAAGAGGAAACAGCGCTTCGCCGAGGCGAACCATAAATCGACCACGGTCCAATATAAAATCCTTTTAGGGTAAATATTCGCACGTTACTTTACTAAAGAATACAGTAGTGTGATACACTTAAAGAAGCAGAATGGCATTATGGACCTACGGGTGTCAATTATGAGTAGCACAATTGACTATTTATTAGAATGTATTAGCGATTAATAGACGTGATAGTTTTCTACATGGCGCAAATTCAAAATTGTTTGGAAGCCATTGGCTCTGTACTCATATTTTTTAAATGACCCATTTTTTTGTCATTTTTGAATTCTACAATCTCCAATTAGTCTAGAAAAATAACTTTTCAGTAAAATAGGGGATAAAAGGTACTTTTATAAATTTTACTTTCAAACAATTACAAAATATTATTTACTGTTTGAGAGTCATTGGCTGTGTATTTGTCTTTGTTTAAATGACACATTTTTGTCATTTTTAAAATCTACAATCCCAAATTAGTCTAGAAAAACAACTGTTCAGCAAAATTGGGAATAAAAAGTTCTTTTATAAATTTTACTTCGAAATTTCAAACAATTACAAAATATTTTTTTAATGTTTGGGAGTCATTGGCTGTGTATTTGTCTTTGTTTAAATGACACTTTTTTGTCATTTTTAAAATCTACAATCCCAAATTAGTCTAGAAAAACAACTGTTCAGCAAAATTAGGGATAAAAAAATCTTTTATAAATTTTACGTCGAAATTTCAAACAATTACAAAATAGTAGAATGATGGTTCGGGCTTGTAGGCCGTGTTCGATTTGAACGGTTTCGTCCAGACGTTTCATCAGCAACTTCGGCTGACATCTTCAGTGGGTGCTGCGTTGACTACACTGGCGAAAATTATACCTCGAAGTCTCGGCAGCCTACAAGCCCGAACCATTATTCTACTATGAATTCTGGCCGTGAAAGCCTATGTTCTTATCATTACAAAGTATTTTATATTGTTTGGGAGTCATTAGCTGTGTATTGGTGCTTGTTTAAATGACTTTTTTTGTCATTTTTAAAATCTACAATCCCAAATTAGTCTAGAAAAACAACTGTTCAGCAAAATTAGGGATAAAAAAATCTTTTATAAATTTTACGTCGAAATTTCAAACAATTACAAAATATTTTTTGATCCATGATTTTTCTGAAAAATTGTTATGGACTAATTTGGGGTCGTAGAAACAAATAATTATTTTTCGTGCAAATAAATTCAATTAATACGCTATAATAAATAAAGCGAACTTATGCGAAGATCTAGGATGTAGACAGTATTAATTTTAATATTTACATTACTCAAAACGGTAGTTAAATAATTACCATTTAAAATCAGGATTAGGATTAAGAATAAACTCGCAATTTTAGGTCATAAAAAATGTGAATTATGAAATTCTTCTTCAAATATTAAGATCATTACTAAAAAATACCAGACCTACTTTAAATACAGACAAATTAGTATAAGGCAGTTAACCCTTCAAGATGTCGTTTTTTTCAACAACCTAGTTTTCTCATTACCTATAACGTTTTTCTGTATTTCGGAAACAACTTTGTATTTGTTGACAATTTCAAGTCAAAAATATGCATATGTATTGACAGTTCCACTGTTCCATTGTTTTCAACTGCTTTGTAACAGTCAGTCATAAAAATTGGCGTTGGCCGATTATGGATCTCTTAACAAAAGCTCCCTCTGCGTACTTTTGCTACATTTAGTACATCTAAGAATCGACACTGCTTCAACGTCAGTCGTCATATTAAAGTATAATAAAGTGTGAAGCTATGGTTTCTCTACCTCTACAATTAGATAGGAATGAAAAGATTTCATCATCGTGTCTTTTTTGTGAAAGCTGACAATTATTACCAAAGCTGAGGGACGCCAATTACTTGTATTTTGTACTAAAGTGATAATTTTGCCTTATTATCCTTGAGGTACATTCAGGGAAGTCGATAATTACATTTTATTCATCTCTTTAACACTAGTAGCGTTAAAACAAATGCACGCCGTTGACGACTGATTGAAACCGTGAAGCTGAACTTGACAAGGTCGTATTAGGATAATTTAGGAAATACTCTTTACTTCTAAAAATTACTCTTTTAAATTAACAGTTAATTGATGTACGAAGCAATGACGCAGTCCACAGTTGTCCGAAATTGAGTAATTGGAGTACCACCCCTACCTAAACATTAGGGCCAATTGTAAGGTAACTTTTTCGAATCACATGCGCGACATGCAGTGACCATCTATGAAGCATTGATTTCATCTTCCTTTTATTTATGATTAATATACTATAGATACTTTACAAACAAAGCTTTTTGTGTTCGTCAATTAATTTTTTTATCGTGTTTAAACTGTGGAAAATTGAGGAGCATTTAAGACTTGAATCGAAAGCTAGACCTTTTTTTCCGGTCAGTCGATAGTCCGGAGGCAATTAGCGCAGTAATATCCACCGGAAACGGGGCAATCGCGACCGCAGAAGATCGAACTGCTGGTGCTTCGGCCACCTGTTTTATCACCGGAATAATTTGACGCAAACCGGCGTCAAAAATTACGACCGCATATATTTAGTTTAGAGGCTCTCGACCGAACTGTTTATGGACCATTCATTTGAGCCGACGTTTAATCTTCCCCCGGGTCCGCACCCGGTTCCGCCTCGCTCACCGAAATCCTCTCACCTAACACAAAGTTCGTTTATCGCATTTTCGAATACAATTGCGGCAATTTCAAATGGAACTGACTAAAGGTAAAACTCGGACATTTTTTAATTTATTTATTCGAAACTAAATCATAATAATACTAAATAAATGTTTTAAATATATATATAATGTATTATACGTAATTAATTGATAAAATCATCTGAAAAGCACACTGATAAAAAAAGGAAAAAGTATTTGGCTCAAATCATTTTCCTGCTCACATAGAGCCGAGTAAATAGTTACTTGAATAAAATAGAAAGTATAATTGCTTCAATAAAAAAAATCTTAAATCACAAACTTAATTCCTGATTAGAACCATGAAATATTTATATTAGAATTAAAAGTGTTGACTGAAATATTTTTCTTACAAACCAAAAAAAACCTAAAGTTCTCTGTCAGCAAAATTTTCCTAATTTAAATGTTTACCAAAATTCCAGTTCTCCAAAAATGAATTTATTTATTTTCTTACAGAAGTTTTTATTAATTGTAATTAGTTAATAGTGGAGATTATAACAAATTTACAATTTTTCTTTTCTTTGCTGTCTTTGCGGAAAAATGTTATAATTTTGTACCAAACAATACTTTTTTAGTAAATGATAAATTAAATGGTAAAGTCTTGTTTAGTTGAATATTATAAAATATTTTGAATTTACTAATGCATTAACATGAATGATACAGCACCATCTCAAATAAAAAGATCGTCAAATGTCGATTTTAATTATTTGTTGAGCTTTGGGTAAGGGAGAGGTTAAATGGATCAAATGATTTTACTACAGATTAAAATATTGCAGAATTTTTAATATGAACGTGTAGTATTTGTGTTATCGTATATAAAATATCAACAAACTACCAATCGATTAAAAATTGGTGACAACCCAAAAAGGTTTGTGTAGAATTACTCAGGGTTGTTATTTTTCATTGGAGTGTACAAATTTTCTATAAGGGTCGTTAAGTAAGATAAAACCTGATTATTGATCGCACATAATCGTCTCAATTGTTAAACTAATTAAGAATTTTCCAAATTCAGATGTAGTAGTCTCCCCGTTCAGGTATGTCAGACAATAAATAAATTAATTTTCAAAAAAGAAAGAAGGCATTAAAATTCTTTTTCGTCTAAATTTGAAGGATCACAGATCCCACGTTTCGAACGCGTCCTACACAGTAGGCACATCGTACGGAAAGCGTTTCGACCTATCGAGTCTCATCAGGTGGGCGCTGGCAGAAAGGCGTTTACAAGCTATATAATAAATATCAATATGGAATCAACAGAAACAACTACTCCGAGGGTTAATGCCCCTACCGGCACTGAATTACACTGTTGATTCCGATGGATTCTTAGACGAAGATATAACATATTCAAAAAAGAAAGAAGGCATTAAAATTCTTTTTCGTCTAAATTTTAAGGATCACAGATATCACATTTCGAACGCGTCCTACACAGTAGGCACAACGTACGGAAAGCCATATCCCACGACCGGTTTCGACCTAGCGGGTCTCATCATGTGGGCGCTGGCAAAAAGGCTTTTACAAGTTCAATTTCCCAAAAGTGTAACATATTTTGCTACATCCATTATTATTGTAAATGAACAAAGCCAGTTATATTAACCAATTAATCATTTCCAAGAGTACAAAACAGCTAGTAAATACAATTTATTTTCTTCTAAATATTATAAATAAAAACACGATAAATGATAGTTCGTATATTTTTCTTACATTCGAATGTACAGTTGTACAATCGTCTCTGTTTGTAATCGTTAACACATTTCCACTCTATCGCCATAAACTTACACAAAATCGAACACGGTTTGAATTCGCACAATACCATTGCCTCATTAATACAAGATGTTCCCTTCTGTATTTGGTAACCGTACCTATACAAGCAGCATCGGTCTCACCGTGTGGGCACAATACACCGTATACCTTCTAATACACTATTGGCGTGCGTTTTGTTTTCCGACTTTGTAACACAAACAATAACCGCCCCCACACACAATCAGATTTGCGTACGTATCGAGAGCGTGTTTATCTTGAATATCTTCTTTCAGGGAGAAACAATAGCGCTAAGCTCTATAGGTAAATTAGCCTTCCATTTTATAGGCTGTTTTGTTCGTCGAATGGAGCCTACCTACTATGTTTTCCATTCTATACGTTTCCACGTTTTAAATTTTACGAATTCAAGAAACTTACACAAAACACGAGTATTGTTTTTGCAATGAATACATTAACTTCTACTATAGTGGACTACTGTCGAACTATTTTGCAGTATCAATATGTACAAATTATTTATTTTAATTTGAGCGACTTGTCCATAAAGTTTTATAATTTTTCGAATTTGTCCATTATCGAAAATTTGTGTAGGTACTACATTTAAAAACGATTACTACATGCTTTAGGTCCCGGGTTTGATTACCGTCGAGGGCGTGACAGCAGTAACAAGATTTTTCTCATTAATTTGAGGTAATCTGCAGTATGTATGTATTAAAATTAGGTTCTAGTAAAAATTTTCTAAAATATTTAATTATTAATGCTTTTGCTAACATAAAACATTTTTTAATCATAATCCAAGCACGTTGTACTTTTGACAAAATACTTACATACTTTCTGAGGTTTACTAGTACATATTTCCATTAAAATTGCTTTTTGTATTTAGTAATTGCCATTTTCATCATAAAAATTAACATTTTTGTATAGCGTATGGTTGAAATTTGACCAATTTGCATTTATTTAATTGGTTTAATACACATTTCACACTTATATCGAACGAATTAACTTCAACTTTTGACACTTTAAAACAATCATAAACACAAAATTGTTACAATCGGAATAGTTCGTGTTAATTCGGATGTGTCTTGATCTGCCTTAGGTATCTTCTTAATGTATGTATAGGGTACTCTCGTGTTCGGTTCCAGACCGATGCAATACCTTTTTCCTTTTTCACCTGCTTTAACGAGAATATTTACAAATTATTTTTATTTTGTGCTTAGTATTAGTAGTTAAAAACTTATAAACTACCATCAAACTTCTTTCTAGTAAATTTTAAACACAATAATGCCATTAAGAAACATATTTACCAATAGAATTATTATAGCAAGGTACTTAAGGATATTAAGTCCTTTTGTGTAGTTAGGTTGATTCATGGAGATTCTGGTTAATCTTATGTTGTTATGGATGCAATGGTATATTGTTTATAGTGAAGTCTATATGTCGGTTTTATGATAGATAGCAAATGTATGTTTGTTATTAATTCTTCAAATTGTTAAGTCTAGGAAATTGGCGTTATATCTGTTAACCATTATAATCACTTCAATATATAAATCGAATGAATATCCAGCAAGATTAAGAACTAGTGTATCTTCTGAAGAAGGCACAAAGTGGCTAAACGACGGTCAGAAAAATAAAAGTTTGTGGATGTTTAAATAGTGTTTCATTTATTCTGTAAGACAATATCTCTTTTAAATATAAAAAGTACATTTTTAATGAAAAAATCGTACCATAAATAATAATCAAAAGCTTTAAATTTTTAAGGTGCTTTAATATATGGCACTTTTTACAGTTTCGGAACATTATCTATTTACTAGATTTAGGATCGTTCTTCGTTTAGTCATAAAACTTTTCGACAAAACGGTAGCGGCAATAAAGATTGGAATTTGTGGGACGGACCGAATGATTCGGAAAGAATTACGATTTTTGCATTTGTAAACGGTTTAATGTATGTAATCGCGTGTTTTGTTCAAAACAAAATGAATATTCATTATTTTTTCTGTCAGCCATTTATCATAGAGTTTGTGGCGAATGGGGTGAAAGAAATTAACGGCCGAAATTTTTGTTAAATTAATTAAAAAAAATAAACGAAACATTTCTTTTAATTAAATTTCACAAATAAATACCTTTTAAAGTGGAGCAAAAAATAATTACCATTAAAAAACTAAGGTAATATGTATACGAATATGGGTATGTAGTGGCATTTTTAGAAGAAATAACAAACACTGTATTGCTTTTGCAAGCCAAATACTAGCCATAAACAGTGAGATTGTTAAAATTCGTTGCTTAGTATGTTTATAGATTATTTTAGTTTAAAACAGGTGATAATACTAGATAACCAAACATTTAAATAATTCTCGTCTGTTGTTTTCGACAAGTTGTTAGCCCAGAGCATAATGTTATTTATTTAAAGTAACATTTACAGAATAGTTGAAAAATAACTATTATAAAAAACATATATAAACGACAATAATAACGGTTTACAATAAGTATTACTGTTCTTACTTGTTTATGTATTAAAAATAATTTTCTTAGAGACTTGTTGATTAACAGCTAAAAGACACTTGCAAATATTATGCAGAGCTGCAGCTGCAGGACAGATTTGACGCAGAAACGACTGCATTTAGTCAAGAAAAAGTGGTATTCCATAAGGACATTGCACGAGTGCATACGTGTGTAATCACCATTAATTCGGCTACGAACCGCTACGGCATCCACTTTATTCTCCGGATTTAACCCCCTCCGACTATTTCGTGTTTCTAAACCTAAAGAAATGTCTGGGTGGTAAAGGATTTGGATCTAATGAAGTGGTCATCCTGGAAAGACACGCTTATTTTGATAGCCTTGAGAAAACATATTATTTAGAAGGAATAAAAAAATTAGAAACACGATGAACTAAATGTATCGAGCTAAAGGAGATTATGTAGAAAACGGACTTATCAAACCACCCTCGTATGATTTGTAGACTAGGTTTTGTGATTCTTTTAGATTGAATCCTTGTTCAAATTCTCAAGCATCATTGGGATTACTTGCTTAAAGTACAACCAACGTAAGAGAAGCTTTAGTTCTGTCACGCCCACAGATGCGTAGTAGACAACACTTATCGCTTTCAATCACTGTCGGTGCATAGAGAACATGGGCGCGTACCTGTCATCCATTTTCCCTTTATTTCAGCGCAGATTTTACATTACGATCAAAGTCTTCTTAAATTTACCGATCTGTATTTGAATGCGTTGAACCACTCGAGATGTTCTGAAGCCAAATTCGAATTTTAAGAGAAGAGGTGGTTTTGCTGAATAATTGAGGCATTATTTTTATTGAAATACGAGTCAATCAATTTTTATGATTTTATTATAAGCTGGGCAATGTGAAAATCTGTTAATTTATGAGCGATTGAGTTTATTAATAATGCACATGTACAAATATAAACACATATTTCATATTTGTGTTTATTCTAACGATAAATGAACGTTTTGCGTTTGCCGCCCGCATATGCAAAGTGTGTTCGTAAATATGCGGCTTTCGCTAAAAGGCGAATTAATCTGCATCATGCATATTCAAATCCCTTGAAATTTCACAGTGTTTGAGTATAGGTGGATATATAAATATATATATATATATATATATACATATACAAAACGTATACGTATATGTGAGCGAAAAGCGACTTTTACATGACAGAATTTATGTCGTCAAACAATCCCGTCGCAGAAGGTACATAGAATGCACACGTATTTATACGAATATTTACCTACATGAATAAATTACATACCAATGTACATGTGTGTATTTGTGTAATCGTACATACTTTGACTTTCGATAATTTAAGGTGTCTTTCAATTATTAAGTTGAAACTTTAAATTTAAGATTAGTTGCATTTTAATATCCATCACATTCTAACAAAAAAAAATACCATTTGTAAACAAGTATATGGGTATCTGTCTAGGTTTGGAAAGATTAAAATTCTTCAGAGGAATCTATTATTTTTTTGCGAAACCTAGAAACGCAACTAAATATTGTCATATATATGTCCACTAGGTATATATAAAATATGTTTGTATTTGCCAGAAGTACTGTTAAATCGCCGAAATAGTTGTTTTCAAAACATTCGGAACAATGCATGTGAAATGGAACAATAGGAATAGGAACGTTCTTAAGTAGATTTACCAGAGACTAGAATTATCCTAGTAAGTACTGGGAAAATTACAACCACATTATTTACTGGTATGTGTATATAAATCCTTATTTACCTCTATGTTCATATAAATAGAGCATGCTTTTAGAAATTTGACCACATTGTTTCCTATCACACCTTCTTCTAGACTTGGGACTGGAAATGTACTTTCTTTCATCATACGGTCGTTAATTCGGATACTGATTGAACACGCACCTACACTTCTTCCTATCCTGAATTATTCTTCCCATTTTCCAAAAACTGTACTATAACTACAATGCACATTCTTAATATTTGCGAACAGTAATCTACTCTAGGCCTTCATATGTCCTCTTTACTCCTGCTTCCACTTATATTACGTCTCTAACTAATCCTTTAGGACTCATAAAGGTGTCCTACCATCTCTCTACCTTCCCTTTTTCTTATTTACTTCCATAGCGCCCTCTGTTCTTCTAATTTTTTCTATCCAGGATTTCTTTTTGTTAAGAGCTACTTTACCCTGCGCTGTTCTTCTATTCTTCCTTATTGAAATGAAAATAACTTGGTGCGTTTAAAATTGATAGCTTAATAGCTTACTTTATTTACACCTTATAGTAGTTAATTTAAGTTTTAAACCCTTTTGCCTTTCACTTTATGTTTGAGTGTTCGATGTGTGGCGGTATCCCGCCGAAGGTTCTTTTGGTAAGTTATGATAAAATGGACTGCTTTTCCTTTTATATAAACTTTATTTTTCACTATTTACACTTATTTTGATTTTTTGTTTGTTTGATTTGATTTGGTTATATTGATTATGAGTTTGGATGTATGAATGTTGATTTAAATCGAATAAAATAGGATATAATGTAATTGCATAGAATCTAAAAATGGAATTTAACGTAATTTCGCTTATTTCTTCTTAAATAGCCTGAAAAACAGGCAAAGCCCCAAAGTGAAAAATATCCCCCTCTTGAAGGTAAACACTACCAAGCGCAATTTACAAAAACGGTGGTGGTGTTCTTTAGGCTGATGACCGATTTATAAGGGGTGTCACAAAGGGGCCAAAGTCTATTTTTGGAACTTTAAAAACGTATTTACAATCGAGGACACAAAAGATGTATATATACAAAAGAGAACAGGTACCTACAAACTAAACGTAACAGATATATACACAAACAGACAAACAATTATTTTTAATATTTACAGCCATTTAACACTTTACAAGTTCCTTGTGTTATAAGGTACTGAAATTAAATTTTGTTGACCAGTACTAATCCAAGAGTGTAGTGTACACTTCGATTACAAATCAATATCTACTATCATGTCAGAATCAATATAAATAAGCATATTATTAGTATAATAAACTTGTTCGAGAAAATAACATAGGTACATCTTGAGAAATGGTTTCAATTTACCACTTGGAAATAATAATAATATCAATTTGCTGATGGGGTGAATCAAATCAAAAATGCATTATTACTTTATTTTTGATTTTTGGTTTATTACCAAGTCAGCGATATAGTGCTTATTTGGGGGTTAAATTAAAGCTACGAAAAAATAATTTAAACATAAATTGAAATTCATACTACAAAACATATTCTTTCAGGTTTGGTACATTTAAATTGACGGTCTGACTCGTTGGAAATTGATTAAAATTTTATTATAGTAGCTACTCCAACACCCATAATAAAAATCTACAATGCTGTAAACTAGTTGAATAATGAACAAAATAACCCATCATTTAAAATTCAAAAGGTACATTAAGTACAGGTTCCGAGACCCATAACCTTTAATGTACAGAAAGTTTTCTGAAAGTTGATAAGTTCAGGTGATAATAAAATACATAAACATAAGATGCTTACATGGAATCCACTTGTTATACAATAGATGTTATTGCTTGAAACTGGCATATCGAAATCTCCAAGTTAGTAAGAGGTCTCCCCACCCACCTACCTACATACGTATGTAAAATAAGAAAATTCCTGATGTTCTACTTGGTAACGGCATGTTAAATGTAGCGTTCAAAACTTAGGAGTCCATCCGGGTTTGAAAGCGCTATAAGTTCCACTAAAAATGTCACTACAACTTTGTAAACATGCTAAGAATGGTGATCGGATGCAAAACTAATGCGAAATCAATGCGTTTTAACTTTACACCGATCGCGAGATATTCAGTAGGGACATATTTCATCTTCGAATGTTACATTTGAAATAATCCTTTGTCCGAAAGGCGCCACTTGATCATATTTTTAAGGGTTTGTACCTACCTTAAAAGGAAAATCTGAACCTTTATACACGTAAATACATCGCCGGGCTTGGCCCTTCTAGCGACCCTGCATAATGTTTTTGTTAAGTTATATTCGTAATGTTTTGTTATTCTTAGTTGTGTCGCTAGTTTATAAGCATATATGTAGATGAATGTACCTCGGCTAGAGTAATATGTCAACTTTTGTTTAGTCTACCAAATAAGATAATGTGTTTGCGTGTGTTGCGTTTTACTCTTAGTATTGGTACGTTTATACTTAAGTTAAGTCATCATTTTGCTTTCTCTCAGATCGGTCGATCTCCTTTAAACTTAATTTTCAATATACGTCTAATAAACAGACATACACTGCGTTTTATTGATATTTTCAATAAATAGTTTATCAGTTTTTATATAACCCTTTGTTAGGTAATTATTGCAATCATTTGTAAAAGTATATCACTTTGTTTATTAAATTTATACTTATTTTTTCAATGTTGGTGTTCCTAAAATTTTTAAATGTTTATTCGTCGAATTTTTGCATATATTTGTTTATGAAATTTAAAGAATAATACTTATTAGCTATATCCTCAAATTAATTAGGAAAACTTTGTTACTACTATCAAAATTTTCCTTCATTAGTTTGAGGTAATCTGTCATAGGAAAAAAATAATTCAAAACTTAATATCACCATTAATTTACTAGATTGATTTATTGACAAACTTGGAATTACGTAACAACGCTAAATAACTTTATTTAAATGAAACTAAATATTAGTATATTATTATTATTTACACATTTATCGATAATTGTTTAGAGAGTGAATCGTACGTCTGTAGTATGATAATTTTTGAATTGTACTTGATGATTGATTTTTTATACTTATTTTTGAAACGATATTTGTTACTGGCTTGATCGTGACTGGTATATGAATAACTTATTAAATGACTTTATTTTGATACTAAAATTTCGACTTCAAAAGATGTGTACTGTTTAGGGGGAAAGGTGTGATTAAGACGGGTGATGCGACAATTGATAAGTTATACTTGTAGAGGTTGACGGCAGGAATTGTTTTACCAGTGCTTTAGAAAAGATAAAAATGGATGAAATATTTGAATATTTTTTTAGTAAGGGTAAATTTTAAATACATTAATGCGATATTAACTATTGAATTAATTTGTACTCACTATAGAGGAATATACTGAGGAATATTTTGTTACTGCTGTCAAACCCGGGATCTTTGGCTTTACGCGCCAATGTTCTGACCATTAAATTACCAGAGGTGACAGAAGTGACAACGACGAACGTACTTACTAAGTCACAGAACGTCGGAATCAATGTATAATTATCATTAATAATGAAATATTTGAAGAATTTTTAGTAGGGATGTACAATAGCAGATGTAGTATTAAAAAAAATTTGGTTGTCGTCCAAGGTATAGATTTTGGACAATACAGTTTCGAAAGAATCTGTCAGGAAATTTATGCTACTGAATAGATTTAACAAAAAAAGCGGTTTTTGGGTGTTTTCTATCTTAATAATGAACAAAAAAAAGAAACAAAATAAATTAGCTTTACGAAGTACTTTATTGCCTCGACAATATTGTTTCTGTCGATTCGACCATTACATAGAATACAGAAAAGATTACTGGGTGGTGGAGTAGTGGTTACAATTTATACAAAATCATCTATGCACAGCCGTTCTAATTTCTAAGTTTTTCAATAAAGATAGTTTTTTGCTTTTCGGAATGTTAGCATGTAAAATTTTAACATTGTCCATGTCTATATGATGATTGTTGATAATACAGTGTTCGGAAAAACCACATTTGCTGTCTTTTTTATTGATTGCATAATTATGTTCAGAAACACGTTTTATAATAGACCTGCCACTCTATCCATTGTATATTGCATTACACCAATTGCACCCTAAGCGATATATTCCACTTTTATCTGGTGGATAAATCTTCTTTTTATGTTTACATAATATGGACCTTAAACTAAATGGACTCTTTTCATTAATTTTACAATTAAAAGTTTTATAATTTGTATTTGAATCTATGACTAAATAATATTTCGTACAAAATTTCACTACCAAACTTTAGATAATAATCTATTGATTTGGCATTTCATTTTTTTGGCAGGCACGTTATCTATTAGGTTAGAGTAATAACCATTAACAGCCGCTACATGTTTAATAATATCTAACTCATTGCTGAAGTCTGAAGGGGATAGAGTTATAGAAATTCACTTGTGTAGTAAACAATGGAAGACAGCATATTTGGTTTGTAGTGGGTGGTACGAATCATACGGGATATTAGTATCTGTATTGGTAGGTTTCCTGTAAATACTGAATTGGAATTTATTGGAATCATTAGAAATAGCTAGATCTAAAAAGTTTAAACTGTTATTTTGTTCCTTCTCAATAGTAAAATTAATAAAGTTATCTAAATGGTTTAAAAGAGTTAAAACATTATTTAATTGACGTTCAGTACCTTTCCAAACGCATAATGAAGATATTTTTTTAAAGAGAGTGGCGGATGCAACATACTATTTTTTCTTTTATAATTAATTAGTCCAACCACTGACTAAATATCCGATAGAACACAGTAAATTACATTCAAATTACAACGCCAAAACACGACACTAAACATAAATATAAATATAGAATCGGCAGAAACAACTATTACACTGTTGATTCCGAACGATTATTAGACGAAGATATAACATATTTAGCCTTCGGAGTAGTTGTTTCTGTTGATTCTATATTTATATTTATACTTATCATATAGCCTGTGAAGGCTTTTCTGCCAGTGCAGAATTGGGACCCAATAGGTCGAAACCGGTCGTGGGATATGGCTTTCCGTACCCTGTGCCTACTGTATAGGACGCGTTCAAACTATGGGATCTGTGATCCTTGAAATTTAGACGCAAAAGGATTTTAATCCCTTTTTTTTTAAATACGACACTAAACGTCTTAAGTACCATTCGGTAACAAGGTAGCTTCTTCAGGCACTGACCGCCAATTTTTCCAGTATTGTCGATAAATGTCAGAAAATTGTCAACAACTCTAAGGAAAAAAATATACCATCGGTCTTTGAGAACTAACAATCTAATTTAAATTGTAAGAAATTGGTATTCGTATTCTTTATGTTAATTTGTTTTTCTTTTGTTTCAGGTTAGTTTACTTAGGATAAGTTGACTGTTGGTGAGTAAACAGCAAATCCGCCGCATGTTTGCTGGTCTATTTAATCTAAGTCGTCGTTGAATTGCAAATGACGGACGCAATAGTCTATCTAGTTGCGCATGGAAAAGAAAGCTTATAAACGATTCCAGTATGAAAATGTCGCGTTGTGGATATGTGACCTGTAGCATACGGAATACCTGCTTCGATTCCCGCCTTTATACGGTCGTCCCCAACAACTCATCATAATGGCCGATACTTGTCCAACGTGGTGAGTTATGTGGCACGGATTTTTTTTTCTTTCCTTTCCGACATCCTCTCCTCTTTACCCTTCGTCACGAGAAAAAGAAAGAGAACACGTTGCGTGTCCGAGTTCCGCCGTTCGCGAGAATTCTTTCTTGACAATATCATTTGCCGGACAAGTCGTACTACCTCTATAATTCATTCGTCACGTCTAATGTAAGTACCTACATACGTACGTATGAGCTGCACTATTTTATAGGAGCAATGTCGTGAGAATTTCTAAAAGAAACGATGGCGATAGACTTGCTAATGCGTCCAGATCGCTGTTATGCATAGCTTTTTTCTTACGGTGCTGGTTCTTTTGTTTTTCGACTAATGTTCCGTTGTAATCGACTCTTTTTTGATTATCTACAATCTTAAACGTATTTTTATAAAAGCTTGAAACGTTTTTACCATTGCATGTACAAAGGCATTCGTTAAAAGAAATACTTAGTTAGAAATTTAAACATGAAAATCTTATAAGAAAAAATCGCAACTTGTTATATACATAAACATGTTAAAATGTTTCAGCGATAACATATTTAATGTTTTTATAAATACGTCGAGGAAAATAATTAGTTTAATTATTGTTTTATTTTTTATAGTGGTTATCGTATATCACAATAGTCGTGTAATTATCATAAGCTGTACTAGGTATTTTAAAAGCAATTAAAACGTTATACTTCTAATCCGTATACACATTTAATTATGTTTGCAGGGAACATGTTGAATATGATATTAAATATTAACTTCAATTTTTGAAAAATTCTACGTTAAATGTTGTTTTTCTATTGCCAATTCAATCAATAATAATAATGTTTTCTGTTAGCACTTACATATTATATGGTGTATGTACTATGAATGGAATAATAAAACTTAATCATAATGCGTATAATTAAGATTCACAATTTAGTTAAATAGCAATAAATGTTAAGCCATTTTTGATATTTTTAAAGTTGGAATTTTCCTCATTTCTTTTTTTTCGTTCAGCTCTATTTTCTTAAAATTTTCTGTAGTATGTAAACAATTGTAAAAATCATTTTCATCTTACTAAGTGAATCGTTTTATTTTACAGTTGCATAATTTTTACTCCGTTTTATTTATAAACAATTTTGTAATTTTCTTTTTTGATCATCCTTAGACCCTTTAAGGTATTGTATTACCAGATAGGCTTAGTCAGTCAAGTAATATGGAAAAGGACTCAAGTTCCTGTCACAATTATTCACTTTCTCATTTAAAATTTCGTATCAACAGAAACTTAAAACGACAGACCTCGAGGTACATTACCTGACACAGTCTTACAGGCTATCAAAGTGACATTCAATTCGTTGAACTGAATTGAATTTGCCTTATAATAACAACTTTTTGATAGATATTTTCATCTCCTATTTTAGGTAGGTAGTAATAAACAAAAAATAATTCAAAACGATAAATGAATAAACACTACTTTGTTTATTATCATTGTCATTGTCAAACAAATGAATACAAACAGATGTACAATGGTGTCTATATATATATATATATATTATGGAAATTCCATTAATTATTAAGTGTACTGAATAATGAGTGATTCCTTTTACTTAGGCCAAACTGGAAGGTCATTTAGAACTCGTTATAACGAACACTTTAGATCATTTAGGTTAAGAAAAAATAATTCCAATTTTGCAAACCATTCTTTAGAAACAGACCATCAGTTTCCTATTATAGAAAATGTTAAAATTATTCATAATGTAAATAAAGGCTTTAAACTTAATATTTTAGAATCCTTAGAAGTATACAAAGCATCAAAAATTTCCGGAAATAACCTGTTAAACGACCAGGTAGATTTGTACCACTCAGTATTATTCAGTACATTTAATAATTAATGGAATTTCCATAATATATATAAACACCACTGTACATCTGTTTGTATTCATTCAATTTGAATCATTTGTTTGACAATGACAAGCTATTTGTTAAAACTATAGTCAAAAGGATCTGTGAATAAATAAAATGATAATAAACAAAGTAGTATTTATTCATTTATCGTTAAGATGAATTATCACAAAGTAACGGCCGAATCAATCCAAATTTTAAAAAATAATTCGATCATAATAATAAATACAAACAAAATACAGGAAATATATCCTTACATTTTATACATATAATCTTATATTATTTGAAAACAATCATCAGTGCATTGAAATTCTCGTGTTTATCCCAAAAGAACGAACACATTTAAAAACGAAACGAAGAAAAGTTTACGCAATAGTTTCTTTTCATCGACGGACTTTGCTTATTTACGGAATTCGTTACACGGGGTTGTAACTTGTAATAGATAGAGAAAGAGATAGTAATAAAGAAAAAAAGAAAGAGGGCGAAGTTGGTTGATTTCGGGGTAGGTAGGGCTGCACGGCATGGTAGAAGAGCTGCCTGAATTGCTTCCACGGACTGGAGGAATAGATCGGAGGAATTATAGATGAGTCTCTGGGAGCCATTAATCTAAGCGAGAAACGTGTCAGACACCGGCGTATACGTACCGTCCGAAAAAGGAGGAAGATGGGGTGCGGAGGAGAGACGAAACCGGGTCGGTCCCTTGGTGATTCTACATCGAACAATTCGTGTCGAATGAGGCAGTTGTTGCCGCCTCCCGCGCAAACCAATAAATCAAACAGACACTGCACTTTTCTTATGTAGCAAAAGAAATTAAATGTAATCCACACATACCTATTTTCAGTTTATAAAAGGCAAATCAATATGAAAAAGAAAATAGTGTGTGTCGTGTCGCAATTCATTTCTTTCTGTTTTCTGTTTTATCTACTCAAATTAAAAATATGTTTTTGTTGAAATTGCAACAAAAGGAAAATTGTAATTTGAACGAGGTAAAAGAAAAAAAGTATGAAATTCGCCCGAGCGTCGTAAATCGTTCCAACTTCGTGGCAGCCTCGAGCGAGTAATTTATGGGAAGAGTGAGACGAGAAACCCTCTATCGGTATTAAATACAGTTCCCGGGAGTAAAGACAAAGAAACTTTGGAACGGAATATTTCTCTTGTTCAGGCGTCCCGACTGTCGCCATCCGTCTTCGGTTATCTTCTTGCGGCACTACTGCGCCTCGGCCTAACAAACTAAGTATCCGTAAATTTATACAGGGAAGAAGCCAGGAACCTTAATCCAGTACAACCACGAGCGTCAAGAACCGGCAATAGAATGCTCAATTTTTAAATTAAAATCCAATTTTGCTTACGATTCTTATCGGCAGGAAGATGTGACCAAGTTACTAAATAATACAAAAACCATTGTCCTGATAACATACTGACGTAGGCGATGGTACTTAATAGAAACATTTCTAATCGGAATCAGTTTTATCTGATAGCTTCTAACATTATCTATTGAATGTATTAAAACAAAAAGAAGGGGTTAATAAAGGAAAATGGGTTCGAACGGTTTTATAAATGAACTCATACTTTAAGAGCAAGACTGATACCAGTCGATGTGTTTTTTTTTTCGTCTGGTCAGTATAAGTCATTGCTATTTCCCATGGTCGATAAGTAGCAGTAGCGCAGCAGCTGTACCGACACCGTCGCGGTGCAACGGCAGCAACGAGTCTTCACTTATCGGCCCGAGGTATCGGCTTGCCGGATCCAATTACGCGCGCCGCATAAGGTGAATGAAATCGTGGAAAGCCGTAATTCCATCTTGAGATTTTTGCGGAAGATAGAAACGCCAGGTTTCGGTAGCCAATTAAAAGCCACTGTTCCTTAAAGAGCTTTTTTAAACGGCCCATCATGGTTAAACAATAAATGTTAGGCATTCTTTCCTTAATCCTAAGCTTTGCAGTTCGCCTAAGTCAGACACAAAACCACGACGATGAAAACTGTTGAAAAACATGCAAACCGATCTTATATTTCCATTCGTGCGATTAGACAAGCATCCACAACGTTCAATGAGTTGCAGTATAGTTTTCTTTTGTTAGCCATTACATGGTTAATTTATTGCTATGTCATTTTTCAAAAGGAGGAAACGATAACAATTTCTTGATTATATTTTATACACGAGTTCTTCACGTAATAAGTATTTCCAAAAATGTATTAGGTACTCATCAAGGTGGAAGGTTTAACCTTCCTGTCGCAGGATTTATTTCATTATCTATCTAAATTTAAAAAGTTAACATATTCGAGATGATTTATATCGATGTTTGATTTCGATTAAGTCATTTCTAGAACTTCATCACAGGTTGTGTAAGAATATCGGTCTTTTATCTATCTCACTTTCTAAAGGTTTGTCACTTGTCAAATACGAACGTCAATATAGTCTGCGTAACGGATATTCACTGTTAAAAGCTCTGGAACTTTAATTCCATGACAAGAAAGGGTTTCAGTCAGTCAACTTCAGATACCAGAGTCGCCTGTTCTTTTGAAGACAACAACGACATTGCACACAATCCGTGGCCATCTCGATCGTTGGTTTTTGCACGACCGGACCTGTTGGCTGCCTCTTGGTGCTGCCCTCACCGCCGACCCATCTACCTCCCTACCGTCCGCCGTGCCAAGAATAAAGACGTTTGCGAGGAGGATGTCGAGCAGCCAGAAGGCAGCTGGAACGTGGTGGTGTAAATCTTCTTCTTCAGCACCGGCGTCGTAGCCGCTGCCGCCTCCGTTATGGAGTTATATACGCCAAGTGTACTGCTGCACTCTCTCGCAATACTACTTATAGTTCGATAAGGAAGAGAATAAACGCGGTTGTGTCGTAAATAATAAGTCTCAGTTCCTGTAACGTTTTAATATCACGGAGATGATCGCGATGACGATTTTTCCAATGGACCATAACGGTTGCATCCTTTCTTCTGATGATGCTATAGATTTAGGTGCAGATAGAATCCATAATATATTATAAAATACTAACCTTGTCATGATCTCTTTATTCATGCTTACAACGAGAATTTACATCAACAAGGAACATTGAAAATATAAGCAATAGAGACATTTCTCACTATCAAACAAATAATTCTTAATATTTATCATAACTCTGTCTGTGAGTAAAGTAAAAAATGTTTCATATAAATATTAAAACATAAAAGTTTTTAAGTTTCTACAGTATTGCTTATTATGTAAACATAATAGCTGTTTGGGTATGACATCTTCTTTTTTCGGATGTAACTACAAATAAGTTATACAGATGAAGTGATTTATGTTTATACATATTTTGAAAGTTCATTAATGCGATATTAATTATTGAATTAATTTGTACGCACTACAGAACGTTTACCCCTATTAAAAATTCTTCAAATATTATATTATAAATTATTAATAATAATATACATTGATTCCTACGTTCTGTGACTTAGTAAACACATTCGTCGTTATTACTGTTGTCACCTTTCGGAGCTTAGTGGCTAAAACATTGGCGCGTAAAGCCGAAGATCCCGAGTTCGTGTCCCGGCGAGGTCGTGACAGCAGTGACAATTTTTTCCTCATAGTATGAGGTAATATGTAGTGGGTACAAATGAATTCAATAATAATTAATGTACTTAAAATTTACCGCTACTGAAAATTCTTCAAATATTTTATTTCTTTAGTGATTAATACAATAACAATTTAGAGAAGAGTACAAGTAAAACAGATAAATATAGAAAGTCTGGTGTATATAAACTTAATTGTGGTTCTTGTAGTAAGGTTTATATAGACCAGAGTGGAAGATCCGTCGATAAACGTATAAAGGAACATAGGGTAGTTTTTCAAGTGCATATAATAAATACAACTATGCCACACATTTATTTAATGAAAACCATTTTCATGAAGATTTTGATTGTGTTAAATCTTTTAGAAACGTTAGAGATAAATAGACTTAAATACACTAACACATTATTAAACGATCAACTTGACTTAAATAATTTCCAGTTACTAAATTGGTTCTAGCTTCAATAATTGATAAAAAAAAATTAAATTACGTTTTCATTAGTAAAATGTAATCAATCAAATGTATTGTTCAAGCAACTTAATATTTATAATGTAATTATCTAGTCATCTTCCAATTTGTTATTGTATTTAATAAATTTCAAAATATGTATTAATATGAGTCATCTGTATACCTAAGGATGTTACATCCCAAAAAGGTACTGTCATACCGAAACGACTGTTATGTTTACATAATAAACAATTTTGTAGAAATCTAAAAATCTTTATGTTTTAATTCATACATAAATTATGGATTTCTACCATGGAAAGTATTACTTCCAGTTGAACTGAAATTTTTTCTTTGCTACTTTTGTTGAACTGCTGCATGTAGCATTTTCTCAGGAGTTTATTTCGTTTGTTCGCATTCTTTCCCGCTTCGACCTGTTAATTGCATCGAGTGTTCATAATTCTTCGGGTCGCGAGAAAGTCGGAAACTCCTCCAAATTAACCGAAGCTGAACTCTTAAACTCCACTTCTGCTTAGTTGGCGGAATCAGCACGAGAAGTTGCCCTCGTGATGAAAACAAAGAAAAAGTGGAAGACGAATGAACAAAAGATTAAAGAGCTGCTGAACCAACACATCGGAAACTGTTCAGTTAAGAAGTTTATGGTGTTCAAAAATTTATAGTTGGTCATTTAATTTATCGAATCAAATATATTACTCATTAAAGCAAAAAATGAGAGATAAAAGTTGATCTTGAGATATGAGGAGGAATGAATTGAAGTTTCTGTACGAATTGGTAGCAATGTGAGGTTGGTGAAAGGAAGAAAATATCAAAAATAGCGTTCGTGATGGGATATCGTACCTTCAGTTGCGCGTGGAGTTATTTCCCTCATTTTAACTCTTTAGAAACGTGTTGTTTTTTGTGTTGGAGCTGTTACCTTTTGCAAACAATGGCGCATAAATAATCTCGTCGGAAGAGAAGAAGAAGTACAGACATCGGATCGTAGTCAGAACACTGAACGTATTATATCTACGCGCGTATGAAAAACGCTGTCCAATGAAAATAACCTTTACAGACACCTTGTATATTTATAACGGGAGACGAAAAAAAAGCGACCAGTCAGAAATTGGTCCGCTCGGGCCAATTATAGCTTGTATCCTCGCAGTGTAACGAACGTTTTGTGTCGTTTCTTGCCTGTGCTCGGGCTCCTCGAACGACGTGTTTGGATTCCAGAACAGGACAACATATAAAATTGGCGAAGGCATCCGGCCGTCTCCACGATCGGCCATCATCCTTCATACAAACCGCTTTTTATCGAACCAACGATTATACGCGCACATTAGAATTTCATAAGCATTTTTTAATTGTACTGACAGCTGCTGTCACTGTTTCTTCGATTCTAGTCTGTCCCGTCCATGTAAGATCGTCGTCTTATATGGTCCGATTGGTTCGAAATGCCCATTGGTCACTCACCATTATATATCCCATTTTTTATTCATTTCAATTTCTGTTATTTCATTCTTTTCGATTTTATGTCGTCTCTAATACATTTTACGTCTTCTATTCATTATTGTGAGTAATCTAAATTCTATGTCACACGGTTTGCATTTTCCATCTTCTTTTCAGACATTTGTCATACCCTTTGTCATACTTTGCCACATTGTTATCACTGCGTCGTAAGGTCGTACTTCTATGAGAACATTTTTTACAGTTGTAATTAAAAAATCCCGGATAATACCTTTTGATTGCTCGTTATAAACGATGATACAGAAATAACATTCATTACAAACAAAATACGATTAAAATGATTTTTATTTTCGAAGTTTCTACTCTGAATACTTTTGTTTAAAAATAAATAAATATTTTATTTTTGACTAATCCTAAATTTAGCACAGAACTACTGAATATAATTACACCCTTATTTATAAACATTCGTTAAAATTGCTGTCTAGAATCAGTTCGTTATAAGTATTTATAAATGTATAGTTTGCTTTTGCATTGTTTTGGAAAATGAAGCATTTTAAAGTATCCTTTTAAAACTAATACAATTTGAATGTCATTAAAACTTAAAATGTTTTAAATCATCTTCTGATGATGCTAACTTGGTTAGCGAAACGTACGTCGAGTTTATGTATTCTCAGTTCTGATATAGTGGTAGGACTCCATTACATTTTGAGTGTGCCTGAAGGTTCCAAAAATCCGAACTTAGTCATTAAAACTATTTATAGTTAGTGTCTGACTAAACGTATTTCATAAGTTGATTAAATTTTGCCACTGCGCATAAAATACTTTAGAGGTTTTGAATCTCGGTCACCGGTCCCCTTCCTTAAAAATGTATTACTTTTTTATTATATTTACAATAATCCGGAAGCAAATTTGTCTGATACTATATTTGATAGCGTCAGACTAATAATACATAAGTACTGACTTTTCGTTAAGTGCTTGTATTCGTGGCTGTAATCTTGTTCGAATTTGTCGAAATATTGCATGGACGTCGATTTACGGTGGTCACAATGTAAACTGCCGCCTCGATGCCGGAGGAGGTCAATAAACGCCCGATAACATTTTTATCCGCGAAATGAAATATTCCCAGGAGGCCGCCGAGTGCGCAAACTTAATTTATGCCATGCAGTTAGTTGCCATGGAAACACACGCATTTGCATCATTCTCCTCCATGAACATAGCCCGCTAGCTTTGGTGCATGCATATAGCTTGTAGGTGGTAAAAGGAGGCTGCTCCACGATCGTCCTTAGTCCTTTTACGGGTTGCTTCTTTCTGTTTCTTTTTCGCTGTTTTCGTATACATTTATTGCGCTTTCCCTCAACGGCAATTGTTTTGATTGAACAACCACCAACACCAGCCAACATTAGCGAATTAGCTTTCCCATTTCTTTTATCCCCTTGGGGTGAATTTCGTGTAACCGTTATTGGTATTTGGAGGGTTATCGGATAAAAATATCCAGCATGAATCAAGGAATAAGTTTAGTATTAGAGCAGAAAACGAAGCTTATGCGTAATAGAGAAAAGTGCAGAAATACTGAAGCGTCAGTCTAGAACTCATATCTTACCTATAATAACTGTTTAGTGTCTGGACTCGATATGAGTTTCTAACCGTTTTGTGTAAAATTTTATTCAGTTTTAAGACAGAGTTGCGTTATAGTATCTATCGACACAATTACTACTACTTGAGCCTCTTTGCATGGGAAAAATGAAGAAGAAGTTGGCAAAAATGTTGGGCGAATTGTCGTCGATTTCGTTAAAAAAGGATCACGTATTGCATGCTACTGAAGATAGGAAAAGGTGTTTCAGTTGAGAGGAGATCTGCATTTCATTAACAAACCTCTCTGCGCTCGCTTCGAACCCGATAGCATCTTCAGAACACATGTAATGAATGTTCTTGGAAGCGAAGAGAGCCACTTTGCGAACATACACATACAACAACAGCACACACGCTCTTTTACAATGACGACGCCAATGCAACGGCGTCGAAACGTCCCGAATATATGTAAGATAACAGATCTTAAATCCGAACGACACCCGAGTAAATTGTGTACCTCCAGTGCGCGAAAGCGTTTTTCTCAATTTCTAGCGTTATTTCTACTTGGAGAGTAATTAAAATGGATCGTGAAAAGGATCCCGGAAGACTGACTATCATGGTCTTAAATAACTAGCAGACACGTTTTAAGTAAGGGGTGCAAGGGATCTGGACCCCTACCGAAATTAAGAAACTAAAGATAATCAAATTTGTATTGGTTGACGTAAAATAGAAGAAATATTTTGAGAAAAAAAATTAACTGCAAACAATCACATCCCAAACAAGTAAAGCATTCAGTATTTCATTCCCTACTAAATAGACTGATTATCATACCTTTATCAAATACAGATTTCAATACAGAATTATCAACTATTAAATATATTGCTTTTGCCAATGTCAGTAAAGTCCAATAAAGTTTTGTGAAAAATCCCGAAAGGTGTTTGTACTCACTTCACCAATTAATTGTAAAAATGCTTCGCAGTGAATGCACCACAAACAGCATTAATTACAACTATCATAGTGACTACTAAGTTTTGTATATATTTAATATTAAGTAAAATTTAGACAGTTCTCGTATAGCCTCGCTGTAATCTACACGTATTCCATAAGACTCATTATTAAGCAATTTATTTATATTTTACAAATCAATAGTTAATTATCTTTTTGCATTAATATTAGTTATAGTTATGTGTTTGCATTTAATTCAGTTTATATTAAATATAGTTATCGGAGTTTTAAATTACGATAAATTTACGTGGTTTTATTTCATGTGGTACATAGTACATCCCGTTGGTAAAAATTTAAATAAAACATTATCAGCGATAAAACAGGTCTTTTCCTACAGTATTTCCTCATAAATATTAAATCTCACCGATAAAAACTTTTTATAAACATAGCAATTGATTAATAAAAATTACTTATATGGTAATTTTCCGCGTCTTATTTGTGAAAAAAAATACTTATTTCAGGTTTGAATTTTCATTTTATTAGAAATTTGGTTAAAAAAATTAAACTAATCTTACTTACGTAAAAGTTACTAAATATATTAACAAATGAGGCGGCAAACAGTAAAAAATATCGCTCAAGATACCACTCTCCTAAAGTCCCCGTCCTGCTCTTTGGTATGTTGAAATTAACATTTCGGACATTCCCAATGTGACGTTAAATGAGAATTATATTTTGGGAGTCGAACAGTAATGATAAGACGCTATGAGCGTCATTGTCGTTAACAATTCTCTGGCCGTTTGGTTCCTCCCGGGTCCTTTGCGGTTACAGCGAGCTAGCCGCAAGTTACTGCACCACAGTTCTGCCTCAGCACTCACTGTACATACATAAATGTTCATATTTCTCCGTAATCTAATGAGGTGGTAATGTGTCAAGCGGTATATTGCGTCGTATCGCATCGAGTCGACGGCAACGCGGACGACGCCACGTTTAGTAACGGCGCTAATCCAAAATGATATTGCCACCGGCAGTTATTTACGCAGAAAATACGACTTGCATAAGTTCTTTGAGGGATTTCCATTGTCAAATATAAACATTTACAGTTATGTGGAAATTGTTCCAAGAAATGAAAATGGCGTGGGAGTATGACATACAAATGAAGGAGTATCTTATTTTGTTCTAATTATCAAAAAAGTGACCACTAGTAGTAATACTTTTAGTTTTAACTATAATCATAATACACACCTTCTAGGTTTAATAAAAAATTTTAATATATCTTTGTTTTTAATGTTGAAGAAATACACATTTTTAATTTTCACTAATTTATTATTACACTTAACATATGTTTCGCTACACTGTATACTTGAAGTATTGTCTACTTCTAATGAAGCTACAGTGTAATCTAAATTAGTGAAAATTAAAAATGTGTATTTCTTCAACGTTGGATGCAATTAATTATATTTGTTTTTCTTATTATATACATTAAGAAGTGATTCCAGAATTTTCGATTATATACTTTCTAATTTTGAGGGTTGACTGCAATTTATAATGCGGCAATCAGCTTTCCGGGGATGGCAATATAAGAAGAGAGTAAAGCAGGTTGCCTTATCATAAATTGTACCTACCTGATATTACTACTTTTGTTAAAAGGATTATCCAACAAAAGAAACTAAAAATAATAAAAAATTAGCAATATTAGTTTTGATTTTTGATCTTGTACTTTTTGCGAGACGAACAGCAATGATGAATACATATCAGAAGATTGTGGGGCGGCCAAGGTATCATAAATGTGTACCTACTATTTGTTGCAATGCAGTGGATTACAGAATCAGGTTTCAAAACCATTTCAAACTACATTAATGTGAATTAATTTTTACCCACTACAGATTACCTAACATTATTCAGGGAAAATTTGGTACTGTTATTACGCCCTCGTCGAGAATCGAACCCGAGTCTTTGGCTTTACGTACCAATTTATTACTCTTACCACTAAGCTACGAGAGGTGACAACAGCATCAACGAGAAACGTACTTACTAAGTCACAGAATAATTGAAATTAATGTATATTATCATTAATAATTAATAATTAAATAATAAGGAAAAATTTGAGGTTATCTGTAGTGGATAAAAATTAATTTATACATTAATGTATCGAAATTAACCTTTCCCAAAAAATCTCCAAAATATAACATTTCAAAGTGTTTGTAGGAATAAACATAACATTGTTTTTTATTTGTATGGAACCTTGTATGGATCACGCAAATGATACTGGGCACTTGTTATTTATTAACTTTTAAGTATTATCTATTAACATCTTATAATTATCATTTGTCTTAAAGTCTTACAATGTTATACGTTAAGTATTATATCATATGTATTCGCATAATACATTCATACCTTTCAAGTTCCTCATTCACAGTCTTTCGTGGTGCTATTTGGTGAAAAAACGTGGTATTATTGAACGCCAAGTCGTAAACCGATGCGGAAATCGATTGCGAAGCGGCATCAGTTTTATTCCCGCAGCGATCCGTCGGAATTTATATCGGACCCGGCGCCCTTATTCTTTTCCAACATAAATCTTGGGAGCTCCAGCTTAATTATGCTCCATTCCGTCCGTCCGTCCGTTTGTTCGTTCGTTCGTTGAGTTGCCGTTACATTCAAAGGTTGATTCGTACTTCTCCGTTCCTGAAACATGCACAACAGTACCATCGGTAGATAATGTGCACCGTTCACGATCGTTCGTTCATTGCTATTACATAAAGATTAATTTCGATTAATTTGCATTCGATGCATACAACTGCATTAACACGACAATAATGTGCCAGCACTAGGTATTGATGCTGATGAGCTGTTGTGTTTTTATTTCTTTATCTTTCTTGTTCATCTGTCGGTCGTGGATACGTAAATAGGGCGGAAATTCGATGCTCGCTAAAATTACAATTTCTAAATCCGTAGGCCCTCTTCTATATAACTATTATTGTACCTATTTTTAATTATATTAAGTTTTAACAAAAACAAGAAGAAAAAATTGTTTTGAACACGGAGTTGTATAGGGTGGTCCAATAGTACGTGGACGGAAGATTGTGTCTTTATTATTGATTTTACGAAAATGATTTGAAAGAACTCGTTCATATTTTTAAATTATTTTCGATTATACAGGGTGTTCCGTTTCGTCTGGGTGCTAACTTACTTCATTTTTTTAAATGGAACACCCTATATATTAATGCATTTTTGAATTTTTTGTTGAAAATAACGGTCACTCTGATGAACAGATATTGGGTCGAAGTTGCACCGTTTCGGAGTTATTTAGCATTAAAGAAGAAAAAAAAAATCGAAAAACCATCATATCATTTGTTTTTCATGGCCTGATACGATTGAGATATGAAAAACCGCCAGAAATGAAAAAAAAAATCCAGTTATTTCAGAAACTGTTAAAGATGAACCCTAACATGTATTAATAAAATCGAAAGGGAATTGAATTGTAGATTTGATAACGTGGAAAAAACTGTACCATTCCATTAAAAAAAATTAAATTATTGATGTTTGAAATTTAAAAAATTAAAAATTGTTTGTTTCATTTTCGAAAAGACTAAATGAGTTAAATTTAGTATGAGACGATAGGTAATTCCTTGTTCAACACAATGGTGAAACATAGCTCCATCTATGTTGTTTCGTTTCGGAGAATATGATGGTTTTTCTGAGACGCTGGAAACAGTTTTTTTCTTCTTTAATGCTAAATAACTCCGAAACGGTGCAACTTCGACCTAATATCTTTTCATCAAAGTGACCTTTATTTGCAACGAAAAATTAAAAAATGCAATAAAATATAGGGTGTTCCATTTAAAAAAATTAAGTAAGGTAGCACCCAGACGAAACGGAATACCCTATATAATCGCAAATAATTTAAAAATATGAACGAGTTCATTTGATGAAACTTTTATTCAAGTCATATATTCGTAAAACCAATAATAAAGGTATAATCTTCCGTTCACGCACTATTGGCCCACCCTGTATAAAGTCACCATTTTCCGTGGGGTAAAAATGATAGGAATGAACGGATTTGTCAGAAATTGGGGTACAATTTATTGTCGTGGACTCTGGAAGATAGAAATTTATAATGATATAGTTTTCTTTTATTTGGTGGTGAATATTCAATACTTCTCTTGTCTCGACCAATGGAAATAAATGCAATAGTAGCTTATTGTTGACCGATATTTAATTAGTTTTGTTTTTGTTAATTGTTTAAATTACATTTGTTACGAGAGATCTAAAAATATGTTGTGCCGTTTATTAACTTTGTTCATGGACGGGGAGTCTATTTTCTCGACAAGAATTACGATCGAGTGGTTCCGTTCATCCCCCGCGACCGACGTCGCCCCATGCATCTCGTTCTGCTTGCGAAGTGGATTCTGTAGCCGATTCGAAGTCGTCGGCGGCGTCCCGGCGCATATAAGAAAATGCAATGTTTTCACAAATTTATTGGAAGAATTCGCCAACTGCCGCACTTTCTGCAGGAGGCGGAGAGGAAGCCGTCGTGGTCCTCCCTGCCTCTCTCTCACTCTTGAACCCTTCGGTTCGTTCGCGTGAAATACGATCCATCCTTTCCGCCCCCGGATTAAGTGGAAGACACATTCCACGACGCAAAAGAAGCAGCCGACACCAGACCAGCAGCTTCTCTCTCTCCTGTTCCTGTTTATGTTATTTTTCACGTCACGCATTACGTATTCACGCCGTTTTGCTTAAGGGTTGTTTATGGGTCCACAGATAAACACGAGCCTCGAATGGAAAAGGGTGTAAACTCCGGGAAAATAAAAGATTTTGATCGCTGAACCGAAAAGAACTTATGATACAGAACAAACGTGGTTTTTCCTTTTCGAATTCCCAACAAAATATCGGTTTACGGAATTTTATATTATATTACATAGATACCTACAGTCTACTTCTTCTTCTACTCTTTATTATTGTCTTGACGCATTAACAAGTCACATCGGTGACTACGACACATATTAATTTTCTATGACTTCACGTTTATTACTACATATCTACAAAGATGTGATATTTAGCACATATAAAAGATATATTTTACCTTGATAGTAGTTAATAGGAATAGAGTACTCACAGGCTCTTATTGCCTTTTAGGTCTTTACAAATTGACATTTTGAAGTAATTAGTCTTTCCTGTCATTTACAAATTAGTTGTCTTGGCTTGGAAATTCTGTAATATTATTCTATTTTATCAACTATAATTAATGCTACTATATCAATGTAATAATCAAACTGCACCCAAATACAAACTAACATTTGAATATGAGAAATTAGCGACTTCGTAATTTACTACAGTAATGTTTGCTTGGCGTTGATAAATTTTGTGTTCGCTCAGTAAAGTTTGCTACGGTAATTTTATATTGAAATATAGAATATTTCCGTAAAATAGTATTTTCGGGATATTTTAGAAAGTAAAAAGTATATTTGTCATTTTCTTGCCTTTATTATTACGAAATTACTTTAGGAATTCGAACAGTCCAAGTTCATACTAACATACATTAATAATTCATTTTTTAATAATTTTATAGACGTTCTATTTCTTTCTTCTTTAAGTGCATAACAGACAAAATTCATTCTGTGAATGCTGATTGTACAGGAATGAAGAGAAAAAAATAATTTTCAAAGATTTGTTGTTTACCTACATTTGAATTAATTTCATTTATTTTTATCATTTCTGAATATAAATCGTTTACATTGATTTTTAATTCATCAACTAAGTTTAAGGAATTTAAAAATTGATTCCTTCACTAAAGATATACTATTTTTCCGAGTATATTTTGTTTGAACACACTGACCATAAAATTATCATTTTTCCTTTTCGTTTATTTGAAGTATCTTCCAAAATATGAGTTTTAGATGTACAATTCATTTTGTACTTTGACTATAGTTTGGTAGAAAATAAAATAAAGTTTGTTTCCGATTCATTGTAAAAATGTTTTTATTAGATGTGGAGTTAGCTTACGGTAGAAAAAATTGCTAGGATCAAAACAGGAGGGAGGAGGTTACCGCATATCCCGGGCAACTAATAATGAATTATATAAATAATCTTTTGCAAATATTAATCTAAGCCATTTGGTGCATGTTTTATAATTTCATATGATGAACTTGTTATTACCAGAAAAAAATTAATTAGCTTAACAAATAATGGAATAAACTGATGAATGTGAGGTTTTTCTTTTAAAATCAAAATAACATCTTTTAGAGAACAAGTAATCAAGTTCAATATTTAGGATATAATGTTTAAAAAAATTGGCTTTGCAATTGTCAAGGCAATAGTTAAAAAATCATTTGTAGAGATACTTAAATCTGTCAATTATTTTAATATATTTTCAAATTCGAATATGTGTATCTTATTCTCTTTTTTTATTCAAACGTTGTTTTGCGTTTCGCGATCTTTGGACACGGTAGTACAGCCCCTTTTGCACTCCCGTTAGAAAAGGGCTCGAATTATATCACAGTAAATTAAAAAGAAATAAAATTTTTATTCTTTGTGAACAATATCTCCCAAATAATGTTTCTGTCAAGTACTCTCTCTGAAATATCCTCCAGTTTATTACTATACTGCCCAAACCATAATTTGGCGGTGACAACGAAGATTATCTTCACGGTCCTGACGCAATTGTCACCCAGTCTCTTGAATCGTTGTTTTGATTTTAAGTGAAATGACGCAGTCGTAACACATTAGATGTTCGGTCCTATATGTAAAAATTACTGTTTTATTACTCGTTTGGGTACTACGACCATGATGTACCACACACATCCGAACGTATCTTTAGTGAAATAATTTTTCAACTAAATTCATAACAAAAATATATAAGACAAAGAAAAAGCTGCTTTTTTATATTTCAAACTTTTTATTAAAACTCGACGATCATTTCGGCTAGGGAAGCCTTTTTCAAGAGTACAAAACAAATACTTGTATTGCAATCAGCTTTTTCTTTAACTTATATATTTTTGAAGAATGTGTTTCATAATTATCCGACCGAACAATCCTTACAAGTTATATTCATAACTTACACATTTATGCATCTTTGGCTCTGTAATTTGTTTGTGGTTATTGATTGCATAGGGGATGTTGAGTGTGGATTTCCTCACCCAAGTTGAAGCTGCATGTAGTTTTCCTGCCATCCATACCCCTTCAACGTTTCTGTTTAAGGCAATATAGCCTTCGAGAAAAATGCCCCTGGCGAATCGACAGACATACAGACATCTAACTGATTCCATATGTCTAATAAGTGTTTATTTTTACCAATTTTAGTATTAGAAATTAAAAATTATTTATCTTTGTCCTATGGCATGTGTCCAGGAGGTACACAAGATAGGCGAATTAAACAAAAATAAAACAAACTTGAATCGAAATGGCTGGTTACAAACTAACACACTCGTGCACACAGATACAAAGACAGAAGGTAAATACATACATGTATGCACACATACACCCAACCAAGAGTGAATCGAGCCGAACTTAAAATGCGGCAGACATTCGTGCCTTTCTACCTACATATACATGCATGCAAGACGTCAGGCTGCAACGGCCATAAATTAAACCGTAACAAATATAAATCAACAAACGAGTTAATCACTTTCCGAAGTAAATAATTACAAGGCCAACTCGATCCGCGGCGGCAACCGTGAGGTCAGTGTGTGCATTTATAATTCTCCACCCTCCCGTGATATCTGATGCTCGCTGCTGCCGGCCACAGTGTGCTTGCTATCAATCTGTGTATGAGAGAGTATCAGTCTACATTGCGGGGTCATACTTAACTTGAACGTTGCTGTCGTTAGTTGTTGCTCAATCAACTTCGACCACGACAGAAAACGTGAGAAAAAATATCATCTTATCTTTATCTAATTGTAAGAACAAGTTGAGCCTGGATCGGTTAGTATATGATAGTCTGCCATTGGGTCAAACGTATTTACTTACACTTAACTTCCTTGTTTTGATTTTCATGAAGTGAAATAAATGAAAAATGATTGGAGGTATTTTTTCTTATGATTAATCCTCTCAAAAAAGATTTAACGTTTTCTTTAAGATTAAATTATTTTGATGAAGACACGTTTTCGATGAATTAATACATTCGACCATTACATGATAAAAATCCGTGATAGAATACAAATAACGTTAGAATCTTCTGAGCAGCCAATTTGATTATCATATAGGAATGTAGAATTGTTTTAATAATTATTTAAAAAATGTAAATTAGCATGTGGAAAAAATCATCAATCAAGTGAGATTTGCTAAGTGGCATATTAGAGGTAATGTCTACTTTAAATGTATTTTGGTATAGGTTTGCTTAAATCAGCTTATTAAAAGACTAAATAAGTATTAGGTATCTAACCTAGTAACATTGGGAAAATATTCAAAACCGATGAAAGCAATCAGGGTAAGTCATTAAGACGAAATCGGTCTGTAACTACGTACAGTTCAAAATAGGAAAAAATATTTCCTATAAAAGTTGTTAAAAAGAATTTCCATTTTATTATAAACTCGACACGTGTTTCACCACTTTGTTTCTTCTTCAGAATTTACAATTTTCTTTCTCTCAAAAGTTTTTAATTCTAGAAATAAATATATTAATATGTTTTCAAATGTGACGGGCTTCGGGTTACATCGGCAATGTACATATTGCATTTTTGAATTCCCCATAAAAAATAAATGTGAGCTTTTCAAAGTTACATTGGATCTAAGTCTCACCAGTCATTTTAAATATCTTAAAACCGAAAGAATTTAGAGGGATGTGATTTTCAAATTTCGTTTCTGTCATTTGCAAATATTACATTGACTACTACCTTTATATATATATAGTATAAAATTTATGGATACTAATATTTACAAATTCAAACAGGAGTAACTAATTTGTTTTTTAAATTAAACACTATAGATCTATATTTTTGCTAACGTCGTATAACGTAAAAATAAATTTGCTTTCTACTGATATACGGTTATTGGTATTTAGTACCAGCAGTTTGCAGTTTGCGATCTTCTGGAAATTTTAAAAGATATCGTACCTGTGGAGTCAGAATATGACAAAAAATACTTGCCTTGATTTTCTCCCAAGCGATTACGGGACTTTGATTTCTTTGATAGAAATGCGACTTTACAGAGGTTCGATTAAAAATTCATAACTGAAAACCAACCGTATCTACCATAACGCCGTTTGGACGCAAGATTAACAACAGGTGTGGGTAACTGCAGAAAAATTGGGAATAAGCTACCTATCGCTTCTACCGATGTATAGCATTCCAAACATGGCAGAAATTAAATTCGCGTAACTCGCATGGTACAATTTCAATGAATTGAATGCTTGGTTTTTTCTTAATTTTTGGACTCTACGATTATAAATTAGTCTATAGATATAGTTCCAGTAAACACCTTCACCCAAACCTAAAATTCATACTTTGCAATTTATACCTCCAAGCAGGTCTCGCCGACCAAACAGTTTAAGAAATCTAAATTCGTTTTGGCCCATTGATTTGGCAAAATCCTTTTGTATGAACTAGTTTGGACGTGTAGAGTCAGAATATGACATGATATATAATATGATATATCGCGTTAAGGGCTAACTCGATAACACAATACTCAAGTTTTAAAAAAGTACAAGACAAAACAAAATCGTCAAACAAGAATTAGGGGTAACGTTGTTAATTTTTAATCACCCTTAATTTATTTCTTCAACTAATTGTATAGGTACTACAAGTATTGTTTTAAATACGAGGAATTGTTTCGTTTAATTCGAATAAGAAGAAATTAAATAGTACCTTTAATATTATCCGGGTTTGTCATTAATGTCTATTTAGAAACGGTTAATGTTGACAGTAGTTATTATTTCGAGTGGAAGACGTCCGCGGTTTTCTGAACTGTTACGCTTGAGTTGACAACATATCAAGCGGCGAAAGCACAAAATCCTGAGCAGCTTCATTCTAAATACAAGAATACTTACTAACTACCAATGTACGTATGTAGGGAGACAACAGTTTTCCATCCATCCGACGTTATGAAATGTAAAGTTAATGTTCGACCGACTGTTTCGTTTTGCGTGAAACGGAACAAAGCCCTAATGTGTTTCTGATGTCTGTCGGCATAAGCGCACAAGAAAAGTAGATACATAAATATGGCGAGTACGTTTCGTATGGCGTACGGGTAGGTAGGTACGTATTTTATTCTTTGCATACGGAATTCGTTTAGACGTTTGATGGACGTACTACTTGATTCCGCTGCCATGGGAACTACCCAAGAAAGATCACCGTTCGATAGCATGATCCCGATCGCTGATATGAAGCTTCAAATAACCACGCTGCTTACTATGTCTACCTGATGTAGGTACTTGCATACAGACGTGCATACGAATATTCCCCACTACTCGTATCGCTAATAAGGTATAATGTTCATATGTCCAATTTTTAATTAAGGAAAAACAAAATTTTACAAAACACAATTTCTACACGTTTTTTAGCATTATTTACCTATGTCGCTTCAATATAGCTGCTTACTATGTTGAATATTTAGCATCAGTAGTAATGCAGTCCCAAAAATTGTAATATATAACCATAACATTTAATGTAATGTAAATTAAAAGTTTTATAATAACGTATCACCTGACGAAGTCATTGTGTTAGGATACAATTGAAATTGTTGAACGTGTTTATTATTATTTTCTAAATGATACGAATTTCCTATTATTATTGTTTCCTTTCCTTTTCCCTAATGAATAATTCTTGTTTCATCTTTGATTGTAACAATAGTATTTGTTGACACTAATTTTAGTTGAATTTTTATTTAGTTATTTTTAAAAATGTTTTATCAATAATGTACCACAACTAAAACATGTTGAGTATTAATGATAATAATTGTTAATAATTACTGTTGTAATTGTATTGCCATTAAGTGTATATATTAATTATCCTTGCAATGTTCAAATTATTAATATAAGTATAATTGTAAGTAAAAAGCTAAAAATGAACATAACTTGTCGAGAATGTTAAATAAAACAAGTTAAGTACATATATTATTCGTTTAATTCATACCTATACTCATAACCACATCAACGATACAAATTGGAAAATAACCTGTACATGTACATTACAGATTTGTTCATGATTAACAGTCGAAAAAGAATACAGAAAAATACAAGTTGTTGATAATGCAGTATATAAACATTTTAAGAATGTTGTACAGAAACCTGTAATTAAAATCATGATACAATTAGACTCCCGATCATAGATGGCGCAGTTTTTGAAGTATGTCTCGCATTCAAAATCTGTATATTTAAGAGTCTAAGAAGCTTATATTGGGCTTGTGGGTGGGGTTTCAAACATGGCTATAATGAATTGAAATTATATAATGAATTGAAATTATAAATCACGCTGCTAAACTACGTATTTACAATCATTACAAGATTTTTTTTTTCAAATTCAGAATGTTGCTTCTGCTATGAGAATATTAATTCATCTAGAAGAATGCCAGGAATATAAGTCTAGCTGTGGGGCCAAGAACTATAATAACAATTAATGCTACCCTACCATTTTATTCCCATGCTTTATTAGACAAAATTATTAAAATTTGGTAGTTGAATTTTGAGAACCCCGTTATCATTAAAACTTACATTTTGACTCCTTGGAATTGAAATGATTAGGGGTAGGAACCACATGCAAGGATGATTGACATTCTAGTAATTGGCAGTTGAATCTTGAAAACAATGTGAGCCTGCAATACCTACAATTTTGACTACTGGACAATTACATATGTTATGTTCAGAAATAGGGGTGAAACGCACCCTCTGCAAAAATGTGACTTCAGAGTTTTTGTTCTTATGTTCTCTAGGCAAAATTATTAAAATTTGGTACATACATTTTGAAAACCCTGAGAGCTATACCACCTACAATTTTGACAACCGGACATTGACAAATTTCTTATTCAGACAAAGGGGGAGACGCACCCTCTGCAAAAATATGAGTTCATAGTTTTTGTTCTTATGTTCTCTAGACAAAATTATTAAAATTTGGTAGACGAATTTTGAAAAGCCTGAGAGCTATACCACCTACAATTCTGACCACTGGACATTGACAAATTTCATGTTCAGAAATGGTGGTAAGGCGCACCCTCTGCAAAAATATGACTTTATAGTTTTTGTACTTATGATCTCTAGACAAAATTATTAAAATTTGGTAGACGAATTTTGAAAAGCCTCAGAGCTACAGCACCTACAATTTTGACTACTGGACATTGACAAATTTCATGTTCAGAAAAAGGGGTGAGACGCACCCTCTGAAAAAATATGAACTTATAGTTTTTGTTCTTATGTTCTCTAGACAAAATTATTAAAATTTGGTAGACGAATTTTGAAAAGCCTCAGAGCTACAGCACCTACAATTTTGACTACTGGACATTGACAAATTTCATGTTCAGAAAAAGGGGTGAGACGCACCCTCTGCAAAAATATGACTTTACAGTTTTTGTTCTTATGTTCTGTAGACAAAATTATTAAGATTTGGCAGTTGAATTCTTAAAACCCTGAGAGATACAACACCTACAATTTTGACTACTGTATATTGACAAATTTCATTTTCCGAAAAAGGGGTGAGACGCACCCTCTGCAAAAATATGACTTTATAGTTTTTGTTCTTATGTTCTCTAGACAAAATTATTAAAATTTGGTAGACAAATTTTGAAAAGCCTCAGAGCTACAGCACCTACAATTTTGACTACTGGACAATTACATATGTTATGTTCAGACATAGGGGTGAAACGCACCCTCTGCAAAAATGTGACTTCAGAGTTTTTGTTCTTATGTTCTCTAGACAAAATTATTAAAATTTGGTAGACGAATTTTGAAAAGCCTCAGAGCTACAGCACCTACAATTTTGACTACTGGACATTGACAAATTTCATGTTCAGAAAAAGGGGTGAGACGCACCCTCTGCAAAAATATGACTTTACAGTTTTTGTTCTTATGTTCTGTAGACAAATTTATTATAATTTGGTAAACGAATTTTGAAAAGCCTCAGAGCTACAGCACCTACAATTTTGACTACTGGACATTGACAAATTTCATGTTCAGAAAAAGGGGTGAGACGCACCCTCTGAAAAAATATGATTATAGTTTTTGTTCTTATGTTCTCTAGACAAAATTATTAAAATTTGGTAGACGAATTTTGAAAAGCCTCAGAGCTACAGCACCTACAATTTTGACTACTGGACATTGACAAATTTCATGTTCAGAAAAAGGGGTGAGACGCGCCCTCTGCAAAAATATGACTTTACAGTTTTTGTTCTTATGTTCTGTAGACAAAATTATTAAAATTTGGCAGTTGAATTCTTAAAACCCTGAGAGATACAACACCTACAATTTTGACTACTGTATATTGACAAATTTCATGTTCCGAAAAAGGGGTGAGACGCACCCTCTGCAAAAATATTACTTTATAGTTTTTGTTCTTATGTTCTCTAGACAAAATTATTAAAATTTGGTAGACAAATTTTGAAAAGCCTCAGAGATACAGCACCTACAATTTTGACTACTGGACAATTACATATGTTATGTTCAGACATAGGGGTGAAACGCACCCTCTGCAAAAATGTGACTTCAGAGTTTTTGTTCTTATGTTCTCTAGACAAAATTATTAAAATTTGGTAGTTGAATTGCGAAAACCCTGAGAGCTACAACTCTTACAATTTTGATCATTGGACCTTGACAAGTTTCATATTTAGAAATAGAGGTGTGACGCACCCTCTACAAAAATATGACTTTATAGTTTTTGTTTTTATGTTGTTTAGGCAAAATTATTAAAATTTGGTAGTTGAATTGCGAAAACCCTGAGAACTACAACTCTTACAATTTTGACTACTGTATATTGACAAATTTCATGTTCCGAAAAAGGGGTGAGACGCACCCTCTGCAAAAATATTACTTTATAGTTTTTGTTCTTATGTTCTCTAGACAAAATTATTAAAATTTGGTAGACAAATTTTGAAAAGCCTCAGAGATACAGCACCTACAATTTTGACTACTGGACAATTACATATGTTATGTTCAGACATAGGGGTGAAACGCACCCTCTGCAAAAATGTGACTTCAGAGTTTTTGTTCTTATGTTCTCTAGACAAAATTATTAAAATTTGGTAGTTGAATTGCGAAAACCCTGAGAGCTACAACTCTTACAATTTTGATCATTGGACCTTGACAAGTTTCATATTTAGAAATAGAGGTGTGGCGCACCCTCTACAAAAATATGACTTTATAGTTTTTGTTTTTATGTTGTTTAGGCAAAATTATTAAAATTTGGTAGTTGAATTGCGAAAACCCTGAGAGCTACAACTCTTACAATTTTGATCATTGGACCTTGACAAATTTCATGTTCAGAAAAAGGGGTGAGACGCACCCTCTACAAAAATATGACTTTATAGTTTTTGTTCTTATGTTCTCTAGACAAAATTATTAAAATTTGGCAGTTGAATTCTTAAAATCCTGAGAGCTACAACACCTACAATTTTGACTACTGAACATTGACAAATTTCATGTTCAGAAAAAGGGGTGAGACGCACCCTCTAGAAAAATATGACTTTATAGTTTTTGTTTTTATGTTGTTTAGGCAAAATTATTAAAATTTGGTAGTTGAATTGCGAAAACCCTGAGAGCTACAACTCTTACAATTTTGATCATTGGACCTTGACAAATTTCATGTTCAGAAAAAGGGGTGAGACGCACCCTCTACAAAAATATGACTTTATAGTTTTTGTTCTTATGTTCTCTAGACAAAATTATTAAAATTTGGCAGTTGAATTCTTAAAATCCTGAGAGCTACAACACCTACAATTTTGACTACTGAACATTGACAAATTTCATGTTCAGAAAAAGGGGTGAGACGCACCCTCTAGAAAAATATGACTTTATAGTTTTTGTTTTTATGTTGTTTAGGCAAAATTATTAAAATTTGGTAGTTGAATTGCGAAAACCCTGAGAGCTACAACTCTTACAATTTTGATCATTGGACCTTGACAAGTTTCATATTTAGAAATAGAGGTGTGACGCACCCTCGACAAGGAAATGATTTTATATTTTTTGTTCTTATGTTGTCTAGATAAAATTATTAAAATTTGGCTTTTGAATTTTGAGAACCTTATTAACATTAGCACTTCCATTTTTGACTCCTAGGAATTGAAATGTATCAGGTACAGGGTTGGGGGTAGGAACCATCTGCAAAGAAGATTTACTTTATAGCTTTTGTTTTTATGTTCTCTAGTGGAAATTATTAATATTTGACATATAAATTTTGAAAACCCTAACAGCTACAACACCTACAATTTTAACTACAGGACATTGACAGATTTCGTGTTCAGAAAAAGGGTTGAGACGCACCCTCTACAAAAATATGACTTCATAGTTTTTGTTTTTATGTTGTTTAGGCAAAATTATTAAAATTTGGTAGTTGAGTTGCGAAAACCCTGAGAGCTACGATACCTACAATTTTGGCTACTGGACATTGACAGATTTCGTGTTCTGAAATAGGGGTGTGAGGTACCCTCTGCAAAAATATTAATTCAGAGTTTTTGTTCTTATGTTCTCTAGACAAATTTATTAATATTTAGTACATGAATATTTAAAACCCTCAGAGCTACAACAACTAGAATTTTCACTACTGGACATTGACAAATTTCATATTCAGAAATAGGGGTGAGACGCACCCTCTGCAAAAATATGACTTTATAGTTTTTGTTCTTATGTTCTCTACACAAAATTATTAAAATTTGGCAGTTGAATTCTGAAAACCCTGAGAGCTACAACATTTACAATTTACAATTAGACATTGACAAGTTTCATATTTAGAAATAGAGGTGTGACGCACTCTCTACAAGGAAATTATTTTATAGTTTTTGTTCTTATGTTCTCTAGACAAAATTATTAAGATTTAGCTGTTGAATTTTGAGAACCTTATTATCATTAGCTCTTCCATTTTTGACTCCTATGAATTGAAATATACAGGTACAGGATTGAGGTTAGGAACCATCTGCAAAGAAGATAGACTTTATAGCTTTTGTTCTTATGTTTTCTAGCGGAAATTCTTAAAATTTGGAATGAAAATTGACTTCGAAAAGCTATTAATGTACATACGTATATCATAAGGAAATAATGTAATGATACCATTTTGTTAGTGACGACTTTAGACCATGAATCTTCGTGAGATTCGTTCGTTGTGTGTATAGCAAGTAGCGAGGGTACGTGGTATATCAGAGAAGAACCATGAAGATGGAAACCGGTCTCTGGTCGACCGTCATCGCTTCTTTGTGTGTGTCGTGTATTTGTGTTGTAAGTGTTGGTCGTTATAGTGTGCGAATGAAGAGTCGACGACTTCCATTTCACTCTCAACTTTATATGAAGCCATTTACACCCAATTTCGCTCGATTTTATAGTGCATAAATATTTTTATTTCCCATTTGGCACTTCGAGTAGCTATTGTTATCGCTTCGTTATACGGCTCTCTGAGACCACGCGAGATCGTGTATGTACGTTATTGTCCACCGAAGGTCCCGGGACGTCTGATTTTGACAAGTATATAAATAGATAGGATTTGTACAGTTGTTTGAGATTTAAAAATAAAGAAATTCATAGGATAAACTTCACTGTTTATGCATTTTATTATTGTTTCTTATGTTGTATTCGCTACGTCCATGAACTGCATGCAGGTACGCAGCGCTGTGCCTTTGTGGCATCACTATCATGAGAGCGCTATTAGCGTGAACATCTATCCATAATGATCGATACCTGAGAGCACGTGTTAAATAGTAGAATTGCCTGTAAAATGTGATTTATAGTTGTTATATCTTTTAATAGTCCTTTAATAAATTAATGTGTTAACTTCGATTAGTGCATTTCTCGACGTTATTTATAAACAAACACAAAAATACAGTCCACTAACACGATTGCTACAACAACCCCAAAACATTCACTTTATACACTCACCGACATTAATTTAGGGATCATTTTATGGAAAGCTGTATAATTTTTGAATCCGGATTCCGAAAGGATGTGAAATTTTGCTTTCAAAAGTGCTGTTGTATTTTTAAATATAATCAGAAATTCGTATAATAATGGAACATATTTCAAACATGTTTCACATAATGAATCCTCATCTTAAAACAATCAAGACCATAATGGTCTTAATTTTAGATACTTCGTCTTAATCACAGTTTTACTTGTGTCTACTTTTTGGTTCTTTTGGTCTTCTTCTTAGAAAATCGATTTATGGTATTGTTTGCAAAACTCATTGAAGCAATCTTGATGTTTATGCAATTTATGATCAGTGTGACAAACTGGATCAGGTTGGATTTCTGGGTAGAATTGGCGCGCCTCTTGCATATTTCTAAATGTTTTGCTATTGTTAAGAAGTGATCTTCAGTACGATCCATATCATGGTCAACGGTTGATATCTTCTGCTATCCACCACTATCCAGAAACCCAATTAATGCCAGCCGCGACGTCTTACGAGAAAACGTGACGGATTTATCTTATATAATATAACTCATGTGCATTCAGTTACATTTTAAAAATGAATGGTTAGCGTATTTTTTGTTAAATACTTTTTTATTTTCATGTTTGCGAAATGATGCAATAATGGTTCATGTTAAATTGGTTATTAGCTATTTTTAGTTGATTAACTAAGATTTGATAGAATGAGACCTTAAAATGACCCTTATGTACGAGGTTCATTAATTGATAAACTTTCGATCAGGTAATTTTGTTTCAAAACGCATCTGTTCGGAGACTTTTGATGGACCTGGTATGTAGTGTTTGCTTGTCTCTATGTTGCATCACTAAAATATAAGCACACACGACAGATGTTAATGCGAATTGAGTATGCACTCATGTGTGCATGTTTATTTACTTATCTGCATACATACATATGTATGTATCTATTGTATAATGCACTTTAATGTGCTTTAATATTTCGCAAGCATACCTTGTACTTCCTAAGTTTACAATGTCTGTTATTATCATTTTATTGGGGTTATAATTAAATTCATTTTAAAACAGATAAATAATCAAATAGATTTTGTTCTTTTATTTTTACAAGTATTTCAAAAGATTTAATTTTGCAAATTGTAATAAAATAATCATTCGAAAAAGAACATTATGCATTTTATTTAAATAATATAAATTGTTAATAAACTACGCGTGCGTTCATTTATCAACACAATTACTGATAGGTAGGAACACAACATTAAAGTGAAATATTTGTATCAGGAAATAATGAGGATTGATTCAATGGCACTTTTAGTAAATAAGATTTTTTTGAATTATTGTAGTAAAAGTTTGCAGTTTTTAGTACAAACAGTGACAATCTATAATGTCTGCAACTGCAACATTTAATGTTAACATTAACTCTTAAATTCATTCATATTTTCGAAATCTACCAGATTTATATCAAGTCATATCCCAATAAAGAAAGCGATAATAGTTTCAAAAATATTTTTAATTGTTTCACCAAAGCATTGGCTTCTTCAGGTGAAGATGTTCTAATTAATGTTCTTACAAAATACGATTAAATACTGAAAATTCGATTTACACGGTTATTAAATATAAATCCAATATGTATATTTCGATCACATATTTAGGTGACATTGTCTTCAAAATATATAAATATCTATTAAATGAAAAATTTAAAACTTTTAACGATAATTTCCACATTTTAAAATAATAGTTCTCCTTTATTAAATTTAAACCTGTATTCAAAAACTTTACGTTTATCCCTTCATTTCGTTGTTACCCACCCCATAAGAATCTATCAATTTTTAGTATTTAAGCTTATTTTGTAAGAACTTTAATTAGAACATCTTCAGCTGAAGAAGCCAATGTTTTGGCGAAACAATTGCTGTGAACAATTAAAAATATTTTTTAAACTTTCCAGTAGTCTACTGCCATTGATTATCATATCCCAATATTTATAGGATCACCAATTTTAATGACATAAGGGTGCGCAGGGTGCGCAGGGTGCGTCTTAAAACCAACGTCTAACTTACGTATTTTGAATTTACTTTACTTTAACGCCATTTTTTCCTAGGCATTCGCAGAGACAAAAAAACATACAGCAATTACGAATTCGTCGCAGATAAAGAAAGACAAAAATATGTTGTGAATTTTGGTTACATTTAAAAATAACTTAATTACGTTAATACTCACCCAAATAGTGTAGAGAAGAATTGTAAATAATAAAGACTGACCCCCAGTCTGTAATGTCCGTCGGTGGTGCGAGACGATATTGAACGAGGCCGCCAGCGATTGAATCTAGCTAAGTTAACCCGTGAACTTTCTACATGCAAATATCCCACTTGTAACTCGGTAAGATAACCTGTAATGTATAATGCTGTCGCCACATAACCCATTATGACAAGTCTATTTGAGCGCACAAACGGCCCAAGCAACCACGGCCTTCTTTGCTAGTTTATATTGTTCGTTTCGCCTCCAGAGTCGGACTAACGCAACACGGCAACTATCTACTTCATTATGAATCACTAAGTGACCTGTAAAAGAAAAGAAAACAATAAGAGATAAGATTAACATAAATGCAGATAAGTGAGAAAATTCAATGTCTTTGGTTTTCTAAACCGTTTCGAGGTAGGTAAAATTTTGGATTCATTGGCAGTTCACCTTCTGATAAGAAATTAATAACAAAATAGTTTTGGTAAGTAAGCAATATAATTTAGAAAGAATTGTTATCACTTTAGCGCGGCCCCATTAAAGCGAGAAAATCGGACCACAATTACTAGCTATTTTAGGATCACCGCTTTAGTATTAAATACTGTCTCCATATTTTCGTGCTCTTAGGTACAAACTAATCCAAAAAATGATTGCTTAGCTTAGAAAAAACACACGGGCTATTTAACTAAAGTGGCGCATTACATTTTTATACAACATTTTAAACAAAACAAAAATTTCATACTGTAGCCTAGCCAAACTTTTTGCTGAATACCACTTATCCTTGGTGCAAAAATCTACTATCATACTACCTAACCCTTAGTAGCGTCTTCCCTCGAATAAAAGACCCGGTCTTATGCTTTTAGGTAGGATTGAGAAACTATTATTTCGTTTAATTCTATGATTAAACTAAATGATTATTATTTTTTTATTAATTATTATTATTCATATGATTTACGATTACTTCTCCGATTGAATAAATTAGAATTTAGGATAACCCCACCACGGGGATGTAGGGTATCAAATCAAAACAACACAATGATGGGGTTACACCTACCGGAACTCATCATTCATTCAAGCGATATAAAAACCGGTACGATAATTTATATGTGACATAGAGATTGTGAAATTGAGAACAGAGTCAATGGATAAAATCTCAATTCAATCCTATTAATTTTAAATAAAATACTTTTTTGTAGGTTAGGTTAGGTCATTTAATGTTAAATTCACATTTAAAATACTTTTATTGAAAAAACATATTTTCTGCCTATGAGTATGCATGTGCATATACAGTTTTTATATTTCCGGCAGGTGGAATCCCCCCTCGCCCCGTGATTATGTTGTTCTTGATTTATTTATTTGATACCCTATACCCCCTGATTGGGTATACTCAGAATGTTCTGCCGGTTTATCTTCTTATTTTTAGGGAAAATTCTCCAACCAAAACTTAATTTAAGCACTTCATGCATAGGGAAACCCCATCTAGACACAGGCGCAACTGGCATTTAATTTTTGGGGATCCTTAATCATTTTGCTGCACAAAATGTATAAACAATATATTTCCTCAGATACATCTACAAAGAATTGAGCAACGTAGAGTTTACGAAATAACTAAGCATAACAAATAAATTAATCATAGCAAAGATACACTTTACTGAATGATTAATAATATTTAGCATTTTACACACATAAACTTACATTTCTTCACATTCGCATTCACTCCCGCGTTTCCTCAAAATTTCAATTACAATAAACACAATATATGCTGAAATATTTATTTTATGTATTTATTTACATTGTACGAAAAATATTATTGATATTTCACACGTCAAGTTTCAATAATTCAACTAATCCTTTAAAATGCATTAGTCAGAGTAAATACTAAATATAGACATATAAATTCGCACACTTTTAATTGTTTAAATTCATTTGTTCAGTTCCAACCGTAATACGTCAAAATAGGCGTTTTTTTTATCACGTTTGATTACACAAATTTTCATTGGCTAGAATATTTTAAGAAAGTGATCACTGTGATCACTAGAGATCGGATTATATGCATTTGCATTTTTAGCCTATTCTTACCGGTTATTGTATATTAACTTAAAATCTAGTGATGATATTTACAATATTTTTTGGTAAAGTAGTTAATTCAACCTTAAAAACGGCAAGGTATTGCCGCGTAAACCTATACAGAAATATTCAAAGAAGAAGGAATTAAAATCCTTATTCGACTAAATTTTAAGATCGAAGATCTCACATTTGGAACTCATCCTACCAAGTAGGCACAACGAACCGAAAGCCATATACCACGACCGGTTTCGACCTATCGGGTCTCATCAGATGGGCGCTGGCAGAAAGGCCTTTACAGGCTATATTATAAATATAAATAGCAGTTGTTTCTGTTGATTCCATATTTATATTTATATTTATAATATAGCCTGTAAAGGCCTTTCTGCCAGCGCCCATCTGATGAGACCCGATAGGTCGAAACCGGTCGGGGGATATGGCTTTCGGTTCGTTGTGCCTACTTGGTAGGACGCGTTCCAAATGTGAGATCTTCGATCTTAAAATTTAGTCGAATAAGGATTTTAATCCTTCTTTTTTGAATATGTTATATCTTCGTCTAAGAATCCATCGGAATCAACAGTGGAAATCAATGGCGGTATAGGTATTAGCCCTCGGAGTAGTTGTTTCTGTTGATTCCGTATTTATTATTTATTTTATATCTATAAAGAAATGTTTAAAAACATTTTGAACAATAAATCAGGCTTTGAACCTTTTTATCAAATATGTGTTATTTTGACTGATCGAGGACGCATGGTTTTTTATGATTACAAGAATAACTTTTAAGTTACTATAAATTATTTAGGAACACGCTACATCTATTTTCAGAATAGATTTTTGGTCCCTATAACGTTCAAAGGATTTGTGCTATATGTAAACCATTTTAATGCAGTTTTCCTTTCCGTACCTATTGTTTGCAAAAACGGAATTAATAGCATCAAATCTGTAGAAATTTTCGATTGTACGGTCCTGCGTTCAGGACATGATACTGTGAATACACAAGTGCATATCTGTATCGCGCTCCTCTTTCTTACAACACGTATTGTTTCGCTGAACACGCGTAGCAACTTTAGGATGTTGCCCCATCAGACAGATAACTCAATTTGCGACGTGTTGGTCCGTCGACTGGTTAGCCAAAAAGTTCCCCATGTAAATTGCACCATGTAACTGTTAAAACTCGAATAGTGGCGGTAGCTGACCGCTCGGAATACGCGAATTGCACTAATTATTAAGCAGAAACAATTTGATAACACGATAATCGAACAGAAGGAATAAAATTAAAATTCAAGATTTGCAATTTCTAACATTGTTATTTTTGTATATTTTCAACTAATTAACACGTTATAACGTTTACATCAGATACAAAAAATTGATGGAGTTTTGTGGAATCGAACTAAATAAAACACTAAAACCCAAAATTCCACATTAAACTTTTAGTGACCTCGACACCCAAAGCAAGATGTCATCCTCAATAGTTTCTAACGTTTTATGTGGAATTTTGGGTTTAAAAATATTTTTAAACAAAACATATAATGTTTCAAAAAACGTTTATTCAGTCCCGACAATTGTTTCGACCGAACAGGTCACTAACATGAGTAGAAAACATTTACTTAACGGAAATTTTATTGTAAGGAAAATTAACGCACTGAACATTATTTTGATATATTCTTAAACGCAATTGACAATTATGCATTTGCGACATTGCAGATTTTTAGAGTCACAGTTATATGCATTTATATTTTATCGTTTTTCGACAAAAAATAGTGAGTTACAAGATCATTAAAGTCGGCAAACATGTCACGACATAAGAAACTATAATAATTTATGTATAATATCACTCAAATGCTGCATTTAAAAAACAACACCTAATATGAATACTGAATACTGAATGGTGAAAAACATGTTTTTTAATGGTAAAGAACCCTCGGCCAGTTATAGTAATGGTACTTCTAAATTGATGAATCTTTAAGTGATGAAACTGATATTGAAGTAAACGCATTACTATTGTGGAGTGTTTTAACATTTCGCTAGAAATAGTTTTGCGATAATAACATAATTGAAATTGTTTTAATGGTTTGCTATTCTAAATATTGTCCTAGGTTTGTAATTTCATGCATAGGGTGGTGAGTGTCGTTACAAATGTCATATTTTAAAATAAATAGCAATTGGAGTGTATACACCATACCGTAACAGTTGAAATTACTTAGATTGTACTGACTGTTTATCAAAATTTGAGAAATGAATCGCTGGAAAGTCTTATCGCAGGAGTTGTTGAAGATGACAGTGAGGAAAAAGTACCAGACGTATTCAAGTAGAGGACAATCATCTTTGGGATCCTGATAGTGAATACAGCGATCATGAGTCAGAATCAGAAGTCGAAGGTGCCTGTTTAGATGAAGAAGAATACGTAGTATAGTGGACGAAAAACCTGGCAATGATTATAGGAATTATCACTCTCGGTCCTTTTGGTCAGAGAAATAAGCAACAACTTGACAAGTTTCAAAACCCTTATCAGTTTTTTCACTAATAACCTTCCTCATTTTGTAATATTACAAGGGATTTTGGCAATTACCGAAGAATATGATTTTTTATTTCGCTTCTATGTAATATTTAAGCCATTTATTCCAATATTATTTTTTCGTGTTTTTTAATTTTTAACAGTTGTATAAAGTAAAAACTTTTCCAAAAAATTCACAATTTTTCAATTTTTTAATCCAATTGAATTTGGGCTGTTCAAATACTGAACGATACCAGTAACGTCTCGAGAACACAAGATATTCCTCAAACCCTGTATTTATATTATTTATAACAACTAGTAAGAATAATTGAGTATAAAATGGTGAGAAACTGATTTGTTCTGAGTGACAAAACTGTTGTTGAAACAAACGTATTACTATTTTTGATGTGATTGTAATTTAAACAACAACTACTTTATATCAAATATAATTAATGAATACAAATGTAAATACATCTAAAAAATGAATAAAACGCTGTCCAGCAAATCGCTTCATTCTGCATAAATGACAGACTACTTTAAATGTAAATGAATCCTGAATTATTAAACAACCTATTTAAATGGCAGTCAAATTTGTACAAATGAATTGCTTTATCATGTAACAAAACCATCTAAAATTATAACATTTTCTCATTTATGGTATAAAGTTGTCTAATAGTTATGAATTTTTTAAATACGATAGAAAAAAAAGATACGAAAGAAAAGTAAGAGAAAAAATCTTTATCCTTACTCAAACTAAACAACGCTTGTCTAATTTAATTACCTACTTATTTGTTTGAAAATATGCCAAAATATTTCAAACTACAAAATCATTGAATTACTACATCCGTTTTAATGATTATTTTGAGAGACTTGTATAATATCCTAACAGTAGATAAGTAACCGTATACATAATTATTTTAGAAGAATAATAAACGTAGACAGAAATTTTAACCGGAACGAATAAATTTATAATGTTGATTTACAAGCTGCTATTGAATGAACGCAACATTTCGTTTTTCTTTTTATGGATGCTTCAAAAGCTATGAGAGTTCAAGTAATAGCAAAAGTAGTGTTTCTTATTTTAAGTAACTCAGGTTTTTTTTAAATAAAATTTTGGACAGTTTTCTAACTTCTACCTCATTTTAAGAAAGATCTCCAAGAAAAGTTTATGCTTACTGTAAGATTAATAATGATATATTTGAAGATCAAAAACACACAATTACGAAAATTTGTTGTAGTTGTTTGTAGTTGTTTTATCATGAGTAATCTACAATATTTATTATTTGTCGTATAATTCCTAAAATATAGCTATATACGTCATATCTTCGTCGGTTTTAAAAATATAGGTAATTTTATTTTAATTATTTAGTTTCACCACTTAATAAATTACTAAATCACTGAAGCCGCTCCCATCGAAAAGAATAAAAATAAATAAAAGAAATAATGTGTGTAGAAAGTTGGCGTTTAATGTGATGATTCGAAGAAAGTGGGTGAAGGTCGAATTTTTTTGCCTAGGGCTATTGTGAAAATTAAGTTTCCATTTGAATTGTTATTTTGTACTCAGTTTCATAATATTTATATAAAAAATTAATTTTGTTTCGTTATTAGTCGATATTTAATTCATTCATTATAAATTTTTCCAGTTTGATGCATTTAGAATAATAAATAAATGAACTAAGATAAACAAATAACTATTTTGATTTATAGATACTGTTTTTGACCAATTTATAAATTAATTTTTATAATTTAAAACAATTATCATTCTATTCAATTGTTATCTAAATTATTATTTCGGACAATCTCTGTTTAAACTATTTTAAGTAGTATTTGTTCACGAATGGGAAAATTCAATATTGATTGGCACAACACGTTTTATAGAAAAAGAAATAAAAAAGTTCTTAGGGTTGATCTCGTTCCGAACTTTAGTCTCTTATGTAGGTAGTTTTGTCATTATTATATAGGGTAGTGTTAAGTAAGAAGTAAAACAGTCCTATTCATACAAGTATTAGTTCGATAGATTAGTTTATTAATTAATATACATTTATAGATGTTAATAGTTAATTGTATCCCTGTATTATTATTATAAATAAAAAATATTCATTCAATTTGAATTATTCGTTTGACAATGACAAGCTGTTTTGTCGAAACTATAGTCAAAAGGGTTTGTAAATAAAAAAGTGATAATAAACAAAGTAGTGTTTATTCATTTATCGTAAAAATGAATTATCACAGAGTAACGGCTGAATCAATCCAATTTTTTAAAACGAATTACTTTTTTCTTCATATGTGTTGTTACATATTTGAAATGCATGCATAAATGTAAAACTGTCGTTGAAAGAAAGCCTTTTCGGCAGCGAAAGCAGCTTAATCTTTATCGCTTCCGAAATAGTCAACGTAAATCCGTCGGCAGTGGCACTTAGCCATGTTCTCAACTGTCGTCTGTAAACAGTACGTTTAACTTATTTCCACCAAACCAACACGAAATTAATTTTCTGAAGCACTTAGGCTGCCATTATTGTTATTATTATTATGGCTTTTCCGATATCCGGACTTGTTACCTTTTTGCCGTTGTTATTTATAGAAATTGAAACAAAGAGAAACGGAAAATAGGCGACCAATTGGTGCCTGGAGAATACTTGCACTCGCAACCAGTACGTCTTTATTTAGAAACGCGAATTTAATAGAATATTTACGGAACAACTTGAAAATTTCTCAATCCCTAGGTAATAATACACATTTTTGAAAAATGGCCATCCCAATTTCAAAAACTTTGCATTATTGAGATATATTTTCTTTCTACTATGTACCTTTGACTTTTAAACATTGAGGAAATTTTAAATTAGTCACTTGTAACCTAGGCAGAGTCTATAGTTTTTTTAACGTGTAAACCAAGACCAATTATTTATTCTATAATTGACATCCTTGTTCATATATTTTATGTGATAAATAGATATTTCTATAATAATTGTTTCAAAGAAAAAATAAATATAAGTTAGAAAAGCCAATTCTATTGTGCCAGGATGTACATTTCGCCATACGGTGGCTTTTTCAGGTAACTAGGTAACAATTCACTTAATACTAATTACAAAGGAGGGCATAAATTACAGATTCTACTAAATATTTAACAATGGAGAATTGATCATTAAAGATGAAACATTTCCCATTTGATTTATTAATTTCTGAACTTTTGTATAAATCAAATTTTAAATATTTCTTTTCTATGTCTAGCATTTTGTAATTTTCATCGTGAGTATTTTTATTGTCTATTAAATGTAAAGCATAAGTAGATTTCGCGTTTTTATTTTCAAAACGTTTTTTATGTTCTTTGATCGATCTCTAAAACATTACCTGTTTGGCCCATTATATATATATATATCATTGTACATTGTGGTACAATAAAATTTGTTTTGTAACTTGTGTTTATTTTTTCTTTGATATTATAGTTACAATTTTTAAAAACTTAATTTAATTAATTTAAAAATTAATAAATTTGCAAACAAACAATAAACGGATTCTTAACGGGTATTTAAGCATATCAAATACTTAATAAACATTTAAGTTAATAGCCTACAGTTTTGTTAAGTATGTATTTACCACCTTCTCATAAATACAAATGTAACACTAAAATTAAATTAAATAACCAATGAAAAACGTTTCAAAAAAGTCCTTTTTTTATATATTTCTATTTCAACATTAATTAATTTTTTAAATTCTATTATATTATCTTTTGAAAAATAGATGAGTATTTTCCATGAATTTCACTAAAATTAGTAAATGTAGGTATCTAGCTACAACTGATTCTTTTTAACAAACGGGATGTTTTCTAGTACGTAAATTTTGATTAAATTGTTAAATTATATTTTGTAAAGAGTTAAATCAAAACAGAATATCTCTCTCCTAGGCATTAGATTTTATTTAACATTACACAAATAAGAAAAAAATACATTTTCCACGATACTTTAAGTTTCTAATATCAAAATGCTGCATTTCTTTAGGGATCGCCGTCGCAACTATAGGCAGATAATGCTATTTATAGTGGCCTTAATAGCGAAAAACCTGTATTATTTTGTTCTCCATTAAAATCCTTCCCAAACAGTGTTGCATAGTGAAATATCTAACATCGTAGTTAACTTTTTATCCGAACATTATCGCATCAACATGATAATATTCTTGGTGCAATTTCATAAATAATAATCAATCAATAACTCGTTTGAAACTATTACGACCAGGTCGTTTTTTCGCCTGCGTGATTGATAAACATCGAAAGGAAAATTATAATGATCGTATCGTCGAGAAAACTGCCAAGTTTCAAACTTCTACACTTATAAATTATAATAACAGCCCTGCATGCGCTATATCGCATCCGACTATTTGCACTGATTGAAAAATGCACTTGCATGACCACCTCGGTCTTATAAATGTAAAAAATTAAGAAATATGTAGCCTATAATTTACTGAACATGTTAAAAGCAGTTAAAATTACACCGAACAGGCTTTTTCTTATTTTCAATGTAGGTTTATTTAGTAATAAGTAGGTTTAAAATGTTTTATCTAAAAGATTTTTGTACAGCATAATGGAATGTTGATAGTCTTACAGATAATAAAAGATACTTAGATACTTCTATAATAAAATATTGTTACAGAACGCTTATTTGTTGCTGTGGCATTTTCAATTTAATCAGGGGTAAATGTTTTTAAATTGATATAAGTATATTTGTGTACAGGGAAAATTGTCACTTTCATTTTTGTGGAATTCTGTTAATAGTGCAGTCAAAACAAATGACAAAATGGTTCTAGAGAGTGAAAAAAGTAGCTTCTTTTACAATAAAACAGAAAGATCAATAAGTTATTAAAAATTATAAATAAAACTAAGTTTAAAGTTACAAAATTATTTATTGACCATTATGAACTATTTCCTCACACTGTGGCTTCTTCAGGTGAACATTATCATAATGTCCACCTGAAGAAGACACAGTGTGGTGAAATGGTCCATAATTTAGACTGAGTTTTATGTATAATTTTTATTATGGAGTTGCAAGAACTGAAAGTTTCGTCGATTCAATTGAAGAAGTTATTGTTATGAACAGCTAATTTACTTTATTTATACATTTGTCATCGTTTGGAGAAAATATTCTTACGTTTATTGAATAGATTACTTCTTGAGACATATTTTTTTTTTAATAATAATTGAATTTGATTTTTTATTGTTTGTGAATACTAATTACTTACTTACGCACACACTAAGTATTAATTCCACAAAAACGAGTATGCTGCAGGTGTGTATATGGTATTAAAATAAATGAAAAATGCACATGGTTTTTATTTAGAACGGTCATTTAGAAAATTCATCCGAAAATGCCATTTTAGCTTCAGCCATTACGCGTTGACGTGCGCAGTTCTGTTGACGCGCACGGCAGCATTCGACGTTTGCCGAGAAGAAGTGGTCATCGGACAGGTTTCCGGACTTCTGGTTCATGTGCGTCCGATTTAACATACGCCACATTTCCTCAGAAACACTGATTACAACCACCGGTGCACGTAGTGCGTGAAAATGACTTTTCCAGTTGCACGCAGTGCGGATAATCGTGTGAAAAACAGACCGACGCGATGTCGAGCAGTCAGACTGCGTAGAAATCCAACATGGCCGACGCGCCGCCGCCGCCTATTTGCCGAGACTTGAAAACGACCGGGCGCGCGCCGCGTGTGATCCTGCTAGTTGGGGAGGGGGATAAGGCAAGGCTGAAGCTGATGTTTGCGCCGGATATCGCGCATGTGCGTGATGACAACGACCGCCAGAGAAAGCTCGGCGGATTGTTTTGGCCATAAAAACGTCATATCGTCGTTACCGAAAGTGGATTTTTATGGACTTCCTTTTACTTTCTACGTTTAACATAAAACGATCCTGTTACTCGACAATTTTATGGATCTACTGCCTCAATGAAATGTTTATTTTCAGGGAAATGCAGGTATTGATGTATTGGCTAGAAACAAATTTTATATCACTCGAATCATTATTATTAGTATATGCAATTAAAATATTCATTATCATCATAGAGTCGTCAGTCGGATGACTTTTGTTGGACACTAAACATAAATAATGTAACTGCATTATACTCTAAAAAGTTGACACGTGTGAAAATTTGTTTACTATAATTAAACAACATAAAAAATATACGACAAAAGTTGCATTATAAAATCAATATGAAAGGTGTAAAATTTATTTTGCAAAATTTCTTTCAAAACACAAACAATAATTAATTCCATCTTGAATTAGGTTTTAAAATGGTAAATAGGAAAAAAAAATCAAGAAACTAAAACGTCGACGATTTGCAAAGTTGTTTCATGTAATGCAAATTAGTACCAATTGAAAAAAGAAAACAAACGTTGTTGTACTTTGTTAATGTTAAAAGTACCTATATCAGATAGCAATTAGGCAATTCTGGATTTGATTTTCTTCGATTCGTTTGTTCCTGTTTCATCACTACGAGAATGTTTTCGGAACGGTTAGTAGTACAATGGCCGCGTTCTTTCAAAAGGTTACGTCGTTACGCGGGTCCTTTATTATATTTGGGAGCCATAACCAACGAAACACATACACACATTCGTACATAAATACACACACACACACACACACATTGAAAAAGGCTAAAGAAAAGGCGTCCGTTTCACCACGGCACACATAATGTTCCCCTTTTCGGACCACAATAATGAAGCCCAATGTAAAAACCTATTTAGTTGTTGCATAAAGCTCGCCCAAAGCAGTCGGTTGTTGTATAACGTGATTTTGTTGAAGAAAAACTGAAAGTAATTATGGAAAAAACGGGAAAATGAGAAGCAAATTCATTCGTGATGGGAAGACTGGACAAGTCTCAAAGGTAACTAAAATTGTACTATATTAGGGGGTAGTACCTACAACAACGGGCTAAAAGGGCGGCAAATCACCTTACTTACAATGTAAGTGTTGTGTTCCATCGATAACGGTACCCTTCCGTCCAAATTTAGGTAACTTAGAAGATTTTCAGTTAGCTACGATTATCTTCAATTTAATTGTTATAATATATATTTGGACACCATACTTTTAAAAAATATAATATAAGCACAGAATGTTCTCAAAAGATACCAAACTTTTAGAAATCGGACTAAAACCTATTTCAGATTAAAAGGAAATTCAAAATCGTTTTAGCATTGAAATTTATTTTCATTGCTATTATTCTAGTAGCTCTAAAGACAGACAACTGCATTTCTGGATTATTATTTTAATATAAATTTGACGTCTAAAGCCTTTAACATGAGTTTAACACCTATTTTTATATTACGATTTCAAATAATACCAGCAAACAGTATTTTTTATTACCGAAGCTGTTTCGTCCCTAGCCTAAATTAATCCAAACAAATTTTATCCTTTTCCTTTCCTCTGTTTTCCAACAGTTTCGTGTTCCATAATTCGCCTCGTTGAAAAAACACGAACCCAATTTGTTGTTACGTTACCAACGAATACAAAAACAAAAAACTGGGGACGATCGATTTTGATTATTATTCGTGTCGTTTTTATGTTGTCGCTACTATTGGCATCATCACGTTCGTCGCGCCGCTTTCCATCCACACAGTAAGTATCTACTGTAACAAATATGGTATTGATTTTGTGTGCGAGGAAAAATAAGTAAGGGCTTCTTGTCCATAAAGCATGGCGTGGAACTTGAGAATTTCCGCCGTAAATCTCGATCGAAATGAAGTCCTTTGTAGACTGCTCGCAGTGCGATGAAGAAAATCCTATTGCAGCATTACATTTCGCGGTAAATAAGATCATAAAGTATACCCCTCCGATAACGGATAAGGCCACGTACGCTGAGAGAAGACCAACACCCACCTAACACAAACACTCACATACATACGGATGTATGCATGAATACGGACCGGATATAAATTCAGTTCTTGTTTGGAAGCCAACTCTGTTTTTCTGTTAGTTAAAATTTCATTAGGATGAATTGTCTGTTGTTTTTATAATGCATTTGAGGACTAAATGGGAATTGCAAAATATCTAAGAAAAACATTCGATAAAATTATTACATATCTACAAAAAATAAATGAAATTTCTTAGGAATTTTAGAAATAAATTAAACTACCATAAACGGTCGACCCCATTGGTGGTGGGACTGAATTTGGGATCTAAAGATACTACCAAATACATCTTTAGTTTAAAACTTTTCGAAGATGATGTAACAACCGAAACATATGTCAGAGCAAATTTATTTATTTAAATAATTAAACATGATTCACTGAGTCCCTATAAAGAAATTTTTGGTATAAGTTTGAAATATTACTAGTATTAATCTTTGGATTTGTAATTTCGTAGATAAAATTTTATTTTCGTTAATTTACATCTTCGAACATGTTTGTTTTCAGTTTGTTGTTTTTTATATGGAATGAAGGTGGTGGTAAGTTCATTTACATTTGCGATTGTGCGTGACTGCTGCGACCAAAAGAAACGTCTTCTAACGAACGATTTATGCCTTTGAACTCCTCTCATTTCGTGCAGAGAAGATTCGGAATTTTCATTAAAGCTACACGTAGTCTCTATTTCGGCAATAAATCACGTTATCAGCGTCAATCCGAAAAAGTAAATTTATACCTTTCTACCTTCCACATAATTTATGTGCATAAATAGAACAAGGATCGCATACAATAAATTATCATCACGTCATTGGCAAAATAAGATTAATTCCGAACCTTACAACGTTTTGGTTGCTCGATTTCAAGCCCAACGATATAATATTGATCTTGCAAGAGCCACGTTAGAATTTTGTAGCTCGGTTTTATTTGGGTAAATTTTTCTGATATTAACTGTAAACTCGATTTATTATCAGATACATAATATGGAGTACACTGATAAAATAAATATTGACGGAAAAAAGAAAATTCGCTTTAAATTTGACACGGAAATTTATCTATATCTGTAATAAATAACGAGAAATCCTCCAAAGATAAATCATCATAAAATCATAGAATATTTTAATGTCTGATTTGGTATATTTTTGAACATTAAGCCACCGACTGATATACGTTAATCAGACGTAAATGAAATACTTAATGAAGTAAAGAAACAAACAAAAGGAAAGTTTCACCAAAATTAGAAAAATCCTAACAAGTTTCATTTAGCGCGACTATTTTCAAAGGAGTAGAGCACAATAAATACTAAAGTTTTTAAACTAAAACAGCTCTATATATAACTAGAGATTAGCCAAAATAAGTAGGCAGTCAATGTATCTTAACTCTAATCGGTTATTTACAATATTTTGGTTGTGCGAGAGAGCTTTTTTGATTTCTAAGCTTTCTAGAAGAGATATCTTTCTACTTTTGTTAATATTACTATTTAAAACTACTACATTTTTCTCGTCTAAAGCGTGGTTGTAGGAGGTGCAGTGCTCTGAGAAGCCGGTTTTATTGTCTTGTTTAGTAATACTATAAATATGTTCTTTTATTCTTATGTTTATAACTCTCCCGCTCTTCCCAATGTAAAGGGTATCACAATTATTACACTATAAATTCCACTTTTTTTCTAATTTATCAACTACAGGTTTAAATTTAGTAGTAAGAATTTCAAATTGAACTGATTGTTTTCAATCAGAGTTACATTTAATTTATTTAACCTATGTTTGAATTTGTAACTAACATTGTTAATAAATTTCACAGACGAGTAAATTACTGAAAACGCCAATAAAATCTCCTTCAACCACACTTTAGACGAGGAAAATGTAGTAGTTTTACATAGTAATATTAACAAAAGTAGAAAGCTATCTCTTCTAGAAAGCTTGGAAATCAAAAAAGCTCTCTCGCAAAACCAAAATATTGTAAATAACCAATAGAGTTAAGTTACATTGACTGCCCACTTATTTTGGCTAATCCCTAGTTATATATAGAGCTGTTTTAGTAATAAGACTTTAGTATTTGTTGTACTCTACTCCTTTGAAAATGGTCGCGCTAAATGAAACTTGTTAGGATTTTTCTAATAAAATTTGGTGAAACTTTCCTTTTGTTTGGTTTTTTACTTCATTAAGTATGTTTTACAACAATTGCACCCCACAAAATTTTCAGTTTATGAAATACTTAATTGTACCATTTATCTGTACATATAGAATATTTTGGTTTTTATATAAGGAATAGTCTAGAATGCTCAGCATTCAATAGAAACTGATAATAAATATTACCTAAACCCAAAGGGAAAAATTGTAATTATATTCACCTATTAGGTGTTCTAAATACGAGTATAATTAATTTACAAACACCAAAATAAGACTAAATTGTGTTAATTTGATGAGTGGATCAATGAATACAAAAATACTTTAAGTGGATTATTAAAATTCTGTGGTCTTTATGGAAGCAACATTTAGTTGAAAAAGAGTCAACTAAATATACATTGTAAGCTCTCAATAACGAAGCCCTTTGTAACGAAAAGGTCTTCCTATAAAGTGCAGTATATACGGTGGTTAACAAAACAAAATTCCAAATCAAAACGTGAACATAAGTAGTCCCATAAAATGTTTTTTTTTTTAACATAAATATGTAATCAACAGACACAACTACTCCGAGGGCTAATACCCCTACCGGCACTGAATTACAGGGTTGATTCCGATGGATTCTTAGACGAAGATATAACATATTCAAAAAAGAAAGAAGGCATTAAAATCCTTTTTTTCTTTGAACGCAGCAGAAAAGGAAGAGAGAAAATGATTGCGAACGTTTCGGATTAAGACCATCATAATTCTTTTCAGGGTTAATCATTCAAAATTTTATTTGTAACGAATGAAAATTTGTGCTCGGATCCTCAGATTTGTTATTACTTTTACACAAATAGATATAAATTGAATCGATGAGGTTTTAATTTCTTGTAACTCCATAATAATGAAAAAACACACAGGTAATGTTTAAGTTACAAAACTTTATTATAAAAAACCACAATAATCATTTCACCGACACAGCGGCTTCTTCAGGTGGAAGAAAACAAAAAAATTAACTTTTTAGATCTAACTATCAAAAATGTTCTTAATAAACACACTTTCTCAATATATCATAAAACAACTCACACGGATACCAATATACATTCAAATTCCTGCCACTCAATTTCCCACAAACTGGCATTTTTCCACTCTAGTTTTTATGGACTTTTAACTATTCCAATGTCACCAGATGATTTTAATATAGAATTGATCCGAATTTACCAGATTGCTCACAACAATTGATACAGTCAATCATTTGTAAACAATCTTTTAAACAAACATTAAATTCCGTTTACCCAATTTTTAAAAATAACAAAAACACAAATTACAATAGTATATCGTTTAGCTATAGGAAATTTTTCAACCAAATTAAGTAAGCATATTAAAAATTTCACTAACAGTTTTATTTCTTTTAAAACTAATAATTCACTTGGAAAATTCATAAAAAATAATAAAGATACAACTAAAAAACAATTAATACCTGGCGTTTATTTACTTCAATGTGGTGATTGTGACAAGCTATACATTGGTTAGATAGGCAGAACATTTCAGGAAAGAATAAAAGAACACAAAGGAGTTATGAAACCTAAACACAAATTCAACATACGCTGAACACTTAATAACTAACAACCATAATTTTTAACGACGATAAAACAAAATCTTACATGTTGAAAACAAAGGTCGGAAATTAAATCTTTTAAGAAGCATAAAAATAAATAAATTAAACAAAAAAGGCACTATATTAAATGATCAATTAGAATTAAATAAATCACCGCTATTTAATTTTTAGTATCTTCCATTAAACTTATACCCCTACTCTTATCTATTTTATTTTAGTATATAAGTCTGCTTGTATCCTAGTTTTGTTATATTATTATTCCACCTGAAGAACCGATGTATCGGCGAAATAATTATTGTGGTTTTTTACAATAAAGTTTAATAACTTAAACATTACGGGTGTGTTTTTTCATTAAAAATAGATATATGTGCCGATCGTGAGTATCCTTTTCAGTTAGTAAAAATAAAGCTGGGAAAAAAAAAAATTTATTGTGGATTGTAGTAGGAGTATTGTAAATTTCAGTGAAATTTTATTCAACTTTTTACCAAGTATTCAAGTTAAACGTATAATTAACTTGGCAGCAAGTCACGCCGTTAATTCACCATCATCACACTGATATTCACATTACTTTACAACCTAAATAAACTTCAATTTAGTACATTATCTACATACAAACATGTATGTAATGTAAGTACACGAAGATACGTATTTATGTGTGTTTTATTGGTAGCGGTACCACAAATACAACCACGTACAGAGAGAGCCAAAACTGAGAAGTTTATTGGCCAAGCACTCTCTAGAATTGAACGAACGAGTTAATCCGAATTGAGCAGACAAAATATAGGTCGAATTTATTGCCGATGGAATTACCGATTCATGTAACCATCTACATTGTGGTTCATAAATTAGTAATCGAACTAATAGAGAAGACAAAATTGAGCTAATTCGCGCAATGAACAGGTAAAAGGGGTAGTTTAGGTAAATTATTTTCACATCATAAAAGTGAACAGGGAAGGTTTGCTCTATTTGATATTTAATCAAGTTATCGGATTTTTTTGTGTAGTGGTTTCTTTAGTAAGTGCAACATAAAAGAAAAAGAAAAAGTGATTTCGGCATTCAGACTATTATCACAATTTATTTTAGAGTTAAATATTCAAAATCCCGGTGAGGGTGTGACAGCAGTAACAAAATTTCCTCATTAATTTGAGGTAAACTGTAATAGTACAAATTAATATCATATTAATTTATTTGATTAGGATATCCATCCCGACCATTATATAACCTTGAAGAGGTGAAACTAGACTATGCAGAAACGGCTATAACGCGAATTAACTAATTTCTAGCTATACCTATTGAAAAATTACATGCATAGTAATAATAAATAAATAAAAAATTACCTAAAATAAGAAAGGAGGAATGAAATTCCATTCGTACGCTATGCATATAAGTGTTTTGTGTGGGTTTTAATTTAGTAATTAGTTACTCTTGATAATGATCATCTAGACAGAATCGACAATGTCGAGAATTTACATGGAACGCTGGTCAACGAGAATTGCTACAATACACCAGAATTTCGAAATATTTTAAGCTCAGATTCCAAAAACTACATCAAATAAAAGAACAAAATCACGAACACAGTAGTTATTTCCGACCAATCTCTGATTGCTGAACTAGAATCTGGCCAGCACATCTCGATTTTCAAATAATTTTACTTAAAAATGCGAATGATCTTTTGTAATATTTTTGTTAAATCTCAATTAGTTGTATGGAAATTGAAGGATTTCTCGAAAAGAGGTGACTACAATAACGGATTTAAAAAAATACAAGGAGGCTGATTATTTCCGATGTATTTTTCAAAGAGGAATTTTAATCTGTTTCCAGAATTATTGTATCATATTCAAATTGCGAGATATCCTTACCTCAAAAAAAAATTAGCTAAATTAGCATGACTTGTATTTAAGATACTTCAAAATCATGATGGGGTGAGGCAATGTTGTGGGCAGATTTTAATTCAGCGACTAAAACTACTTTGGAAATGAATAACTTGTTAGTTGTTTTGTCCTTTTACTTCAAGTAGTAATGCGCTTAAAAAAAATCCAGTTTTATACGCTACTTTAAAATCCTAACATGCAAAGGAAATTCTGAGGGTAGATTTGTATCTAATGTCGCAAATAACTAGTATTTCGGTTTTTCCATTTCAACCCTCTATTTTTATCAAAAAATTAATTCGTTTCTCTTTCATTTGTTTACTGTTTTGTAAATGGCAATTAGAAATTAAAATTTTCTGTCGTACCATTCGAATTCCTTCAAAATCCAGAATTATTTTCTAAAAGAGAGGATAAATTCTGTTGCCAACACTAATCACATCACTTTAATAAGTTTGGAAAAAACTTTGTTACCAAACCAGGCGAAACTCTTTCCACTCAAACAAATAAATCCGAACTCCGTATCCGAACGATTCTATTGAGAAACTGTTTTCTGAACTCGGTACGAATTTGACAAGCTTTCTAAATTTTACAATCACGCTGAGCCCTATTGAAAAAAGTGCCTGTTATAAAAAACTTTCTTTTTTGGGAGTCCAATATAACCGAGGGGTTTTCGAAGTCGTTTTTCGGAAATTGGTTACCTGTCGAGGAATTTATGACTTCAACGGTTTCGGTGTCATCTGATAAAGAACAGCGTTTAACTGGAAGACTATATGTTTGTTAAGTGTGTAGGTATCTATGAAGTATATATAATAATAGACTTATTTAAACAAATTAAACAAAAGATTGCTTTAAATATTCGATGTACTGCTTGTAAATAACTTATTCAGTAAAATTTGAAGTTACTAAAAATTAAAAAACAGAAGAAAAATATTTTGTAGCAGGTTATTTTCGACGGATTTTTAATATTTAGCATCTTTTCTATTTCATTCGTAAGTTTTAACAGCTTCACTAAATCAAATTTTGTACATTTGTTTCGTACAATTACTTAGTTAAAATGCATAATTAGTTTTATCTTTACCGTCACAGATTTATACTAAAATACCTTTTGAAATTTTATTTTTATAAACTTCAAGAGCCCCCTTTTCGTTCATTTTGTCGTTCTTCACACTTAATATAGCAGATATCGTATTACTAAAATTTAAAGAGGGAAAAGTTGGGTCGTATCTTTTATGGATACTATTGAAAATAGGATATAACAGTAAATTTATCCAATAACGACGACGAGTCTTCGTTTTTTATCGCATTATTAAAGAACACCTTTTTGTAAGAAAAACGATTTTTCATGTTGAAGTTCTTTCTGCATATTTAATATTATAACCGTAAATAAATATTTTTTCCAAATTATTAAAAATAGTTCTACTTTCATAAATCTGAAACTGGAACTTAATTGGATGCTTTTAATTAATTCTTGTATTTATCTATTACCTTTGGAATAATTTTTATAGAAAAAACTTTTGAATTTCCAAACGGTTAGCGCCGTCCGTTCCTTAGGGTTGATACCACGAAGGGAAAGAAAATTTATGTCGGAGATAACGTTAATAAAACGGGATCCTTTTATTATCCTTTATTGTGATGGACTGCGTTATGTCCGCTCTAATATTATGTGTGTGCTGGGGACAAACAAAAATATTTCGACGATGCAGAAAATTTTCATAAGGGGACTTAGAGTCCAATTTAATACGGTTTTGAGTTATAAAATGGATGGCATTCCAAAGCAAAACGCATATGTGTAGTGTACAAAAGAATGAGGAAGGGAACGGGTATTATTGGTTGGAGTTCAGTGCAACAGGAAGTACGTATAAAAATGCAGACGATAGTGAAATGTAAAAAAGGAATAATCAGAGAAAATAAAGCTGGAAAATGGACTTTTGTCAGCTGCCGCATATCTACAGCCTGCCTGCCTGCTGCTATGCGGTATTGTGTTATCCAAACAGAATAAAAAAGTAAATTATTAAGACTTGAGAATTTTTAAGTAGACGGTAAATGATTGCACTCTGCGGCAAATATGTCGCATTTAATAATACTGCAAAAAGTGCATCATTCACAGCAGACTGCACCTTAAAAGACCGAAAAAGGCGAAACTTTTAATAGTCACACAATTCATTCATTCAGGCAGTGAAATAATAATAATAATAATCGTGCTGAGAATGTAAATTTAGCAAAATTGATAAAAACGAAGACAAAGTATGCAGGCAAAAATAGTAGAAGTTAACAAAAAAAACTGGCAATTTACAGATATTATTAGTCGTAATGGTCGGTCTTACGCGCGTACGAATATATCTCATTCAGATAATTTCTCGATAATTTGAAAACACTATAAAAAATAATGAATAATTCGAAAACAGTTTGAATCATTTAAGAAGTTTCGACAAAATTTAGGAACATCTGGATGTTTTTAGAAAATTCTTGCAAATTGTAGAAAATTCTGTCATGCTCCTTAATGTTTTACTCATCGGTACTCTTCGCTACTCAGTTAGTGAGTCTATTCTAAAGCATACCGAATATGGCTAGTCAATAATACTTGTGAGAGATTGGTAGCTATATCTGTCAATAGATGAGAGTGAGTGGTGAAAACCCCTTCTTAAAAAGTTGGTTTGTCATGAGTAGTAGTAGAAAATAAATCAAAAACTAAAAACAGTAATGTTTCAACAAATTTATACTAGAGTATAGTCTAGTACTCTTGATAATGACTGATTAAGTCGAAACAATATTGTCGAGTTTTCGCAATAAAAATTTGTTGAAACATTACTGTTTTTAGTTTTGATCTATTTAAATATGTTTCATCACATCACATCTGCAGTTAGCTTTAATAGTAGTAGAAAATGTATCAGGATGTAAAATTAAATTCACTAACAGAATACAACATTCCAGAATTTTTTCGAATTTTTCAAAATTTCCTAGTATTTTCTATAATATTATGGACATTCTAAAATTTTGTCGAAAAATCTGGCATGATTCAGAATGCTCGCAGAAGTAGAAACATATGCATCATCACCATAGAGTCCGAAGAGTGGTTGGGCACCTGCAATCCCGCTTTCATTTTATTTTTATATATACATATTTCATTTATTAATCAAAAGAAAACTCTGATTTTTATATACTTCACTAAGAACTACTATTTAAGCAATGAACAAAAGCAATTTAAAAAAAAAATCAAATGTATTTTAATTATAATACCGGGTTACTTTTTTATTTCGACTTTCTAGTTTGTGTTGCCGATAAATAGAATAGAAAAATATATTGTAATTTCCTAAAGAATTGTGTGGTCCACTTTCCTTGTAATCTTTTCGGACTGTATAGATACTACTTATACACATATGTAATTAAAAATTTGACGTAATGTAATTGTGTTATACTATCTATATTATACAAGTATTTTGCCCATATATAAACACATCAAAACCAATGGGAAATTTTCATTCATTATCGTATCGTCCCATCTCTCAGTTTGTATACCCAGAGGCTTGCATTTAATTAAAATGTTTCGAAGTGTTTGTGCTGATATGTTGTGCAATATGTATGTGAATTAAATGGCTATGTAAAGGGAAATCGAAGACTTCCCAGGGGATGAGCTGCAGATCTTGGCTTGCGTCTCCGCGTCTTTAATGAAATGTATCTGGAGTTGTGTAGCCGCTTTTGCCAGTCCCCCAGGTCCATAAGTTACATCACGACCATAGCTTTGTCTACACTCCTTGCCGGAAATGTCTCATGCCAGACCAAAACGTGACAATGCAATAAATATAATAAAATGATCACATAAATATGTTAGATGTATACCTATGTATCCGTATTATCTGAAGATTTTTTGTCGTTTTGAATTGCCTAAACATCCGCCTCCTTTACAGTTTAAGTTAATTATTCGGGGAAAATATATGATGAGGTGAAGGAGAAGATTTTTCTTTAAATAAATATATACCGGATAATTATAATTTGATTTGTCTCCTTGCGGTATTTTAGAGAAAATGATCTCGGAATTGCGTAAAACTAGATCGTCGATTAAGGTGTCGCAGTTGTTGAATTTCAAACGATATTGAATCAAATGTCAATAACCAACATTTATTATACATTACAATATAAAGCTGATTTTCTTTCACCGCTAATATTCCTCTTCTTCTTCTTTTATAAGTCTCTTGGTGTCTTTAGGCGAATATTCATTTTTAAGTTTTGAAAATTGACAATGATTTATGTTAATGTTAATATAATCTTAGTTCATGAATGTATGGCTTCTCAAATGTTTTACAAATATATCACTATTGGCGTTCAAGCTTTATATCACGTTCCCAAGATAAACAGTCCACAAAGTCTACGTTCCTTTACATTTCCGCCCCTATCGCAAACGTTCACGTACTGCGGATTGACAGAAGTAAGAGGGAGTAACATTAAAATTATAAATTGAGGTTCAATGGGGGCAGAATTATATTTAATGTATTGTATTTATTGATGAACATGGATTCCATTAGATTACGTTTTATTTCGTTATACAATGAACCTAATATTTTAAATTGTTCACTAAATTGATAATTTTCTGTTGTTGTTCATATGTTGAGTCTAAATTAAAGCTTCGATGGTGCTCCACGCATTGTTTGAAAGATCTCGCAGTTTTTCCGATATACACCCTTTAATAAATACAATAAATTAAATATAATTCTTAATAATTAAACAAAAACATATAATAAGAGAAATGGTTTGGTCGGTGACTGAATTATGAAACATAATGAAATAAACAGAATATAATAAATAACGCTTTTAAATGTTTCAGATGTATATTAGAAAAACTCTACATATGTTTCGGTGGATAACACCTTTATCAAGAGTACATTATAAGATAATACTATAATTTAAAACATGTTCAGGTCTACGGAGGGTTATTACTATGGGAAATACCCAAATAACATTAACATTACTAGAACAATTGGAAATAAAAAGAGCATTACTTCAAAAATTAAATATAACAAACGACCAGCTAGATTTTAAACAAACCCCTTTATTAGACCTGTATTTGGGTATTTCCCATAGTAATAACCCTCCGTAGATATATAAGACCTGAACATGTTTTAAATTATAGTATTATCTTATAATGTACTCTTGATAAAGGTGTTATCCACCGAAACATATGTAGAGTTTTTCTAATATACATCTGAAACATTTAAAAGCGTTATTTATTATATTTTGTTTAAAAACATATAATTCTCCCGTGTTGAATCATAACTTATAATATTGATCTACCCCCTCTTACTTCTATGAACCCTTAAGTATATTGGAATTTTCTAGCTTATCAAAATTTCTTCCACACGAAGAAGCCATTGTATTAATTTATAGAAATATTTTAAGTTTAAATGTCAAAAATGATAATAATTACCTAAATTATTAACTAATCATGTCGTTTAGATTGCTGCTCTTTTTTGTATGTAACTCTATATTATATAAACAGTTAGTGAATTTAAGGTAAATTGTGTGTTAAAAACTCATCCAACATGAAATTAAGAAATTCGGACATTTATGACACACTTGTGGCCGTAAAATGTTCATCAACTAATTAACTGACATACCGTGTATGCTTTTCATTACAGGGGAATGAGTTGTAAAGTTTTTAATAAATATGGAAAAGTTCCACATCCCTTAAAAGATGATTTACACGTTAATTTTTCTTAGAGCTGTAAATATATTAAACACAAATCGTATATTTCGCTTTCAATGTGATGTGATACCATAAAAGGTCAGCAAGATTTTACTATTGGACTCCTGGACTGTATTGTGACAATTTAATATGCAGGCAATTAATTCGGCCATTAGTGGCACAAAAGTTTATTACATAAAATTGGTCCCAATATTTTAAAAACGAATGTATGCCTAATGAATTTCAGTTAAATACAGAATCGATTAATTAGTGAACAAAGGTCAGTTAAATAAACATTATATACAGGGTCTAAAACTGTTGCCAACGATAACTTGATTATCCAATGAAAGGAAGCACTTTTTCATTTTAACATTCAGTTCTCCCTAGATATATATTTTCATAATATTCTGTAGGTATTCGTTTATTTATTTCTTGTACTACTCCTTCCGTGTTACGTTTACAAATTTACTTAAATTGGATAAAGTAATAAAATGACATTTTGCTTTTTTCGCATACATTCGATTTAAAAGATACCATCCAATTAAGCTCATCCAACGAACAAGTTGGCCTGTTGTAGGTAATTCAAAATTAAAATTAATAAGGAGTATTAAAGCAGTTAACTTCACGCGTCCCGCTAGGTTTCATTGGTAATCGCAGTCCTTCTGTTCGTTTTATGAACCACTAAAAACCACGTTAGTGGTCGTTCGCAGAGATATCGACCGTGTAGGAAAACAGCAGAACAAATTTTATGGGCACTCAAATATTCCATTGTACAATAGATAAATATTTGGATGAACAGGTACAATTAATAGTATTGCAGCGATAAATCCAATTACAATTAATTATATAGTTTTATAACTAATGTGATTAGGCAATTGACTTTTTTTTTAATTATTTCAGCGGCTGTGTTTAAGTGTTTTAGTAAAGGTATCGCATTTCATAAGGGATATTTGTTTAGTATTTAAAAGGGGTGCCGATTTAATTATAAAACGTGTATCTAACAGAAGTTCATTTAGCTTTGAAAGATGTTCATTAGTAAGAAAATTCCCATTGTATTTGTAATTCAGTCTGAGAGGCAGGAGTAACAGGAATGTAAGCAACCAGAAGAGATAACCTTATCGAACCTGTGGCAAGAGCCCGGGAACACACCATGGTCCGATGGTACAGAAACAAGACAACTACAACAACCGGTTCTATATAAGGCTGATACAGGACAAGACGGCAAGTAACAGGCAGCTTTTGGTTGCGCTGGCCGCTGTCACCGACATTTTCTTTCGTTAATGAGATGGAATTGGACGGACAAGCTTCTCGAAGGCCTCTATCGCACCAGCCGCAACCATTGCCATCGGTGGAACAGGCACAAAGTCGTGATGCTGTTGCTCTTTTATCCAGAAACAAAGACTAAACTGATGGGAAACAGCACAAAAAAGGAATAGCAAGATAAAAATAAATCACACAAAGTACAAACTCAAACGACCAGGTGGAATTATGTCGCACTGAAACTTATTTTAATTTGGAAAATATATAGTACCTACATATATTAGAAATAAGAAATACTTGTATATCTAATACATAAAAGAATTATATCCAAAAAAAAGAAGGAATTAAAATCCTTATTCGTGTAAATATTAAGATCAAAGATATCAAATTTTTAATTTTAATTCCTTCTTTTTTTTTGGATATGTTATATCTTCGTTTAAGAATACATCGGAATCAACAGTGTAATTCAATGCCGGTAGGGGTATTAGCCCTCGGAGTAGTTGTTTCTGTTGACTCCATATTTATATTATCATAAAATGAAATTTTTTATCATCTACCAAATGTTAGTTTTACATATGATGTATCATTGAAACGTTTTTTCACATTCTAGGAATTACACTTAACACGGTATTATGGGATGAATATTCCAAAGGAAACGTTGTTTTTAAATTGGATTCCCTAGATAATGTAAAGTTACAAAATTTTTGGGTTTTAATATAAAACTGCTGACATTCTTCTTTATTATAAATAAAACGATTTATATTAAAACACCACCATATCAGATGAGGGTAAAAGGGCTGTTAAAGTGCGGTATCCGGATGAAACCCATAAGTTCTATATTGAACCGCTTGATGCCTACAGAGTTCTATCCAAAATTAAGACTTAAGAGGATCCAACTAGCGTTTTCGATTTGCCGGCTTTTTGGGTTTCTGGGAACTAAAGAATTGTCGAATATTAATTCTCAGGTATTTTTCTATATTGAAACTTTCCAAAATATCTCGATTATGTAACTGAAGATTCTAAAATTCCTGAGATCGATCACGTTACCTAACAGAAGGTTTTTCCTCCTTTTCTCTTCTGATACCCCATTAACATTTTTAGTGTAAATACAAGTATCCGTTTGTAGGCTTATCTTTTTAATACTATATTGTGCAAATATAAATAAACAATCACCCATCAACATTAATTTAATGCATAATGTATTATAGTATATAGTTAGGTATGCAATGCATCAAAGCTTTTTATTAGTTGTTTGATGGTCTCAGAATTGTCGTAAGTCATCATCGTTCACTGACGAACGAATCACTTGAAACAGTCAGTTTCTACCGACAGCCAGTCCAGTTTTTAACGCGTTTCGTCGGTCGATGGCTGTCATGTAACGAGATAATGAACAGAGACACACGCTCGGGTACGACCAAGAAATCTCTGAAACAAGAAGAAGAAGAGGAGAAAAGAAATGAGATGGAGCCGCTGCCCTCGACGACGACAGCGTGCAAAAACCGGCCCAGTTCTTCATCGACTCAATTCTTCTTTCTCCTTTCTGCAAATTGTTTCCACGCTGATCGTATCCCTCTCGGTTCGCGACTTGATACATTTTTCATAACACGTCTCTGTCAAGATTCTTTCGCATCGAGGGTCAAACCTTTATATATATATATATATATATACGTATAATAGATATAAACACACACATGTATAGTCAAAGGCAATGGATGATGGTAACACCAGCAACGGTAGGTAGTAGCAGTTGAAGACAAGAAGCGGTGACTTTTTAAAACTATATCTTGTTTATGGCATCGACAAGGCAACGCCATTAGATCGGTTGCCTCGTTACCACGTCTACCATCACACCCCGTATGTGATTCGAATATTATTAGAATTAATAAGAGCTGCTTCTAAGTTTTTTTTGATTCTCGAGAGACTGGGACTCTGCAATTCCTTTCGTTCGTTAGGAGTTCTTTTCTCACCGATAACTAACTATAAGTCTGCGCCAAGAACACATTAAAATACTCAACTGAAAAAGGGAACGCAAAACGCTCTATGAGCTCTCAAACGTTTTTGTAGGTATGATGACTTGATGACGCCAGATAAGAATTTATCGTGATCGAAGTAAAAGAAATATTCAATGGACACAATATATCCATGGAAAAGCTAACGATAATTTGCATAGCCAATATAAAATTTCTAAATTTTAATTTTTAATTGTCCATGACAGAAAAATGTGTGCTAATATCTATGTAGGCGTAGGTACGTTTGTAATGGAAAACGGTGCAATCATGTCCTATAATAATACGACATTCTGGAATTAACTCATTATTAGAACGTCTAACTCAAAAATATTTGCCTTAGGCCTATTTTCGATATATAGGATGTCTTCATTTAATCGAAATTTTTAATTAAAAATCAATAAAAGTGATTTAATTATACAGGGTCATTCAAACTGAGTGGTACATTAGACGTTTTGGGGAAACTAAGCATGTTACAGATTTGAAAATTTGGGAGTTGGAAGTAGGAGTTATCAAGGATGATCTACTTAATTAAAATAATTTCAACTGTCGGGCACTTCCGGTTATACCGGAGGTTGGTGCCAACTTTCTTATTTTAAATAAAATGGTATATTTTTTACGATGAATTCGTATTTTATTAATTTTAAGGTGACTTTGATAGATAACTTGTATGCCTATATGCCTACGATGAATAGTTTCTGAGATAATTTAATTTATTGGAAAAAGGATTGCATCGCCACCCAAACTATAAAAAATTATAACTTCCATAAAAAATGACTTAGAATGTTGAAATTTTTACTAGTTATGGCCAAGTCATAAAGCTAACGTCACCTTAAAGGTTAGGTTGGTAATGACTTGGTTAATTTGTGGTATAATAATTTTTGGTAGCCAAAATTTTGGCTATATTTGTATGTATTTTCTAATTGGTATATTTGAAGTGCTATGCAACCAAAGATTTAAGTTAGGTTAGAGTGGAAAAGGTTGTTATGATTGGTATATATATAAAGTGCTATGCACCAAGTGTTTAATTTGGCTTATGGTGGGAAAGGTTTCCTTGACTGATGTATGCATTTTACATACCAAGCTATGCAACAAAGAATATGATTAGGTTACAGTATTGAGGATGGCCGTGATCAAAATGTAAGTGCAATTCACCTTTCGCAACGATAGATATACCAATCCGTCCAAATTTGAACGGGTTCAACTAGTTTATTACTATTTTATACTAGTGGAATGTAGGCTTTCACGGCCGGTGTCAATAATTGGAATTATCTCCGGGCTGAGTTGCCGTGGTCGATTTTGGCTTGGTTTGCCAGACGTTTCGTCCTCTACTACGGGGGAAATCTTCAGTGGCGTGGTCGAAGTCTTGCATTCGTCGCAGATTCATCGCCGAGAAGACTTCGACCACGCCACTGAAGATGTCCTCCGTAGTAGAGGACGAAACGTCTGGCAAACCAAGCCAAAATCGACCACGGCAACTCAGCCCGGAGATAATTCCAATTGTTTTTATACTGTTTTTCATTTTGGTGTCATTTCACAATCCCTTCCTAATTTTATGCCAATGAAATGATTTCACAATTGCCGCAAATTTTAATATATACAAAATCGACTTCCTTATGCTATAACATTTTTACGATTTTCAGATGTACATTGACTGTACATTTAATAAGTTTCAAGGAAAGGGTGGATCAACACTTCTTTCGATCCTAACCGTCAACTTTTAATTACCATTATAAAACCGAGTAACCCGCTTTGTATTTGTTTAGTTGTAAAGGCATAAAGCGGGTCGTTTCGTATGTGTAAGAGTGTCAATTACATGCGACGTAGCAGTAATCACACACGGTGTTTTGAATTTCTGGGTAAAAAGTGTCAACAAAATAGTCGGTACATTTATCGTCGGTTCTCTTTCTGTTTTTATTCAGGACATTGCGTTTTGCTTTGAATTCAGCCGGTGCGTAAATAAGATATGTATACATACAAAAACCTTTCTTTGCTGTCAATGCGGCGGCTTTCACGCGTTGCGATTTTGCACAAGTTCGCACACATCTGCGGCCTTTTTATCGCAGCAATTACCAACGAACAATCGCCTTATTATCGTCTAGCGCGAAAAAAATCAACGACCATCGCAGCAATTCGAGACTACTGGCGTCGCTGTCATTATAAACTAATCAGAAGAGGAGGCCTGCGACGGTCCAAGGCAATTCGTGGTTGACACTGACGTGGGTAAATCCAATCTTCCCTGATATTATTATGTTATTATCGTTAAAATGGAGGTTGATCGTTTAGAGAGATAATATTAGTGTATTACGTAAATGATTGAACCAAAATGCAATAATATAGGTGAATAGTAATAAATAAAGTACCCTGTCACATAATACCAACGTCTAATTGGAATTGGAACAGTACAACACAAAAACAATAAGAAGGATAATAAAGGAGACTGTGGTAACTAAAAAAACCGAAGGAGACTCACCCCGATAAAAACGGACACAATTAAAGTGAGAAAAACACGTGTCCATCTCTTCAAAAGTTTCTTGTAGAATTTACGGGTGAACAAATCTCTTATTTTAGTTTACAAAAACAACAATTAGGTTTACAAAGCTATAAAATAATAAAAACCGCTATGAGTGAGGCATCAATTGAAAGATTATTTCCCATTTCCAAAAACTTACTATTATTATTATTAACCCTGATTTTGTAATTTTCGTTTGATTTTCAGTAATAATAACAATTTATAATAAATAGTTCATATTCAAAAAAGAAGGAATTAAAATCCTTATTCGTCTAAATATTAAGATCAAAGATCTCAAATTGAATATGTTATATCTTCGTCTAAGAATACATCGGAATCAACAATGTAATTCAATGCCGGTAGGGGTATTGGCGCTCGGAGTAGTTGTTTCTGTTGATTTCATATTTATATTTATATAAATAGTTCTGTATAAAAATTATTTCATTATGGATGGTCGATAGACAAATTAAGTTGCCTTTTTCGCCTTCTTTAATTATTAGCTTCTAGGTCAAATGAGATAATCCTTTGGAGACACAGAACAGCAACAAAACATCTATCACTCCTTGTCAAAGAAAAATAAATATGACAACTATAGGCACCTTGCTGGGAAATAAAAATGGGAAAAATCCTTAACCAGAATGTCTTCAACTATAGATAGGAGTTTCAATTAAATTACGTAACGTTAGATTGCAGCTTATTTATTTCGATACCCATAAATAAATGGCAGGTAATACAAAAGACTAGTAATTGACAGGATCTTGTTAATGTATCGTACTATATATGTATAGATAAATAGATACGTGTAATATGAGAATCATAAATTTAATTAGATACTTTACATTGTCTTGATAGGTATTTATGTGCGTTTATTATTTGATGAATAAACGAATGATTTATGAACCGATCGGTTACAGGCGAATACAGACAGCAGCGTGAAAGCTATCTTGAAACTGAAGAAATATATTCCATTTATAAAACGCAATTAAATGGCAAGAAAAATCAAGTGGATCTTATAAATTAATGGATATGTACTTAACTAATTTTTAAGTAAATTTGGTAAGATGTCATCGCGGCAGCAGGGTAGGTAAGGAAGTGTATCAGCAGGGCGGATTCAGAATTATTTTTTATGGTAGGAGACGGTGAAAGGAGGATATAAAAGTATCTAGAAAATAATAACCCAAAACATTAAATCTATGCGATTTAAACCACATAACCTAAACTATATATACCCCCATAACCTAAACTTCTTGAGCTAAGGGTTTTAAATGTTTAATTTATTTGTAAATAAATTACCACAGAAGTGTAAATTACATTAACGCGTTGGGAAGCTGTAATGAGGTTATGAAGTTTCAAAACGTACGTTATAGAGTCATGGGATTTAAAAAGTATAGGTTCTAGCTTTATGGGGATGTATTAGTTTATGTTATGGGGTTTAAAATATCTATGTTATATGTTTACGTGGTTAAAATCGCTTGGGTTTAATGTTTTGGGTTATTGGATTTTTGAATTTCGTTGGAGTTTGGGAACTCCATCTCCGAGTACTGCTGCAGAGTCATGTCATAGGTCAGAGCCTTAGATCAAAGTAAGCAAAATGGGTATAAGCAAACTTATAATATAAACTGGAATTATAATAAGAATTAAATATCAGGAATTAGCAAAAAGTAGAAACAATCGTAAGTGCAACATGTTACAATATAGCCGCAACGTTTCGAGAATGGATGGGATCAGAAAAGGGATGCAAGAAGTCCTGGTGAAAATAAAAAGGAGCACACAAATATGAGTACAATTAAATAAAAGATGGAGAAAAGAGGCGTTGGAATGAAAGTTTTAAAGCTAAGGCACAAGGATAAGTAAGTACTTATGTGAACTACGCCAGTTAACTTCATGTGCTAATGCAATAGAGACTAAGCACATTTATAGATCAGAAGGAGTGGACCTAGTAGTGTTTGGTCACCCTGTACATTCGCACGATGCGTAAACATGGCTAAGATCCGCATGTTTGTTAACGCATTGATGGCGAATCACAGTTGCGTGTGTTGACGCGATCGTAGGCCACGTTTGTGAGAGAGCACGTATCAGCAAAGGCGTATTTCATGTGTTGTAGGAGTCGACTAGATCGTAATGTTGGGCGAACGGATGGCCCGACGAAGCGATGGCGTTATGAAGTGCACATTGCACCCCGTAACTAACCGGCGCGGCACGGCGGATCGGGTCCAGCCGCGGCCGGACTGCCGTCGTCCGCTCGCCCGGCCTCCCTGTCGGGGATGGAATTTGTCACCAGAGAGATATGGCCTTTATCCTTTACCACACACACTCTCGCTTACACACGTAGATAGTCGACCAACTAACTGACCCATTAGCTCACAAATTTGTGAGAACAGGTTTTTGAATTCGTTTAACCGCAAATAGTTAAGGTCCCATATATCAGTAGTTTTTCGATATATGAGATTTTTTGAATCTCATTTTGTAAATTGCTTTCGATGTATAACAATTGAAAGAGTGGTCGATATTTCAAATCAAACGTATCATTATTATCTACAAACGTACGAAGCGCTTTTCTGAATTTCTTTTTCGTATATTTAGAAAAACTACACAGTTATTGTGATGTTCACTTTTTTATTTTAAAAAATTCTTTACAATTGTTTCAAGTAGACAATATTGTCTTCTCAAGATGCCCTTGTAGGGTGAAACAATTATAAAGAATTTTTTAAAATAAAAAAGTAGAGATCACAATAACTGTAGTTTTTCTATCTATTAATAAGGATTTTCATAAAGTAAAAGCTCAATCAATTAATTCTTTTTCGTATCTGTTTTATTTAGATAAATAAAAATAAAACTGATTTTATAAATTCCAGACATATAACAGTAACTTACAACTTGCGCTTCGGGCAAATGATAGATCAAGGTATTCTTAATCAACGTTAAAATCCCGATTATTCAGTTATTTCTTTTTCGAAAAAGGATTTTAATGCCTTCATTCTTTTTTGAATTTTTTTTTTTTGGGCGCAGCAGATAAGGAAGAGAGAAAATGATTGCGAACGTTTCGGATTAAATCCATCATATATCTTTTCAGGGTTAATCATTCAAAATTTTATTCGTAACGAATGAAAATTTTAACAAGACTTTAATTTCTTGTAACTCCATAATAATGAAAAAACACACACGTAACGTTTAAGTTACAAAACTTTATTATAAAAAACCACAATAATCATTTCACCGACACAGCGGCTTCTTCAGGTGAAAGAAAACAAAAAAATTAACTTTTTAGATCTTAGTTCTTAATAAACACACTTTCTCAATATATCATAAAACAACTCACACCGATACCATTATACATTCAAATAAATTCCTGTTGCTCAATTTCCTAGAAACTGGCATTTTCCATTCTAGTTTTCATACACTTTTAACTACTCCAATGTCACCAGATGATTTTAATATAGACTTGACCAGAATTTAGCAGATTGCTCACAACAATGGATACAGTAAAAAATCTCTTAAACAATAAATTAAATAAACAAACATTAAATCCTATTTACCCAATTTTTAAAACAATAAAAACACAAATTACAATAGTATATCGTATCAGGGTTAATCATTGAAAATTTGTGCTCGGATCCTCAAGTTTGTTATTACTTTTACAAAAATAGATATGAATTGAATCGACGAGGCTTTAATTTCTTCTCACAAAGGATCACAGATCCCATATTGATTAGACGAAAAACGATTTTAACACCTTCTTTTGTGGATTGTTATCTTCGTCTAATAATCATTCGGAATCAACAGTGTAATTCAATGCCGGTAGGGGTATTAGCCCTCGGAGTAGTTGTTTCTGTTCGTTCCATATTTATATTTATTAAATGTATTATATTTAAACTATAAGTTCACTAAAACTTGAATGAGCAGCGGGTCGTGATGGTTATAGTGCATTGAAGTATATCGTGTGTCTCGAAGGTATTTTCCGCGTAATAAGAAAGAAAGAAACAAGTTGCCAAGGGACGGCGAAATCAGCGCTATAATTGAGAACTGCATTTCATCGTGGCGGATATGCGTCCAATTAGTGCATAGCTCAGGACAAAAGAGATTCTTCGTAAAGTTGAAAACGGAGCAGGAACCTCTCATTAGTTGCGTAAATTGAAATGCCATGTTGCCTTTTAATTTACGATGGCGATAAATTGCCGCGAAACGATTTGTTTATTGCATTTTCAATTCAATTATTTTCTAGTTTTCTTTTTCGTGATTGCAAAACTAATGTAAGCAAAAGTGCTAAGTGCAGGTAACCAATTAGTGCTGAGAAAGGTCTGTTTTTATATTTTAGCCATGCCACAAAAGACTAAGACAAAAGCTTTATTACAAGAACCGTTCTATAAGAAAAAGAAGCGTTCTCATATATATATATATATATATATATATATATATATATATATATATATATATATATACTTAATTTAATCCGTAAGTAGCTAATAGAGATTTATTTTATATTATTCATTTCCTGAAAAATGAACTGGGTAAAATCATATCATTTGACTCAGTACATTAGTTGTTAGATTTGCAGTTAATTATCAGGACTTAGTCCCATTGCAGCCCGCACTTTAAAAAAGTTGTATTGCTGCCCGCCAGTTTGAAAAAGAGATTATAGAGTGGCATTGCTGCCCGCGTCCGTATTTGTTTGATTATAATAATAATTTATTATTTATTAATTTTTTTCTATTTCATAATAATGCATATATAACCGGACGCACATTCGTATAATTTTCTGTGCTTTTCCGATCGACGTGAAGAGTGTAAAGTTGATCGAAAAGATTAGAAGAACTTTTGAATGTTCCGTAACCTTCTAATACAATTTGTTATTTACCCCAAGCACTTGCAACCAACTCAATCGAATCCATAATTTGTGACGTTAAAATTTCCGTTTTGTCAGAGACTAAATAATAAATTCTGGAAGCAGCAAATTTATATAGGTATTAGGTAAACTAATAACAACAGAGGAATCTGTCTCTCCCGCCGTGCTGTGAAACTAGAATGGTTTCCTGTTCGAATATAATTAATTGAGCCCTACTGGTGTGTATTATTTGGTACATTTATTAAATTGTCTATAGGTATCTATATCTATCGATAAATTTGAGCAAATTATTTTATATGTTACGAATATGTAATACGTTTATAAAAATCATTACATATGCATTATAATACCTAATTATGAATTCAAATTAATTATGAGGGTAATAAAGTTGGCGGGCAGCAATGCTACACTTTCAGGTAAAATATTTTCACGGAAGCAATGAGACATCCCCATTATCAGTACTTAAAATCAGGATGCGGGATAAAGCCTTATCGAACGATTACGCAATGATGTTGTTAATTTACATAATTTTCGCCTTTCAAGTGGTAAAATTACTAACCACCTTCGAATAGCTCGTTATACTACACGGAATATCGTAAAATTATATAAAACTACAGGAGTAGTAGAAGAATAGTAATAGTATAAAATTACATTGTGTTTGTATATTAAAATGACAAGGGAAAATGAACTGTCTGTCTATTTTTTCTATCTGTCCATGTATTTTGAGACAAATATATTGTTATCACGTGAAAATAACTGCTTTGCGAACTCCTGTTTTACTATAGTAAAAAAATTAAATTTTTTTTTATTAATTGGCATTGCTACATATGCTTCCCTATACTATAGCTTCTTCAGGCGAACTTTATAAACATAATCTAAGTTTGTAAAGTTTTTTCAATGTAAATAAATTTCAAAAAATGACGAATTCAGCAATCAACCATTTCTATCTTATTCTATACGAATTCTGTGGGTTGAAATTTATAAAAAATATACGTAAGTAGTCAAACCAGAGTAATTAGCATAGATTACGCATTTCTTTTTCAAGTAAAAATATTTGGAAGTTACTCTTTGTCCTACAAAATAAACCTTGGCAAGCGCTTGTAAATGTTTTAGGTATGTATTACATTCATTTTCTAAAGCTCTGTTAAAAGTTTTTTCCTTTTGAATTCGTGATAGGTGGTGGTATGGCGGCAGCTATGCTGTCCCATAAATCTTATGACTTGTAAAAAAATTCGTCAGATTTCTCTTTTAAGAATTAAGGTACAGCTTTGTACCTTTACAGGGCCCTTCTATAAAGTAACGGTAATAAAAAGGAGAAAGTTGTTCTTTATGGTATTCTAGAAATGCCGTTAGAATTATTTAGGTCAACCGTAGGACCGTTTTTGTAAACATCGTATTTTTAACTATAGGTACCTTTTTAAAGATATAATAGCTTTTTGAAACCTGAATAAGCAGAAAAACTTTCACGAAAACGGCAGGTATATCTATCTTATTGAATATGCCAACTGTAAATTGCCTGTAATTTTTACTACAATATTCACGGAATAACATACCTGGAAATAGGTATTTATACTTTAAAATTTCATAGGATGAGTGGACAATATCTTAAAAATAAAATCTATTTTTAATGTCTCTGACACAGTACATACTCTATCCCAGGTATATTATGCGAAATGCGGAATTTAGTACAGAAAACAGCGGCTGCTATTTCTGATTCTCGCATCCAAATTAATTTGTGTGTACAATGGAGAAGATGGATGCGAAAGAAATTCTTCGTTTATAATATTTAATCAAAAAGACATACCAGAAGAGCAAAAGGACTATATGGGTTCATCCGATAGTAGAGTTAAGGGAAACCAAGGGAACCTTTACTTTATTGTATAGTGAATTGCTGGAAGACTATTCACAATTTGTTGGGCAATATGTACCTACCCAGCACTGCTGTTTTCTATTTTTGTCCGAATATTGTTTTTGGGATGTACACCATAGAAACGGATTCAGCCCCACTAAACTATTAATATTTTCTTTGTCGAAAACGACACGCTTCATTTTTTCTTAATATTTCAAATAAAATTGTAAATGATTGTTTTAAAGTTGTGTGATGTTATTAAATATTTACAAAACATTTAAGTTTGAAAAGTTTACCAGCTGACGTTACCTAAATGTGTGGGTAGGTATTAGGTACCCATCGTAAATTTAGATGCACATATGGTACCGCGTTTGGGGTCGTAAATTCAACGGGAAACCACAACAAAACAAGCCAAAGAAGAGCCCCAGGTTTTACCATTGTATACTTTCGCTATACCTTCGACCTATTTTAACTAAAGGGGATCGTGCCTTTAATTCGAACTTTTTAATTTTCCTAAAACTCGTTCGAGAGCATTAGGCACGCTCCAGCCGTTATCGTTATTTATGCAACGCCACCTTTTTCTTTTCCATCGTCCAATCCCCTTCTTCATCTTGCCGTGTTTGCTGCTTATGGGGCGATATTTGCTTTTCGACTAAAATTAGTTTCTCTGAGACGGACGGTTATTGTTCAACATAAATCTGAAGCGATTCGGTAACAGGACAAGGAAAAGACTAAACAGAAACGTTTTCGAAGATTTTTCAGCTTTCATCATGCATAAATACAGAATAGATGTTTAGAGGTACGGACGAGTACCGAGTGACTTGTAGTGTGAATAATATAAAAAATGGAATCAAACGCCTTATAACACTACAAACAATTATAAGGTATCATAATACCATAATACCTTCTTCCCAAGATGACCTTGTAGGTTGAAACTAATTTGTCAAGATTCAATATAAAGAAAATTTTAGTTAGTTAAGTTAATTTTCAAGTGTTTTATTTCAAAAGAAAAATCAATATGATCAACTTTCATATAGTAAAGGCCAACTCCATAGAATTTTACTACAAACTATGCTTATTGGTACAACCAAATATATACATTTCCTCTACGAGGTAGTCATTTTCAATGGTAATAGTAAACTAAGATTAAGAAAAGATTATCCCTAAATACATATCTAAAAAACTACCTGTAGCTTATTGCAGACTATCGAAGTAGTTCACCAATGTTCACCCCGTATTCGATAGTCCGCAATAAGTTGAAGGTAGTTTTTTAGATATATGTATTTAGGTATAATATTTTGTTAATTTTAGTTTACTATTACCATTGAAAATGACTACCTCGTAGTGGAAATGTATACATTTGGTTGTACCAATAAACATTGTTTGTAGTGTTATAAGGCGTTTGATGCCATTTTTTAAATACAGAATAGATGTTTAAAATTAAAATAAAAACACAGCAAATGGAAATTTCACTTAATGTTTTTTTGACCCAATACGCATTTCGCCTTCTTAGGGTATCATCAGGGGTTTATACAGTTTAACTAAATTAACAAGATAATTTTGCTTATATATACAATTTTGAACCAACACACACTACATTAAGATTAAGGAGGGGGTTGTTACTAAGTTCAATTTGGTCATTTGCTAAATTTTTGTTACTCACTAATGCTTTCTTAATTTCTAACACTTCATATTTGTCTAATACTAATCCGCCATTTACACATTTTAACAATTTCAGATTTTCAATATCTATCGTATGATTATTTTCAATCAAATACCTTCAATTTATTAAAAAACAAGAATAGATGTATTCACTAAAATTTATTGAACTTAATAGTAAACGGAATATTCGAATTTTAAACCATATATATTGCAACACTTATCACAACTTATCACAACCGACCTTACTCACCATACTTTCGGGAAATCCCATAATTAAATGCGATTACGCATTTTATGCCCGCTGCAGTTTACATTCCGTTCCAAAGGGACCGAGGGGGCTACTACAATTTACGAGCTTTATATTTTCCTACGCAATATAATATTTAAATATTTTTGATAGATAGGTACAATTTATTATTTAAGAAAGAAACAATTTGCTCCCCTAAATTCAGTTACGTTTCAATTTTTTGTCAACAAAATTGATATTCGCGCCCCGTACAAACAAGATAATGTTTCGTTTATTTGTAACAGTTAATGTTGCTATGTGGACAGGACATAGCAACACGGGAGTTAATTACCACCGGAGGGGAACTGAAGCTAAATTACTTCTCTCCCCCCGCACTGGTTCACTATTGGACCGTTGGTACTACATCAAGCAGCAGCTGATCTATTGAACAATATTGATCAAATTACAAGCCCGTAGATTACCTGTACACGTGATCTGATATGGTACGGTCAACAAAACTAGTCTGTCTAATGCCTACGTTGCAATTTACACTATACAGGAGACTTTCACAAAATTATCGATCATAAAAAAGACGATATAATTTAGATAACGGAAGCAAAAATTGGAAACATTATGGGGAGACCAATTATTCAACGACGTATTCTTAGATTACAACGAGAAAATAAGGTGGAACGCATGTAATGTACCATATAAAATCAGTTATGACTTACGTTTTCGCCTCTTGAATACACTTGAAAAGGGCATATCTTCCGTCGTGTGTTCTACATACTTATATTACAATGTGCTATTTGTGATTATTTCATACAAACCATGTTGATGACGTAAAATCAATCATTATATAATAATGTTCTACACATCTATAGTGCTAGCGTATAGGTAGTTTTGAAAAGTAATTGTGTGGAGTTATTTCCTCTCGTGATACAAACGTTTGGAATTACTTGACTATTAAAACAACTAACGCGCCTATTTTCGATATCCAGAATGTTGCCGAATTTTTATTTAAAAATCACCAATGTTTTTGATGTGTTCATCGTCATGGCAGAGAATGTAAAAGTGTCTAAATTTGTACCGGTTAAATTGGTAATTTCAATAAGCAAATTTACTCCCGAGCCGTCAAAGACAGGACATAATATTTTGGAGCGGTGTCTATATGGTAGTGTTATCTTCTTAAGAATGATTATGTAGGTACGTTCCAATAAAACTTAAATACATAACATCAACTGAAAATAGAAAAGTATTTTTTAGATATCCGTTTTACTTTCTGCTTGATGTTTATTATCGTATTTTGTGACATCCCCCGTACGTAGATAATGGGATGGGTGGGATTGCGTATGTAGCTATCAATTTCTTGTAAGTTATTACTTGGTCGTAAAGTTCTTGACAAGCTATTAACGAATATTTATCGATGCTTTATCTAGTTACAGCAATACGTGCTACCTACGCCTCTGCATTTCTTATTAGGCGCATGAATTATTAGGTGTAAAATGAAACGTTTAATTCTTATTTGTTATCGTTTTGTCATTTCTTCGTTGAAATAACTTGTAACTCTATATATTTAAAATAAGATTAACGATACGAGTAAAATTATTATTAGACCTCCAATTTGAACCTTACTTCAAAGGTAAAAATGGTTATTGACTTTTTTATATAGAAAATACTGTCAAAGGAATGTAGGGTGGTAAAAGACGTCAAGGGCCATCCCTTCATAAGGATTAGAGTTTCTTCTATTTCGTTCACTAATCGTTTAAGAAAGAAGGAAGGTGACGTAAATAGACTTGTGCATGTCATTAAGTAAAATCATCGAAAACCGTAAAGAACTTTGTCTTTGAAATTTATAAATGTAAAGTCAGCTAATCTGAAACGGATTTGAAGTGTTTGTCACATTTATCCACAACGAAATATTGAAACTTTGCATTATTCAAAGTCTGGAAAAAATATTACCCTCAAAATATCAAAAATAAATAAACACTAGTATAGAGGTAGCCATTGAGGCTTTTTACATCTACGGATCCATTTGATATCACTTTCTCGGACGCCCTGTATTATTTACACATATACCTATACAAACTACTAAGTTCCACTCCTACTATATATGATAGTTAATGTGCAGAAATATACATTTCATTAAGGAGATCACTAGTTGCCACTGTAATTGTGGTTGAAAAGAGGATAGGTCATAAAGTGTTGTTTGGTAAAATTACATTTTCTAGATATGCCAATAAACCGTTTATACATGCAGTTATATTTATATTACGAGAAAATTTTCCGATAGGTTTTTGTTTTTAAAATAACAATGTTTTGTTTAATTTTACACCCACGATTAAGGGTAATTATTCTATTAATAGTTACAAAATAATAACAAGTAAAAATTTAAGTACCTATACTAAATAATTTTCTTTTTGTTTCAGGTAAGAATTTAGTCTATCGGAAAAGCAACTCAACCCTTCTTATCTACTCTAACCGCTTCTCCACGTAATAATTTATTGTCAAAAGCGAGGAGACATGCAATTAAAAGGACAATAGGACCCGTAAGTAAGCAGCAAATGAAGCCAATTCACGTCCCCTTTTGTACCAACTCTGTTACTCACCGCGCTTACCCTTGCCAGCCCAAAACAGGGCTGACTACCGATCGACCACCCTTGATACTATATAGCATCAGACGGTATTGGAACGTGTAATAATGTATATCGTTAGGGGGTGGGCCAAACTAACAGGGCTGTAATTTTCGTATTTCCTAAATACTACCAATTGGAACTTACAGTTCTAAGTAGGCTAGGTACTACATAAATAAACCCCAATCGTTTTTCATGGCAGTTCTACTCAACCATCTTAAAATTTAGAATTAGTTTTTTTAATCACAAACCTGCGTAAATGTATAAATGTAATAAGTGAATGTTTTGAGAACGCATTTAATATTTTCTTTAATGTACTACTTAAAAAATAAATTAAAAAAACTTTTCCTTAATGTAATTTGCCGTAAAACGTAAAAATTGTTGATTAAGCGGTCACATTTTCCATCTCTAATGTGGAAAAATCGTTTTTTGTAGATGTAAATTGCATAACACTTATAAACCTTACATGGTTAACACCTGAAAGAATAATGAGATCGATAGATTTCAGACGATACTGTTATAGTATTATACTCTATCTCAATGTAACAATATCTATGGTCTAAAAGGATTTCTCAAAAGTTCGATGATTAGGTTAGGTTAGGTTAGGTTATAATATTTAAAGAACTATAGGTGCAAGGCACTGTAAATATTGAAACTGGAATGTCATTAACGAATGTCATACATTAATGCAATATTAATCATTGAATTAATTTATACCCACTACAGATTACCTTAAATTAATGAGGAAATTTGTTACTGTATCACGCCCTCGCCGGGACTCGAATACGGGATCATTGGCTTTACGCACCAATACTTTTGTTACTAAGCAAGCTACTAAGAAAGCACTAAGTAACTTTGTTTAGTGGCAAAAGCATTGGCGCGTAAAGCCAAAGATCCCGGGTTCGTGTCGCGGCGAGAGCGTGATACAGTAACAAATTTCCTCATTAATTTAAGGTAATCTGTAGTGGGTATAAATTAATTCAATCATTAATATCGCATTAATGTACGACATTCGTTAATGGCATTCCAGTTTCAATATTTACAGTGCCTTGCACGTACAGTTCTTTAAATATAATAACCTAACCTAACCTAATCATCGAACTTTTGAGAAATCCCTTTAGGACATAGATATTGTTACATTGAGATAGAGTATAATACTATAACAGTATCGTTGACATAGAAAGTGTATCTGTGGACATCATTTCTCGTTTTGACGAAAGCAAATGCCTATACAAAAGGGTTAAGTTATTACTTATCCACGACTAATGTTGTAATTTATATTAGCCCTACGAATTTTCTATAAATTTTATACAGGGTGAATGTGAATATTCTTAATAATATTTAGACTGTGTACGGTACATTGTTTGTAAAACTACTTAAACATACTTAAAATTTAACGAAAACTACAAATGTATTAATTTCACTGAAATCATAATTGTATCTAACCATACCCTTTCGTCCGAGGGGTAATTTTTGTGTGATCTTTTACAATAATCGAAACGGTAGGTTTTTTTTTAATCAGATGCAATAAATATTTCAATTAAACTATTACAAGTGTATTGTATCTTAAATTGTGAATATTTTTGTTTATCTACAAGCCTATAATGCAATCAATTTCTTATAAATCCAATTAAATTAAATTAGTAAAACAATACGACAGCTGCACAGTTTCAGATCTTTCTTCCCCAGTCGTATCTGTATCTGCCAATCAAGCCGTGTTAGAGCGAGAAAGAAAGGATGTCCAGATACACTTCCTATCCCAAACACGCTGCTACTATTTATTGTATCCTGTGACTCCATGTATTTATGCTTTAAGGGAAATCCCAACATATAAAGCAATTATACATTTAATCATATGCTGCAGATAATCTACAGATACCTACACGTACGAAAAATCCGATGCAATTGCGTCAAAACGACGAAATAATTATTAATTTAAAGAGATACTAATATTTATTTATTTGATTTTTGAAAATAAAAGGTATGATGATTTAGTCTAAAATACGACCCTGCATCAATCCTTCTCCGACCATAGCGCACTTTCAGGCAACACCTGATTATAATAATACCTACAGCGAGTAGTGCCCTTGTAGCAAATGCTTTTATATTATCCTATCGCTAGCGAGAATTCCAAGGGTGAACGGAAACAGAGGGTAAATGCAGCGAGTGTGTAGACGCTGTTAATAACAATCTTGTCACCTAGGGCGACTAATTACGGTTCTATTATTATCCCTCTCAAAATTAATGAACAGACAAAAGTATTAAATTACCCGCCCTCATCTAATTACGAACAGACGGTACCATTTTTTTACTAAATATATACGAAGGATGAACGAAAAAAATATAAACAATATTTTTTTAAAACGGTCTACTGAAGAAAATATTGGGTTAAATTGGTATTATGTGAGATTCCAAACCATGACAATATAATAATATAATATGGAACTCAAAACACAATTTTACTTCAACAAATATATTCAAAAATTACTCTACAATTGTTTCTGCTAAATAGCCATTATCTAGAGTACTAATTATACTATATTGTAGAACTATACTATTGTAATATAGTATAGTAATTTTTGAATATATTGGGTTCCTATATTATTAAAAGATGCTTCATTATTCATGCACTATCCAAAGTTTAAATTCTATTAAGTATATTGTATTCGTATAGTATTTTACTTATGCAATTATAAAGTCGCAAATTTACAATACACCGTACGTACGATATTGTTGTAAAATATTCCAACTGAATTACTTTATACCTGTTTTCAAAATTTTATTCTAATAAAGTCAGAATTAATATACCTACTTAAACAATTAAGAGAAAACAGAAACAAAACATTAGATACGAATTGCAGCAATGAGAGAATCATTTTTAACTTTATTTAAATTTAGCTGTTGGTTTGTTTTTAGTTATACACATTGTTGAATGTATTGAAAGCGAATAGAATGAGTATCGTATAGTAATAAACGAATTAAAATACAGTGATTATATTGACATAGTATAAATTCAAATAATTTATTATAAGAATTTTAAGGTCAATATTTTCATATCCAGAAGTTTGTATTATAAAAAGATAGTATTCATGACTGACGAATGTATGGAATAGAATGAGATTAAATCAAGAAGAAACGCAATAATTATTATAAATTCAATATTTCTAGATTCAAATGCTTACAAAAGTAGTAAAACACTGTACTTTGTAAAACGAAATTCACATTTGGTGAACCTCGACTAGAAACTCCAATGGTATACATAATACAGACTACTGAATATTAAACGTGGGCAATAATTAAACGGATCGTTCATTTAAACGACTCTTAAAAAAGAATCGCATTAATCGATTCATTGCTTACGGCGTATCTTGTTCAATTCAATCGTCGTGGTGAATCGTGGAATCATGGTGAATATGAGACCACTACCACAACGTGAAATGAACCGAGTCGTGAGAATCGATTCGTTTTATGAAATTGAATGATTTGAATCGATAATTTTGTCCACCTTTCCTGAGTAGCCACTACATTTGAAATGCATAAAACTGTAAGTTGAACTTCAAACATTCGAATGTCAACCATTCTTGAGGATGTAGTCGTTCCTTGAGTACAGACAGATTGCTTACACTATTTATAAGTTCTAACCTTCAAAAGTAGGAGTGTAATTTGGAATGGCTATTTCTGAGTGCTGGAAATTCAACTTTATGCATACCATTGAATCTGTTTCTTCGATAAATAGATATCACTGACCGATTTTGACTAAAAAGTACACGATTATATATTTTATTGTCGCTGTGCATGTACGCATGGTATGTGATTATAAATATTTATCCGTTTCCGCGCTAAATCTCATCCACGTCGAGCTTTCTTTTGTTGAGCCATCTTTTGGCGCGGTTCAGTTGCATTTTTCGGCGCCGGCCGTAAAGCTGCCGAAACAATGAGCATCAAGAATAAATTTTCTATTATATTATTCATTGTTGGTAGAGTAGACCGTCCTAAAAATAAGTTATACGGCAATTCTCGGAGTCATTTGGCGAGGAGATATGGCGACGACTGGGTGATACACTACCGGAAACTCAGACTACGCTACTGCATGTACCATGTTCGTTTCCATATCCGTAAATGCATGTGAACGGTTTTTACACTATCTTATAAGATAATAAGAGAGACAGTCTTGTAATGAGAGTGTACATTGTACATATATGTATACATATAAGCAGGAGAATAGAACATTAAATTAATAACCAATTTGAAGGCACTGAAAAAAATTAAAATGACGGTATGCGATTAAATACTACCGCAAAAAAACATAACATAACATTGTTAATAAATGTATTTGAAATTGTAAATTGTATCGTAGGATGAGATGGCAACATCGATTTATCTTACAAATCTACCTATGCTACCACCATACATATTAGCAAATATTATATAGTAAAGTGATAATAATGATGATGACATATATAGTTATAATTGGAATTCGATCAAAATGGAAATGCTTTGGTAAGGATCCTATTAAATTTAACAATCTTCGTTTTTTAATAGTGTCTTCCTAAAAATTGTTTCAAAAGAAAGGTTCAGTCAAAACATTTTTTAGGTGGCAATGAACATTAAACAAATAACTAAGCAATCGTCGCAAAATGTTGTAATAAACAATTTTTTTGTTTGGGTAAATAGTATTAAACGAAATATCTAAAATATTTTAAATTTTGTTAATCAAAAAGTAATTTAGAAGAAAAGCAGATCAATAACGAACACTACGACATCTCATTTACTGAGTAATCCAGTAATGCGTGAACATGAATTGTAAATGAATTGAAATAATCACCCTCAAACTTTATATTAATCAAGGATCATCGTTATTAATATATTGAGCTATATATAAAAGGATTTGTTGGTCTAAAGTTTTAGTTTGAAATTATATTTCAACATTTGTGGTACAATTCATTCTGTTGTCTTTCAGATACAATTTATTTATACATTTCACTGTTTTTTGTCATCCCTTAATAAAAACCAAAAAATTCAAAACCTACATATATGTACCTCAATCTGCAACAATTATGTTTCACATTACTGCAAAAATCCATAAATAATAATTTAACACCAAAATTGATAGCTATTACGGTATAAGTCTCTGTAATGATGTCGTTTATGGTCGTCGCGTCTGCGTCGATTCCATATTCGCCTCCTCCGATAAAACCAAATATAGCGTATGTCGCGATAAGACTGAACCACTTCAAACGACGTTCGATGTTTTTCATGGCGGGTCACTGGCATTAAAACCACTAATCTTAAGGAGTATCGCCGGAACAATAAACAGACACCTATTAAACACTCTGTGTAGTGCACTTATAATTTTTTTTATCAATAGAAGAACATATTACCGCCTTCTAAGCACTCATACCAATAAAAAAACAATGGGAAAATTATTTTTCATTGTTTCTATAGGGAAAAGTCGGTAAATATGCCCTTTCAGTACTTGGAGACGGCAGATGTCGAACGTGCTTGTTATAACGATAAAGAAAATGTTCTATTTCTGATTGTAAACACTCTGTATATTAATATAAATTCAGCTATTACAGATGATCTTATATTTAAATACGGAACAAGTTTTGTTTCAAAAATAGGTTTAGTTAAACTTATAATTTAGTCATAATTAGTACTTTTACCACGCTATAGATACTTTATAGGGTTACCATAGTAAGAAACCGTCAGTACGTGAGTCAAAGATTTATTTATTTATTTAACTTCAACAATGAACCTATCAGCCCATACGTCAGTTAGGCCCGACACAAAATGAGAGGCAACTTGATGATGTGTGCAGAAAAAAATGTAAGTGCGTTAGATGGATCGCAGTGTGACATGACGCAGTTTATGCTCACCGTAACCTGCTTGGCGCAGTTTTTAGTGACTTTTGGCGTCTCTTTTGATAATTATTTCAATTAGGATATATTTCTGAAAATTTGGTAATAATTTCGTAATTGTGAAGTAAAATGCGCGAATGGATTTGCAATATAACTTGCGACTCTCGTCGTCATGACTGAAGTGACAGTCACCCTGAGGCATATCCCCAAGCTGCGTCTCATTTTGCAGTCTCACTGAGTAGAAGTTACGTCACGTCTTGCTACGATGCCGTCTAACGCAGTTACTACTCTTTTTGTGATTTACAAATTTTCGCTTTAGCGTCTCCAAGCTGCTTCCTATTTTGCGCCAGGCCTTACTGGAACTATTACACAATAAAAGTTATGGACCTTTAATTTATTATATTATGTGATACGGTATATAAATTATTTGTTTGTAAATACAGTTGTTGTAGAAAATGCATACATCAGTTTAATTACTTATTACATTTGCCTTTTCCTTTTATAAATGATTCTTACAGAAAATAATTTATATGCTTAAAACACCATTTAAAAAATGGTTTTCCAATGTAAATCCTTTTCTTGCTTTTTTTTTTTTTAATCAAACTAATGCCTTTTTATTTCTTCGTAATATACATACCTACTTGGTTTTAACCCCTATGAACACATATAGCTAGCACAAGGGACGATAGCTATAAAAACCTTATCTATTTAAACCCGTACGTGATAGAGGAGGTTGGTTGACTGTGTATATAAATACTTCATCAAATTTGCATAGTGTTAAAAGGTCTGTTAGTTAGTCTCGTTTCAACGATGAAAACGGGGGTTTTGCCCCAAACGAAAAGGCTTTTTGGTGGATTAAACTCCATACATATACACACATGCACGAGTTGAAGTTAAGCGACGAATATAAAACAAAAAAAGTTTCTCGGGTACGTGAAGCGCAGTAATACATATTACATACATACATTCTCTCTCAACTTTATAAATTTTTAATCTTAAAACCGTCTACGATATTTTAAATTAGTGCCTATTAATATCAGTATTCGTTTTACGTGTCATACGATCAATGCACGTAATTAAAAAAATTGATAAATATAAATATAAATATGGAATCCACAGAAACAACTAGTCCGAGGGCTAATTTCCCCTACCGGCATTAAATTACACTGTTGATTCCAAAAGATTATTAGAGAAGATATAAAATATTCAGAAAAAGAAAGGCATTATAATCCTTTTTTGTCTAAATTTTGAGAATCACAGATCCCACATTTCGAACGCGTCCTGCACAGTAGGCACAGCGTACCGAAAGCCATATCCCACGACCGGTTTCGACCTATCGGGTCTCATCAGGAGGGCTCTGACAGAAAGGCCTTTACAGGCTATATGATAAATATAAATATGGAATATGGAATCAACAGATTTGTACTTATCATATAGCCTGCAAAGGCCTTTCTGCCAGCGCCCACCTGATGAGACCCGATAGGTCGATATGACATTCGGTACGCTGTGTCCACTGTGCAGGACGCGTTCGAAATGTGGGATCTGTGATTCTCAAAATTTAGACAAAAGAGGATTTTAATTTGAATATAAAAAAATTGATTTGTAATTGTTTTGGTCGAAATGCATTGTATATCATTTTAAAAATTTATTTAATATTCTTTAATTAAGATTGATATTCTCTATTACATGCCGCCTTGGAAATTAAAATAGGCTACATTTCATGTGATCCACCATGAAAAAATTGATCAAGAAAGAATATTCGCATGTAATGTTAACCTTTAATAGATTTAATTTGATTTCTAGTAAAGCATTACCAAATATCACACTGAAACAAAAAACACTTACACTAACATTATTGAGGGACTAGTTGAACCCGTCCGGATTTGTATCATTATCGGTGGTGCTTAGAAGGTACATTTCAATTATAGCGGGTGTTTAGCCACAACAACTACGACCATCTATCTATGGCCTCTATGAAAAATTCACTGTTTTCAGTTAGAAATTCCGCCTAAGCGATGTCGAAATAATGCGCGTTAGTTAATGAGACGGTTAGATGGTCAGCTAATTACAGAATATTATATCTTCGGATGAGATATCTTCACCGATTCGCTTTACAAACCACCCCAATTACCCATTGGAGGCCCTGGGCACCTTAGGATAATGAAGTCCCTATGACAATTACAGAGGACATACTGGTGATCTAGCGGGAACCAGGAGACCCCCATCTATCGCGGGACTGTGACCAATGGAGAGAAGAGGCCTGGCCAACTACACTAGCACCACAGATATTAGCACATGGTCATATAGTTATGATGATGATGGCGTGTGGACCAATTAAAGTCGATACCCTAAGGAACGTATTCAATCATTCGTATTGGTTCATATTACAACGGCAAAATAAACTTACGTTCGTTCTACTTCACTAAACTTACAACGATGTGACCCTACAATTCTTGTGCGGAACTGATATCGTATTATTGTCATTTCTTTTTGATTTGGTTCATACAAATTATGTCGATGACGTAAACGTAATCTACCAATATTTTTATAGTAATCAGAAGAATATAAATTGACTCGTATAAATGAAGAATTTAAAGATTTTCAACCATTTTATATTTCGTAAATATTCACTTTTTTGTGAATACATCGAAACTGTAGCAATTATAAATTTACGAGCGCTGTTAGGTATGTTATTTGTTATTCTCATTTCACCGATGAAATAAATTAACTCGTCAGTAGTTAATAATGAATATCAGGGCTAAAATTTGAAAAAGAACAAACCACATTCATACATCGACCCATATATGTGGCGCATATCTCGCAATCCGATATTGGAACATACATTACTGTGTCTACCATATAAGCCCCATATATGCATGCATGGGTGCCCCGATCTGGCTCATACTCTCTCTCTCTCTCTAACTCCCTCATTCTCTTTCGTTCATGCTCATGCGAATCTATGTCGGACATGAATAAAGTGAAGGCCGCGAATTTATAAGATTCCTTTTGCTCTACAACTCAATCTGCATCGAATACTGCCTCCCGCTGACTTGCTTTCCTCCTTGTCCTGCCCTGCCCTCTGCGGCAGCCGCCGCCACGCCGCCCGCTCGCCCTGCTCTCTCTGTAAGCTTTGCATCATTCGGTCACGACCGGGCATTTATCTTAAATACCGGCCGTAAACAACAATAGGAAAGCAAAGGTAAATGTCACCGGTGCAATCGCGCCCTACACGTACACAAATAACATCAAATAGAAGAACGGCTCTTGCGTAATGTTTGAAAAAGCGACTGTAAAACTACCCAAACATGGTGGTGAAACGATTTAATACCTTCGATTTTAAGGGAATACCGAGATAATGCAGATAGATATGTGCCAAGTGCTGAAGTCTGTTAAATAGAAATCGTATTTACTTCGCAAAGCTTAAAGTCTGAAGCGAAGTAAACTACAATGTAATCCTCAATTATATGACGTTCGGGAATGTATTAAGTAGGTATCTAATTATTTCGGAAGTAATACAAAACAAAACTTTCACAGGAATTTATTATATCAACAATTATTTCACCAACACAGTAGCTTCTTCAGGGTAAGTGTGGTACACGTGAATAGTAAAGTTCTATATATACAAAACAGAAGCACAGCACTGGGGGAAGAATAACAGTTAATAGATAAATTGTTAAATCAAAAACTTTTTAAGAAAACAATTAACTTAATTTACCCCTCACCTACACAACCAGAAATTTTATATAATTCTCTAACATTTGTAGATGAACCTACTCTAGCTATTAAAAAACTTTTTAGTAGTCACAATATTAATATAGTCTTTAAAACCAATAATAATTTAAGCGTCTTAATCAAAAATAATAAAGATAAAACTCCAAAAGACAACAAAAGTGGTGTCTACAAATTAAACTGCGGTTGATAGAATTATGATAACTTACCAAGCTTTTGGGTCGTGGCTTTGGCAACGACCATACTAAAAAAGCCTATAGACCACGACCCAAAAGCCCGGTAAGTTACCATAATTCTATTGACGCCGGTCGTGAATGCCTTCATACTACTATTAAACTGCGGTTCCTGTGATAAATTTTATATTGGTATGACTGATAGGAATTTTTAAAACGACGATTTCTGAACATAATAAACCATACACCGATAGAAAACATAACTCTAACTACGCAACTCATCTGATAGAAACTCTAATCATTCTCCGAATTTCAATTTTGAAGTTCTACGTGTAGTAGAAAAAGGACGTAAACTAAATCTTTTAGAATCCCTCGTGTACCACACTTATCCTGAAGAAGCTACTGTGTTAATGAAACAATTGTTGATATAATAAATTCCTGTGAAAGTTTTCTTTTGTTTTACTTCTGATTATGAATACCTTTCACCAAGTAAAAGCCAATTCCATTTTATACTTAATTATTTACTGTGTAATGATTTTAAAATAGCAAATGAGAAATAAAAATTGTTCCGTTCTATCTTATATAAAAAACATCAACCAGTTATATACGTATGTTTTATTTCATTCTTAACCAAAATATATAAACATAACGAAAGCGAAAAAGGAAACTTCAGAATATTTACTTTGTAAATTTAAAAGATTCTCCCTGTTGTGCCAATTAAAAAACAAAATCTCTTCTCTATATGTACAATGACATAAAAATAAAACAAAAAACAACTATCTAATATTTTCCTCGACAATTAAATAAGAAAGTTTTTTATAAGGTAGTAGTAAACTATACGCTATAGGTTAGTAGTTTTCCCATTTCCGACGTTCGGACTAGGAATTTTGGTAATGTGTTTCAAGTACGTAATAACCGAGTACCTCACAAGAAATATTTAACTATTAAAGGCTTCGTAATTAATAATAGCAGGACTTGCTCATTTAGTAGGTCCTTACGTTATAACCATGAGGTATAAGTAAGCTTAGATGAATATACATGTGGGATCACAAAATGAAACGATGAATTAAGTATGAAATTTAATTGACAATAAAATAAAACCAGTACAGAAATAAATGAATTGAAACAAAAACGAAAAGACACACGTTCAACCATGTCCACACCCGAACTCATCCAGACTTCAACTACTACTACTACTACTACTACTACTACTACTAGGGTAGTCTGCACCCTATCGATAGCTCGCTACTACACATAATAATTTGCAACCCTTCCCCTCTACTCATTCCATCTCATTCTACTCTTCTTCTTGTAGTAGTCTCCTTCTCCTTTCACCCTTGCTCTAACAGTCTACCTATCTCTATTTCTATATTTCTTCTTACATAGAGTTGAATAAAAAGAAAAATTTTTAGAGCTTATCTAACACAATTCAATTTTATCTAGTGTATGTTTCGACTGAATTTGCATATTTATCTACCGTATTATAAAATTACGCTAAGTTCAGTGTGATCGATGGTCACAAAAATGTCATCAGAAGGTTTTGCAAATTCCAAATTATGCGGAATTTTGGGTTTTAGTGTTTTATTTAGTTCAGTTGCACAGAACTCCATCTGATTTCATATATGGATATACCTATCATCACGTTTTTAAATTACAAAATATTAAAATCATATCTTTGGAGAAAACGTAAAATTTAACTTAACATTTCTGAATCGAGAGAATGAATGTCCAGACTTATATAAACCTTGTAATTTACTTTCAGCTTCAGATAGCCTTAACGTTTCATACCGAAAAGATATGGGCAGATGCATGGGAGCGATAGGGGCGATCACCCTCCTCCACAAGAAATAACTCTGTAGCAGTGCTTTTGGACACAACTCCCAAACTGTTACGAAATTCAAAAACCGAAAAATTATTACACCGTAACCTGATAACTTATGAGTTTTAAACCTTTTGATCTAAGCCATAAATACTCCACTAAGACCATAACCTAAAATTTTTAAAACACATAACCCCATACCCTAAGATTTTTAAACCTCATATTGCAGGGGTAACTAGCTAATGGGCTAAAGTTATTTATGCCGCAGTGCCGTGGAAATTTATTTACATATTAATTAAATATATAAAGTCCTCCGGGTTATGGGATCATGGTATAAGGTTATGGGCTTAAAAATTTGAGGTTATGGGCTAATGGAGGTATTAATGGTTTACATTGAGGAGTTTAAAACGCTTCGGTTTAATGTTTTTTCAGGTTAAATGAACATATCAATTTCAGCGGGATCACATCCTTCTACTACGTAAATGCCTCCAAATGAAACAGATTGCTATTTACTTAAAAGCATCTGTAAATAATGCAAATGCGTCTTGTGTGGATATATAATTTACGTAATTATCGTAACAAACTATAGAATTAAATATTCTCATTTCCGATGCACGCAAAAGCTTTACTTTTCAATTATCCTGTGAGCACTTAGCATACCAATAAGATCCTGCATATGTATTTACATGTATATACAGTATCTACATACTGCAGATTATTGTATATAGGTATACAATAAGTTAACAATCCATGGACTCCTGCTTCTTATTAAACATAACATTGGCCATTTAACTAACACAAGGCGGCAAAACGGCCCGTCTAGACTCGTTAATAAAAGGGAAAATATCGTCCGGAACAGTTAACACAACATAAAACAGACTAAGCGTTTTTACATGTTAATCGCGGACTTTAATTAATGGCATGTAATGAAAACAATGGCTTTCGTTATTACCGAGATCCGCGGCTTTCGATATGAGCGATTCGACGGAACATCGCCATTGCCACGAGTATTTCTCGGCCTGTTTTTGTCCCGTTCTCGACGAGAAAAACGACAATAAATAAGCAAACCCTCGACGTTTGAAACAATTAAAGAATTCCGCGACTTGCAATGTTGATACTAAGGAAAATAGACGAGGTTTATGAATAATCTTACTTTTTACGACTTTGCCATGATCGTATCCATCACCATTCTGTTCAGTTCCCCTGAACCACGTATGCATTTTTATTGTAACAAAAAATTCTCTTGTTCGCTTGAACCAAGTACCGACCTGGAATAATTCCTGGCAACACAGATAGTCACAGTATTGCATGAAACCGACAACAGAATAATTACAAAACTAATATAAATTGTTAATATCTACTAATATGCGTCTAAATATGGAAGAGACAACAAAATAATGTATGTAAAAAACAGTAGAACAGCGAGAAGCGAATAAGGAAAAACGAAGAAATGAGATTGGTTCACCCCTCTCACTTTTCTAGTATGCACGTTATTATTTGAACGTTGTATTGGGCGTCATCAACGTGGTAGTCAGACATGTGAAAAATAGTTGTTTTAATATATAATTTCAAATAGAAGATTCAAATTTGAAACGCTTCCCTATATCAAATACTAAATGAAAAATGCATTTGAAATCCAATACGCAAAATAGGTATTTTCTAAACACTCTCTAAAACAAAAAACTCCTACATTTAATTATTAATATATAAAAATAAAGCTGTTGTATTTGTATTGTAATGTTAATGTAGGGTTTACTTAGAAAAGAGTTCGGTAGTTTGGTTTTTAAGGTGACAATATCCCTATAAAATAGTATATACCAAGTACATCAGTTATTTTATGATACAAAACATAATAAGCTATTACTAAATACATTAATGCAATATTAATTATTGAATTAATTTGTACCCAGTATAGATTACCTTATACTAATGAGGAAAAATTTGTTAGTTATCACGCCCTCTGCACTCGAACCCGGGATCTTTGGCTTTACAAGCCAATGCTTTTGCCACTAAGCTACGAGAGGTGACGACAGTATAAACGACGAACGTCGGAATCAATGTATATTATTATTAATTATTCATAATGAAATATTTGAAGAATTGTACAATCAGAATTTTGGGAATCTATTTAGTCCTTTTAAATTGAAAATTGATTTAAAACTGTTCAAATACAATAGAAAAGAAATTATAGAAAAAAAGACTTTCAGAGAGCTTATGGAAACTATAAAAGATAGTTTACTTTTTTTTTAGTTTTCTTACAAGAAAAAAATAAATAAAATACAGTGGTAATAATATTACTACCAACAATTAATACACCTCAGAGACAAAGCCTTAGTTTTCCAGGTTTTTGAATAATTTTCAACCAAAATGTAGAAAAGATTATTTTTATGTTGAGTTTTATATTGAAGGTAATACGATTTGTTTTTATTATTACTTTTTAATCTATAAATTAATAAACTAAAAAATGGTGACTACTCCTGATCTAACCATTCTGCACGTTGTTTGCTCAAAGATCTGTATCAACATTAACATTCATCATATAAATGCAAAGAGACAAAAATAGAGGGTACATTTCATACGTAATGTTTAGAACAAAATACCACCCCCGCAGTATATTATTGATTGTTATAAGATTTTTGAGGCAGAAAAGATAAAAATTTCAAATTATTTTCTCCACAAAAAAGAAATGTTTGTTAATTTATTGTTTGGAACATCATTTCTAATAAAATTTAAAATAATACATGAATAAAAAAAAATTCAAACCTTCTATTTCTAAGTAGATGTTTTCTATAACCCTTTTTAAATTTTTAATATCAGTATTGGTAGATTTTATGGTGGGATATTTGTAAAACATTTTTAATAAGTTGAGAAAACACAAAATGGTTGTTTTACGCAAAATTTATTAGAAACCTCTAACAATTGTTTCGACATGTGATGTCATCATCTGAGAGTTTATCTTAGAAACTAACTTAAAACTAAAATTACAGTGGTTTATATATGTTTATAGGGTCTATTTTGAAACATCTAATTATGTGATGTTTGTAATGGATTTAAATAAGGGACTATTCAGACCTTCAACATGATCATTTGTAATATTTACTTTTAGGTTAGGTTTTTTTTTGCAAAAATCAGGTGTATATAAAATTTGTAACGAGCCTGTATGTGTGTGTACAAGAGCGGCGGCGAGTTCCGGAAACAGATAAGACGGGTTCCTCGAATACGGTCGTCGGACGGCGCTTTGATAGCAATAAGTAAACAACAACATAATAGGAGTTCGAGAAAATACTAGAAGGTCGTTCCTGATTACTCCAGAACCTTCGATACCTCTATAAATATTATGTTCTCGACGGTCAAGAACAGTATAGTTAGAGACACAGTTTTGTTTAGTTATAAAAGTACACAGTCACGGTTTATAGTTTACAGTTGATAGTAGAATGGTAATATAAATACGATATACCGAGTGATATAAATAAGTGGCAATATAAATACGACATACCGAGTGATATAAATAATACATTTACCTTGTCATATAAATAAGTTGTGCATTAGTGTTTAAGTGTTTTAAGTAGTGTGTAAGTGTAAAATAAATAATTGTTCAAATAAATAAGTTGATCTAGAAAATTCGTTACAAATTATTATATTATTTGATGACTGTGATGCAATATATATTGGACAACTGGTCATAATTTTGAAACTAGACTGAACGATAAATAAAACAGAAGAAAAGTTTCAAAAATATTTTAATTGTTCACAACAATTGTTTCACCAAAACATTGGCTTCTTCAGGTGAAGATGGTTCATCTTCACCTGAAAAAGCCAATTTAATTTCAATATTAATAAGAAGAATGTTTTGGTGAAACAATTGTTGTGAACAATTAAAATATTTTTGAAACTTTTCTTCTGTTTTATTTATTTGACATGGAGTTTCAATAAGTAAAGCCTAATACCATTCATTAGACTGAAAGAGTATAAAAAATCTATTCTTGACAACAAACCAACCACTGGCCTTTCACAACACTGCATTTCTCTAAATCATTCCATCAATGAAGATAAACTTTCTATCATACATCTTGAAAACAAAGGATATAAATTAAATTTCTTAGAAAAACTTGAAATACAAAAGATCTGAATAGTCCCTTATTTAAATGCATTACAGACATCACATAATTAGCTGTTTCAAAATAGACCCTATAAACATATATAAACCGCTGTAATTTTAGTTTTAAGTTACTTTCTAAAATTAACTCTCAGATGATGACATCACATGTCGAAACAATTGTTAGAGGTTTCTAATAAATTTTGTGTAAAACAATCATTTTGTGTTTTTCTTAACTTATTTTAATATCAGTATCATTTAAAGTAAAGTTTGTTATAAATCCCGTATATTTATTGTATACGCGTACTTTAGAAGATTGTGCAATTGCATTTTTATGGTTCGTAATTGGATATTAGTGGAATAAGCTGACAATTTATGCATTTATTCAAGAAACGAACACCGTAACAAGACAAGAATGCCTTCCCGAAGATATAATTTAAATTAATTTCCGCACAGTAGCAATATACATGTATATGTATACAAATATACATATATAAATAGCCCTCTGTTTATGATGAATTAGCATTAATGTATTATTACTACCTTGTTAACAATTTTTATCAATTTCAAATTCATCAATTGAGAAGATAATAATAGTACGAATATGAACCTGCATATTTTCATATAAGTAAATACGAAACGTACAATTAGTAATTGACAGCCATCCATCCATTAGAAATTTTTTAATATATCGAAGTTTGCATACAGTATGGCAGTTGAACAAAAAAAATATATTGTAACGAGCCTGTATGTGTGTGTACAAGAGCGGCGGCGAGTTCCGGAAACAGATAAGACGGGTTCCTCGAATACGGTCGTCGGACGGCGCTTTGATAGCAATAAGTAAACAACAACATAATAGGAGTTCGAGAAAATACTAGAAGGTCGTTCCTGATTACTCCAGAACCTTCGATACCTCTATAAATATTATGTTGTCGACGGTCAAGAACAGTATAGTTACAGTTTAGTCACAGTTTAGAGTTTACAATTAGCTTCCGAGTGGTAATATAAATACGATATACCGAGTGATATAAATAACACATTTTCCTGGTCATATAAATAAGTTGTTGCATTAGTGTTTAAGTGTTATATAAATAGTGTAAAATAAATAATTGTTTAAATAAATAAGTTGATCTAGAAAATTCGTTACAATATATATCCCGTGAGCTCTATAAAAGATTTGCCGTGTTATAATATTGAAATTAAAGTCATTAAATAAAACTGCTGCCTACAGAAAAACGATTTTTATCATCAAATTTTATTTTCTCTAATATGAAAAACAGCTAAAGCTTTATGAAAAATATCTTTGCATCTATGTACTACTATTTTTAAAAAAAGAAATCGATGTAAAACAGTGTATGTTTGGAGCACGTGTGCGAAACGTAGATGGTGAAATGTTTGATATGAGGTGTTATAGGCGGATGGTAAAAACAGCGTGGATAGAAAAGTTTAAAAATGAGGATGTACTAGAGAAAGGAGAAAAGAGGGCGCTATGGACAGATAGATTGGTAGGACACCTTCTTAGTCAAGAAAAACAAACAAACAAAGAGAAAAAAAGAATGTCTAAACTTGATTACTGTTCGCAAATAGTTATAGCTGTGGGATGTTCACGTTTTTGGGATGATTGATTGGCTCAGTATAGAAAAGAGTTATTGCCACACTTGCCTCTGCCAGGGCTGTAAATTTAATATGTCAATATTGTACATTTTGTATGTTTTGTAAATATGTCTTTTTTATATTTCTTCGCGTGTCTAATTCTTCACATTTCTATTTCTTGAATTTATAACTTCTCTTTCGTTTGTACTCTTCGTCACATCCACAAATAAAATCTAACATTTCAAATTTCACTTTTCCTTTGTATTTTTATCTCAATAGTTTCTTCTTTCAATTTCATTCTATTTTTTTAACTTCTTTAGAAATCGTTTTCGAACCTTTTTTATTGTATCCTCAGTTGGTATTATTTGAATCTTCACGCTCTCACCCATTTACCCTCGCCAGTAGAAAGTGACGCTTTTATACATCTGGTCCATTTTCCTTTTAATAAGAATAACGCGAAACGGTTTCCCTACTTCTTTCATTCTTTTAACAGACCGTTCATAAAAACATTAAGTCACTCACTAAGTACATACTCACTCAATCTCATCCACTTAAACTCAATCAATCAAATCGTTATTCACTTCTTATCTTCTATTGGACGACTGGGTATCTTTTGAAGATTTCCCCTCTTCCCCGAAAACAACAAAAATCCACTTTTCTTCGTTATACTGCGAGTTTTTTTTATCATATATATATAACTACTTTTTATAATAGTGTACATATTAAACTTTATTTAAACACGCGCATTTCTTTTATTGTATCGTTCCAAAACGACAAAAATACTGACGACCTTGTAATGATGACGACGATATGATAGAAATACACTCAAATATATCTATTTAAATTAAATAAATTGAATCTGATATTCTACTAATAGAACAATAAAAAATTAAGAACTGATAATCCTTATAGTTTCGAACTCGACAGTCTTTCTTAAATTGGTACACGCTCATGTAAAAGAAAATACCGTTTAGATATCCTTCATTAGACGAATATTACAAACCGTAAGTTGCCCCACCTACTGTCTAAAACACAAAACACAACTATAATAAAGAAAATTATCCACCAGCGATTTAATAGAGGTAAAACAAAAGCGAGTAGATTACGATGTGTCTGAAGAGAACTTTTTTGGTTAGTTATTTTTCACTACATCCCACGTTCATTCTTAATATATTTAATGCAAACGCAAAGATAACCGGGCACTTGGGTTAAATTGCGAGTCACATCGTCCTTAGGTATACATATACCCGGCAATTTCATCCATTTTTAATCTAAAATAATTGAGAACGTTTTTAGTTTTTTGCATAACTGCTGATGGCGATTTTCACTAACCTTTTATTGCTTCAGGTACAGATAATATCGATGGTTAATAATGACTCAATTTTCTTCAAGAAGAACATTGCCCAAAACACAAATTATATATGTACTTGCATACAACTTATATAACATAAAAAACTTATATACATAAAGGTAATTACCTACATTTTGTGTTGAAAACGAAAACACAGAGAGAGAGAGAGAGAGAGAGATGTAGAAAGAAAGGAAAGGAGCTAAGGGACTGTATGAAATTAGCGCGCCGCATGGCTACTCGACTAAATTACGTATGCAAAAATACCACCCTGATATTTTGCGTTTGCGCATAAGGGTTATTCGTGAAATGTTGGTAATTATATTTGCCAAAAAAGAAATAGTTGGCCCACACAAGTAGCCATTTTAGCGGCCCCCCGGTAGTAAATAAGTAATAATTGGATTCAAAATTGTTTTTGCAAGAAAAATCACTTAATTTGTTTTCTGAAACAAAAATTACAGAAGTACTTGTATTTTGAAATTGGCGCATTTGTCTTATTCTAGTAGTTTTTCGTCTATAATTCTTTCATTCCTAAATATTCGTAATTCCACAAAAGTAGTTAAACTGTCATAAATATAGTAACGTCAATCAGTAATCAAACATGTCAAGAATAGAGAAGTATGTTTAGGTTTCGTTGATTTTCAAGCTAAATAATATTTAAAAAAATAATTAGTCGGAACCCTTTGGTGAAATATTATACCTAATAACAAATAATTTTAATAAAAACACATTTCACTTTCTTAGGGCATCTTCAAGAGTATTATTAAGTACAAGTGTATATATTACTTTTATTTGTTGAATAATAGTACCTATAATAAATGTCGAACAACCGTATTTTGTCAGTTTTTAAAAAAAAATACAACCTGAGTCAAAATAAATTGAGAAATGTTTACGTACAAGAAGAGTAACTGACAAAATCTGTCTGTCTGCTGAATAAGCAAACAATTTCCAAATTTTTCCTGCAAGAATACCAAACACCTCATGTAAATATAAAATAAAGAATTTTTATACGTATCTAAAGTATTAGAATTTTTGCTCACAAAAATGTTCATTACGCAATAAGCAAATTTTAGCGGACACATGTCGGAGGTTAGACTATTACGTTTTATGTTTTGGGCAATAACCGGAAGTAGATTTAAGATATTTCCTCTTTACCAAACTATTTACTTTCAGATCCGAAATATTTTATTTGAGAATCTTGAAAACGTCCTTTTGTATATTTAACAATAAGTAAATTATTCAGTTACTCAAACGAATATTTATAGGATATGACTCATGACGCGTGTTTGGGGTTGTCTTGAATTTAGACGTATTGCATTGGGCTGACATTTATTGCATATTGATGGCACCATCGGACTAGTATAAGGGTGAGGTGATTGGTTATTGAACGTCCAATAGTGCAGATGCGCACGTAGAATTTTGCAAGAGGTCATTTGGGCGTGATGTTGTGTGTCCCCATATTAAATCATAACTGACATTTTTTGAAAAATTGTTCAACCGAAAGTTAATTGTTTGATGGATACGCTTATTGTACCTACACATGTTGGTAAAACCATTCTTGGTAAAATTTTAACAAGTAGCAGATGTTGAGTCGATGGGAATGGAGGTAACTCGATATCTTTAGGGAAACGAAGACCCTTGGTTGGTGTATGAGAAATTTGAATCATAAAGGTTTCCGGAAGAACAAAGGACATTTTGATGTCGATTGGTTTAAAATTTGGGAAATTTATAGGACGAAATGACAGCACTAGACATCTGTCTGATGATGAAATGAAGAGAATTCGTTATTGATATTTTCATTAATTTTTGACACAAAAATAAAAGAACAGTTTCCAAATGAATTTGGTAGCATATTAAACATCTAAATTTGTTATATTTTTATTACAATGTGTAATTTCTGAGAAAAATACATTATTTTTTTTTAACTACTACATATCCTCAAGAAAATGAAACACAAAAATATCTTCATCATCATCATTCATTTATTTGTCCAATCTTCCTTACGCTGTGCATTGAAGATTTTACAAGAAAATAAAGTTTTCGAAATATTTATTATTAAGTACATACCTACTTAATAAATAAGTACCAGTTAACCTTTTTGATAAAATTATGGGATAATTTAGCCTCAAATTAACAAATTAGGTAATATGGAATTGGTATACTGTTAATATTATGCAATTATACAAATCATTATTAAGAATTACAAGCGTTCTTTTATTAATTGAGAAAATGGTGCTTATGGAAACAAATCTCCTATATAAAATTGATATAAAAAAATATGTATTATTTGAATTGGATATTATAAGTTTTAAGAAAGGTTACTTAAAATATATTGTAGACTCGGTTTTCAAATTTTATTGTTAGTTTTTTATAAAATTTAGTGTGTTTCTGTAGTGTTTCCATTATTTATCTATTAGGCTGAATCGTATATATTTTTTAAACTGCAAATTTTTATTAATTTACTTCTTATTAAATAAATAATTATCCTAATGAAAGGCTGACTATTTTTGACAGATTGGAATTTTTATCAATTTGATCAGGCTGCCTAGTCGGTTATTTTAATATTGTTTAAGATAGAAATGTGAATGTTATTTTATATACTTCTAGGTTTATAAAAAAGTGATTCATGAAGTGAATTGCAAGTTGAACATATATGATTCTTATTTTACCTTACTTTGTTAATAATCTACGTTAGATAAACTTTATTTTGATAAAAAAAATGTTTATCTTTGATATGTATACAAGAAATAATTTTTATGCAAACGCGTGTTTAATATTGGGCTCGTAATGTTATTTATTAATAACTTTTACGATTATATAATCAATTGTAGAACTGGTCGAATCCTTATGAAACTTAATTTTAATAATTGCAGGAATGAAAATCACTTTTAAATGTTTCAAAATATTTTATTGTAAACTCTACAATATGGTTTTGACAAACAATGTCTTTCTCAAGAGTAACAAATTTACTAAATTTCAGGTCATACTTATCGTCTATATATATTTTTTCAGTCAACAGCCGGTATTTTGTGGGTATAATTTTCAAAATTTCAGGTACATACTCGTTGTTAAGAAATACCAGATGCCTTTGGTTTTAATCTTGCATCTAATAAAGGCGTATTGAAAAAATTTTGTTGGTCATTTGTTATATTCTCCTTCATCTTTATTGCTTTTTTAATTTCAAAAAATTCTAAAAAGTCCAATCTTTTCCCTTTTCTTTTATTATGTAAAATTTTGATGGTGTCCGAATTGATAAAATGGTTATCACCATCAAAATTTTACATAATGAAAGAAAAGGGAAAAATTGGACTTTTTAGAATTTTTTGAAATTAAAAAAGCAATAAAATGAATGAGAATATAACAAATGACCAACAAAATTGTTTCAGTACGCCTTTATTAGATGCAAGATTAGAAGCAAGGGCATCAAGTGTTTCTTAACAACGAGTATGTACCTGAAATTTTGAAAATTATACCCACAGAATACCGGCTGTTGACTGTAAAAATATATATAGACGATAAGTACGACTGGGAATTTAGTAAATTTGTTACTCTTGAGAAGGAACCAAAATTGTAGAGTTTACAATAAAATATTTTGAAACATTTAAAAGTGATTTTCATTCCTTCAATTATTTTACGATTAGTTTTATCTAAATTCTGAAAAAGGATTGCTTGATTGCTTACACTATATGCTCTACCATGTTTTTCTCGCCTCGTCCCCTCTTCTCATACATTTATAAATCTTAGTGAGCCATCTTCGTAATAAGACGTCGTATTTCATTCGTGTTGAGAATTTTTCTTTACCCGGAAGGTAACACAGATCATGTTGAATGCAATCACCGTATCAGAAAAATAACAACCGTCCGCGTGCACTATAAAAGGTCCCGACGACATTCTTTATAACTGTTTAATTGCTTGTAAAGAACGTTATTTTATGCGATTGAAACGGCCATTAAGTTTCAAATTTTCTCATAATGGAAGCGGCTGGTGAGAGTAATGAATGGAATTTATAGGAAAACGCTCGATGACTGATTGCCTTAAAAGGCGTAAAAAAAACGACACACAAATCGCATTATTTATACAATTCGTGGCCTTGTGTTACGTAAAAAAAATGGCTTTGGACAAGAATTACAAGAATTCAACAATCTAAATACAAAAAGGAGTTATCATCAAATTTTATTTTCTCTAATATGAAAAACAGCTGAAGCTTTATGAAAAATATCTTTGCATCTATGTACTACTATTTTTAAAAAAAGAAATCGATGTAAAACAGTGTATGTTTGGAGCACGTGTGCGAAACGTAGATGGTGAAATGATTGATATGAGGTGTTATAGGCGGATGGTAAAAACAGCGTGGATAGAAAAGTTTAAAAATGAGGATGTACTAGAGAAAGGAGAAAAGAGGACGCTATGGACAGATAGATTGGTAGGACACCTTCTTAGTCAAGAAAAACAAACAAACAAAGAGAAAAAAAAGAATGTCTAAATTTGATTACTGTTCGCAAATAGTTATAGCTGTGGGATGTTCACGTTTTTGGGATGATTGATTGGCTCAGTATAGAAAAGAGTTATTGCCACACTTGCCTCTGCCAGGGCTGTAAATTTAATATGTCAATTTTGTACATTTTGTATGTTTTGTAAATATGTCTTTTTTATATTTCTTCGCGTGTCTAATTCTTCACATTTCTATTTCTTGAATTTATAACTTCTCTTTCGTTTGTACTCTTCGTCACATCCACAAATAAAATCTAACATTTCAAATTTCACTTTTCCTTTGTATTTTTATCTCAATAGTTTCTTCTTTCAATTTCATTCTATTTTTTTAACTTCTTTAGAAATCGTTTTCGAACCTGTTTTATTGTATCCTCAGTTGGTGTTATTTGAATCTTCACGCTCTCACCCATTTACCCTCGCCAGTAGAAAGTGACGCTTTTATACATCTGGTCCATTTTCCTTTTAATAAGAATAACGCGAAACTAAAATCTTGAGAAACGGTTTCCCTACTTCTTACAAGAATTCAACAATCTAAATACAAAAAGGAGTTATAAGTGCAGCAATAATAATATAGTTAACTAAAGAATAATAATAAAGGAGTTTTTAAATAAAAAGATTCGTTAATATTCACACAACTTTTAATACTATTGTATCGTATTTGTGTGATGAATAAAAAGAAGTGAAAATTTAATAGAAGAAACTTAACTATAACTACTGGTACAACCCGTCCAGATTTGGACGGATGAGTAAGTACTGTTGTCGATGGTGCATAGAAGTTACATTTTAACCATGACGTTTCCTCAGTTTTAGTAATTAATAACGTTTTCATTAAATTTAAAAAATGTTCCATCAATGATGGTAACTATGCACATGTTCCTCTTATACCACTCTTATTTAAATAATTTATAATTCTTAGCTTTTATTTAACGATATTGTTGAAATGATCTTGATTATTACATGAGATAATTTTTTTGATATAAACTTGAAATTCGCGTCTAATTCTTTCCGTTACATTTGCTGAGTTTTTGGTTTTCTTAAGATGTGAAGTGCACGAGGTACGTACCATTATAATTTTTGAAAATATCATTGATAAAAAGTTCTATTACTTGGGCAGTATTCAGTTAAAACTGTCATACTGATAAAAGTCGATATCCTTATTAGAAAAGGACCTTGCTGAACATTTTATTGATTCCTATAAAAAGTTGTAAATTTCTACAGATGGTGTTTACAAGCTGTCTGAACTTATACCCTGGAGATGCATTAAGTATTATGTATACAATAAATGAAACGTAGGCATTGTCTGAGATATAAAAATATCTTTTAACCCCTGTTTTTGATAATATCTTTAAAAAAGGAAGGGATAGAAGTTGAATTTAGAATAATACAATACTAATTTATTTAAATATTTCTTTATTCACGTTTCACGTCAGAAACTCCGTTGGCATTGAGTTAGATGGTACCTTTCAGATGGGAGCAGCCTATGAGCGGACGTGAAGCTTCACGCGTGGGCGAGCCCTTGGCCCTTACGGCTGACGTAGTTATGTCGACCGTATGGGCTACACGTTCTTATAGGTCTTTTTACATGAGAAGCACGCTGATGAGCGCAAAAGGGCTTTCTGAATTATCCGTTTGAACATGGCACTGATCAGTACGACCATTTGTTGTTCTTCGAGTTTTTCACAAATTAGTTTCAGACCAAATTCAGGTTCTTTTTATGATACCACTTTATATTAATTTCTATAAACCATCTAAACCTTTTAACTAAATAAAGAAAGACTTACCCTAATTACCACTAACTAAATTTAAAATGAGTGGACACGTGTTTCGCCCACTTCACGCGTGTAGGCGTGTCCGCTCATTTTAAATTTAGTTAGTTGTAATTACATTGAGTCTTTCTTTATTTAATTATTCTTTTACCACAGTCTCCTATTTTCTACTTTCATCTAAACCTTTTGTTTCCATATTTTAAGAAGGGTTTCATTGCACCCAACAGTTTAAAATAGGTACTCTTATTGTGGATGATACTGCAACAAACCTAATTAGTTTTTCATAGTTATGCACACATATTTTGATACATTGTTTTTTTTTTAAGGAACCAAAGGGTTCTTACGATTTTTTAAGAAAATTTGCTGTGAACATCGAAAATAATTTCACAATTTATTGTCTACCTTCTGATTACCTATTTAAGTACAAATATATATATATATACTTTTAGTACCTATTGTACTCCTATCTTTTGACAATGACGTATCGTTCAGTTTTAAACAATAAATTGTGAAACAAAATACCAAGTGTGTTTTATTCGACTTATTACTTTTAACAATTTATGTTCTACAAAAGGATGCATCTGAAAATTTGTATTTTTGACCCGTCGTTTTAAACCATAGTATTAGCTCAAAAACCGACCCCTTTACGCGTATCTTCTATTTCTCATTAAACAATCATGTATTATGTGAATAATTAACACGTTTTTAACGACACCTTTCTTAAATCCTATACATTATTGTGTGGTAAACTACGCAAGCACAAAAATAAAAGAAACTATAGTAAAATAACTGCGTTGTATGTAAAGAAGTTCTCGAACGAACAAACAAGAAGAATGAAAAAAACAACAACATCGCGTCACTGGCGTCCATCGTCCAATTAAAATTTCTAAGTGCGGCATTCATTTGCCATAAAGAATAAGCCGCCTTATATTGCCGCCTCCTGTTACGAATGCACTGAAAATAAGAATCCAATTACTTTCAAGTAAAAGGAACAACAACAGTCCTTCTGCCGGTGCCGCTGTTTGCTGATTCATTACCGTCAGCGACCAGTTCCTGAAAACATACGACCGACTTTTTTCCTTTTTCTTTTTCGCGGAAACACGGCAGTGTTTGATGGTGCGACGCGCCATGTCGGTAATGGTCAATTTTGAACTTATTGAAGATTTATTATTGACGTACGATGCAATCGAAAGCAGGTGTGTCCAGGATTCTTTAACTAATCAAGCGGATGCAGTCAGTCTTAGGCTCATTATCGTAATTAAATAATGAACATAACTGTGTTTATTACGGGAACATTTTTTATAAATTTCTGGCTTTTATCCGTGACTACGCGTGAAGCTGTTTCTAATTGTTCCGAATAAATACAATATTGCAATATCACTCCTGAAAACCTCTTCTTCATATAATCTTGGTTCACTTGATAAAAATTAATAGTCAACGTTGAAGAAATATACATTTTTAATTTTCACTATTTTATTATTAACTTGACGTATGTTTCGCGACACTGTAACTTCATCAGAAGTAAACAAATACTTGATTTAATATTAAAATAGTGAAAATTAAAAACGCGTATTTCTTCAACGTTCTAAAATTGAAGGAACTATAAAGGAAAATTGAAATTTGTACAAACGAAATAGATATTATGATAATGACAAATTTGAAGAATTTTTAGTAGAGGTAAATTTTAAATACGTTAATGAGATATTAATTGAATTAATTTGTAATTTGATGTGCGAAAGTTGTAGCGTTTCTTCACTTATTTTTCTTTATTAAAATCAACCCTATTATTGAGGACTTTTAATTTTAAACAAACAATGACAAAATGGAAACATATTTTTTACAATAATTGAAATAGTAAAAAATATAAAAACTCTGAAAAATATTTGAAAAAGAACACTTGGCTTGCTTCACAGATTTTATTATTTCTCTAACGATCGTTTCGGTTACAACACCATTTTCAAAGAGCATTAAATTACTAAATAATAACGATCGTTAGAGAAATAATAAAATCTGTGAAACAAGCCAAGTGTTCTTTTTGAAATGTTTTTCAAAGTTTTTATATTTTTTACTATGAAATAATACGAAGATGTTTTTCTTAAAAAATATAATAAAAATGCTTTCAAAAAATTCCAATATAAAACGTTTGAAGCACCTTGCAGTAACAATAGAGAAAATCTCATGGAGTTTGTCGTTTGAGTAGGTAGACGTAAAGTAAGGGACTCGCCCCTCATTGTGGGTAATTACAGGTTGCCCGACAGCAAGCACTAATGGAACGCAATTACGCTACCGTAAATTATATTAATCGTCTGCTGTTTGCTTTCTTGCAGCATGCTTATTGCATCAAGTGCGCGCAGACCATTCGCCACTAAACTTTTTCAGACGTGCATTCGTTTTGTTCATTCGCATTACATATTCGCTTCCGGTCGCACTATATTACCGACTGGCGACTGACTGTATTACCTCGAATTATCTCAAAAAACATGGATAGAACGCAAAACAAAAAAGAATACAAACCAACACACTTCGTCATCTTTGTTATTACACGTCTTATATAGTATGGAATAATCCAATATTGTTCTAAGAAAAATTAGAAAATAAAACGACTCAACGAGTTGAACGGAAAAACAACAATATATAGATAACAGAAAAAATATTTTATAATCAATTGCTGAACTGGTCCGATCCTTGTGAAACATTATTTTAATAATGGAAGGAATGAAAATTACTTTTAAATGTTTCAAAGTATTTTATTGTAAACTTTTTTGAAATTAAAAAAGCAATAAAAATGAATGAGAATATAACAAATGACCAACAAAATTTTTTCAGTACGCCTTTATTAGATGCAAGATTAAAACCAAGGGCATCTGATATTTCTTAACAACGAGTATGTACCTGAAATTTTGAAAATTATACCCACAGAATACCGGCTGTTGACTGAAAAAATATATATAGACGATAAGTATGATCAGAAATTTAGTAAATGTGTTACTCTTGAGAAAGACATTATTTGTTGAAACCATATTGTAGAGCTTACAATAAAATATTTTGAAACATTTAGAAGTGATTTTCATTCCTTCAACTATTAGAAAAAATATTTTGTTATAAGTTACAAAGTATTGCAAAACTATGGTTAAACAATTAGTATTCAAGATGTTTAAACACTTTAACAAAATATATTTATTAGGAATTCTTACTTATAAGATTTTAAACAATCAAAAAATGGGGAACTACGAGAAAAAAAATGAATGTTATGGAACTGAATTAATTCAGTCTCTAATTAAATATATCTTACAACTCTGGAAAGTGGCTGGCTTTGTGGGAAGGGGGTTATGTCGAGCGGCGACCGGAACCACTAAGCACAATGGGACGCAAAAGTGATATATCAGTAAAATGGTAAAATTAATTTTTTGTTGTTCTACACCTACGTACGCAACTCGGACATAAATATCAAATTATCACTTTCTTCAAGTTTGAAAGTATTACTTTTCGACCATACAGCGTAATATATTATTAAATAAATGATGTATTTATTTTGACTTTTGAAAATAACATTTCTAATTAAAAACAATAACTATTTCATAGCTACCGATACAATTCTTTTAAAATAGATTGAATACACTCTAACAACACGTAGAATTCAATTGTTCTAACTTCTTAATTTATAAAATCTTGAATCAACAATATAAGATTTAAATCCTTTGTGATAGTTATTCTATATATAAAGTGCCAATATTGATAATCTATTTTGTGTCATCGTTGTCCTTATAAAAATTTCAATCAAATTCAATTTTGAAAAACTTCGCTACACTGACGGAAATAGTTGAAGGAATACGCATTGGAATAAAAATATTTTGATAAATCTTATAGACATAGAATACAACACAAGCACAGTTGACGGTCCATTTAAAACCTTACGTTTTCATTAAAATCAAATTTATAATATTTTAAAAGTTTTTAGATTAAAGGCTACTATCAAATGCAAGAATTAAAGCTATCAAATATTATTCTTCATATTTCATAAATGAAGAGTTAATATAAGCAAATCTGCAACTGATAAACATTCGAAATATAAAAATTTAATAAATAAATAAATTACAGTCTTTTGCAAAACTAAACACCGATGGCCTTACGAGAGACGCTATTAAAATCTTTCAGGGGTGCTAGAATGGTAAGGGAGGCTCTGCCTAAGCGAGATCTCTCGCGGGTGTCAAAAAGCGTTTTAGGTTTCTAAACGAAATTTTATGATTTGATTAGATACCAATACGATAATAACGATTCAATAAAAAAGTCGACAATTCACCGAAAGACTTATGACTATTTAATATAGGCATTAATTTATTAAAAGCTTCTTGTATAATCCATTTTGTACTAGAAAAATGGGATTAACTGATTTAAACAGTAACTTGAATTATCCATTTCTGCCCTTTGTTATACAAATATGAAAAAAGCAAGCCAAATTGGGAAAAATAAACCACCTTTTCACCCAAATTTGACTTATTTGTCTTTTTTATTATAGAAACATTTAAAATTGAAAAATAAAATCTAAAACTTACAGAATTTTGGTGATGTACCATGAGCTAGCCTCGGTAAATTTTCTCCTCTTTGTCGCGTTCTCCAACTTTCTTAAATATCTGAAAATAAAACATTCACCGTTAGGGGCTAAATTCCTAAACAATTAATATAATAGCAAATTGTAGATAGAAAAAAGTTAAACTTTTCTAAAATGTTGTGCACGAAAATAATTAAACAAGGAGATTTATTTTTCTTACCTTCGTTTCCATTTCCTGAAGAAGGATACTTTCTTAAATACTGCCCTTTGCGATGAAGCATCTCGGTCAAAACCAGGGAAATAAAAATATGAATAATATTATTTACTGGGTAAAACAACTGCTACATTTATATTCAAAATGTTATTTTATTTTATATTTTAATTACTTTGTTTAAGTTATTCTGTTTGTCGATTAAATGGATAGAATATAATTATTTTAGCCAAGATATTTTAGAGTTATAGTAGTACCAACAGTTTCCTTAAAAGTTTTTGATGTTTTTAGAAAAAAAAAATGCCTTTATTAATAAGAATTAAATACAGTTTAAATAATAGTTTAATGAAATGCGAGATATTTAATTTTGAAAAACGTTAAAGTACTTATATTTTATTTGTTCCTACATTTCTTGAGGTAGTTTTCCATATATTAATTTATTATTATTGGAATTAATGTATGGCGTTGTTTAACAACACAAACTAATCGTTTTCCTTTGTTGTGAACTTTTTTGAAATTTAAACCAATTTTGGATGCCTGGAAGTATAATTTGTTGTAAAAAGAATTTTGTGACATCAAAACTGCTTTCTAAAAATAAAAATACTCTACTAATAAAATGTTTCGAGCAAGCAAACAACAACTTACAAAAAGTATTGCAAGTACACGACAAACCTGTTTACTTGTATATTTATATATGTATGTAACATATGGAAGGTGTGGCATGTACAGTACATCACATTAAAAAACTAACAAGTAAGTGACACAAAATTATATGCCCGAGTAAACGGTGAGTATCTACGCCGTTTGAGGATGAATAAAAATATTTTTCTTTTGACGAGAAGTGTTGATTATTTGTACCAATAAAAACTTATCATAAATACGTTAAATTCTTGGATAAAACAGTTGATTTAAAATATTTACCAATTTTATTGTATTGTAAAATTGCAGTATCTGGGTTTGCATGGCGTCAGAATGTCTGCTGCCCACGGTCTGTTTTTATGTTTAGGGTTCTTCATATCATTCTTATTCTGACCATTAGTTAACAACGGAAGAACTCTGAAGATGTCCTGCGCAATTGAGGAAAAGATTTTGACGCATGAAAGCCCAGAATACTAAGTTTTATCATAAGTAACACCCCCGGAAATCTATGAAACACCATAATTTAATTTTTAATAACAGAAATGGAATCATAAACTTTGAATAGTGCACTTTTTGTGAAACATTTCAAATCAAAGAGAAAAGTAGAAAAGCAAATGTTTCACGAAATTTTTTTGAACACATTTTACATATTTAGTAATCTTTTGTATTCTCTAGACAGTGGTCGAATCGACCGAAACAATATTGTCGAGACAATAAAAATTTCGTGAAACTTATTTGTTTTTCATCTTTTCTCTTTAATAAATGAAATCACTGGTGATGTTATTATGAAATATTCTTACTAACAATTAATCAATTAAAGAAAAAAACATTTTTTTAATGTTTCAAGACTCTCGATAAATCGAGGCCAGGTAGGGTTAAAAGGGTATTTTATTGTAGATACAACAACCAACATGTCTTAGTTGTAAGAATACTAAGAGGAAGAAATGGTAACTCTCGATAAAAGCTGAATAAGCCGAAATAATTGTACAGATATTCACAATAATCTTTAAAACATTAAAAATATATTTTTTCTTTAGCTGATTATAAGTTTATTGTTTATTCATAGGATCAGATTCTCTTAGAAAGTGAATGATAATAATTTAACAATGCAAATTTCATGTCATATTTTATCATTTCCTGAATTGTTCTTAACACAGACTTTGCCACGAATGTTTTTAGAAGATTTCTGTTTCTGCGATAAATACTTCGGAAAGTTCTAAATTCAATTTAGTGTCACAGCCCACACCGGAACCTTGTTGATAATTACACATTTTAGTAAATTAACAAGTGTACAATTGGACCGAAATATAACTTTACTGTTTAAGACAATTGCATTTTCAATAATTATTTAGTTATTATTTATATAGTAAGATTTAGTATGTCTCAATGTATTTTAAAATTATTAATTGGTATAGACACATCATTGAAATGAAAAATAAACTAGATAGGTACGTAATTACCGCGAAGATTTCTTCAAAAACTTTTGACAAGAACAATAATTAATGTTTGTATTCATGTATATAAATTTTGGATTCTAGAAGGTTTATGCCATTTTAGTAGCTAACTCTCTACCTAATTTATTAGACCGTAGTGAAAAAGAAGTAAAATTTTCGTTAAAAACATTTCAATTTACTTGAAATGTCTGTTTCATAAACACCTTTCAGTCGAAACAATTGAAAGAGTTTCTAACAAACGGTTGAAACATAAACATTTTATTGTAGTTAATTATTCGATTTTTCTATTTAGCATGTGTAGACTGCATAATGAACAACCTTTCTTATGTTAAAATAACCTAAATCACCTATTATTTGTTATTAAATATCAACTAACTTCAAAACAACAGTTTTTAATGGAAATATCTAAGTTATCCCTAATTTTACTGCAATAAAACTTTCAAAGTACGTAAATTAACAGCATATAGTGGTGTTGACGTTCCCGAACTTAAAAAAAGTTATTCAAAAAGTACAATTACTGCCAAGATTATACCGGCATTTTCTCACAACAACTGGTGTATTTTAGGTTAATATTAGATACAATAATTCTCGGTAAACTTACCACCCCGCACGCTTGGTTTTTGGGTAACAACATCTTCAATCGATTGTTTATTTCATATTCTTGAAGCTACCTTTACTTTCAAAGATAAGTACGAACAATAAAACGAGATTGGATTAATTCTTTCATCAGATAAATCGCAGCTGTCCATCTATCTAGCTAACCGTAACACACACTAGACAAGCAATGTGGGAATGGAATGTGATAGATCGGTTAAAATCGGGGAGTCCGAAGTCTTATCTGTCTCACGAAATGAAAAAGTCGTATAAACAAGCTATCGTTGCTCGATCTTTGCATAGAATAAATGAAATAAAATAATTTGTTAGGTAAATTTCTTCGACACAATCTTTGAAGCGAGGTCATTTTAGAAGTGAGGATATTTTAACCTCAAAAATTGAAAGATGAATTATATTATGAAATATGCGTTTCCTTTGTTTTGTAACGATATTATTTTAGATAAATTAGAAGAAAATGATTTATAAAAAACACAAACAGATACTCCTACATAAAATTATTTATTTCAATCCGTCTAACAGATACTCACATAGAGTAATTTTTGATAAATTCAATTTGAATTTTTAGCTTTTTGAAATTTACAAGAAATCGTATGTAGTTGGATAGAAGTAAGATTACAAGAAATATAAATAGACAGAATACAAGGGCTGTACAGAAAGTAACGCCATAGAGCACATAATTTGTTTACGAATTAATAGAATTTTAAATTTTCATTTATTGCTGGCAAATAATTAGATTTGAGAATAAATATTAACGCTGGGATTAGTGTTTCTAGAATTATGTGGGTGTTTGTTTAATTGTTTTAGTGGCGAAAATTAACAAAAAAAAACAAAACGCATTATCGTTATCAATATTTTCACCAATATTTTTTTCAAAAATTGAATATTTCCGACCTTTAGTTGATGAAAATCTATTCTAACTGGTAAAAATATATGTTTGTTTACTAATCATATTTTCAGACTTGTGTAGGTAAAATATATCCATGAAACAATCGGTTTATGTAAGTAGTCCTAGGGTCTCTACCTGGGTAGGACCTTGGTAGATTTCAGATTTTTTAAAAATTTAACAACGGATTTGATTTCTTTTTACTAAAAAATAAAATACGAAAATCCAATTTTTTTGATTATTTAAATAATTTATCTACCAAATATCCGATGTTCTAACAAATTAATAATTAAAATACATTTATAATACATAGATATGTACGTTACTAAACAATAGGATATTTGAGTAGTTTGTTAAAAAAAATCCACCCACAGAATTACTAATTACACACATAGGTACATTTCAAATAAACACTCATCGACATTATAATTTTGTTTAAATTTGTTTGTTAATAAAAGAGCTAAGGTCCACCTACAAAGGTTCTTAATTAAGGCAATTTATTCACCTACTAAATTTTAATCCCCGAAAATCTTCGTCCATAATGCCAATGACCATAAGCTCAATTATTTATATGGCAAAAGTTTATAAAGGCCCACGATACAAGTAAAAAGTTACAACACAAAAACAACCTTATGGCTATTCGAATAAAGCAAACCAACAAAAATAAATGGAAAAGAAAGGCCTCTGAATGAACAAATGGACAGACGGACGCGAACGCGGATGGGGTCGTCTTCGAGGAGGACCTCCCAAGTCGCGGCCCAGGTCGCTCTCTGCAGTAAGCGTTGGTTGCATTTTATCGGCAACCAAGATTGATAATCGCGCCGTGGAAGTTTTAATATGCACATCGGTCGTGGTCGTTGCTACTACCACTTCATGGAGAACCCATGGTCCGATCGTTTTACATCTTCTCTCTCTCTCTCTCTTTCTCTCTTCTAGTTTTTTTATTTCATTTATTCTTCTTTTTTTTCGTTTAATCTCATCAGCAACAGCAGCAGCAGCAACGATCAGTAATGAACGCGAAATTATTTAATGGAGACCGGGTATCAATTTGCAGCGCGGCTTCTCCAGCCGAATCCTACCGGATTTATGTGGGAACGGTGGGAGAATGAGAGCGAACGTGAAGCAAGACAAACGGGAAAATGCGCTCAACATGAATTACCTGCCGCGTTCCATGGATACTACTTCAGTCGCGGTGATATTTTTAAGGAAAATAACCCTTTCTTACAAATTATTATAAGTAAGCTAACTTCCTTACGTTGATAGTTTACTTCCGCTGACCTCCTCTTCCATTTATACTAACATTCTAATTTCTAATTAAATTTAAACGAAGAAACATAAGAATGTTTCCACCGATTTTTTATTGTCCCGACAATATTGTTTCGCTGATACTGCCATTCTCAAGAGCGCAAATTGGAATATTAAAGTTTAAAATATAGAAGTAACTATTTATACTAATTAGAGTTTATATAGTATAAGCGGAGAATTTGAGGTATAGGTATAATTCTAAATTTTGAAACATTTAAAAGTGATTTTATTTCCTACAGTTCTACAATTGCTTATATAATTCTGTTTATTAACTAAATTTACATTTTTCTTTATTGCCCTCTTTGTTTCTAAATTTATTAATAAAGATAATTTCCTGTTTTATGAAATGTTGGAATGTGAAATTTTTGATTTGTCAAGATCTATTGAATGATTAAAAGTCGTGTAATGTTCTGAAAAACAAGAATTTTTATCTTTCTTTGTGATGTAATACAACACATGTTCAGAAATACGTTTTTTGATACTTCTTCCACTTTTTCCTATATAAGAAGTATCACATAAATTAAAATAAATACCATTTTTGAACATGGGGTTATTTCTTCTATTTTTATTATTTACTATACATTTACCTAGATTTACGTTATCGGTTTCGGCAATTAGAAAGTCGAAATTTTTTAAATTTAAAGCTGAAATTATTTATGAAGTTAATGCTATCAAATTTAATTTTATTGTCGGTTGAAAAAGGGCTGTAAAGAATTTTTGTAACCTTTTTTTAAATTTATTATTCAAAATGTAACAATTTAATTTAATTATAAAATATGTTTCACAATTATCTACTGTCGACAGTTTAAATTATATTCTAATTTTTATTCATATATAGTATTCTGGATTACTTCATTAAAAAAAAAATGTTTAAGAGGATTTTTCTGTCACTTCTCTGTAACCTAACCTAACTTTGTTTCTATCACATCTAATACCATTTTGAATTAGTAGAACGTTTTACATCCGGTGCCATTAAGTATGTTGCAATACCAATTACCTATTAAAAATATTAATAATAATAACACAAAGGATAAAACCAGAAACTCCTCAATAAAGATCTCATTTTTCAGTTATCGGTGTAATTACAATAAATAAAGTTGAAACAATCAAGTTAAATAAAAGGTTTGTAAGATTGAAATAATTCATATCCCACTCTAAGTTTACTTCACTAAAAACATTTTAGTGAAACAAATCTAGTGTTTCTGTTCTCACCCTTTTTTTAAAAGGTTTTTAACTCAAGTTTGAGAATGAATGGAAGACGACTATGGTAACCAAATAAATGAAAAAAGAGAGATTCGCTCCAATTTACCAGAATGAACATTATGGAGTGAACACGTATTTTTTTACTCTCTGCTTTAATCCAAATTACCCTAAAAGTAATGGGTCAGTTGGTGTAGGAAAGCAGCTCGCTGTGGTCAGTTTACTCCCTACTGATTTTAAAGGAATTACAAAAGTGACCAGTCGGACAGGAAATACAATAAATTGCTATCTTAATCCTATCAGTTAGACATCTTTTTGGTGTATTAGGTCAGGTTATGGTTACCTAGGGCTTTTCCACTTTTACTTTTCATACTATCCTTAATAGTATCAATTCAAATTGTCCGTGTATCATTTATAGATAAATATTATTATCGTTACTACTTCGTACAATTTTGGGATTTGAGGACGAAGGTTTGTTCGCTATCTAGAGATTAGTACACTAGTAATTTTTATAACGGGCACGAAATTGGCCCTACGTACCCAGACTAATAGGCACACGATTGAAGACTGAATTTTTTTATGCTTTTTGGAATACCTATTAGGATAAACTCGGTGTGATAACAGTTTAGAAATTGTCTATATATATTTTGGAATAGAACAGTTGATCACGTGAAATACTGTGTCTGTAAGACGTACAATAATTACGATTTAATTAGATAAATTAAAAAAAAAATGTACCATCCCTTTTATTTAATAAATACATCAATCATTGTCAAGATTGTCAAACAGTTGTAGAAATAAAAGTATAAGTATCAAAAAGGTAGGCAAAAGCAACAGTACCTACATATATATATAGGTATATATAGATATATGTATACGTACATAGACGTTTACATATATAAGTGATGGTAGAACGCGTATTAGAGGTAATCATCTTCCAGCTAGCAATTCGCAGTAACATTCGTTTGGAACAACCTGCAATTACACTGGTTAATTGCCACAATCTGAGCATTGGCTCGGTCATTACACATTCATGGAAGTGCCGTTTTGTACAATTTGCAGCACGTGATAATGCGATTTAAACCATTGACGATTGACTGAATGGCACTCAATAACTTCAGTGTTTTTGAAGCAACGAGTGTGTTACATGAATTACAAATACAGAGGATTCCGGTCAGCATAAGTACAACTGATTGACTGCCTATCCTCATGCAAAACATTCATTTATTTAAAACTTGTTATTTAATAAGTATTATCTAATATACTCAAAGAAACCAAATTAGAATAATCTTTACCATATTTGCTTGCGACCGGCGTGGTCTAGTGCTCTAGATCATTTCTTAGCATTCGGGAGGTCATCGGTTCGAACCCGGGTCCGGCTGCTTTGGTCCAAATTTTCTGTGGTATACCATAGATACTCTTTCACTTCTCTTCTGTCTTCATTTCGTCTATCTCATCTTTCTCTTCTTAAACACACTGCCCCCCCATTTCCACGATTCCTGAAATAAGGCGAAGGGTGCCTTACGCCCTACCCTCCGGTTTTGCACTACAGTGTAGGTCGGAGGGACTGCCCGCCCACCAGCACGAGTAGTGGTGGGAAGCAAACATAATTTTTTTTTCATATTTGCTTCCTTCGGTAGAAATAGAATGAAGCTCAAAAAGTAAAAGATTACACCGGCCTTTTGTCTAGTCCGTTAATTTAATTTAGTTATGGTTTAATCATAATCTGGTACCTTTTTAATTCGATCAGTAATATAATTTATTATTAATTATTTAGATTTTTTTTCAACCTTCCCTTCTGTAATAGTTAAAGTGTTATTCAAACAAAATTCAATTCAAATATTCTTTTGAGATTTCAAAGTCAAAAACGCGTGTCATTAAGTAACTCACTGAACGTTTGCTGCAGTAACCAAACAAAATTGAAAGTACCCTACTGAGAATTAATCTTTTTACAGTCAATTATCATAATCAGCTAAAATGAGGTATGTAGCCACGAAATTAATTTAATATTCCCATTGGCACTTTTTTGTTTTGCCAATATCATTTGATATGAATTACGTTACATTATTAATAATAAAACAAAATAAATACATGTAGCAAATATAATTTTTCATCCAAATAACGACGTACTGATTCGCTAAAAAGAGTGGAACCACTTAGTTAGAGAGAGTAACTGGTACATGGGTTTCCAAGGAAAACAATAAAATATTATTAATTTTTGTTCAAGGGAGAGTTTTCGTTATAGACAATTTCATTTTTGAAAAACAAAAAATAAGTAATCATTTACACAGGAAAACTTTTAATACTCATACAAGATAAATAAATTTTAGCCAGCTGGCATTTACTACAATAAATATTCTTTCTATAAACAAATAATGAAATAAATGCTTGAAAATTGATTTATCAATCGAATTAAATTATAATCCAAATCAGGGGCGCCGATTACGTAGGTGCCTGACGATTAACTTGTTCGATACTTTTGAGTTTTCTAAACATTTAAACACATGTACCTTTAATTTGATACTACTAATGACCATATTATAAACGACACTTCCGAAATGCTCGTCTTTAAAAAGATAAATTTTCTCGCGCAACATTTTTACGAAAATACATGAACCGTGTGGCCAGTCGTCCATTCTTTAATTTAAAATTCATGTTAATACAAATTCATTAGACTTTTGTAATTGTGAGGATGGTTTCATATTTATATTTTTACTAATCCTAATTAATTAGTATCTACCTAAGTGTGCAAAATATAATACACAGAAAAAAATTACTTTAAATGTAGATACACCTGTGCGTTCTTCATTGCTCAATCTAGCATTTTTTGTCTATCTTGTTTTTTTTCTTGTCTGTATCTCTGTATTTATATAAAAAGTTGAGTTCTATTGAAAAGAATTAGGTTCGATTGTTAGGATCATGTAATTATTATTTGAATTATTCGTTTGACAATGATAAGCTTTTTTGTACAAACTATAGTCAAAAGGATTTGTAAATAAAAAAGTGATAATAAACAAAGTAGTGTTTATTCATTTATAGTATGGAGATAATTATTCGTCGGTCGGTGGGCATTTCTCTTTGCGTACTTCGCCAGTTCTTTTAAATGAGTCAACAAACAGATATAACTATCCACGAGGTCTTTCAAAAGCCTGATTCGAACCTGGATAAATCACTTACAAAATCATTCAATTTGTTATATCGACGTCTCCATTGGCCATCAGATTGATGAAACAAAATGAAATAAGAAATTCGACGTTTGATTATAATAGAACGCAAAAGTGAGACAGAAAAACAAAAGCTAACTGCCTACGCTAAAAGTCGTAATTGTGTACGTGTATTATTAAAGGTAATCATCTTCCACTTAGCAATTGATAGCTACATTTCTACTCGACAACCTGCAATTACACCAGTTGATTACTACAATCTGAACTCCGACTCGATCATTACACGTTCAAAGCAGCGCCATTTGTGTTCTAGACGTAACAGTCGATTTACTTGAATGACTGACTGAATCACGTTAACGTCAATTTTTGCATTACGTTTAATACAGTAAGTTTTGAAACGATTTTCATGTTTCTGAAAATATTATTTTCTCTATTTCAACGCATTTATCAGTAGAATGGTATCTAAGTTAATCGACACACACGTTTTTCAGAACAAACTAATCTTTTGTGTGTTTCATTCTAGACGAAAGATATAACATATTCAAAAGAGAAGGAATTAAAATCCTTATTCGTCTAAATATTAAGATCAAAGATCTCACATTTGGAACCCGTCCTACCAAGTAGGCACAACGGATAAGGATTTTAATTCCTTCTTTTTTGAATACGAATATTTTAATGTTTAGGATCGATAAAATTAGAATTTAACCTAACAAAAGACATTCACCCAAAGAAATACTTAAAAGAGACTTACCCTTAATTAGCACAAACAAATTTTTCAGACTGGACACGTGTTTCGCGAGACTCTCGCGCTGATATTGTCTACAAACAACGTGGGTGAAACACATGTCCGGCTTATTTATTCTTAACAAAAAGGTTTGTGGTAATTAGAACCGAGTCTATTTTAACTCTTTTAATTATTTACTTACCACAGTTTCCTTAATTATTCAAATTAAATAAATACGCTTATTTCTTGATTATTGATGTCAACAATATTTACAATATTATTGAAGTGACTCAAAATACCTCTTTTATGAACAAAACTGGGAAAGTTGTGTGTAAAATGTTATTTTGTCAAGCTTTTCTAGGAAAAACCTTACATTACTTGTAAGATACGCAGTATATTTTAAATATTTTTATCATTTATGAAGTAGTTTTATACAACAATGTTTTTACTAGGATTACTATGCGCTTACTAGAGGTTTCATTATGACATCGTAATTTGAAATTTGGCGTACTAAAATATATTTTAGTAATCCATATATTTAACACTTCAAATTATCCATATAAGAATTTTTCTAGATGTATCATAAAGGATTAATTAGAGATATTATAGAAGCAGAAATAGAAGTAAAGAGAGGAAGAGGAAGACCCAGATTAGATTAATGTTCGCAAATAATTAAGGAAATGGTAAAATTGGCTCAGGGTAGGAAGGAATAGAGGAGTGTGTTCAACCATTCTTCGGAATGGCGATCCTATAATGATGAGGTATCATTTAAAAGAGGTGATTATAATAAACATTATCTGAAAACTTAACTGAAATTTTTTTGGACCCATATATGAACTGCCAGTTTCGAAATTAACTAATAATATAAATCAATCCAAATAAATGCAATTTAGGAGTAAAGTCTTAATCTATTATCTCACTGTCTGTTCTTCTTTCAAACCGTAATAGCACCTAATTACAAGTACGTACCTCCTTACTCCTTTTTTGCCAGACTCTGACGTATAATAAGTAACACCAACATATAAACACATACAGTTGCATAAATCGAAGCATTTATATTTCTTTCATCCAGCTACTTTACTCGTGCATGTTATACGTAACTGCAAAACGGTTTAAGATGCAGCCGGTAAATTTACTGCCGGGAGCCCAGAGGTGCGAACTCGATAAAGTTGTCGCAGAACATAAAAGTCGGCATCATTATAAGACGTACACGTGCGTTCATATTTCGTTCGCGCTTTTCTTCAAAAGACCGTTATACTTGCGTGGGCGCCTTAGTACATTTTAAACGAGATACACAGTAACACTCTGCGAATAGCGGAACGGTCGAATGAAATGTTAATATATTTATTCTTTGTAAGCATATGTGGATAACTGGATCACATTTTACAATAAATTGTTGGATTAGTTTATACCCTTAATCTCATTTTCAATGTCCTTAAATGAACGGTATCAATTTCTGACAACAAATATAATTAAAGGATACCTCTAAATATGATTCAAATTGCTGGGTTAAGAATTTTTGCACGGGGTCTTTTAAACAACTTTGAATTCGAAGAAACCTTTTACAAACAGTCGGACGACCTCCTTATGGCCTTTATCTCGAAAAAAAAAAAAAACTTTTTTGTGTTTTATTTCCTCCAGCTACTTGTGCTTGTGGGCGGGCAGTTCCTCCGATCTACACTGTAGTGCAAAGCCGGAGAGTAGGGCGTAAGACCCTCTTTAGCCTCCTTTCAGGAATCGTGGAAATGGGTGGGTGGTGTGCTTAGGGAGAGAAAGATGATACGGACGAAATGAAGACAGAAGAGAAGTGAAAGGTTATCTGTCGAATATTACTGCCCCAGCATTTGCCTAAGTGGTCCAAGAAAACTACAGAAAACTTGAACAAGAGCAGCCAGACCCAGTTTCGAATCGGTGACTTCCAGAATACTAAGCAATGATCTAGACCACTAGACCACGTCGCGCGGTCCTTTATCTCCGGTCCTTGCAGAAATTTATGTCACAATTCGAACATCACTTGTTTAACTTGGAAAACTTAATAATTAATGATGTATTTAAATATTACCGATACGTCGATAATATCCTTTGTGTAGAGATAGGTACAAATCGGTAACTAGACTCGTTTTACAACTTACTAAATTCACTGGACAAGAATATACAATTACCGTGGAAAAAAAAACAAATAATAATATTAACTTTCTAGAAATAACACTTATTAGAGAAAATAGAAATTTTAAATTTAATATTTTTCAGAAACCCGCTACTACAGATGTGATAATCCAACAAACACAGTTAGTTTGCAATCTTTCATTCGTTAATACATAGATTAGTTAATTTACCTCTCACTCCTCAGAACTTCAGTAGTGAATTAAATATAATTAAGTGCATAGCCGAAACTAACGGCTAAGATTTCGTATTTATGTAGAAAATCCTTAAAAATAAATTGGAAAGTGGAAATTTTATATCAATTTCACTATTCGAGTATTGCAGTCGTAAAAAATGGACAAACCGACACTTTTATTGGGAAATAAAAAGGTACATATTTAATCATTTCACAAAAATCAATTTTGTGCAGAAAAAATCAAAGTACAAATCCAAACAATTTGTAAACGTAAGTAGTACGTAATGCATAATGATTTAAATTTTTGGGTACTGTTATAACTAATGGTTATTACGAATTATAAAAAATTAATGGGTTACCTTTATGCTAAAAAAAGCAATAATTGATAGTTGCTATAAAATTAACTAATTAGCTGAATTTGACGAAAATATTTCTTAAACTTGATTTTCGATTCAACAAAGTGTTAAAAAACCATTTATTACTCTCACGATACCTGCTTCATTACCTATTTTAAACTATTTAATTCTGCTCTCAACATTCTCGTATCGAAAAATTTCGATCAGTTCCAAAACGATTGACTCGTCAGAAAAATATCATCTAGATAATAAGAATTGGAAGAATTGGCGTGGAAAGAGAGGTATACTTAATCCGTATTATAAAAAGGAAGACTGTGAATAGCGAATGAGAGAAATGTCGAACAAAAATTCTTTGTTCTCGACTGAAAACAATGGAATGTTAAACAAGGTAAGAGCGAGTTTACATGCAGTTTTAATCAAACACCCAAGGACGAGATATCTGGCGTGTTATTTTGCCACCGTGTGATCTTTCTCCGATAAAATTGAGACAATGGTACGTTACAATCAGGTTTTCTGTATGTAATAAATTTTGTTATTAAGTTAGGAAATATTAATATCAGAACGTTTCGCTATTTTATATATGAGTAAACTGCAGGATTGTCTTTGTAAAACGTTAAAGATTTTAGGCGAAAAGGCAAAACAACAACACTCTTATGATGTCACCTTAGGAGACCACGGCAACAAACTGTAGAAATGAATTTAGCAATCACGTGAATAGTTAAAATAAAATAATTTACAATTTTAAATCAGTGACAATAGTTATCCAAATTGTTGTTTTTATTATTCTGTTCAATTGTAATACAATCATTCCATAATTTTACTCAAAAATACCCCTAAACCTTTAGTGATAGGGACAGTGACATCGTCAACTTTTCTGATGTGTGTGATTTTTATCCATTTATAGACACATTTATTTTTAATTTAATAGCACATACGACAATATCTCGCAAAATACCTGCAACAACTCGGACATTGAGTAATCATTAATTAGTAACAAATTATAATTAAATAAACAAAATTTACAATTATTGCATACAGAAAACAAAGGGGAAATATTAATTTTATTATTAAATTGAACTTGTTGAAGCAACAAATTTACAATCTTGTTTTTCACATTGCTTCTAATATTACATAAAATAATTAATAGAAAACAGAGCTACGGATCGATCAATATTCGTTAAATTTAATTAGTACCTGTGTCGTATCGTAGTTTAAATTATATGTACAATGCTAAGTATATATTATTAATACCTCAGCAAAATGTTTATTTGTTTTAAAGAAAAGTCATGGCTAATTGTAAAATTATTTTAAGTTTCGCTCGCTTAATGCTTTCTTTAACGATATCTTTTGCTCATACATTGTAATGACTACAAAACGATCAAGTAACGCAAAAGTTAGATGACAGTTGCGCCTATGCATATATGAAGTACTATAAACTAACGACCCTTCGTTGTTGTTACATGATTTGACAGAAGCTCAGAAAGCTTGTGTCAATTGGTGAACAAAAATACTCTAGAGAAACAATCGTAGTGCATCAAAAGCTGTGTATAACATCTACACAGGTGACGAATGTTGGATCGATCGTATGAGTCTTCCAAGACGAATCAAATCTGACAACGGCAACGAAGGATCATTCTTCATCATGACAATGTAAGCTTTCACACATCGGCTGAAACAACTACTTATTTGACTATTTGACTGGCCAAAACGTTGAATTGATAGGTCATGCTCCGTACAGCCCTGATTTGTCACCAAATGACTTCTTCTTACTCCCGAATATCAAGAATAAATTGCGTAGTCAACGTTCTTCGGAGCCTGAAAGAGCCATTGATACATTCAAAAACCATGTTTTCGACAAAATCTCAAAAATAGCAACCCTCGTAGGTCCGTAATTTTAATAAGTGAGTGTAGGTTTTCACGGCCGGCGTCTATAATAGTTAAATTGTTTTCCGCGCTAATCGGCCGTGGTTCGTAGGATTTTAGTCCCAACGTTTCATCTACAAATACGGTAGACATTTTCAGAGAGCTACGAAAGCGCAGACCGAGAAGACATCACCCTTGAAAATGTCTACCGTAGTTGTAGACGAAACGTTGAGACGAAAATTCTACGGACCACGGTCTATTAGCCTAGAAAAAAATTCAACTATTATGTCCGCAAT